>CM062344.1:36608752-37208752 GCA_031216105.1 Dalbergia cultrata | reverse complement strand
TAAGACCTTTTGAAACTCTATCAAATGTATTTTGAAATAAAATATAATTTTCTTGATCCAATATTTGTTCATATATTTTTTTCAAAATATCTCCAAAAGATTTTCTCAAAATTAGGTTTGTCATCATCAAAATGGGAGTGATTGTTAGCTCTAGAACCCGTCAAAAAGCATCAACACTTAGTGTTTTAAGTGATACAAAACCAATTTCATGAAAATACTTTGTAGAAGGGCTAATCATTTGCTTGAGTTTCTTTAGTATACAAACAGGATAATTCTCATTAACATACAACTTCATGAATAGGTTTTATTTTCACAAAATCATGTGTAAGCATGTTAAATCTCATTCAAAGAGATTTGGAATTTTAGCAAAGTAAAAAATAATCCTTGAAATGGACATTGGCATGGTGAAAGCATGAAAAAAAAAATTATCAAGAATAAGAAACCAAGACTCAGATCTTTAGAGAGTATCACGCGACTTCAAAAAGTGGTAATCAAGTGAAGATTTCAATTCAAATCTAAAGCAAAATGTGGTTACCATCTTCAATCATAATGATTATGATATATCAATTACAATAAGCTCTGATTGAAGCATAGAAACAACACTTCAGAAAGCACGTTTGCTATAAACGGTACACTTTATAGAAATGAAGGGAAATTTTGAAATTTAAATTTAAAGTCAAATTAATTAAGGACTAACATGACATCTCTTTTTTCAACTTGGTCAACTGCCCTAGCTTTTAGAAGAAAAAGCTCAAAAATCTCGTTTAGAAAGCAAAAGCTGTTTTTGAATTGTGGACTCAAAAACCTCTATTAGACAACAACTTCTGTAACTATAAAAAGTAATTCTCACACATCAAGCTACTCTTCTAGACTTCATTTCCAAGACAAAAAAGAAGATCAACACGTGTCACTAGGAAAATAGATTAAGGGCAATAGTCATAAATGAAGATCAAGCATAAAAGAAGATGGTGTGCTTATATCTCAAGACTTTTGATCATCACCTTGTGCTGAAATGCTAAAGAAATTTTTTGTCATCTTCTATAAACTATTATAGCTTGTAATCAGTTTCATCTTTGTAAAAATATTCTTTCTTTGTTCTTATTAGATTATACTTTTTTCCTCGGAAGAATAGTAAGAAAAAAGTCACCCAAGTTTATAGCCCATACACTATCTCATCTAGAAAAAACTTGAGTGTTTATTCATTTGAGTGAACCAACCTAAACATATTCTTTATAACTCAATCCAATAGTGATCCATACCTTGAACCTTACCTAGCTTTACCTTTGAATGACCATTTGGAAGAGATATTTTCCTCCCCCATGGCTGCATGAGCTACGGGCACTCCTCCTCAATTTCACTCGTTCATGTTTCAATTTTCTATAAATACCTAGCTTAAGAGAACTTGGTTCCATTTGCTCATTTTCAAGTTTGAGTCTTAAGAAATTCCTCTAAGTTTTCTATCTTTCTCTCAAAGAACTCAAGAGTTCTCTTTGCTCTCATCTTTTTCATCTTCCTCATAGAGCCATCCTCTTGCAACCTCAAACCACCACAGAACTACCATAGATCGTCATCCAAACACCTAAGCTTCCATTCTCAAACACAAAACCCCCACAAAAACACTTCCTTTCTTTTCTTTTCTTCTTGGCTGAATTTCCATCGTCCCTTGGAAAGGAATTTTTCTTCTTATTTCTTTGCAAGGAACAAGCTCTTTTTCTTCCAACAAAGAAAACAGCACTTGGTAGAGGTTTTGTTTCTAAAAGTTTTATCTTTTACATTAATGTTTTGATATGAGAAGTTCTAGTTTCTCTTGGTTTAAGCTCTTGTCCTCTCTTTTTATTTTTGGCTATGAAGCTTGGTTTTGAAAAAAAAAAATTTAGCTTGATAATGAGGATTCAAGATAATAGTCTTTTGATTATCATTTGAGAAACCTCTAAAGCTTGAAACTTGGTCTTGATCCTAACACATTTCGATTTTTCCCTTCCTTTTTCTTTTTCTATGGCTTTGGTTTTTCTCCTTCCTTTTTCTTTGTTTTGATTTTAGTTCTCAAGAAAGGTTGTTATTTGTTTTGATCTCTTGATCCATTTCCTTGAGCTTGATGAAGATGTTTAAGCCGTAAGGTTTCTTTGAAACCTTGGTACAAAGAACTCTAAAGCTCACTTATCTTGTTAAGATAAGCTTTGGGGTTGAGGTTTATATTCCTTTAAAGTCTTGTATGAGCTCTAGTAAAGCTAAAGAATGAACTTGCATCTATGTTTAAGTTTATGCTTTGCATATCATGTTTACTTTTCCTTGTCGTCACTAAACTCTCAAGAATAAAGTAATGAACTTGCATGCTCATGTTTAAATTTCAAGCTTTGCATTTCATGTTTATATTTCAAGCCATCACTTAAACTCTAAATATAATAATGATTCCAAGGGTGATTTAAAACGGATACTACCTTAGCATTATGATTTAAAACTCATTCAAGGGTGATTTAAAATGGATACTACCTTAGCATTATATTATTATGATTTTAATGAAATAAATTGGTTTCTAAAAGAGATTTGAGGTTCTAAAATGATTCCAAGGGAAACTAGTAACTTATATGCATTAGAAATGTGATTTTATGTGATTGTTTGAGTATATGTTTTGGCCACTGCCATGCTATTATGGTTACTGCATGATGCTATTTCAATGTGTTAGAATGTGTAAAAATTATGTTTGAGTGAAGCAAAAATTATTTTGTGTGTTAGGAACAACTAGTAAATGGAAAGGATAAAAATGCGAGTTCTAGATTCCTTAGAAATCTAAAATATGGCTACTATTTTAGGATGAGTAAAATCTGAAATAATATGGGTTTAGAATAGATTATAAGTGTAGGATTTATTCCTTAAGGTTTTAATAATTAATTTAAGTACCTTAGGAATAGCCGAAACTTAGAAAGGGTCAAAGATGTAACTCCTAGAACCCTATAATTGAGGTTTAATATTTCTATCCAAACTTTATATATGATGCTGTTTGGTACTGTTCATAAGCATAAAAATTAGTGAGAATTATTAGTTATGATCTCTTAGGTGCATAAAAGACCTAACTTGGATGCTAGATTAATTAGATCGTAAGTTTAAGATCTGTAAGGATCAAAAGCATAAAATACTGTAAGATAGGGGAGGCAATGAGAGTTAGTATTCCAAGTGTATGATTGTTTATTTATATGACTTCTAATGCATAGCATTTGCATTAGCTGAGCCCGATCCCTTACTCCGGCATTCTGGGTAGAAGCATGTTTATTGCTTTGTGAAAGTGCTGATGACGTGTGCTTATGAATATATGAATTTGAGACATGAGTATTGTATAAATTATGGCATGCTATGATGATAATGGATTGAGAAGCATGTTTTGTGTGATTTGATGAGCATGAAGTGTTGAATGAAATGCCATGATGATATTTATGAACATGTGTTTATGTTGCATTTTTGCATAGCATGTCAAGACACATTTCTCCTGCTACAGTGAGGAGAAAGCAAAACTGTGGGGGGGCATAGACATTGAGCCTGCCGAAGCTGACAATATCACTGTGCAATGGATGCCAGTTGTAACACCCTCATTTTTAACCCAACTTTCTATAACACATTATATTAATCATTAGGTCATTACCTCTTAGTCTCATCATTTTATTAAAATACTTAGCGGAAATTACAGGTAAAATTTTTTTTGAAAACATAAACCAAAGTGAGAGCCGCGCTCTTATCTAGATGAGAAGTAAAAACATCAATCATAGGGAAATACAAGGGCTAAAGCAAGTATCAATAGAGCAACGATCATAACAACAAAGGGAACATTTCATTAATAATAATATAATTAAGATACATAGGTAGTCACGCCCTTATAGAAATGGGCTGAGCTTGTAATACACAAGGAAAGGAAATACAACAGAAACAAGGAAGCATAAATAAACCACAACTACCTGAGTGCACCTATGATGGACAACCATAAAATAAAAGAAGGCTTATCCACTCTACATGTGGGTGTGTGCACTAAGCCTCCCCTAGGATGTCTGTTACTGGAATCCGGGAAAAGTGGAGTGTAACCGATCCATGGGCGTAGGGTGGCAGGAGTGGGTTCATGTGAAGACTGAGCGTGAGCTCCTCGATAGGGGCGCCTCTCGGCTTGCCTAGCCAGCCTCGGCTATGTCACAGTCTCCTCACTCACGCCTCGCACGAACTGAGGTGTAGGAGCAGAGCTCTCGCTATACATGTACGTTGGCGGGTCCTCGGATGGGTCGTCCTCTGAACTCGGAGACCAAGGCACGTAGTCCTGGAAGTCTCGAGGCATCAAACCACCAGTATACGTTCGCAAAATCCTCTCGTCTTGCGTCCGGGCACGCTCAAAAACCATCACATCGTTGTAGGGTGATATCGGGGAGAAATGGTAGCTCTGTACAGGGTGTGCAAAGGGGCGTCCGATGAAAACTCGCATGGTGCACTGCCCCTCAAAATGGTATGATCCGTGATCCGGATCAAAGTGGACCTCCCAGGTCGGCATGTCGACAAAAACCACGAACGTCACCATCGCTCTCTGAAGATGTGACGGAAGAAAGAGAAGGAAGAGAAAGGAGTGAGAATTCCTACTAAAGAATCTCAGTAAGAGTCTCCTATCCTAGGGTTACATCGTTCACATCCTCAGGAACCTTGGTTTTAATTATAAAAGGTGTGCATCATAAAATATTCATTATTAAAGTTTATAAAACCAATTATCCAAGGTTCATTCCTTTTAGCATGCATCTTGATATTATGAATGCAACATATTAAAACATGAATGTATGGCAATGCCTCAATCAAATATCTCAATGAATCACAACTTCAAGAAGGCACACAAGTGGCATAAAGCGCATATAACTTTCAAGTGGATCTTTCCTCAACTTCGTGACATTAATCATGGTACTTCAGTATAATAAGGCCACCCTAAAATAACTAGGTTATGAGTTCATACCTCAGCTAGTCTTCACTAGCTCTTGCTTATTATCTGAATAAGCGAAACATAATAAAATAATCCCGACTACGCAAGTACGGGTAGGGGGCTAGGGATCACCTCGCTTAGGATATACCCTCTTTGAAATGCTTTGCGGGCATTAAGCCACAACAATTTTTCTGCTTTGGTAGGCTGCATCTACTCATACCCTCATGGATTTGTTTTCCCCTAGGGGTGCTCGGCTGAATCGGTGTCACCTAGGAAAGTACGTCTCAGTGCTTTGTCACATAAAAATCTCCTGGGGGTGCTCGGTCGAACCGGTGTCATCCAGGGTTTTCAACTCATGTGGTACTTTAAAACATTTCTTCAACTCTTTTAGGTTTGATGGAAATCTGGCAGCATAACAGCTGTTAAACTGAATTCCCTTCAAACCGAAACTTATGCCACAAGCTAATCACACAACATATTCCTCAATAAAACCACATGTAATGATAAACCTCATATCTTAAATAATCATTTCCTCATGCATCATAAACATCTCAACATGTTATTACATTATATAAACATCATAGCATTAACAATTTCTTAATGTCTTATGCATTGACCCTTAAGGTCTCTAACTCACAATCTAAGTTATAAATCGTCACAACTTAATCTCTCGGGTACATATAGGCTCATATCTAAGTATTCCTCACTCCATACTATGATCATAAACTTCTCTAAACCTCAAGAATGCAGAACCTAAAATTCTAACTTTACGGGTACCTAGGAGTCACAACAATGACTCTTTCTAAGTCCGGTTTGCTCCTAAGGCATCAAGATCAAGTCCTAAAACAATTGAGTCATTCCTACACATTTAAACTAATTCAAAATCATAATTATCATTTCTAAACCATACTGGACAGAATCCAGAAAATTCATATATTAAGGGATCTAGAACTCTCAAATAAATTCTTTTCTAGTTACTAACTTCTCTTATCTTTCACATATGAGTTCTAACATTAATTATACTCAAACATAATCATATTATCATCATCAAAACAACATATACAGTGACCAAACATAGCAAGGCAGAACCGAAACCAAGTCTCCATATAAAGGCATAAAAACATAATTTCCAAAGCACATAAAATACTAGTTTCTCTTGGAACCTTTCTCAACCTTTCAAAACTCATTTATCAACATTTATAACATCTAAAAATCATTAAAATGTTTGTAAATGTAGTAGCTAAATTAAATTTATCTCAAGAGGTCCTAATTTCATAAAACTCGGTTCTAAATATTTCTTATACTCATGAAAGCATAGAAAATTTTGAAACATAGTTTTCAACACTTGTAAACAAATAAACTCTTAGAGGCCGAAAATCTCAAGCTAGGGAAATAAATATTTTCAAGCCTTTGTTTGAGACAACAAGGGGCAAGTCTTTGAGCTCTAGGTTCCTTTAAGTGATGACACAAAAATAGACATACTTAATGCACTTGTTTTAGGTTCCATTAGAAAGTAAAGTGAGAGCATAAATAAACATCAACTTCAACTCATTATTATCTTTTATATTTAAGTGAGGACCTGAAATTTAAACATGATAATGCAAAGCTTGAAACATAAACATGATAATGCAAGTTCTATTATTATTCTTGATATTTAGTGATGGCAAGGAAAATAAATATGATGTGCAAAGCATAAACATAAACATAGATGCACTATTCTTTTTAATCTCATCTAGAGCTCTTACAAGACTTTAGAGATACAACCCAACACTTATCTCATCACAAAGAGAGCTTTAGAGTTCTTGAACCAAGTTCTCAAAGGAACTATGAGGTTCTTGAACATCATCATCAAGCTCAAAAGAAACAAACTTTCAAAGAAACACAAGACTCCGAAGAAAAGGAAACCAAAACCAAAATATTAAAGGAAAGTAAATGAGGAAACTGAAACCAAAATAGCAAAACAAGTAAAGGTGTTCTTAAGCAAAAATCATTTTGAGTTGGAAAATAAAGATGAGACTTAAAGAAAGTAAAAGCTCAAGCTCTAGAGGTTCCTTTGAGATGAACACATAGTCATCATCTAGGAGCTCTCATCATTGAGCTATCATATATCCATAAAAGCCTCATGGCCGAAAACAAGAAAAGGAAAGCAAAGAAAGTTTCAACAAGTCCAAGAGAAAGCTAGGAAAACTCATTTTTAAGAGAAACAAATTTAGGAAAAACACTCCTACCTAGAGTGGAGATAAAAAGCTTGAACTTTGAAAAGGAAAACAAGATGAAGAACTCCTCCAAGGTGGCAAGATAGCTTCGGCCAAGGAGGGATAAAAGGTTGGAGATGTGTTTCAAGTGATGTTGTGTTTGAGGTGAGGTGTTTGAGAGGTTTGATGATGGTTCAAGGCTATGGGGTGGTGTTTGAAGGTTATGAGATGATGATAAGATGAATAGATGATGAAGATGAAGAACAAGAGAGAACTCTCTTGGAACTTAGAGAGAAAAAGAGAGAACTTTGAGAAAGCTAGGAAATCTAAAAGTTTACAAATGAGCTTAAGTGTTTCCGTGTGTTTCTAGGCAAGGTATTTATAGAAAAATGAAAACAAATGAAGTATCATTGAGGGGGAAGGCTGGCTGTAGCAATGGGAGGGAAAAAAAGAGAAAAATATCTCTTACAAGGTGTCATACAAGCATGGTTTGAGGTATGGAGGTTATGATACAAAGTGTGGCTTCAAGTAAGGTGATTTGAGTGAGTTTTTCTTTTAATTTTGAATGAAATAAGTCTTCTAGAAGCTAAGCGTGGCTGGAAGTTTTTGAGCCACAAGTAAATGAGGAAAATAGCTTAATTCTTTTAGTTATTCACTTGGAAAATCAAGTTTGATTGAAAATATGACAAGGTATGGTGAGTATGACTTCAGGTATGGCTTTGGAGTGTCAAAAATTTGAGCATGTGATGCATATGTAGGAGGAGTAGCTTTGGCTAGACCAGAGGCAGCAGAGAGGGAGAGAAATTTGATCATCTAATTGTGTGCTAATGATAGGTTTAAATATGTATTAGCTTAGGTACAAGGTTAGGAATAATTAAGCTTAAGTTTAGGTGACTAAGAATGAGGTTTAGGGATTTTATGACAAGATTAGGAGTGCTCATACATCATTAGAGAGTTTAAAACTCATGTAGGAATAAACAATTGAAAACACAATTCCATGATTTAAGAAATTGGTGAGAGAAAACACTATTCAAGATTCCATGACTAGGAATCTTGAATTTAAAATAGGATTTCAAGTTGTAATTAAGAATTCTTAGGTTCTAATCAATTTTAATAAATTATTTTGACTCAAGATTAATTATGAAAATTAATTAATCTTCAATTAGAGCCTAATATTGCTTAGTTTTGCTTAATCATGCGATTAAGCTTAAAAACACAAAACTAGGGGCAAAACCGTAATTTTGCACTAATTTTGCCCGGGACCTCCGGGACCAAAACTAAAGTAACAGAATACATAAAAACGCCCTTTTAAAACCATCTGGAGAAGTTTCAGGTTCATCCGGCACTTGCAAACGGGTAAAACACCACAGGGGTGTTTTGGCCATTTTGACCTAAAAACTCGAAAAATGAGATTTTCAATCCCGGAATGGTATACAAGCCAACTAATCCCCTTTCAACATTGAGTTTGCCTTTCGATTACTGTCGGATCGGCTTTCCTCGAATTCTGGACTGAAAATGACCTCAGGGGCATTTTGGTCATTTTCACTCTAACAGAAAATCGGGGCGTTACAATACTCCCCTCCTTAAAAAGAATTTTGCCCTCGAAATTCGTACATTAGAACAACTCAGGGTACTTTGACCTCATCTCGGACTCAAGTTCCCATGTGAACTCCTCGATGTTGCCACGTCCCCACGCGACCTTCACCAAAGGAATAGACTTAGTCCATGATTCTCGTAGGCGGTAGATTGAACATCAGGTCCTCCCTTAACTGTATGTGTTCTGGCTCTAAGACATGGCTAGGGTCGGACTCATACTTTCTCAACTGAGAGACGTGAAAGACATCGTGAAGATTTGACAGATTGGGTGACAGGGCTATTTTGTAAGCTACAGATCCGATTCTCTGAAGAATTTCAAAAGGACCGAGAAATCGGGGACTCAACTTCTTGACTTTTCATGGCTCTACCTATTCCTGTAGTAGGGGTGATTCTTAGAAATACATGTTCGCCTTCTTGGGATTCTAAGGGCTTACGCCTTTTATTCGCGTAGCGTTTTCTGCCGACTTTGAGCAGTTAAGATTCTATTCTTAATCTTCTTGATTTGCTCCGTCGTTTCCCTCACTACATCGAGTCCTAAAACACTTTGCTCTCCGGGCTCATACCAACACAAGGGTGACTGGCACTTCCTTCCATACAGCAATTCATAAGGTGCCATACCGATGCTCGCGTGATAACTGTTGTTATACGTAAACTCTATTAATGGCATGTACTTATCCTAACTTCCTTTTTGATCCAAGACACAAGCTCTTAACATATCTTCTAGGGTTTGGATTGTTCTCTCAGATTGGCCATCTCTTTGTGGGTGGTAAGCGGTGCTTAAGCACAACTTGGAACCAAACGCCTTTTGAAAGGCTCCCCAGAAACGTGACGTAAATCACAGATCTCGATCCGAGATTATCATCGACAGCACTCCATGCAACCTTACAATCTCTTGGATGTATAGTTGAGCCAATTTGTCCAGTGAGTATGTGACTCGAATAGGCAGAAAGTGAGCCAACTTCATCAGTCGATCCATGATTACCCATACGGCATCATGGCCAGCTTGGGTCCTTGGCAATCCTGTCACGAAATCCATTGATATACTCTCCCACTTCCACTCGGGGATTGATAGGGGTTGCAACATGCCTGAAGGTTTTTGGTGTTCGATCTTAACCTTTTGGCAGACCAAACACTTACTCACCCAGGCGACTACATCCTTCTTCAATCCGGGCCACCAAAACATCTTCTTCAAATCTTGGTACATCTTGGTAGTACCAAGATGGATGGCGAAGTAGCCTTGTGAGCCTCCTCCAAGATTTTCTCTTGAAGGTCGCCATCTTGTGGCACACAGATTCGCCCCTCAAACCTCCATAAGCAGTCGGGGCCTTGCTCAAAACCATTCAACTTACCGGCCTTAATTGCCTCTATTGTCTCCATAAAGTCCTCATTTTCTCTTTGTTCAAGCATAATCCTTTGCTTGAACCCACTGGTCACTGTGAGATGACACATCACTATACTACTATTGGTCGCAGACATCCCCAAATTCATATCTCTAAACTTCTTTATTAACCCAACTTCATTGACCATCATACAGGACAAACCTAATGACTTTCGACTCAAGGTATCGATGACTACATTAGCCTTGCCGGGGTGGTAACTTAAGCCGAAATCATAATCTTTGAGGAATTCCATCCATCTCCTCTACCTCATATTCAACTTCTTTTGATCAAAGAGATGCTTGAGACTCTTATGATCAGAGAAAACCTCGAACCTTACACTATATAAATGGTGTCTCCACATGTTAAGGGCAAACACGATGGCTGTTAACTCTAGGTCATGGTTGGGGTAGGTTACCTCATGCGGCTTGAGTTGTCTAGACGCATAGGCTACCACTTGCCTATTTTGCATCAACACACAACCTAGACCTTTACTCGAAGCATCACAATATACCTTGAAGGGTACATTGGGGTTAGGCAAAACCAAAACGGGGGTCGAGGTGAGCTTTTCCTTAAGCTCTAGGAAACTCTTCTCGCACTCGGGGCTCCACTCAAAAGGGGCATTCTTCCTAATGAGCTTGGTTAGAGGCAGAGCTAACTGGGAAAATCCTTTAATGAACCTACGGTAATAACTAGCTAAACCCAAAAAGCTTCTAATCTCAGTTACTGAGGTTGGTCCCAATTCATCATAGCTGCAATCTTACTGGGGTCGACAGCTATACCACCTTTTGACATAACATGTCCTAAGAATTTCACCTCATCTAGCCAGAATTCACATTTAGCTAACTTAGCATATAACTTCTTCTCCCTTAATACCTCTAAAACCAGCCTTAAATGATGCCATGCTCCTTGTGGGTTTTCGAATAGATGAGAATATCATCTATGAACACAACCACGAACTGATCTAAATAGGGTCTAAAGATCCTATTAATGTAATCCATAAAAACTGCGGGGGCATTCATCAAACCTAACGACATCACATTGAACTCAAAGTGTCCATACCGAGTTCAAAAGGCGATTTTAGGAATGTCCTGCTCTCTAACCCTAATCTGATGGTAACCCGATCTCAAATCAATCTTAGAAAACACTACCGCTCCTTTCAACTGGTCCATGAGATCATCAATCCTAGGCAATAGGTACTTTCTTTTCACGGTCACTCGGTTTAACTGCCTATAATCTATACACATCCTCATACTTCCATCTTTCTTCTTCACAAATAAGACCGGAGAGCCCCAAGGCGAAGCACTTGGCCTTATAAAACTCTTCTCCAACAACTCCTCTAACTGGGTTTTCAACTCCGCTAACTCCAAGGGTGACATCCTATACGGGGCTATAGAGATAGGTCCTGTTCCAGGAACCAGCTCTATGGAAAACTCTACTTCTCTTTCAGGAAGGAACTCGGGCATTTCATCCGGAAACACCTCGGGATAGTCTCTCACCACAGGTATATCACCTAGGTTTTGCTCAAAGTCTATATCGCAGGCGGCTAGAAGAACATATCCCTTAGCTTTCTCCCCACTACAGAAGACCTCTATGGAGTTTAGGTACAATCTCATGGGTTGACTAGTGGGTTTAGGAGGAGAAGGAAAAACAACAGTTTGGGTTCCTTAGTCTAATAATACATGGTTGGCGTGAAGCCAATCCATGCCTAGAATGAAACCTATGTCTTTAAGGGGTAAACAAATTAAATCTATGATAAAAGATTTATTTTCTACAACAAGATGATAGTTTAAGCAACATTTACAAGTATTAACAGGATAGTTTGTGGGAGTAGAAACAATAATATCAAAAGGAAGCTTAGAGACTCGCAAATTTAATGACTCGACACTAGTATATGAGATAAAAGAATGGGTTGCACCAGAATAAAAAAGTACAGTTAAGGTTCTACCGTTAAGCTCGCACTTACCTTGAATGAGATCGTTGGACGTCCGCACGTCTTTCGCGTTGAGGGTGAAGACTCGTCCTTGGTGTTGGGGTCGGGGGTTTTGGTTTGATGGTCCTCTACTCGTGCAATTATTGGCATAGTGGCCAAGCTTGCCACATTTGAAGTAGACTCTTTGCCCTATGAGGTAGGGGCGGTTCCAATGGTTCTTCCCACACTGGGGACAGACGTCAGCAGATGCTGCTCCGAGGTAAGCAGCAGGGGTTCCTTGAGGTGCCTTGTTCTTGGCCCCACTGGATCCTTTGTTGTGGTTTCGGGGTCCACCCGGTCCACGGGGCTGGTTGTTGTTGAAGTTCCTCGGGCTTTGATGTTGAAACAACAGCCTTTGGTGTTGTTTTGATTGTTGGTGTGCGGGTGCTCTAGGTTGTTGTTGTTGTTGTTGTGGTCAGAACTGGTTGGTCTGGTAGGGATGGTAGTGGTTCATCGATGGGTATTGCAGTTTGAACCTCGGGGCTTGAGGTCCGAGCCCCTTAGCTCGTTCCGCTCTCGTGGCTTGCATCTTTCATTGTCCTTCTTCAAGAATTCGGCACTTGTTGACAACAGTCGGGAAGCATCTGATCTCCATATGGGCCACGGCGTAGTTCATCTCCACCTTCAAACCGACCTCATATTTGACACACTTCCAAACCTCATCAGGGTTCCCTTGGAAAGAGAACTTGATCAGCTCCTCAAACTTGGTGGTGTACTGAGCCACAGTAGACCCTCCCTGGATCAACTGTATGAACTCTATGTCCTTAGTATTCCTTACGGACTCGGGGAAGTACTTCTCATAGAAGTAGGTCTTGAACAGCTCCCAATCGATGGGAGTTCCAGAAACTTCCAGCAGTCGCTTCGTTCCATTCCACCAGAACTCGGCGTCGGACTTCATCATGAAGGCAGCAAACGTAACCTTCTACTCCTCAGAGTAGGTAACCACAGAGTAGATCTTCTCCATGTCTTTGATCCACTCATCAGCCTTGTCGGGGTCTATTACCCCTCGGAACACGGGCAGGTTCGCCTTGCAGAACTCACCGAAGCGGGCTTGCTCAACCACCTCAGCAGTAGGGGGAGTGTGGGCAATGTTCTCTTGTTGATTCATGTGGTCGAACATCCGCTCCATGGCTTGCATTCTACGGACAGCAGCAACAGTCGTATTGTCTTGGTCAGCTTCAGGCGTAGTCCTAGGCTGTCGTCGAGGTGCCATTGGTTCCTAAACACATGAGACAATGAACATTAAGTTGATCAGGCTCAATATTTATGCAAAATGAGTTAGCTACCATGGCACTTGCAAGCAACAGAGGTCATGCATTTCTAGTCCTATAGCTTGTCTCTATCAAGCACTATACATGACATAACTATCGCATCATGCTTCTAAAGCATGGTCAGTCCAATCCTCAGGCTCCATGAGAATCGAACTCTGATACCAAAATGTAACACCCTAATTTTTAACCTAACGTTCTAGAACACATTAGGTTAATCATTAGGTCATTACCTCTTAGTCTCATCATTTTATTAAAATACTTAGAGGAAATTACAGGTAAATTTTTTTTTGAAAACATAAACTAAAGTGAGAGCCACGCTCTTATCTAGACGAGAAGTAAAAACATCAATCATAGGGAAATACAAGGACTAAAGCAAGTATCAATAGAGCAAAGATCATAACAACAAAGGGAACATTTCATTAATAATAATATAATTAAGATACATAGATAGTCATGCCCTTATAGAAACGGGCTAAGCTTGTAATATACAAGGAAAGGAAATACAACAGAAACAAGGAAGCATAAATAAACCACAACTACCCAGTGCACCTATGATGGACAACCTCAAAACAAAAGAAGGTTTATCCACTCTACAGGTGGGTGTGTGCACTAAGCCTCCCCTAGGACGTCTGCTACTGGAATCCGGGAAAAGGTGGAGTGTAACCGATCCATGGGCGCAGGGCGGCAGGAGCGGGTACACGTGAAGACTGAGCATGAGCTCCTCGATAGGGGCGCCTCTCGGCTTGCCTAGCTAGCCTCGGCTGTGTCACAGTCTCCTTGCTCACGCCTCGCACGAACTGAGGTGTAGGAGCAGAGCTTTTGCTATACATGTGCATCAGCGGGTCCTCGATAGGTCGTCCTCTGAACTCGGAGACCAAGGCACGTAGTCTTGGAAGTCACGAGGCATCGAACCACCAGTATACGTTCACAGAATCATCTCGTCTAGCATCCGGGCACGCTAAAAAACCATCGCATTGTCGTAGGGTGACATCGGGGAGAAACGGTAGCTCTGTACAGGGTATGTAAAGGGGCATCCAATGAAAACTCGCACGGTGCACTGCCCATCAAAATGGTATGATCTGTGATCCAGATCAAAGTGGACCTCCCAGGTCGGTGTGTCGAAAAAAACCACGAATGTCGCCATCGCTCTCTGAAGATGTGATGGAAGAAAGAGAATGAAGAGAAAGGAGTGAGAATTCTTATAAAGAATCTCAATAGGAGTCTCCTATCTTAGGGTTACATCGTTCACATCCTTAGGAACCTTGGGTTTAATTATAAAAGGTGTGCATACATAAAAGATTCATTATTAAAGTTTATAAAACCAATTATCCAAGGTTCATTCCTTTTAGCATGCATCTTGATGTTATGAATGCAACATAAACATGAATGCATGGCAATGCCGCAATCAAATATCTCAATGAATCACAACTTCAAG
Source organism: Dalbergia cultrata (assembly GCA_031216105.1). Classification (NCBI taxonomy): domain Eukaryota; kingdom Viridiplantae; phylum Streptophyta; class Magnoliopsida; order Fabales; family Fabaceae; genus Dalbergia; species Dalbergia cultrata. The sequence goes on along the minus strand of CM062344.1, from coordinate 37,193,971 downwards.
AAGGCACACAAGTGGCATAAAGGGCATATAACTTTCAAGTGGATCTTTCCCCAACTTCGTGACATCAATCATGGTACTTCAGCATAATAAGGCCACCCTAAAATAACTAGGTTATGAGCTCATACCTCAGCTGGTCGTCACTAGCTCTTGCTTATTATCTGAATAAGCGAAACATAATAAAATAATCCCGACTACGCAAGTACAGGTAGGGGGCTAGGGATCACCTCTCTTAGGATATACCCTCTTTGAAACGCTTTGTGGGCATTAAGCCACAACAATTTATCCGCTTTGGTAGGCTGCATTTACTCATACCCTCACGGATTTGTCTCCCCTGGGGCTGCTCGGCCGAACCGGTGTCACCCAGGAAAGCGTATCTCAGTGCTTTGTTACATAAAAATCTCCTGGAGGTACTCGGCCGAACCGGTGTCACCCAGGGTTTTCAACTCATGTGGTACTTTAAAACATTTCTTCAACCCTTTTAGGTTTGATGGAAATCCGACAGCATAACATCTGTTAAACCGAATTCCCTTCAAACCGAAACTTATGCCACAAGTTAATCACACAACATATTCCTCAATAAAACCTCATGCCATGATAAACCTCATATCTTAAATAATCATTTCCTCATGCATCGTAAACATCTCAACATGTCATTGCATCATATAAACATCATAGCATTAACAATTTCTTAATGTCTTATGCATTGACCCTTAAGGTCTCTAACTCACAATCTAAGTTATAAATCGTCACAACTTAATCTCTCGGGTACCTATAGGCTCATATCTAAGTATTCCTCACTCCATACTATGATTATAAACTTCTATAAACCTCAAGAATGCATAATCTAAAATTCTAATTTTACGGGTACCTAGGAGTCACAACAATGACCCTTTCTAAGTCCAGTTTGCTCCTAAGGCATCAAGATCAAGTCCTAAAACAATTATGAGTCATTCCTACACATTTAAACTAATTTAAAATCATAATTATCATTTCTAAACCATACTGGACAGAATCCAGAAAATTCATATATTAAGGGATCTATAACTCTCAAATAAATTATTTTCTAGTTACTAACTTCTCTTATCTTTCACATATGAGTTCTAACATTAATTATACTCAAACATAATCATATTATCATCATCAAAACAACATATACAGTGACCAAACATAGCAAGGCAGAACCGAAACCAAGTCTCCATATAAAGGCATAAAAACATAATTTCCAAATCACATAAAATACTAGTCTCTCTTGGAACCTTTCTCAACCTTTCAAAACTCATTTATCAACATTTATAACATCTAAAAATCATTAAAATGTTTGTAAGGGCAGTAGCTAAATTAAATTTATCTCAAGAGGTCCTAATTTCATAAAACTCGGTTCTAAATATTTCTTATACTCATGAAAGCATAGAAAATTTTGAAACATAGTTTTCAACACTTAGACATGCTTATGCACTTGTTTGAGACAACAATGGGCAAGTCTTTGAGCTCTAGGTTCCTTTAAGTGATGACACAAAAATAGACATGCTTATGCACTTGTTTTAGGTTCCATTAGAAAGTAAAGTGAGAGCATAAATAAACATGAAATGCAACTCATTATTATCTTTGATATTTAAGTGAGGACTTAAAATTTCAACATGATAATGCAAAGCTTGAAACATAAACATGATAATGCAAGTTCTATTATTATTCTTGATATTTAGTGATGGCAGGGAAAATAAATATGATGTGCAACGCATAAACATAAACATGGATGCACTATTCTTTTTAATCTCATCTAGAGCTCTTACAAGACTTTAGAGATACAACCCAACACTTATCTCATCACAAAGAGAGCTTTAGAGTTCTTGAACCAAGTTCTCAAAGGAACTATGAGGTTCTTGAACATCACCATCAAGCTCAAAAGAAACAAACTTTCAAAGAAATAGAAGACTACGAAGAAAAGGAAACCAAAACCGAAATATTAAAGGAAAGGAAATAAGTAAACCGAAACCAAAATAGCAAAACAAGTAAAGGTGTTCTTAAGCAAAAATCATTTTGAGTTGGAAAATAAAGATAAGACTTAAAGAAAGTAAAAGCTCAAGCTCTAGAGGTTCCTTTGAGATGAACACATAGTCATCATCTAGGAGCTCTCATCATTGAGCTATCATATATCCATCAAAGCCTCATGGCTGAAAACAAGAAAAGGAAAGCAAAGAAAGTTTCAAAAAGAAAGTCCAAGAGAAAGCTAGGAAAACTCATTTTTAAGAGAAACAAATTTAGGAAAAACACTCCTACCTAGAGTGGAGATAAAAAGCTTGAACTTTGAAAAGGAAAACAAGATGAAGAACTCCTCCAAGGTGGCAAGATAGCTTCGGCCAAGGGGGGATAAAAGGTTGGAGATGTGTTTCAAGTGAGGTTGTGTTTGAGGTGAGGTGTTTGAAAGGTTTGATGATGGTTCAAGGATATGGGGTGGTGTTTAAAGGTTATGAGATGATGATAAGATGAAGAGATGATGAAGATGAAGATGAAGATGAAGAACAAGAGAGAACTCTCTTGGAACTTAGAGAGAAAAAAAGAGAACTTTGAGAAAGCTAGGAAATCTAAAAGTTTACAAATGAGCTAAAGTGTTTCCGTGTGTTTCTAGGCAAGGTATTTATAGAAAAATGAAAACAAATAAAGTCTCATTGAGGGGGAAGGCTGGCCATAGCAATGGGAGGGAAAAGAAGAGAAAAAATATCTCTTACAAGGTGTCATACAAGCATGGTTTGAGGTATGGAGGTTATGATACAAAGTATGGCTTCAAGTAAGGTGATTTGAGTGAGTTTTTCTTTTAATTTTGAATGAAATAAGTCTTCTAGAAGCTAAGCATGGCTGGAAGTTTTTGAGCCACAAATAAATGAGGAAAATAGCTTAATTCTTTTAGTTATTCACTTGGAAAATCAAGCTTGATTGAAAATATCACAAGGTATGGTAAGTATAACTTGAGGTATGGCTTGGGAGTGTCAAAAATTTGAGCATGTGATGCATATGCAGGAGGAGTGGCTTCGGCTAGACCAGAGGCAGCAGAGAGGGAGAGAAATTTGATCATCTAATTGTGTGCTAATGATAGGTTTAAATATGTATTAGCTTAGGTACAAGGTTAGGAATAATTAAGCTTAAGTTTAGGTGACTAAGATTGAGGTTTAGGGATTTTATGACAAGATTAGGAGTGCTCATACATCATTAGAGAGTTTAAAACTCATGTAGGAATAAAAAATTGAAAACACAATTCCATGATTTAAGGAATTGGTGAGAAAAAACACTATTCAAGATTCCATGACTAGGAATCTTGAATTTAAAATAGGATTTCAAGTTGTAATTAAGCATTCTTAGGTTCTAATCAATTTTAATAAATTATTTTGACTCAAGATTAATTATGGAAATTAATTAATCTTCGATTAGAGCCTAATATTGCTTAGTTTTGCTTAATCATGCGATTAAGCTTAAAAACACAAAACTAGGGACAAAACCGTAATTTTGCACTAATTTAGCCCGGGACCTCCGGGACCAAAACTAAAGTCACAGAATACATTAAAATGCCCTTTTAAAACCACCTGGAGAAGTTTCGGGTTCATCCGGCACTTGCAAACGGGTAAAACACCACAGGGGCGTTTTGGTCATTTTGACCTGAAAACTCGAAAAACGAGATTTTCGATCCCAGAATGGTATACAAGCCAACTAATCCCCTTTCAACATTGAGTTTGCCCTTCGAGTACTGCCGAATCGGCTTTCCTCGAATTCCGGGCCGAAAATGACCTCAGGGGCGTTTTGGTCATTTTTACTCTAATAGAAAATTGGGGCGTTACACTAGTAGATGCAGTTCAAAAAGGGACCCTATAGGCATAGGTGATCCTTAAGCCCCTTAACCCGTACTCTGGAAGTCGGGATATGTTTATACTTATCTAAGGATAAGCTGAAAACTAGTGACGACTAGTTAGGTATGAGCTCATAATCTAGAGATTCTCGAAGGAGAGAAGTCATTAGGGTGGCACCATGAGAGAAACTAATGATGCAAGTAGTGTCACATAAGCAAAGAAAATGCATTCATATCAAAGTTTTTATCCCTCTTGATACTATATACATGAGCATGTTTCTTTATGTTTTTGTTTACATAATAATTGCATAAGTTTCTACCATACATTCATGCTATGATATGTTGCATTCATGACATCAAGATTCATCCTAAAATGAATGGACCTTGGATAACCATGTTTGAAAAACCTAATAATGAACTTTATAAATGCTCACCTTTTCATAATAAACCCAAGGTTCTTGGAGACGTAGACGATGACAATAGGATAGCAGGATTCCCCTACTGAGATTCTTTATTAAGATTCTCACTCCCTCTATCTCTCTTTCTTTTCGTTACTTCTTCAAAGGATGATAGCTTCGTTCGTGATCTTTGTTGATACTCCAGTCTGGGTGGTGCACTACGACTCAGACCACCGTTCATACCATTTTGAGGGTCGATGTGTCGTGCGTATTTTTGCGTACATGGGACGTCCTTTTGCCTACCTAGTTTCTAGCTACAGGTTCACTCCCATTTCTCCCTATGGCAATGATCTGATCTGTGAGTGCACCCAACCCAGCGATGAGCAGACTCATCATGCTCGTCCGACCACTTCAGTAGTTTGTGACTACCCTGAGTATGTTCCCCACTCGAGGCGATTCGAGACTGACCCATCTAAGGACTCCCCCATTCACATCTACTCGGAGGGTTCTGCTCCCACCGCACCCATGGACGTAGGCAGAGGCAGCGATGATATGGTGACCCAGCCCTGGTTAGTGTAACACCCTAATTTTTAACCCAACTTTCTAGAACACATTAGGTTAAACATTAGGCTATTACTTCATAGTCTCATCCTTTTCTTAAAATACTAAAGGAAAATTACGAGTAAATTTTTTTTTTTAAAAAAAAACACACAACAAAGTGAGAGCCACGTTCTTAGTCTAATCGAATAATAGGAATATAAAGCACACTTAACACTCATAGAGAAACACAGAAATGGAAACATATAACAGCTGAGCATAAATCATCACAACAGAGAAACGTTTCATTAATAACATAACTTAGAATACATAAGTAGTCATACCCTCATTGGGACTAAGGCGAGCTTGTAATACAGAAAGGAAGTACAATAGAAACAGAGAAACGTAAAGTAACATAAAGTAAACCATCACTACCCGAGTGCACCTATAGTGAATAACCTCAAAACAAAAGCAGGTTTATCCAGTCTACATGTGAGTGTGTGCACTAAGCCTCCCCTAAAACATCTGCTACTAGAACCCGGGGAAATGGAGTGTAACTGATCCAAGAACGCAAGGCGGCAGGAGTGGGCATACGTGTAGACTGAGCGTGAGCTCCTCGTTAGGGGCGCTTCTCGGACGAATGTGTCAATGAAGACCATGAATGTCGCCATCAGTCTCTGAAGATGTGACGGAAGCGAGAAAAAGAAGAGAAAAGAGTGAGAATCTTACTAAAGAATCTCAGGAATCTCCTATTCTAGGGTTACATCGTTCACATCCTCAGGAACCTTGGGTTTATTTATAAAAGGTGTTCATGCATATGAGATTCATTATTAGGGTTTATGAAACTATTTATCCAAGGTCCATTTCTTTTAGTATGCATCTTGATGTCATGAATGCAACATGTTTAAGCATGAATGTATGGCAATGCTTGAGCACATAAATAAACAAATCACAACAATCTAGATTCATGCAAGTGGCATAAGGGCATATTACAACTCTTACTTTTCTCATACTTATGTGACTTAAAAGCATCATATCTCTTTTGTTCTTTTTCTCAAAAACCACCATCTTAAAACATATCCACCTATTTCCAACCGATACACCACCCCGGTGATTTTTATCATAACCTCCTATCTCCGTCTCACCTAATCGCCTAGGAATGAGCTCAATCCTAACTAGTCGTCACTAGATTTAATATGGGGTAAAATGAGGGGGTAACATAAACATATTTCGTTCTTTGAAATGTTCTACTGGCCTCGAGTGCACAGCGAATTGTCCGCTTTGGTAAGGCTGCATCTGCACATACCCTCACGGATTTGCCTCCTCCTCACCGTAGCAGGAGAAGTACGTCTCAATGCTTGTCACATAAAAATATCCTGGGGATGTTCGGTCGAACCAGTGTCACCCAGGGTTTTCAACTCATATGGTACTTTAAAACATTTTTCAACCCTTTTAGGTTTGATAGAAATTTGGCAGCATAACGGCTGTTAAACTGAATTTCCTTCAAACCAAAATTCATGCCACAAGCTAATCACACAACTTAACATCTCAATAATAATTTCCTCACGTATCATCAATAAAACATTTTAGGGTTCATGCATCATCAAGCATATTCTTCTAATACATCATTCTCACATAGATAAACATCATAACATATATTTCAAACTCATCATTCTTACATAGATTATAGCATATATTCCAAACTCATCATAGCATATATTTTAAACACATCATACTCATATAGATAAAGCTCATGTATCATATATCATACTTGCATAAAATTAAGCATCATAAAAACTCAAGACTTCTTAATATCTTATGCATCGACCCTTAAGGTCCTTAACTCACAATCTAAGTTATAAATCATCAAAACCTAGTCTCTTGGGAACCTATGAGGTTATAACTAAGTATTTCTCACCTCACACTATGGTCAAGAACATCTCTAGACCTCAAGGATGCAGAATTTAAAATCCCAACTTTACGAGTACCTAGGAGTCACAACAATGACTCTTTCTAAGTCCAGTTTGTTCCTAAAGCATCAAGATTAAGCCCTAAACCAATTATGAGTCATTCCTACACATTTAAACTAATTTAGAACCATGATTATCATTTCTAAACCTTGCTGGACAGAATCCAGAAAATTCCATCATTAAGGGATCTAAAATTCTCAAATTAATTCTTTTCTAGTTCTTAACTTATCCTATCTTTCACATATGAGTCTTAACATTATTTTTACTCAAACATAAGCATCTTATCATTATTAACACAGCTCATACAGTGGCCAAACATAGCAAGGCAGAACCGAAACAAACATCTCCATAAAAGATATGAAACACAATTTCTAAAGCACATACAATACTAGTTTCTCTTGGAACCTTTTTCAACTTTCAAAACTCATTTATGGACACTTTTATCACCTAAAATCATAAAAATACTTAAGAGAGTAATAGCTAAATCATTTTTATCTCAAGAGGTCCTAAATTCATAAAACTTAGTTCTACATATTTCTTATACTTACATAAGCTTAGAAAAATTATAAAACATAGTTTTCAATACTTGGAAACACCAAAGCCTCTTAGGGCCGAAATAGGGACCAAAAGCAATAAATATTTTTAGACCTTTGTTGAGACAACAATGGGCAAGTCTTTGAGCTCTAGGTTCATTAAAGTGATGACATAAAAATAAACATGCTCATGCACTTGTTTTAGTTTTTGCTAGAAAGTAAAGTGAGAGCATAAAATAAATATGTGATGCATTATATTATTATCTTTGATATTTAGGTGAGAACTTGAAACATAAACATGATAATGCATAGCTTGAAATATAAACATGATAATGCAAGCTCCTTTATTACCTTGGTACTTAGTGATAACAAAGAAAGTAAACATGATGTGCAAAGCATAAAATAAATATGGTATGCATTATATTATTATCTTTGATATTTAGGTGAGAATTTGAAATATAAACATGATAATGCAAGTTCCTTTATTACCTTGGTACTTAGTGATAGCAAAGAAAGTAAACATGATGTGCAAAGCATAAAATAAACATGATGCAAGGTTCATTTTAAGGTGATCTAAAGCTCATCCAAGACTTTAACAACATAATAACCCAACACATATCTCATTACAAAGAGAGCTTTAGAGTTCTTGAACCAAGTTCTCAAAGGAATTATGAGGTTCTTGAACATCATCATCAAGCTCAAAGAAAGCAAAACTTATTGAACAAATAAAACTTCAAAGATCAAAAAGGAAAATGGTAACCGAAATGTTAAAGAAAGGAACAAAGAAACCGAAATCATAATAGCAAGAAAAGTAAAGGTATTCTTGAGTAAAAATCATTTTTGAGTTAGAAAATAAAGTTGGAACTCAAAGAAAATAAAACCTCAAGCTCTAGAGTTTCCTTTGAGATGAACACATAGTCATTATCTAGGAGTCCTCATCATTGAGCTATCATGTACTCATCAAGGCCAAGAGGCCGAAAATACAAGAAAGGGAAACCAAAGAAAGTTTCAAAAAGAAAACCCAAGAGAAAGCTAGAAAGAACTCATTTTCAAGAAGACAAAGTTTAGAAAACACTCCTACCTAGAGTGAAGACAAAAAGCTTGGACTTGAAGATGAAAATGATCCGAGCAACACCTCCTAGGATGGTGATGATGATTCGGCCTTGATGAAAGAAAAAGGAAGGAAATGTGTTCTTGGTGAGCTTGTGTTTGAGAATGGAAGTTTAGGTGTTTGTATGATGATCCAAGGTGGTGGGGTGGTGTTTCAAGGTTGTGTGATGATGTTTCAAAAGGAAAAAGAAGAAGATGAAGAAGAAGAATGCTCTTGAGATTTGAGAGAAAAAGGAAGAACTTAGAGAAAAACTAAAAACTAAACTTAGCAAATGAACAAAGTGTAGCAAAGGTTCATCTAGGCATGGTATTTATAGAGAAGAATAAGAGTGAATGAGTGGAGGAGAATGAATCCTCATGGAACATGAGGTGAGGCATGTGTGGAGGAGATGAGGTGAGGCATGTGTGGAGGAGAATGAATCCTCATGGAACATGAGGTGAGAGAATTGCACTTTGATGACATGGCTTCAACCATAGTCTTTGGAGTGTGAAATAAAATTAAATTGTGATAAAATGGATGATGAATTTCCTGCAGGTCTGATGCAGCAAGGGAGGAGGGAGTTTTGGTCATGTAATAGTGTGTTAGTGATGTGTTTAGGGGTGTATTAGCTTAGGTGTAAGGTTAGGAGTCATTAAGCATAAGTTTAGGTGACTAAGAATGTGATTAGGAACCTTTATGACATGATTAAGGAGTACTCATACATATTTAGGAGATTTTAAATTCATTTTATGAATAAAACAATGTAGACAAAATTCCATAATTTAAGGAATTGGAGAGAAAACACTATTCAAGATTCCATGACTAGAAATCTTGAATTTAAAATAAGATTTTAAGTGGTAATTAAGCACTTTTAGGTTCTAATCAACTTTAATAAATTATTTTGACTCAAGATTAATTATGGAAATTAATTAATCTTCGATTAGAGCCTAATATTGCTTAGGTTTGCTTAATCACGCGATTAAGCGTAAAAATACGAAACTAGGGGTAAAATCGTAATTTTGCACTAATTTGCCCGGGACCTCCATAATTAAAAGTGAGGACGTAGAATACATAAAAATGCCTTTTAAAACCATCTAGAGAAGTTTCGGGTTCATCAGGCACTTGCAAATAGGTAAAACACCTTGCAGGCGTTTTGGTCATTTTGACAGCTTCAAAACGAGATTTTCGATTCGGAAAGGTACACAGGTCATCTAATCCCCTTCCAACATTGAGTTTGCCCTTCGAGTCTTGGCAGATCGGCTTTCCTCGACTGGGCGAAAAATGACCTCAGGGCATTTCGGTCATTTTACTCTAGCGGAAAATCGGGCGTTACATTACTCCTCCTTAAAAGAATTTAGTCCTCGAAATTCGTTACCTTAGAAAAGCTCCGGATACTTCGTCCTCATTTCGACTCCAGCTCCCATGTATACTCTTACTGTCTTGTCTCGTCCCACGCCACTTTCACCAAAGGACAGGACTTGTTCCTTAACCGCTTGACCAGTGATCCACGATCCTCGTAGGAGGTACATTGAAAGTGAGGTCCTCTCTTAACTGTACATGCTCTGGTTCTAGGACATGACTAGGGTCGGACTCATATTTATGCAACTGAGAGACGTGAAAGACATCATGAAGATTTGACAGATTGGGTGGCAGGGCTATTTTGTAGGCTACAGATCCGATTCTCTGAAGAATTTCAAAAGGGCCGAGAAATCGGGGACTCAACTTTTTGACTTTCATGGCTCTTCCTATTCCTGTAGTGGGAGTGATTCTTAGAAATACATGTTTTCCTTCTTGGAACTCCAAGGGCTTACGCCTTTTGTCCGCATAGCTCTTTTGCCGACTTTGAGCGGTTAGGATTCTATCCTTAATCCTTTTGATTTGCTCCGTCGTTTCCCTCACTATATCAGGTCCTAAGACACTTTGTTCTCCGGGTTCATAGCAACACAAGGGTGATTGGCACTTTCTTCCATACAATGCTTCGTACGGTGCCATACCGATACTTGCGTAATAACTGTTGTTATACGCAAATTCGATTAATGGCATGTACTTATCCCAACTTCCTTTCTGGTCTAAGACACAGGCTCTCAGCATATCCTCCAGGGTTTGGATGGTTCTTTCCGATTGGCCATCCGTCTGAGGGTGGTAAGCAGTGCTCAAGCACAGCTTTGAACCAAATGCCTTTTGAAAGGCTCCCCAAAAATGTGACGTAAACCGTGGATCTCTATCCGAGATTATCGTCGACGGCACTCCATGCAACCTTACTATCTCTTGGATGTAAAGCTGAGCCAATTTATCCAATGAGTACGTGACTCGAATAGGTAGAAAGTGAGCCGACTTGGTCAGTCGATCCACTATCACCCATACAGCATCATGGCCAGCTTGGGTCTTTTGCAATCCTGTCACGAAGTCCATCGATATACTCTCCCACTTCCACTCAGGGATTGACAAGGGTTGCAACATGCCAGAAGGTTTTTGGTGTTCGATCTTAACCTTTTGGCAGACCAAACACTTACTTACCCAGGCGACCACATCCTTCTTTAGTCCGGGCCACCAAAACATCCTCTTTAAGTTCTGATACATCTTGGTAGCACCAGGATGAATGGCAAAGTGACTCTTATGAGCCTCCTCTAAGATTTTCTCTCGGAGGTCGCCATCTTGGGGCACGCAGATTCGCCCATCAAACCTCCACAACCAGTCAGGGCCTTGCTCAAAACCCTTCAATTTACCGGCCTTAACTGCCTCTATTGTCTCCATAAAGTCCTCATTTTCTCTTTGGGCAAGCATGATCCTTTGTTTAAACCCACTGGTCACCGTGAGATGACTCATCACGATGCCATTCTCAGTCACATACATCCCCAGATTCATATTCCTAAACTGTTCTATTAACCCAACTTCATTAACCATCATACTTGACAAACATAACGATTTTCGACTTAAGGCGTCGGCGACTACATTAGCCTTGCCGGGGTGGTAACTTAAGTCGAAATCATAGTCCTTGAGGAATTCCATCCATCTCCTCTGCCTCATGTTTAACTCCTTTTGATCAAAGAGATGCTTGAGACTCTTATGATCGGAGAACACTTCAAACCTTACACCATACAAATGGTGTCTCCACATCTTGAGGGCAAACACGATGGCTGCTAACTCTAGGTCATGGGTGGGGTAGGTTACCTCGTGGGGCTTGAGTTGTCTGGATGCATAGGCTACCACTTGCCTATTCTGCATCAACACACAACCTAAACCCTTGCCAGAAGCATCACAATATACCTCAAAGGGTACATTGGGGTCAGGTAAAACCAAAACCGGGGTTGAGGTGAGCTTTTCCTTAAGCTCTAGGAAACTCTTTTCACATTCGGTGTTCCACTCAAACGGGGTATTCTTCCTAGTGAGCTTAGTTAAGGGTAGGGCTAACTGGGAAAATCCTTTGATAAACCTACGGTAATAACCAGCTAAACCCAAAAAGCTTCTAATCTCGGTTATAGAGGTTGGTCTATCCCAATTCATCACAGCTTCTATCTTACTTGGGTCGACACTATGCCACCTTTTGACACAACATGTCCTAAGAACTTTACTTCCTCTAACCAAAATCCACACTTAGAAAGCTTTATGTACAACTTCTTCACTTTTAGTACCTCTAAAACCAGCCTCAAATGACGCTCATGCTCCTCGTGGGTTTTCGAATAGATGAGAATATCATCTATGAACACAATCACGAATTGATCTAAATAGGGTCGAAAGATCCTATTCATGTAATCCATAAAAACTGCAGGAGCATTCGTCAAACCGAAAGACATCACATTGAACTCAAAGTGTCCATACCGAGTTCGAAAGGCAGTTTAGGAATGTCCGAATCTCTAACCCTAATCGATGGTAACCAGGACATCAAATAGATTTAAGAAAACACTACTGCTCCTTTCAACTGGTCCATAAGATCATCAATCCTAGGCAATGGGTACTTATTCTTTATGGTCACTTGGTTCAACTGCCTATAATCTATACACATCCTCATACTTCCATCCTTCTTCTTCACAAATAAGACCGAGCACCCCAAGGTGAAGCACTCGGCCTTATAAAACTTTTCTCCAATAGTTCCTCCAAGCTGGGTTTTTAGTTACGCTAGCTCCATGGGTGACATCCTATATGGGGCAATAGAGATTGGTCCTGTTCCAGAACCAATTCTATGGAGAACTCAACTTCTCTTTGGGAGGGAATTCGGGTATCTCATCCGGAATACTTGGGATAGTCTCTCACCACAGGTATCTCACCTAGGTTTTGCTCAAAGTCTACATCAATGGCGGCTAGGAGAACATATCCCATCGTTTTCTCCCCACTACAGAAGACCACTACAGAGTTTAGGTACAACCTAATGGGTCGAGTGATGTTTTCGGGAGGAGAAGGAAAAACTACGGTTTGGGTTCCACAGTCTAGTAACACACTTTGTTGGCGTGAAGCCAATCCATGCCTAAGATAATTCCTATGTCTTTCAAGGGTAAACAAATTAAATCTATGTTAAAGGACCTATTTTCTACAACAAGATGACAGTTTAAACAACAATGACAAGTATTAATAGGACGATTGGTAGGAATAGAAACAATAAGATCAAAAGGAAGTTTAGAGACTCTCAGATTTAAGGACTCGACACTAGCAAGTGATATAAAAGAATGAGTAGCACCAGAGTCATATAGTACAATTAAGGGTTTACCATTTACTTTGCACATACCTTGAATGAGATCGTTGGATTTCTCGGGCGTCTTCCGTTGAGGGTGAAGACTCTTCCTTGGTGTTGTGGTCGGGGTTACGGTTCGGTGTCCCTCTGCTAGTGCAGTCCTTCGCATAGTGGCCAGGCTTGCCACACTTGAAACACGCAGCGTTACGATCGGCTAGGCATGGGCGGTTCCGTGATTCTTCCCGCGCTGGGGACAGACATCAGTAGTTGCTGCTCCGCGGTAAGCAGCAGGGGTTCCTTGTGGAGGCTTGTTCTTGGCCCGCTGACCCTCCTTGGTTAAACCGAGGACCGCCCCCTCGTTGTTGGTTGTTGTTGAAGTTCCTCGACCGTTATGTTGAAAAGATGGTCGTGCTTGAGGTCTAGTCTCTTTGAGGGAATGGTGGTCGTTGTTGTTGTTGATGTGTTGGTTGTTGCCTGAATCGGTTGCTCTGGTAGGGGTTGTAGTGGTTCCTTGATCGACGTGGCTTGAACCTTGGGGCTTGAGGTCCTAGCCCCTTGGCTCGTTCGCCCTTGAAGCATTGATCTTCTTCCGGCCTTCTTCCATGATGCGACACTTGTTGACTAGGGTTGGAAAGTCCCTAATCTCCATGTGTGCTCTTGCGTAATTCAACTCCGTAGTCAACCCCGCCTCGTGACGCACTTCCATACTTCATCTGGATTCCCTTGAAACACTCGCGAGAACTTGATTAGCTCCTCGAACTTTGCCGTGTCTTTGGCGACGAAGACCCACCCTGGGTCGATTGCATGGTCGATGTCCTTTGCATTCCTCACAGACTCCGGAAAATACTTCTCGTAGAAGTAGGTCTTGAAACAGTTCGATCAATGACGTTCCCAGCTGACTTCTAGCGATCTTGGTCTTGATCCACCGAACTTCGGCGTCGATTTCAGCATGAAGGCAGCAAAAGTAACCTTTGTTCCTCACGGCAGCAACCACGAGTAGATCTTCTCCATATCCTTGATCCACTCGTCAGCCTTGCCGGGATCCAGGGCCCCTCTGAACACTGGTGGATTCGCCTAGCAGAACTCACCGAAGCGGGCTTGCTCGATTGCTTCAAAGAATAGGGGGAGCGGAGCGGCGCTTGTTGATTTATCCTTCGAACATACGTTCCATGGCTCGGGCCATGTCACGAGCAACGGCGGCAGCGATCGCATTGTCTTGATTATCTCCGGCCGTAGCCCTAGGTCGTCAGCGGTGGCATTGGTTCCTAAACACATCAAACAAAGAAACACCGAGTTGATCAGGCCCAACATTCCATGTGAAATGAGCTAGTTACCATGGCACACGCAGCGACAGCGGTCATGTATGCCTATCCTATAGCTTATCCCTAGCAAGCTTTAACAGATGACATAACTATCGTATTATGCTCATAAAGCATAGTCAGTCAATCCTCGTGCTCTATGAGAATCGAATCGCTCGATACCATAATGTAACACCCTAATTTTTAACCCAACTTTCTAGAACACATTAGGTTAAACATTAGGCTATTACTTCATAGTCTCATCCTTTTCTTAAAATACTAAAGGAAAATTACGAGTAAAGTATTTTTAAAAACACACAACAAAGTGAGAGCCACGTTCTTAGTCTAATCGAATAATAGGAATATAAAGCACGCTTAACACTCATAGAGAAACAGAAATGGAAACATATAACAATTTGAGCATAAATCATCACAACAGAGAAACGTTTCATTAATAACATAACTTAGAATACATAAGTAGTCATACCCTCATTGGGACGGGCAGAGCTTGTAATACAGCAGAAAGGAAGTACAATAGAAACAGAGAAACGTAAAGTAACATAAAGTAAACCATCACTACCCGAGTGCACCTATAGTGAATAACCTCAAAACAAAAGCGAGGTTTATCCAGTCTACATGTGAGTGTGTGCACTAAGCCTCCCCTAAAACATCTCGCTACTAGAACCCTGGGAAATGGAGTGTAACTGATCCAAGAACGCAAGGCGGCAGGAGTGGGCATACGTGTAGACTGAGCGTGAGCTCCTCGTTAGGGGCGCTTCTCGGACGAATGTGTCAATGAAGACCATGAATGTCGCCATCAGTCTCTGAAGATGTGACGGAAGCGAGAAAAAGAAGAGAAAAGAGTGAGAATCTTACTAAAGAATCTCAGTAGGAATCTCCTATTCTAGGGTTACATCGTTCACATCCTCAGGAACCTTGGGTTTATTTATAAAAGGTGTTCATGCATATGAGATTCATTATTAGGGTTTATGAAACTATTTATCCAAGGTCCATTTCTTTTAGTATGCATCTTGATGTCATGAATGCAACATGTTTAAGCATGAATGTATGGCAATGCTTGAGCACATAAATCAACAAATCACAACAATCTAGATTCATGCAAGTGGCATAAGGGCATATTACAACTCTTACTTTTCTCATACTTATGTGACTTAAAAGCATCATATCTCTTTTGTTCTTTTTCTCAAAAACCACCATCTTAAAACATATCCACCTATTTCCAACCGATACACCACCCCGGTGATTTTTATCATAACCTCCTATCTCCGTCTCACCTAATCGCCTAGGAATGAGCTCAATCCTAACTAGTCGTCACTAGATTTAATATGGGGTAAAATGAGGGGGTAACATAAACATATTTCGTTCTTTGAAATGTTCTCTTGGCCTCGAGTGCACAAATAATTGTCCGCTTTGGTAAGGCTGCATCTGCACATACCCACACGGATTTGCCACCACCTCAGCGTAGCAGGAGTAGAACGTCTCAAAGCATGTCACATAAAAATATCCTGGGGATGTTCGGTTGAACCAGTGTCACCCAGGGTTTTCAACTCATATGGTACTTTAAAACATTTTTCAACCCTTTTAGGTTTGATAGAAATTTGGCAGCATAACGGCTGTTAAACTGAATTTCCTTCAAACCAAAATTCATGCCACAAGCTAATCACACAACTTAACATCTCAATAATAATTTCCTCACGTATCATCAATAAAACATTTTAGGGTTCATGCATCATCAAGCATATTCTTCTAATACATCATTCTCACATAGATAAACATCATAACATATATTTCAAACTCATCATTCTTACATAGATTATAGCATATATTCCAAACTCATCATAGCATATATTTTAAACACATCATACTCATATAGATAAAGCTCATGTATCATATATCATACTTGCATAAAATTAAGCATCATAAAAACTCAAGACTTCTTAATATCTTATGTATCGACCCTTAAGGTCCTTAACTCACAATCTAAGTTATAAATCATCAAAACCTAGTCTCTTGGGAACCTATGAGGTTATAACTAAGTATTTCTCACCTCACACTATGGTCAAGAACATCTCTAGACCTCAAGGATGCAGAATTTAAAATCCCAACTTTACGGGTACCTAGGAGTCACAACAATGACTCTTTCTAAGTCCAGTTTGTTCCTAAAGCATCAAGATTAAGCCCTAAACCAATTATGAGTCATTCCTACACATTTAAACTAATTTAGAACCATGATTATCATTTCTAAACCTTGCTGGACAGAATCCAGAAAATTCCATCATTAAGGGATCTAAAATTCTCAAATTAATTCTTTTCTAGTTCTTAACTTATCCTATCTTTCACATATGAGTCTTAACATTATTTTTACTCAAACATAAGCATCTTATCATTATTAACACAGCTCATACAGTGGCCAAACATAGCAAGGCAGAACCGAAACAAACATCTCCATAAAAGATATGAAACACAATTTCTAAAGCACATACAATACTAGTTTCTCTTGGAACCTTTTTCAACTTTCAAAACTCATTTATGGACACTTTTATCACCTAAAATCATAAAAATACTTAAGAGAGTAATAGCTAAATCATTTTTATCTCAAGAGGTCCTAAATTCATAAAACTTAGTTCTACATATTTCTTATACTTACATAAGCTTAGAAAAATTATAAAACATAGTTTTCAATACTTGGAAACACCAAAGCCTCTTAGGGCCGAAATAGGGACCAAAAGCAATAAATATTTTTAGACCTTTGTTGAGACAACAATGGGCAAGTCTTTGAGCTCTAGGTTCATTAAAGTGATGACATAAAAATAAACATGCTCATGCACTTGTTTTAGTTTTTGCTAGAAAGTAAAGTGAGAGCATAAAATAAATATGTGATGCATTATATTATTATCTTTGATATTTAGGTGAGAACTTGAAACATAAACATGATAATGCATAGCTTGAAATATAAACATGATAATGCAAGCTCCTTTATTACCTTGGTACTTAGTGATAACAAAGAAAGTAAACATGATGTGCAAAGCATAAAATAAATATGGTATGCATTATATTATTATCTTTGATATTTAGGTGAGAATTTGAAATATAAACATGATAATGCAAGTTCCTTTATTACCTTGGTACTTAGTGATAGCAAAGAAAGTAAACATGATGTGCAAAGCATAAAATAAACATGATGCAAGGTTCATTTTAAGGTGATCTAAAGCTCATCCAAGACTTTAACAACATAATAACCCAACACATATCTCATTACAAAGAGAGCTTTAGAGTTCTTGAACCAAGTTCTCAAAGGAATTATGAGGTTCTTGAACATCATCATCAAGCTCAAAGAAAGCAAAACTTTTTGAACAAATAAAACTTCAAAGATCAAAAAGGAAAATGGTAACGAAAATGTTAAAGAAAGGAACAAAGAAACCGAAATCATAATAGCAAGAAAAGTAAAGGTATTCTTGAGTAAAAATCATTTTTGAGTTAGAAAATAAAGTTGGAACTCAAAGAAAATAAAACCTCAAGCTCTAGAGTTTCCTTTGAGATGAACACATAGTCATTATCTAGGAGTCCTCATCATTGAGCTATCATGTACTCATCAAGGCCAAGAGGCCGAAAATACAAGAAAGGGAAACCAAAGAAAGTTTCAAAAGAAAACCCAAGAGAAAGCTAGAAAGAACTCATTTTCAAGAAGACAAAGTTTAGAAAACACTCCTACCTAGAGTGAAGACAAAAAGCTTGGACTTGAAGATGAAAATGATACGAGCAACACCTCCTAGGATGGTGATGATGATTCGGCCTTGATGAAAGAAAAAGGAAGGAAATGTGTTCTTGGTGAGCTTGTGTTTGAGAATGGAAGTTTAGGTGTTTGTATGATGATCCAAGGTGGTGGGGTGGTGTTTCAAGGTTGTGTGATGATGTTTCAAAAGGAAAAAGAAGAAGATGAAGAAGAAGAATGCTCTTGAGATTTGAGAGAAAAAGGAAGAACTTAGAGAAAAACTAAAAAACTAAACTTAGCAAATGAACAAAGTGTAGCAAAGGTTCATCTAGGCATGGTATTTATAGAGAAGAATAAGAGTGAATGAGTGGAGGAGAATGAATCCTCATGGAACATGAGGTGAGGCATGTGTGGAGGAGATGAGGTGAGGCATGTGTGGAGGAGAATGAATCCTCATGGAACATGAGGTGAGAGAATTGCACTTTGATGACATGGCTTCAACCATAGTCTTTGGAGTGTGAAATAAAATTAAATTGTGATAAAATGGATGATGAATTTCCTGCAGGTCTGATGCAGCAAGGGAGGAGGGAGTTTTGGTCATGTAATAGTGTGTTAGTGATGTGTTTAGGGGTGTATTAGCTTAGGTGTAAGGTTAGGAGTCATTAAGCATAAGTTTAGGTGACTAAGAATGTGATTAGGAACCTTTATGACATGATTAAGGAGTACTCATACATATTTAGGAGATTTTAAATTCATTTTATGAATAAAACAATGTAGACAAAATTCCATAATTTAAGGAATTGGAGAGAAAACACTATTCAAGATTCCATGACTAGAAATCTTGAATTTAAAATAAGATTTTAAGTGGTAATTAAGCACTTTTAGGTTCTAATCAACTTTAATAAATTATTTTGACTCAAGATTAATTATGGAAATTAATTAATCTTCGATTAGAGCCTAATATTGCTTAGGTTTGCTTAATCACGCGATTAAGCGTAAAAACACGAAACTAGGGGTAAAATCGTAATTTTGCACTAATTTGCCCGGGACCTCCATAATTAAAACTGAGGTCGTAGAATACATAAAAATGCCTTTTAAAACCATCTAGAGAAGTTTCGGGTTCATCCGGCACTTGCAAATAGGTAAAACACCGCAGGGGCGTTTTGGTCATTTTGACACGAAAACTCGAAAAACGAGATTTTCGATTCCGGAAAGGTACACAGGTCATCTAATCCCCTTCCAACATTGAGTTTGCCCTTCGAGTACTGGCAGATCGGCTTTCCTCGAATTCTGGGCCGA
The DNA here is from genome assembly GCA_031216105.1 of Dalbergia cultrata. NCBI lineage: Eukaryota > Viridiplantae > Streptophyta > Magnoliopsida > Fabales > Fabaceae > Dalbergia > Dalbergia cultrata. Next base: position 37,174,612 of record CM062344.1, on the reverse strand, counting down.
AAATGACCTCAGGGGCATTTCGGTCATTTTTACTCTAGCAGAAAATCGGGGCGTTACAGTTAGCTCGATGACCGGAGATGCGGCCACGCCATAGAGGCCATGTTCGTCCCTCGTTTCGCCCGCATACACACAAAGAGCTTGTCCAGTTCATTGGGTACATACCCCCTTCACCGGAGGATCAGCATCGCCAGTAGACCTCAACGGAGGACTCGTTTAGAGTGCTCGAGCTATCATGAGGATCCCCTTTTCTTGTCGTATCTTTTGCTAGGGGTATCTTTAGTTGTGCACTTGTAGGGCTAGTGAAAGGGAGCTGCAGTTGGGATCTAGTTTCTATGTTTCATGTATTTTCTGTTTCCCTCGTATTTACTGCTTTTATTTCTATGTATTGAAAGCTCAGCCCACTATGTGTGGGTGTGATTCTACCTGTTATATTTCTAGTGTATTATGAACCATTTTCTATTATGATAATTAATGTATTTGTGTTTGATGTTCTTAAATGCTGTGTTCTAAATATGTGCAAGTATGATATGTGTTTCATATTCACATTGGTAGTACTTTATGCTTGGTTTAGGTTAGCATGCGCGGCTCACATTTTGTTTTATGTTTCAAAAAAAAATTTACTCTATTTTATGATAAGTATTTTCATAAAAAGAAGTTAAAGTATGAAACAAAAGAGTAATAACTACTAATTAACTGAAATACATCCTAGGCGTGTTGGGTTGAATATTAGGGTGTTACATTTTGGTATCAAAGTAGCTCGATTCTCACGAAGCCTGAAAATTGGACTGACCATGCTTTTTAAGCATGATGTGATAGCTATATCATGTATAGAGCTTAAATACTAGAGATGAGCTATAGGCTAGATATGCATGACTCCTGTCTGTTTATGTGTGCCATGGTAACTAGCTCATCTAGCATGAAATGTTGAGCCTAATCACCTCAATGTTTATTGACTTGTGTGTTTAGGAACCAATGGCACCCAGACGACAGAATAGGGCTACCAACGAAGGGAATCAGGACAACGAGATTGTGACAGCTATTAGGGAGATGACGAGGGCCATGGAATGAATGTTTTATCACATGAATCAACAAGGGGATATTGGACGTGGTCCCCCTACTTCCGAAGTGTTAGAACAAGCTCAGTTCGGAGAGGTCTGCAAAGCGAATCCTCCGACCTTTAGAGGAGCCATGAATCCGAACAAAACTGATGAATGGATCAATAATCTAGAGAAGATTTACTCAGTGGTCACCTATTCTGAAGAGCAAAGGGTTACCTTTGCCACTTACATGATGGGTCAGACGCTGATTTCTGGTGGATTGGTACCCGACGACTGCTAGAGGCTACTGGTACTGCCATCGACTGGGAGCTGTTCAAGACTTACTTCTACGAAAAGTAGTTCCCCGAGTCTATGAGGAATGCAAAGGACATAGCGTTCATGCAACTGACCCAAGGAGGGTTATCAAGTTATTGCGGGTTTCCAAGGGAATTCTGATGAAATTTGGAAGTGTGTTAAGTACGAGGCCAAACTGAGGGCCGAGCTTAACGTAGCTGTTGCACACATGGAGATCAGGAATTTCCCTACCCTAGTCAACAAGTGTCACATCACCGAGGAAGGGCACAAGAAACTGAGTGCCGCAAGGACGAAGCGCCCCTAAGGGCTAAGACTTCAAGCCCCGAGGTTCAAGCCACAACATCATAATCAATCCCAAACTCACTTCAACCCGCAATACCACCTGCAGTTCAAGCCGAAACATGTAACACCCTCCTAAGTGAAACATCATCCTTAAGTCATGACATTGTACTCGATAGTTATTACTTATTAATTTGCGGACTTTTCTTAAATAACTATAGCAAATTCGATTAACGCGTATGATAACTAAGTGTAATTCTATTAAAATATATAACAAAGAAAACACAACATTTATTGAGTACAAAAGGAAGCTCTTCTATAAGCTTTAATACATATATGTGGTCTATTACATTTACATGCATATAACTCCAACTAAGTACAGTCAAACAAAAACATCAACTACTAAACTGCTGCATTTCCGACTTCGTTTAGGTAATAGTTCCATAATTTGCTGGATCCACCTGGAGATGACACGAGAACACAAACAAGTAGGGGTGAGAATTGTACAATTCTCAGTAGGGCAATTCCCCAATTACACAAGCATAATGTCATCGTCATCGTCCCAGCCATTTCGATTTATTAGGAAAAAGTGATCATGCATTTCATAACAATGGCTCAATTTTAGAGTTCTAAATCATACTTCCGAAGTGGGTAGCTTTCAATGATCAATCACTTAATGCACAAGTAATATTAGGTTCAAGATCATATGAAATAATCTTAAAACAACATAACTCAATATGATATAACCATGCATAATTCAATTACAATGAAATTGTCTTCAAGGGCCTACTACTGTTTATGGCCACAAAACTTAAATCAGTGCATTTTTCTTTTTTCATCGACATAGGAAAGACTTAGTTCATATCATACTGCAACATTAGTACGTTTTCTATTCTCATTGACATAGAAAAGACTTAGTTTATACCCAACGGGTATCTACCATGGATAACTCCACAATAGATAATTTATACCAAAAGGTATTTGCCACAGACAACACCACAATGGGAAATAGTATCAGGACTGAGCTCATTCCTATAAGTGTTCATCGGACTTCATTTTATTCCATTTCCGAATCACACATGTAACACCCTCCTAACTACCATGTATTACTCGAGCATTAACATTGTAATTAGAAGAGTATCACTTCCTTTCTATAATATCCACTAGTCAAATGAAATGAAATAAGATAAATCAAACTCTAGAGTTATAAAGAAAACTACTATAAAATGTACATATATTATTACTTTACATACCACTTTCTTTAATACATACCATACTTGAAGTTAAGTCACTTCGCTTATAATACAACATAGTAACTACTATTAAAAGATCTACCAAGCTTGCTCAAATATCAAGGTCCAACAAAATACTAAACACACAGAAATGGACCTAAGACATCTAACACAAATTAATCTACAAGCTGGTAAGTTCCTGGCACTATTCTACACTATATACAAGTCAAAAGCCCACGTAAGTCTCATGTCCTCCTACACGAAACCATTGGCCATCGGTATGATGGCCTCTCCTCAGCCAGAGGCATCTGCAGAGTCTGAGCACAATACAGCATATACACAAATAGGGGTGAGAATATTATAAAATTCTCAGTAGGGTAACCCCTTACATACAGACAGAATATAAACAGTAAATGCATTTATAATAATAAAGAAAAACATCATGTTAGATCACATATATCAATATTAGCATACATGAGTTAAAGAAAATTATATGCAAAATGGTATTAATCATAAGTGTTTCTATTATATCACATGGAATTCAACTTAGTGTAGTAGTTCTTTTATTAACATAGGGAAGGCTTAGATTCACATCAGGTAACATATGTAGTGGATAACTCCTCAGAGGACCATAGACTGCTAGGACATGAGCTCATTCCTATTCGTGATCATCGACTTCATTTTTTTCCATTTCAATCACACACAGTTCTATTTCCTAGTCGATAAGTCTACCGACTCATAAAATTTCTTGGGAAGTTCTTATTTTTGCCTTCCCTCTCTATCACACATAAGCCTTGTTTCTATTTTCCCGGTATGTTAAAACATGCACCATTAAATTTCACATATTCTCTTTTGTCATACAACCATGTCATGGACCTTTATATTTCAAAGTCAGGTTTATATCCCAGATATAGGCATTCAGTATCATTGGAGTCTCATTCATACTTTATAAACAAGCCTTTCAAACAATTAACATACATTCATATGATATAAACTTGGATTAAATAGATTTCTATCATTAACTTAATACATCTTCACCATTCCAGCTTCTTGACAGATTTACCATTATGGGGACAACATTTAATTCACATATCCAATGGGCAATTCACTGGCCATAAAAATTCTCTATGACACCTCAATGTGTCTAAAAGTCGCTGTAAAAAGTTCATAGCAAACAGAATACTAGAACCATGTCAAATAAATTCTACAATTTTAGTGGTCAGAGGCCACTTTTTCACAGCTCAGAATAGGATTCACACACTTTTTAACTTTAGCAAATGATAGAAACAACTCAAAATAAAAATCACAGTTATACTTAAAGATGTCTAAACAACTCTGTAAAAATTTCAAAGGATAACTCCATCATTTGCTATGAATAAAAATTTATACAAATTCACAGCTCCAGTACCAAGATTTCAGCCAGCATAGATATACTCTTGGTTCTTGATTTTTCTCAGGCAGTAAAACTCTTTATTATGCACCACGAAAATTATAAGAGTTTCCTTATGATGTTGTCTTCAACATATAATTTTTATAGCTCATAAAAATGAATAGAATTGAACTAGAAAATTCATGAACAAATCCTGTCCTGCTGAAATCCGAAAATTCAGCAGCCTAGCCAAAACTTATTTTGACAAAAATCATTATTTAACCTCATCCAAACACTCCACCAAAATTAACACATCAATATCAACATATTATCATCAAATATAACCATAAATTTCGAAATAAAACCCAAAAAAATTTACAGAATAATTTGGAAAGAAAAAGGCCAAAGAAAACCCTACCCTTGGAAGCTAATGCCTCTTTGTCTCTTGTATACTCCAAGATAGATATACTCTACCCCAAAGCTCTTAAAATACAGTAAAATACTCCTCTAACCAGAGATGAGTGATGTGATAAGGTGAGGTTTTTGGAGAATCTAATCGGTTATATTTGTAGGTGTTGATGTCTAGAACAAGTTTTGTGAAGGAAACTTTGTGTTTTAGTGACTTTGGCCTAGGGTTTTTGGAGCTTGAAGCTTGTTAATGGAGGTTTGAGAGGAAACAAACATGGAGGCTGTATTTTTGGAGTGTTACACGAAAATGATGGAGTGGTGGTGATAAGATATTGATCTTGTGAGTTTAGGGCAAAATGGATAATGATTTCAAGTACAAAATGGTTTTTCTTAAAGTTAAATATGGTAATTTTGTACAATTTCTATTGGTTAGCCATAAAGGTGCAATGGTGTGGCATATCTCAAGCCGCACACTTGTCACCCTAGGTGGCATGCTTGCACTGGTAGCTTTATACTTGTGTAAAACTACACACCGTAATTTAACCGAATGGGTAAAATAGTGTACCGGGTAATCAACTATTGCACTGAAAATTAATTCTAGGTATAAAATATTTATTCCTACCTATTTCTAACCTTAATCCTATAATTTCCAAATTTTGGGCACCTCCAGGTCTTGAATCTAAGGTTTCAGTTGTTCCGATGGGTCTACGGGGCCTGCAAAACACTATTTTCGTTTTTTTTTTTAACGTTCGTTACATTGTTCTCATCATTTTTGTGTACACCAAAATTTTGATATTCTTACTACTAAAGCCTTAATTATTTTCTGAAAAAAATTAGGATGTTACATTACTCCCCTCCTTAAAAAAAATTTTGCCCTCAAAATTTCATACCTGAAATAATTAGGATGATCTGTCTTCATACTTGATTCTAGTTCCCATGTATACTCTTCATTTCCAGGTCCACCCCAAGCCACTTTTACAAGTTGCACAGATTTATTTCTAAGTTGCCTGACTTCTCTATCAACGATCTGAATAGGAGGGGCTTGAAAGCGTCAAGTCATCCCTTAATCTGTATAGATTCGGGCTCAATGATATGGTTTTGATCTGGGTGGTACATTCAAGTTGAGATACATGGAAGACATTATGAAGGTTGGATAAATGTGGGGGTAAGGCTATCTGGTAGGCAGCTGACCCAATTCGTTGAAGAATTTGAAAAGGACCTATAAACCTAGGTGACAACTTTTTAACTCTAAGGGCTCTACCTACTCCAGTAGTGGGCGTGACCTTCAGGAATACATGTTCTCCCTCTTGAAATTCTAAAGGTTTCCTTCGAGTATCAAAGATAGCTCTTTTGGCGACTACGTGCGGTGAGAATCTTGCTCTCGATCTTACGGATTTGTTCCGTTGTTTGATTAACAAGATCGGGTCCCAATAGTCTCGCTTCTCCCGAATCATACCAACACAATGGGGATTGACATTTTCTTCCATATAGAGCTTCATACGAGGCCATGCCAATACTAGCATGATGGTCAAGTATTATAAGCAAACTCAACCAATGGGAGTAACTTGTCCCAACTTCCCTTCTGCTCAATCACGCATGCCCTTAGCATATCTTCCAGGGTTTGTATGGTTCGTTCTGTTTGCCCGTCAGTTTGGGGATGATAGGCAGTGCTCAAACAAAGTTTGGTACCAAAGGCTTTTTGGAACGTTCCCCAAAATCTCGAAGTAAACCTTGGATCTCTGTCAGAAACTATCGAGGAAGGAACACCGTGTAGTCTTACTATTTCTTGGATGTACAAGGAAGCTAACTTATCTAAAGGAAAATTAGCCTTAATGGGTAAGAAATGAGCAGACTTGGTCAATCTATCTACTATAACCCATATAGCATCATGACCTGATGATGTCCTTGGCAAACCCATTACAAAGTCCATAGAAATACTTTCCCACTTCCATTCCGGGATTTCTAAGGGTTGCAGGGTCCCAGCTGGTTTTTGATGTTCTATTTTAACTTTTTGGCAAGTTAAACACTTCCTGACACACTCTTCTATATCTTTTTTCATTCCTGACCACCAGAACATTTTCTTGAGATCCGCATACATTTTACTAATGCCTGGATGTATAGTAAGTTCGCCCCTATGAGCTTCCTCTAAGATCTTCTTTCTAAGATCGCCACTTGTGGGTACACATACCCTATCCTTGTATCTCCATATACCTTGTTGGTCTTGAGTGAATCCTGGCAACTTCTTTGCATGAATTGATCTTAATATCTCCTGAAATTCTGGGTTTTCACGTTGTGCAGCTAAAATTTGTCCTTTGAACTCACTTGTTACCTTTATTTGCCCTAACACCACACCCTGAGGGTTCACAGACATGTCTAAACTAAGTTCCTTGAAACTTTCAACTAGCTCCGTCTCTTTAATCATCAAGCATGCTATACTTAGGGATTTTCTACTCAGAGCATCGGCAACAACATTTGCTTTGCCTGGATGGTAATTCAGACTAAACTCATAGTCTTTGAGGAATTCCATCCACCTTCTTTGCCGCATATTCAACTCTTTTTGATCAAAAAGATACTTTAAACTTTTATGATCGTGAGAAAACATTAAAGCGCACACCATACAAATGATGTCGCCTGGATCTTTAGGGCAAAAACCACAATTTGCAAGTTCAAGGTCATGGGTTGGATAGTTTACTTCATGAGGTTCCAACTGACGAGAAGCATAGGCAACCACGTTATGATTTTGCATCAACACACATCCTAAACCCTTACTAGAAGCATCACAATAAACCTCATAGGGTATATAAGGATCAGGTAATACTAGGGTGGAGCCATGGTTAACTTTTGTTTCAACTCCTGGAAACTATTTTCACACTCTGGTGTCCAATTGAATGGAGCATTCTTTGGGTTAATTTAGTCAAAGGTAATGCTATCTCGAGAAAAATTCATGATAAAACGCCTATAATATCCAGCTAACCCTAGGAAACTCCGAATCTCAGTCACCGTTGTTGGTCGTTCCCAATGGAGTACTGATTCTACCTTACTGGGATCTACAGAGATTCCTCCTTGTGATACTACATGACCTAGGAATCTAACCTCTCCCATCCAGAATTCACATTTCGACAACTTAGCATACAACTTTCTCTCTCTTAGGATTTGTAACACAACCCCAAGGTGCTCCATATGTTCTTCCTCAGTCCTTGAATATATAAGTATGTCATCTATAAAGACAACTACAAATTTATCCAAGTAAGGGCGGAAGATTCGATTCATATAATCCATGAATACAGCCGAGCATTAGTCAATCCAAAAGACATCACCCTATACTCGTAATGCCCATATCGAGTTCTAAAAGCGATTTTAGGTATATCCTCATTCCGAACCCGAATCGATGGTACCACGATCTAAGATCAATCTTTGAGAATACGGTTGCACCTCGTAATTGATCCATGAGATCGTCAATTCTTGGCAAGGGTACTTATTTTTTATTGTCACTTTGTTCAATTGCCTATAGTCTACACAAAGCCTCATACCCCCATCCTTTTTCTTCACGGAAGAACAGGGCTCCCCATGGAGAGGCACTTGGTCTAATAAAATGCTTCCCTAACAGTTCTTCAATTTGGGACTTTAATTCTTTCAACTCCAAAGGGGACATCCTATAAGGAGCAATTGAAATAGGACCCGTTCCTGGAACCAACTCGATGGAAAATTCAATCTCTCTTTCAGGAGGAAATTCAGGAATATCCTCTGGAAAAACATCTGGATATTCTCTCACCACTGCAATCTTGCTCAACTCGTAGTCACATTCAGTTTCACTAGTAGAAAGGAGAACATATTCCTGACGATCTGTCTTACTAGGGTTGGATGTTACAAGGTTCAAATAAAAAGAAAAAGGAACCACAGGAATGGAGGGTAGAGTGGAAAGAAATATGGCAGCTCGATCTGGACAGTGTAAAAGGACATAATTGGGTACTAGCCAATCCATACCTAAAATTACATCTAGACCAGATAAAGGAAGACAAACTAAATTGGCAGTAAAGTCTCTAGCACCTATTTGAAGAGGAATATTTACACAGGTATAACAAGTCCTAATAGGACCAGCAGTAGGGGTGGATACAAGAAGATCATAAGGTAGTTCAGACACAGATAATTGCAACTTCTGTACACAGTCATGGGATATGAAAGAATGAGTGGCAGGCGAAACATACAGAATATCTAGGACAATACCATTTAATTCAGATTTACCTCGGATCGGATCGTGATTGAGAAGCTTCCTTGGCACTTATAGTAAACACGCGCCCATGTTGTTGTGGCCTGGAGGCGGGCTGATGACCTTTCTTGTTAGGGCACTCAAATATCTTATGTCCTGGTTTCCCACAGCCAAAGCAAATGATTTTTGCGTTGTCCAAAGAAGGTCGATTCCCATGATTTTTCCCACACTTGGGGCAATCTCTCCTGTCTCAGTCTTAGAGGTTGAAGTTGTTTTCCTTTGTTGTTGTTGTTGTTATTATTGGGTGGAAACCTTCTCCGAGGTTGGTTAACGAGGCTTGAATCGGGACCTTGAGGTGCTAATCCCCTTCTAGCATTGTTTTGGGCATACTTGAAATTTGTCGACTTTACGTTGGACTCCTCTGCACGTCGACATTTATTTACCAAGGTAGGATAGTCCCTAATCTCCAAGAGACTTACAGCTGCTTCTATATCTTCTCGTAGACCTCCTTCATATTTCATGCATTTCCAAACTTCATCCAGGTCACGTTGATAAATTGTAGAAAACTTGCAGAGCTCTTCAAATTTGGCAGTATACTCTGCTACACTCATAGGTCCTTGTTTGAGAGCCATGAACTCCAATTCCTTCGCATTTCTCACGTAAATAGGGAAGTACTTATGGTAATGCTTCCTTAAAAATAGTCCAGGTAACTACAGTATGGGAAGCTTCAAATAATCCCCTGGTGCCAACCCACCAAAAATCAGATCTGCTTCTAGCATATAGGTGGCAAAGGCCACCTTCTGGATCTCTGTGCAAGGAAGAACGGAGAAAATCTTTTCCATAGCCTTTATCCATTCTTACGCTTTACAGGATTAAAAGCTCCTCGAAATGGAGGGGATTTGCCTTTACGAACTCGGCAAATTTCGATATTCTACATCGACTTCGTTCACTACAGGATTCTCGGTGGGTTTTGCCTTTCATTGCGGTTCAGTTGCTCCATCATTCGGTATTAGCTATAGCTTGTTCCCTCATGGCAGCCGCCATCTCACGAAAAGTATTCATCATGTCGGCATCGTTTCCAGCTCCACTCCTAGTTCGCGATTCAAGTCATTGGTTCCTATCACACCAAACAAAAATATTGAGTTGATCAGTCTCAATACCAAGCAAAGTGTACAAAGAACCCACAACATTTCCAATCAGCAATCATACACATATATATAAAGTCATAATGCATGACAATTTCTAAGAAAGCATAGCCGGTCCAATCCTCAGGCTTATAGGATAGTCCCGCTCTGGTACCATAATGTAACACCCTCCTAACTACCATGTATTACTCGAGCATTAACATTGTAATTAGAAGAGTATCACTTCCTTTCTATAATATCCACTAGTCAAATGAAATGAAATAAGATAAATCAAACTCTAGAGTTATAAAGAAAACTACTATAAAATGTACATATATTATTACTTTACATACCACTTTCTTTAATACATACCATACTTGAAGTTAAGTCACTTAAACATAATACAACATAGTAACTACTATTAAAAGATCTACCAAGCTTGCTCAAATATCAAGGTCCAACAAAATACTAAACACACAGAAATGGACCTAAGACATCTAACACAAATTAATCTACAAGCTGGTAAGTTCCTGGCACTATTCTACACTATATACAAGTCAAAAGCCCACGTAAGTCTCATGTCCTCCTACACGAAACCATTGGCCATCGGTATGATGGCCTCTCCTCAGCCAGAGGCATCTGCAGAGTCCGAGCACAATACAAAGACATATACACAAATAGGGGTGAGAATATTATAAAATTCTCAGTAGGGTAACCCCTTACATACAGACGAGAATATAAACAAGAAATGCATTTATAATAATAAAGAAAAACATCATGTTAGATCACATATATCAATATTAGCATACATGAGTTAAAGAAAATTATATGCAAAATGGTATTAATCATAAGTGTTTCTATTATATCACATGGAATTCAACTTAGTGTAGTAGTTCTTTTATTAACATAGGGAAGGCTTAGATTCACATCAGGTAACATATGTAGTGGATAACTCCTCAGAGGACCATAGACTGCTAGGACATGAGCTCATTCCTATTCGTGATCATCGACTTCATTTTTTCCATTTCTGAATCACACACAGTTCTATTTCCTAGTCGATAAGTCTACCGACTCATAAAATTTCTTGGGAAGTTCTTATTTTTGCCTTCCCTCTCTATCACACATAAGCCTTGTTTCTATTTTCCCGTATGTTAAAACATGCACCATTAAATTTCACATATTCTCTTTTGTCATACAACCATGTCATGGACCTTTATATTTCAAAGTCAGGTTTATATCCCAGATATAGGCATTCAGTATCATTGGAGTCTCATTCATACTTTATAAACAAGCCTTTCAAACAATTAACATACATTCATATGATATAAACTTGGATTAAATAGATTTCTATCATTAACTTAATACATCTTCACCATTCCAGCTTCTTGACAGATTTACCATTATGGGGACAACATTTAATTCACATATCCAATGGGCAATTCACTGGCCATAAAATTCTCTATGACACCTCAATGTGTCTAAAAGTCGCTGTAAAAGTTCATAGCAAACAGAATACTAGAACCATGTCAAATAAATTCTACAATTTTAGTGGTCAGAGGCCACTTTTTCACAGCTCAGAATAGGATTCACACACTTTTTAACTTTAGCAAATGATAGAAACAACTCAAAATAAAAATCACAGTTATACTTAAAGATGTCTAAAAACTCTGTAAAAATTTCAAAGGATAACTCCATCATTTGCTATGAATAAAAATTTATACAAATTCACAGCTCCAGTACCAAGATTTCAGCCAGCATAGATATACTCTTGGTTCTTGATTTTTCTCAGGCAGTAAAACTCTTTATTATGCACCACGAAAATTATAAGAGTTTCCTTATGATGTTGTCTTCAACATATAATTTTTATAGCTCATAAAAATGAATAGAATTGAACTAGAAAATTCATGAACAAATCCTGTCCTGCTGAAATCCGAAAATTCAGCAGCCTAGCCAAAACTTATTTTGACAAAAATCATTATTTAACCTCATCCAAACACTCCACCAAAATTAACACATCAATATCAACATATTATCATCAAATATAACCATAAATTTCTGAAATAAAACCCAAAAAATTTACAGAATAATTTGGAAAGAAAAAGGCCAAAGAAAACCCTACCCTTGGAAGCTAATGCCTCTTTGTCTCTTGTATACTCCAAGATAGATATACTCTACCCCAAAGCTCTTAAAATACAGTAAAATACTCCTCTAACCAGAGATGAGTGATGTGATAAGGTGAGGTTTTTGGAGAATCTAATCGGTTATATTTGTAGGTGTTGATGTCTAGAACAAGTTTTGTGAAGGAAACTTTGTGTTTTAGTGACTTTGGCCTAGGGTTTTTGGAGCTTGAAGCTTGTTAATGGAGGTTTGAGAGGAAACAAACATGGAGGCTGTATTTTTGGAGTGTTACACGAAAATGATGGAGTGGTGGTGATAAGATATTGATCTTGTGAGTTTAGGGCAAAATGGATAATGATTTCAAGTACAAAATGGTTTTTCTTAAAGTTAAATATGGTAATTTTGTACAATTTCTATTGGTTAGCCATAAAGGTGCAATGGTGTGGCATATCTCAAGCCGCACACTTGTCACCCTAGGTGGCATGCTTGCACTGGTAGCTTTATACTGTGTAAAAACTACACACCGTAATTTAACCGAATGGGTAAAATAGTGTACCCGGGTAATCAACTATTGCCTGAAAATTAATTCTAGGTATAAAATATTTATTCCTACCTATTTCTAACCTTAATCCTATAATTTCCAAATTTTGGGCACCTCCAGGTCTTGAATCTAAGGTTTCAGTTGTTCCGATGGGTCTACGGGGCCTGCAAAACACTATTTTCGTTTTTTTTTTTTTTTTTAACGTTCGTTACATTGTTCTCATCATTTTTGTGTACACCAAAATTTTGATATTCTTACTACTAAAGCCTTAATTATTTTCTGAAAAAAAAATTAGGATGTTACAACACACAGTTCTATTCCTAGTCGATATGTCTACTGACTCATAATATCTTGGGGGAAGTTCCTCTTCCCCTCAATTATACCTAAGTCTTGTTTCTGTTTTCTCCTATGTCAAAACGTAAACTCTAGGGAAGTTCCTTTTTTTGCCTTCCCCTTATTCAACTTAAGTCTTGTTTCTGTTTTCTCCTATGTCAGAACATGCACGAGTAATTTATACATTCCTTTTACAATATATATGCCTCATTCACTTTTCTTTTCCGAATGCATGCATAAAGCACATGTAGGCATTCATTCATGATATCATTCCAATCAAGCCTCAACCAATCCTTAAAGGCACTAGCATGCATTCATATATATCATACTTGAACCAAATGTCATTATGTTACCAATATAAGGTCTTAGTCTAAATACAGCATATGGATAGATTTCACACTATTATAGCACAAATTTATGTGCACATCAAACATTCAATTTCGAAGCCACAAAAATTATTCATGACACCTCAATGTGTCCATAAAGTCCTGTAAACATTTCAGAGAAAAATGAGTTCTCTAACTTTGTTAACAAAATTAGACAAAAAGGTTAGAAACCTCCTATTTACAGCCAATAGCCAGAATTCCATACTTTTTAACCCTAGCAAATGACTCAATAAATTCATAGTAAAAAGCACGGTTAAACCTCAAGATGTTGGCAACACTCTATAAAAATTTCAAAGGACAAATAAATCATTTTCTATGGTAACAAAATTAGTAAACTTCAGTGTTTCAGAATTGGCTATCCAGACAACTTAACCAGAGCCTCGGTTTTTCTTTTTTAGAAAATAGTAAATGTAACGCCCCGATTTTCTGTTAGAGTGAAAATGACCAAAATGCCCATGAGGTCATTTTCGGCCCGGAATTCGAGGAAAGCCGATCCGACAGTACTGGAAGGGAAAACTCAAAGTTGGAAGGGGATTAGTTGACTTGTGTGCCTTTCCGGGATTGAAAATCTCGTTTTTCGAGTTTTCGGGTCAAAATGACCAAAATACCCCTGTGGTTTTTGACCCATTTGCAAGTGCCGGATGAACCCGAAACTTCTCCATATGGTTTTAAAAGACGTTTTTATGTCTTCTGTGACCTCAGTTTTAGTCCTGGTGGTCCCGGGCAAAATTAGTGCAAAATTATGATTTTGCCCCAAGCTTTGTGTTCTTAAGCTTAATCGCGTGATTAAGCAAACCTAAGCAATATTAGGCTCTAATCGAAGATTAATTAATTTCCATAATTAATCTAAGGTCAAAATAATTTATTAAAGTTGATTAGAACCTAAGAATACTTAATTACAACTTAAAACCTTATTTTAAATTCAAGATTTCTAGTCATGGAATCTTGAATAGTGTTTTCTTTCTCCAATTCCTTAAATTATAGAATTGTATTTTCAATTGTTTATTCACAAATGAATTTTAAATTCTCTAATAATGTATGAGCACTCTTAATCTTGTCATAAAATTCCTAAACCTCATTCTTAGTTACCTAAACTTATGCTTAATGATTCCTAACCTTGCACCTAAACTAACCTACACTTAAACCTATCATTAACACACAATTACATAAAAAAATTCTTTCCCTCTCTGCTGTAGCATTCTACCCAAAGCCACTCCTCCCCCATTTTCCATCACATGTGCAAATGTTTTACACTCAAAGAACCATGCTTCCACCTCTCCATAAACCATACTTTGTCATACAAACACCATGCTTTCATCCATGCTTCATATGACCACTTTTAGAAGACTTTTTCTCTCATTTTTGTGGTTCAAAATCTGCCAACCCTCTTTGCCTTCTAGAAGGATTATTTCAATTCAAACAAAGAGAAATTACCATGCTTTGAGCCACACCTTGCACCATGTCTTCCATACTTCAAACCATGCGTGAATGACATTGTGTAAGAGATATTTTTCTCTTCCCTTGCCTCCAAAAGCTACGGCCTCTTCCTCCTCTCCATGAGACTTCATTTGTTTTCATTTTCTATAAATACCTTACTTACTTGAGCTTGCAAACACTTTAGATCATTTGCAAAGTTTCAAGTTTCCTAGCTTTCTTTGAGTTCTTTCTTTTTCTCTCAAGTTTCAAGAGAGTTTTCCTTTCCTCTTCATCTTCATCTTCTTCATCTCTTCATCACATCATCATCTCATAACCTCTAAACATCACCTCATAACCTTGAATCATCATCAAACCTCTCAAACACTTGACCTCAAACACAACCTCACTCAAAACACATCTCCATCCTCTCCATTCTCTCTTGGCCGAATCGTCATCATCCTTCAAGGAGGAGTTGTTCATCTCATTTCCTTTTAAAAGATCAAGTTTTTATCTTCACTCTAGGTAGGAGTGTTTTTCTAAAACTTGCTTTTCTTGAAAATGTGTTTTTCTCTAGTTTTCTCTTGGTTACTTTTGAAACTTTTCTTTGTTTTCTCTCGTCCCTACTTCGGCCATGAGGCTTTGTTCATGACTATGATGGCTTGATGATGAGAGTTCATGGATGATGACCTTGTGTTCATCTCCAAGGAACCTCTAAAGCTTGAGTCTTGTTCTTTATTTGGTGAAGTTTTGATTTTCCTTTCTTCTTCCTTTTCCTAAGCATTTCGGCCTCCATAGTTTCTCTTCAAAGGTTTTGTTAAAATTTTTAAAGTGCCTCTATTTCTATTTTATGTCATAAAAGAATGTGTTTTGGTTCTTATTTTCTTTTTTCTTTCCTCTTAAAAGTTTTGCTTTCTTTTAAAAAGCTTATTCTTTGAGCTTGATGATGATGTTTAAGAACCACATAGTTCCTTTGAGAACTTGGTTCAAGAACTCTAAAGCTCTCTTTGTGATAAGATAAGTGTTGGGTTGTGTTGATCTCTAAAGTCTTGTAACAGCTCTAGCTAAGATTAAAAATGAACCTTGCATTCATATTTATGTTTATGCCTTGCGCATCATATTTATTTTCCTTGCTATCACTAAGTACCAAGATAATGAATGAACTTGCATTATCATATTTATATTTCAAGCCTTGCATCATCATGTTTATATTTCAAGTTCTCACTTAAATATCAAAGATAATAATAAGTTGCATCTCATGTTTATTTTATGCTCTCACTTTACTTTCTAATGAAAGCTAAAACAAGTGCATGAGCATGTTTTATTTTATGTCATCACTTAAGAGAACCTAGAGCTCAAAGACTTGCCCATTGTTGTCTCAAACAAAGGCTTGAAAAATATGTGTTCTTTAGCCTTGATTTTGGCCTTGAGAAGTTTTGTTTGTTACAAGCATCAAAACCTCTATTCCTTAATTTTTCTAAGCTTATGTGAGTCCAAGAAATGTTTAGAACAAAGTTTCATGATTTTAAAACCTCTTGAGATCAATTTAGATTAGCTACTGCCCTTGAGAATATTTTGAGGATTTTAGATGATAAAAATGTTTATAAATGAGTTTTGATAGTTTCAAAAAGGTTCCAAGAGAAACTAGTATTTTATGTGCTTTAGAAATCAAGTTCTATGCTTTTTAATGGAGATGGATTTTTGGTTCTGCCTTGCTATGATTGATCTCTGTTTATGCTTTTTTGATGATGATAATATGAGTATGTTTGAGTATAAATAATGTTAAAATTCATATGTGAAAGATTAGAGAAGTTAGTAACTAGAAAATAATTAATTTGAGAGTTTTAGATCCCTTAGTAAATGATTTTTCTGGATTCTATCCAGCATGGTTTAGAAATGATAATCATGGTTTTAAATTAGTATAAATGTGTAGGAATGACTCATAATTGGTTTAGGACTTGATCTTGAAGCTTTAGGGTATGTTTGTGAGTTTGGATTTTGAAGGGGAATGGAGGGGAGGGGAGGACTTGTAGTCTAAAATTATATTACAAGTCCTCCCATCCCCTCCATTCCACTCTAAAATCCAAACTCACAAACACACCCTTAGGAGCAAACCGAACTTAGAAAGGGTCATTGTTGTGACTCCAAGGTAACCGTAAAGTTAGAATTTTAGATTCTGCACTCTTGAGGTTTAAAAATGGTTATGATCATAGAAATGAGTGAGGAATACTTAGATATGAGCCTATAAGTACCCGAGAGTTTAAGTTGTGATGATTTATAACTTAGATTGTGAGTTAAGGACCTTAAGGGGTCAATGCATAAGATACTAAGAAGTCTTGAAGTTTATGATGATATAATAAGATGTTGAGATGTATATGATGCATAAGGAAATGATTGTTTAAGATGTTAAGTTTATTATGAACATGAGAATTGCATGAGAAATATGCTTTGTGTTTAGCTTGTGGCATAAATGTCGATTTGAAGGAAATTCGGTTTAACAGCTGTTATGCTGCCGAATTTCCGTCAAACCTAAAAGGGATGAAAAATGTTTTAAAAGTACCACATGAGTTGAAAACCCTGGGTGACACGATTGAGCCGGGCACCCCCAGGAGATTTTTATGTGACGAGCACTGAGACATACTTCTCCTACTACGGTGAGGAAGAGGCAAATCCATGAGGGTCTGGACATGAGCCTTTCCAAGGTGAACAATTTGCTATGCACTCGAGGCCAGTAGAGCGTTTCAAAGAGGGAATATCCTAAGAGAGGTGATCCCTAGCCCCCTAGCACCCTAGCCCGTACTCTTAAGTACTCGGGTTTATTATCATTTTATTATTCGCTTATTCAGATAATAACCAAGAGCTAGTGACAAATAGCTGAGGTATGAGCTCATAGCCTGGTTTTAGGGTGGCCTTTTATGTTGCTAAAGTACCATGAATGATGTCACACATATTGATGGAAGTTTCATTTGAGAGTTATTGCCCTTTATGCCACATGGATTGTTTCTTGATGATATGAATTGTTGACTTATATGCTTAAGTATTGCCATGCATCCATGCCTTAACATGTTGCATTTCATGACATTATGATGCATGCTAAAAGGAATGAACCTTGGATAAATAGCTTTATAAACCCTAATAATGAATCTTATATGCATGCACACCTTTTATAAATATACCCAAGGTTCCTGAGGATGTGAATGATGTAACCCTAGGATAGGAAACTCCTACTGAGATTCTTTAGCAAGAATTCTCACTCCTTTCTCTTCCTTCTTTTTCTTCTGTCACATCTTCAGAGAGCGATGGCGACATTTGTGGTCTTTGTCGACACGCCGACTTGGGAGGTTCACTTTGATCCAGACTATGGATCATATCATTTTGAGGGGCAGTGCACAGTACAAGTCTTCATGTTCATCGCACGCCCCTTTGCGCACCCTGTGCAGAGCTACCATTTCTCCCCGATGTCACCCTACGACGATGCGATAGTTTTTGAGCGCGCCCGGACACGATATGAGAGGATTATGTGGACGTACACTGGTGGTTCGATGCCTCGAGACTTCCAGGACTACGTGCCTTGGTCTCCTAGCTCGGAGGATGTGTAACGCCCCGATTTTCTGTTAAAGTGAAAATGAACAAAATGCCCCTGAGGTCATTTTCAGTTCGGAATTCGAGGAAGGCCGATCTGGTAGTCCTCAAAGGGCAAACTCAATGTTGGAAGGGGATTAGTTGGCTTGTGTACCTTCTCGGGATCGAAAATCTCGTTTTTCGAATTTTCGGGTCAAAATGACCAAAATACCCCTATGGTGTTTTACCCGTTTGCAAGTGCCGGATGAACACGAAACTTCTTCAAATGGTTTTAAAAGATGTTTTTATGTATTTTATAACTTTAGTTTTGGTCCCGAAGGTCCCGGGCAAAATTAGTGCAAAATTATGATTTTGCCCTTAGTTTTGTGTTTTTTTAAGCTTATTCGCGTGATTAAGCAAACCTAAGCAATATTAGGCTCTAATTGAAGATTAATTAATTTCCATAATTAATCTTGAGTCAAAATAATTTATTAAAGTTGATTAGAACCTAAGAATGCTTAATTACAACTTGAAATCTTATTTTAAATTCGAGATTTCTAGTCATGGAATCTTGAATGGTGTTTTCTCTTTCCAATTCCTTAAATCATGGAATTGTGTTTTAAATTGTTTATTCATAAATGAGTTTTTAATTCTCTAATGATGTATGAGCACTCCTAAACCTTGTCATAAAACTCTTAAACCTCATTCTTAGTTACCTAAACTTATGCTTAATGATTCCTAACCTTGTACCTAAACTAATACACACTTAAACCTATCATTAGCACCCAATAACATGATCAACACTTCCTTCCCCTTGCTGTACCTAGTCTGGCCAAAGCCATCCTCCCCCATTTTCCATCACATGCTCAAATATTTGACACTCCAAGACCATGCTTCCACCTCACCATAAACCATACTTTGTCATACAAACACCATGCTTTCATCCATGCTTCATATGACCACTTCTAGAAGACTTTTTCTCTCATTTTTGTGGCTCAAATTCAGCCAGCCCTCCTTGCCTTCTAGAATGATTATTTTAATTTCAAACAAAGGGAAATTACCATACTTGAAGCCATGCTTTGCATCATAACTTCCATACCTCAAACCATGCTTAAATGACAAGTTGTAAGAGATATTTTTCTCTTCCTTTCCCTCCCAAAAGCTACGGCCAAGACCTCCTTGTGTGAGCCCTCATTGTTTCATTTTCTATAAATAGGAGCATTGGAAGAACTTGTGATACTTTTGGATCATTTGCTAAGTTTAGCTTTCTAGCTTTCTCTTTGAGTTCTTTCTTTCCTCAAGCATTCCAAGAGCTTTCCTTTCTTCTCTTCATCTTTTCATCTTCATCTTCATCATCCTCTCATCACATAATCATCTCATAACCTCTAAACACCACCTCATAACCTTGAATCATCATCAAACCTCTCAAACACTTGACCTCAAAACACAACCTCACTCAAAACACATCTCCAACCTCTTCATCCTTTCTTGGCCAAATCATTATCAACCCTCAAGGAGGAGTTGTTCATCTCATTTCCTTTCCAAAGCTTTTTATCTCCACTCTAGGTAGGAGTGTTTTTCTAAACTTTGTTTTGTTGAAAAATATGATTTTCTTCTATTTTTCTCTTGGTTTCTTTTTGAAACTTTTCTTGTTTTTCTTTTTCCTTGTTTCGGCCATGAGGCCTTGTTTGGTTCATGATAGCTCAATGATGAGAGCTCCTAGATGATGACCATGTGTTCATCTCAAAGGAACCTCTAGAGCTTGAGTTTTTATTTCCTTTAAGTTTCATCTTCATTTGCTCACCTAAATGATTTTAGTTCAAGAATCACCTTCACTTATCCTTGCTTTTGATTTCAGTTTCCTTATTTCCTTTGCCTTGGGGTTTCGGTTTTGGTTTCCTTTTCTTTGAGGTTTTATTTTCTTTTACAAGGTTGTTTCTTTTGAACTTGATGATGATGTTCAAGAACCTCATAGTTCCTTGAGAACTTGGTTCAAGAACTCTAAAGCTCTCTTTGTGATGAGATAAGTGTTGGGTTGTATTTCTAAAGTCTTGTAAGAGCTCTAGATAAGAGTGAAATGAATATTGCATCTATGTTTATGATTATGCCTTGCACATCATATTTATTTTTCCTTGCCATCACTAAACATCAAGAATAATAAATGAACTTGCATTATCATATTTATATTTCAAGCTTTACATTATCATGTTTGTATTTCAAGTCCTCACTTAAAATATCAAAGATAATAATAAGTTGCATCTCATGTTTATTTTATGCTCTTACTTTATTTTCTAATGAAAGCTAAAACAAGTGCATGAGCATGTTTATTCTTATGTCATCAGTTAAGAGAACCTAGAGCTCAAAGACTTGCCCATTGTTGTCTCAAATAAAAGCTTGAAAAATATGTGTTCTCTAGCTTGTGATTTTGGCCTTTGAAAGTTTTATTCGTTACAAGTATTGAAATCTATGTTTCATAATTTTTCTAAACTTATATGAGTTCAAGGAATGTCTAAAACAAAATTTTCTGATTTTAAAACCTCTTGAGTTTAATTTGGATTAGCTACTACCCTGGAGAATATTTTGATGAATTTAGCTGATAAAAATATTTATAAATGAGTTTTGAAAGTTTTAAAAATGTTCCAAGAGAAACTAATATTTTATGTGCTTTGGAAATCAAGTTTTATGCCTTTATATGGAGATTGGATTTCGGTTCTGCCTTGCCATTATATGATCACTGTTTGTGCTGTTTGATGATGATAACATGAGTATGTTTGTGTATAAATTATGCTAAAATTCATATGTGAAAGATTAGAGAAGTTAGTAACTAGAAAAGAATTAATTTGAGAGTTCTAGATCCCTTAGTAAATGATTTTTCTGGATTATGTCCAGCAGGTTTAGAAATTGATAATCATGGATTTAAATTAGTTTAAATGTGTAGGAATGACTCATAATTGGTTTAGGACTTGATCTTGATGCCTTAGGAGCAAACCGGACTTAGAAAGGGTCATTGTTGTGACTCCTAGGTACCCGTAAAGTTAGAATTATAGATTCTGCATTCTTGAGGTTTAGAGACGTTTATAGCCATAGTGTTGAATGATGAATACTTAGATATGAGCCTATAGGTACCCGAGAGATTAAGTTGTGATGATTTATAAATTCGATTGTGAGTTAAGGACCTTAAGGGTCAATGCATAAGACACTAAGAAGTCTTGAATTATATGATGATGTAATGAGATGTTGAGATGTATATGATGTATGAGTTATGATGAGATGAATTGATTGAGACTTGAGTTTATCCTAAGTATAAGGTTCGAATGAGAAACATGTTTGTGTTTTTAGCTTATGGCATGAATGTCGGTTTGAAAGAAATTCGGTTTAACAGCTATTATGCTGCCGAATTTCCGTCAAACCTAAAAGAGTTGAAAAATGTTTCAAAGTACCACATAAGTTGAAAACCCTGGGTGACACCGGTTTGGCCGAGCACCCCCAGGAGATTTTTATGTGACAAGCACTGAGACGTACTTCTCTTGCTACGGTGAGGAGGAGGCAAACCCATGAGGGTCTGGACATGAGCTTTTCAAAGCAGACAATTCGTTGTGCACTCGAGGCCAGTAGAGCGTTTCAAAGAGGGTATATCCTAAGAGAGGAGTTCCCTAGCCCCCTAGCCCATACTCTTAAGTAGTCGGGTGTATTATTTTATTATTCGCTCATTCAGATAATAAACAAGAGCTAGTGACGACTAGCTGAGGTATGAGCTCATAGCCTAGTTATTATTAGGGTGGCCTCTACATTGCTAAAGATTCCATGAATGATGTCACACATACTGATGAAAGTTCCATTTCAGAAGTTATTTCCCTTATGCCACATGGATTGTTCCTATATGATTTGATTTGTTGATTTATATGCTCAAGTATTGCCATGCATTCATATTTTGATATGTTGCATTCATGACATCAAGATGCATGCTAAAAGGAATGAACCTTGGAAAATTGGTTTTATAAACCCTAATAATGAATCTTATATGTATGCACACCTTTTATAAATTAACCCAAGGTTCCTGAGGATGTGAACGATGTAACCCTAGGATAAGAGACTCCTACTGAGATTCTTTAGTAAGAATTCTCACTCCTTTCTCTTCCTTCTCTTTCTTCCGTCACATCTTTAGAGATCGATGATGACATTCGTGGTTTTCATTGGTACACCCGTCTGGGAGGTGCACTGCGACCCGGAGCATCGTTCCTATCACTTTGAGGGTCACTGTGCTGTTCGTGTTTTTGTGTACATGGGTCGACCTTTTGCTTATCTAGTGTCTAGCTACCAGTTCACTCCTACCGCTTCTTTTGGTGGCGACGACTTGATCTTCGAGCGCACCTACCCTCGTGACGAGTAGTTGCGTCATGCCTGCTCGTCCGCCTCAGCTGTTCGTGACCACCTGGAGTATGTGCCTCGCTCGAGGAGGTCGGAGACGGATCCGTCCGAGGACTCACCGATTCACGTCTATTTGGAGAATTATGTTCCCCTTCCCCCATTTAGGCGGGAAGGCAGCGAGGAGACCGTGATGCAGCCACGCTTGGCAAGGAGAGCCGAGAGGCGTCTGCGCCAAGGAGCTCACGTCCAGCCGACACACGTTCCCTTCCCACTTCACTGGCCCACTCAGGAGGAGATTGAGTGGTTCCCCAGTTACCTACCTCCATCACCCGAGGATCCCCATCATCACTAGACCTCATCGGAGAGCTTTTCGAGTGCCCGAGCAGTCACGAGAATCTCCCCTTCAGCGGTATCTTTTGGGAGGGGGTTTTAGCTTAGTACTGATAGCTTGGTAGGAGGGTAGTGTAGTTGGTTTTTATTTCACTATCGTACCATGTACTTTACTGCTTTCCTGTTATCCTTTATGTATTGCAAGCTCAGCCCGTTCCTATAAGGGCGTGACTACTATGTATCGTAACTATGTTATTAATGAAATGTTTCCTTTGTTATGATGACCATTGTTCTATTGTTACTTGGTTTAGCTTTTGTTTTCCTTATGATTGATATTTATGTCTCTTGTTTAGATAAGAGCACGGCTCTCGCTTTGGTTTATGTTTTCAAAACAAAATTCACCCGTAACTTCCGCTAAGTATTTTAATAAAATAATGAGACTAAGAAGTAATAACCTAATGATTAACCTAATGTGTTCTAGAAAGTTAGGTTAAGAATTAGGGTATTACAGGACAACCCGTCTGAGGACCCGCCGATGCATATGTATAGCGAGAGTTCTGCTCCTACTCCTCAGTTTGTGCGAGGCGAGAGCGAGGAGACTGTCATGTAGCCGAGATTGGCTAGGCGAGCCGAGAGGCACCTTTATTGAGGAGCTCATGCTCAGTCATCACGTGTGCCTACTCCTGCCGCTTTATGTCCATGGATCGGTTACGTTCCGCCATATCCCGGGTTCCAGTAGCCGACGTCCTTGGGATGGACTAGTGCACCCACTCACACGTAGATTGGATAAACCCTCTTTTGTCTTGAGGTTATCTGCCTTAGGTGCACTCGGGTAGTTATGGTTTACCTTTGCTTTCCTTGCCTTTGCACTCTTGTTGTATTTTCATTTTCTGTGTATTTCAAGTTCAGCCCATTTTTATAAGGGCGTGACTACCTATGTATCTCAATTATAAGTATTAATAAAGTGTTTTCTTTTGTGGTGTTCATCTCTGTCTCTTTGTTATATGTTTTACTTACCATGTTCTTTATGCTTTGTTATTGTGCATCTTGTCTCCTATCATATGATGCGACGCGGCTCTCACTTTGGTTTTATATTTCAAAAAAAAAATTTACCTGTAATTTCTGCTAAGTATTTTAATAAAATGATGAAAATAAGAAATAATAACCTAATGATTAACCTAATGTGTTCTAGAAAGTTGGGTTAAAAATTAGGGTGTTACATTTTGGTATCAGAGCCTGGTTCGATTCTCACAAAGCCTGAGGATTGGACTGACCATGCTCTAGAAGCATGATGTGATAGTTATGTCATGTGTAGTGCTTAATAGAGATAAGCTATAGGACTAGAGATGCATGACTTCTGTTTCTTGCAAGTGCCATGGTAACAAGCTCATTTCACATGAATATTGAGCCTGATCAACTTGATGTCCATTGTCTCATGTGTTTAGGGACCAATGGCACCGCGACGACAGCCTAGGACTATGCCTAAAGCTAACCAAGACAACACAACTGCTGCTGCTGTCCGTCAAATGGTGCAAGCCATGGAGCATATGTTCGACCACATGAACTAACAAGAGAATGTTGCCCTTGCTCCCCCTGCTGCTGAGGTGGTCAGCAAGCCCGCTTCGGCGAGTTTCGCAAGGCTAACCCGCCTATGTTTCGAGGAGTATTGGATCCTGACAAAGCTGATGAGTATATCAAAGATATGGAGAAGATCTACTCTGTTGTTACCTGCTCAGAAGAGCAGAAGGTTACGTTTGCTACTTTCATGATGAAATCTGATGCCGAATTCTGGTGGAATGGCACAAAGCGACCGCTGGAAGCTTCTGGTACTCCCATCGACTGGGAGCTGTTCAAGACTTACTTCTATGAAAAGTACTTCCCCGAGTCCGTGAGGAATGCCAAAGACATTGAGTTCATGCAGTTGACCCAGGGAGGGTCTATTGTGGCTCAGTACACTGCAAAGTTTGAGGAGCTGATCAAGTTCTCTCGGGTGTTCCAAGGGAACCCCAATAAGGTTTGGAAGTACGTGAAATATGAGGCCAGTTTGAAGGCGGAGTTGAACTACGCCGTGGCCCATATGGAGATTAGAGACTTCCCAACTCTGGTCAACAAGTGCCGGATTCTAAAAGAGGGACAATGAAAGCTGCACGCCACAATGGCGGAACGAGCTAAGGGGCTCGGACCTCAAGCCCCGAGGTTCAAACTGCAGTACCCATTGAGGAACCACTACCATCCATATCAGGCCAATCGGTTCTGACCACAACAACAACAACAACAACCAAGAGCACCCGCATACCAACAATCCAAACAACACCAACGGCCACCATTCCAACATCTAGGCCCGAGGAACTTCAACAACGATTAACCCCAAGGATCGGGTGGACCCCGGAACCACAACGGAGGATCCAATGGGGCCAAGAACAAGGCACCACAAGGAGTCTCTGCTGCTAAACCCGGAGCAACATCTGCTGATATCTGCTCGCGATGCGGAAAGAATCATGGTGATTGCCCCTGCATGGCTGGGCGAGGAGTCTGCTTCAAATGTGGCAAGGCTAGCCACTATGCCAAACCTGCACCAATGGAGAACCATCAAGCCAAAACCCCCAACCCCAACACCAAGGACGGGTCTTCACTCTCAATGCGAAAGATGCATGAACATCCAACGACCTCATTCAAGGTAAGTGCGAGCTTAACGGTAGAACCTTAACTGTACTTTTCGATTATCGTGCTACCCATTCTTTTTTCTCATATGCTAGCGTCGAGTCATTGAATTTGTGAGTCTCTAAACTTCCCTTTAATCTTATTGTTTCTACTCCCACAAATTGTCCTATTAATACTTGCAAATGTTGTTTGAACTGTCATCTTATTGTAGAAAATAGATCTTTTATCATAGATTTGATTTGCTTACCCCTTAAGGACATAGGTATCATTCTAGACATGGATTGGCTTCACGCCAATCGTGTACTATTAGACTGTGGAACCCAAACTGTTGTTTTTCCTTCTCCTCCCAAACCCATCAGTCAACCCTTAAGATTGTACCTAAACTCCATAGAGGTCTTCTGTAGTTGGGAGAAAACTAAGGGATATGTTCTCCTAGCCGCCTGTGATGTAGACTTTGAGCAAAATCTAGGTGAGATACTCGTGGCGAGAGACTATCCCGAGGTACTTCCAGATGAAATACCCGAGTTCTCTCCCGAAAAGGAAGTAGAGTTGTCCATAAAGTTGGTTCCTGGAACGGGACCTATATATGAATAGTAACTTGCAGGTCCCGTAGGCCTATCGGGACTGCTGAAACCCTAGATTGGGGACCTGGAGATGCCCAAAATTATAAGATTAAGGTTAGAAATTGGTAGAAATAAAGATTTCATACCTAAAATTAATTTCGGGCAGTAGTTGATTACCCGAGTACTATTTTACCCGTTCGGTAAAATTTCGGTGTGCGATTTATGACACCGAAAACTATTTTAATCTTTACAAAAATAATGAACCTTATCCCTTTATATCAAATGAATGGCTAAGATTTAATCTTGAATTAGAAGATTGATGTTAGCCATCCATTTTTCTTTCTAAGGTCAAAGATTACTTTATTATATGTTATAATATTCCTACATTATTGTAAGATAAATACAAGGCATTTTTCTCTAAGAAGCCATTGCATTTCTCGGCCATGAACTAGAAACCACATCTCCATGGTGTTTTTTTTTTTCATGAAACCTAAGTTAAGTGCTCAAAAACCTTAGTTTTAAATCACCAAAACCCTAAATTTCCTTCATAAAACTTGTTCCACTCCTCAATATCTACAAAATTAACCGATTAGAATTTGAATCCAACAATATTTTCTACTTTGAGAGCTCACCATCTGCTGTTTAGGAAAAGGTTTGATGTTGATTTGGTAGCCTTGAAGTAAGCAAGATCTGTAACGCCTTGATTTTCTGCTAGAGTGAAAATGACCAAAATGCCCCTGAAGTCATTTTCAGCCTGGAATTCGAGGAAAGCCGACCCGGTAGTACTCAAAGGCCAAACTCAATGTTGGAAGGGGATTAGTTAGCTTGTATACCTTTCCGGGATCGAAAATCTCGTTTTTCAAGTTTTCGAGTCAAAATGACCAAAACGCCCCTGCGGTGTTATACCCGTTTGCAAGTGCCGGATGAACCCAAAACTTCTTTAGATGGTTTTAAAAGGCATTTTTATGTATTCTGTGACTTTAGTTTTGGTCCAGGAGGTCCCGGGCGAAATTAGTGCAAAATTATGATTTTGCCCCTAGTTTCATGTTTTTACGCTTAATTGCGTGATTAAGCAAACCTAAGCAATATTAGGCTCTAATCAAAGGTTAATTAATTTCCTTAATTAATCTTGAGTCAAAATAATTTATTAAAGTTGACTAGAACCTAAAAGTGCTTAATTACAACTTAAAATCCTATTTTAAATTCAAGACTCCTAGTCATGAATCTTGAATAGTGTTTTCTCTTTCCAATTTCTTAAATCATGGAATTGTGTTTTCAATTGTTTACTCATAAAAATGAATTTAAATCTCCTAATGATGTATGAGCACTCCTAATCTTGTCATAAAATCCTTAAACCTCATTCTTAGTCACCTAAACTTAAGCTTAACTATTCCTAACCTTGTACCTAAACTAATACACACTTAAACCTATCATTAACACACAATTACATGAAACAATTCCTCCTCCCCCGTGCTATCCAGGTCTGGCCATGTACTTCTCCCCCTCCATATGCGTCACATCTCAAATTTTCAACACTCCAAGGCCATACCTCAAGTCATATACACCATACCTTGTCATATTTTCAATCAAGCTTGATTTTCCAAATGAATAACTAATTAAAATAACCCATTTTCTTCATTTATTTGTGGCTGAAAAACAACCAGCCATGCATTGCTTCTAGAAGGATTATTTCATTCAAAATTGATAGGAAATTCACTCAAATCAAGCCATGTCTTGTTTCATAACTTCCATACTTCAAACCATTCTTGAATGACCTTGTGTAAGAGATATTTTCTCTTCCTTTCCTTCCCAAACTACACGGCTTCTCCTCCCCCTCAATGAACCTTCATTTGTTTTCATTTTCTATAAATACCTTGCCTAGAAAAACATGCAAACACTTTAGCTCATTTGCACACTTTTAGTTTTCTAGGCTTTCTTTGTGTTCTTTCTTTTTCTCTCCAAGTTTCAAGAGAGTTCTCTCTAGTTCTTCATCTTCATCTTCTTCATCTCTTCATCTTATCATCATCTCATAACCTTCAAACACCACCCTAAAGCCTTGAATCACCTCCTAACCTCTCAAACACCTCACTTCAAACACAACCTCACTTGAAACACAACTCCAATCTTCTTGTCCTCCCTTGGCCGAAGCCATCTTGCCCCTTGGAGGAGTTCATCATCTTGTTTTCCTTTTCAAAAAGTTCGAGTTTTCATCTTCACTCTAGGTAGGAGTGTTTTTCTAAACTTTGTTTCTTGAAAAATGAGTTTTTCTAGCTTTCTCTTGGATTTTCTTTTTGAAACTTTCTTTGTTTCTTTTCCTTGATGTTTCAGCCTCTAGGCCTTGAGGAGCACATGATAGCTCAATGATGAGAGCTCCTAGATGATGACTATGTGTTCATCTCAAAGGAATCTCTAGAGCTTGAGTTTTTGTTTTCTCTAAGTTTCATCTTTATTATCTAGCTCAAAAGGATTTTTGTTCAAGAACACCTTTACTTTTCCTGCTATTTTGAATTTGGTTTTCTTGTTCCTTTTCCTTTAAATATTTCGGTTTTGATTCCTTGATCTTTGAGGTCTTGTTTTGTTTTGAAAGTTTATTTATTTTGAGCTTGATGATGATGTTTAAGAACCTTATAGTTCCTTTGAGAACTTGGTTCAAGAACTCTAAAGCTCTCTTTGTGATGAGATGAGTGTTGGGTTGCTATTTGTTAAAGTCTTGTAAGAGCTCTAGACTATCATAAAATGAACCTTGCATCCATGTTTACTTTTCTGCTTTGCACATCATATTTACTTTCCTTGCTATCACTAAGTATCAAGATAATGAATGAACTTGCATTATCATATTTATATTTCAAGCTATGCATTATCATGTTTATGTTTCAAGTTCTCACTTAATATTAAGATAATAATGAGTTGCATCTCATGTTTATTTTATGCTATCACTTTACTTTCTAATGGAACCTAAAATAAGTGCATGAGCATGTTTATTTTATGTCATCACTTAAATGAACCTAGAGTTCAAAGACTTGCCCATTGTTGTCTCAAACAAAGGCTTGAAAACCTATGTTATTTGTCTCCTTGTTTTCGGCCCCTAAGAGTTTAATTGTTTCCAAGTATTGAAAACTATGTTTCATAATTTTTCTAAGCTTTTATGAGTTCAAGGAATGCATAGAACTAAGTTTTATGAATTTAGGACCTCTTGAGACAAGTTTGATTTAGCTACTGCCCTCATAAATATTTTTTTATGATTTTAGATGATAAAAATGTTTATAAATGAGCTTTGAAGGTTTTAAAAAGGTTTCAAGAGAAACTAGTATTTTATGTGCTTTAGAAATTGGGTTTGATGCCTTTACATGGAGATGTTTGTTTCGGTTCTGCCTTGCCTTTTGTGACCACTGTATGAGCTGTTTGATAATGATAACATGAATATAATGATGTATAATTAATGTTAAAACTCATATGTGAAAGATAAGAGAAGTTAGAAACTATAAAAGAATTAATTTGAGAGTTCTAGATCCATTAATGTTTGAATTTTCTAGATTCTGTCCAGTAAGGTTTAGTAATGATAATCATGGTTTTAAATTAGTTTAAATGTGTAGGAATGACTCATAAATGGTTTAGGACTTGATCTTGACACCTTAGGAGCAAACCGACTTAGAAAAGGGTCATTATTGTGACTCCTAGGTACCCGTAAAGTTAGGATTATGAATTCTGCATCCTTGAGGTTTAGAGATATTCTTGACCTTAGTGTGAGGTGAGAAATACTTAGTTATAACCTTATAGGTACCTAAGATGTAACACCCTCCTAATTACCATGTTTTTACTCGAGTGTTAACACAGTAATTAGAAAAGTATTACTCACTTGCATAATCTATACTAGTCGGAAATAACTGAAATAAAATACTGTAGATGTATAAGTTATCAAACTAATATGTACATATATATACATTGTGGTTAAGTTCATATTAGGTACATCATACATAAAAAAAACAAATTGGTTATCTCCTAACTAGTTAGGAACTCAGTGTACAAAAGAACACTTCTACTATGTAGTCTAACCTGCTCAAAGTTGAGATCCAACAAAAATTTCATACATACAGAAATGGACCCTAAAGTATCTCACAAGATCAGTCTGCAGGCTGGAAGGTTCCTAATGCCAAACTACAACTACTTACATAACATGAATCCCTGAATGTCACGTGCTCCCCTAAAGAAAACCATTCGCCATCGGTGGAATGGCGTTGCCCTCAGCAGGGACATCAGGACCAGCTAGTGGATCGGAGTCCGAGGAGGAGGATGAGGATGGATCATCTCCAGGATGGGGCATAGGTGGTGCAGCTGGAGCTACGAACTCAACAGGGTGTGCCATGTGTAGGGGCACACCATCATAAGGAAAAGTAGGGTCAAACTCAGCAGTAAAAACGGAGGTACTAAAAGAACGGCTAAAGAATACATAAGCTCGTATGTGAGAATATGCTACTACATATAGTGAATCCAAGTCAGGATTGTAGTGCCATTGCCATTAGGGTGAGTCAAGGAAGAAGATCGCTGATAGCATCTGTAGAGTCTGAGCACCATACCAAATATACACAAATAGGGATGAGAATATTATAAAATTCTTAGTATGGTATCCCCTCAAATGTGAACAAAATATAACAAGTAATTCATTCATATAGAAATCATCATGCTAAATCATATGTATAAATATTAATGTACATAATTCAAGTAAATATAAAGACATAATGGTAGTAATCAACTATTTTTCTCTTATAATCCCTGGAATTCAATGCAGTATAGTTGTTTCTTTTCATTAACATAAGGAAGGCTTAGTTTCACATCAGGTAACATATGTAGTGGATAACTCCTCAGAGGACCATAGACTGCTAGGACATGAGCTCATTCCTATTCGTAATCATCGGACTTCATTTTTTTTTCCATTTCCGAATCACACACAATTCTATCTCCTAGTCGATACGTTTACCGACTCATAACATTTCCTGGGAAGTTCTTATTTTTGCCTTCCCTCTTTATCCCACATAAGCTTTGTTTCTATTTTCCCCGTATGTTAAAATATGCACCATCACATTTCGCATATTCTCTTTTGTCATATAACAGCTGCATGTACTTTTCCTTTTTAAAAATCATGCTTACATCACACGTAGGCAATTCAGTTACATCTAGAGTCTCATTATGCTTTATAAGTAACTCTTTAAAACCATTAGCATGCATTCATATATCATATATGTGGACTAAATGTCATTCCACTATCAATTTAAGACATTTCCACCATCTCAGCAACTTGGCAGATTTACCACTCCAATAGCAACATTTACTTTCCATACCAAATGGCTAATTTAAGGGCCACAAAAATTCCCTATGACACTTCAATGTGTTTAATAGTCCCTGTAAAAATTTTAGGGGCAAAAAGAATTCTCTAACCTTGTTAAATAAATTATACAAATTCGGTGGTCAGAGACCACTTATTCACAGCTCAGACCAGAATTATCATAATTTTTTATCCTAGCAATTGATCAAATCAACTCAAAATAAAAATCACAGTTACACTTCAAGAAGTTGTCAACACCCTGTAAACATTTCAGATGACAATTCCATCATTTGGTATGGTAATAAAATCATACAAAATCAGAGCTTCAGTCCCCACAATCCAGACAACAAGGTTACCTTTTCGGTTTCGGATTTTTTTGATGCAGTAAAACATAAAGTTAGTGCTCAAGAATTTTCATGTAAGTAGTCCAAGATGTTAGGTCCAATATATAATTTTTCCAGGCTACGATCATAAACACAAATATGTCTAAAAATTCATGAGATTTTACTATTTTCAGCAAAATCGAAAATCCAGTACACTATCTAAAACTTCACTCGATAAAATGATTACTCTAACCTCATCCAAACCCTCCAACAAAATTTACACTTCAACAAGCATATATCATTAACCAAAATAATGAAAAATTTCGAGCAGAAAAAGTCAGAGATGAGAAATATAAATTTGGCAAGAAAAGACTCAATATAACCCTACTCTTGGAAGCTAAAGGTGCCTTGGTCTCTAGGATGCTCCCAAGTGATGCTCTTCACTCCACAACTCTCAAGATACACCCAAATCCTTCTCAAAATAGTGAGGTATAAGGTATCAAGGTTGGGATTTGGTGATGGATTGAAATTCTAATCGGTTATATCTGTAGGTATTGAGCTGTAGAACAATGTTAGTGAAGGGAGAACTTAATTTCGGTAACTCTAGGCTATTGTATATGGAATTTGAAAGCAAAATGAAGCTCTTGGCTATGGAGGAAGTGCAGCTGCTCTGTCTTCTCTTTGCTGGTCAAAATTGTGGCTTCCTAAAGAAGCTTGGTTTGTATTTATCTCATATATATAAAGAATGAATATAATATGATGAAATTTAATGATCTTTGACTTTAAAAGAAAAATGGATGGCTAAGATTAATCTTGTAATTCAAGATTGAATCTTAGCCATTCCTTTAATATAAAGTGATAAGGTTCTTTAGTTTGTAAATATTAAAATAGTTTTTGGTGTTAAAAATCGCACACCGAAATTTCACCGAATGGGTAAAACAGTGTACCCGAGTAATCAAGCATTGCTCAAAAATTAATTCTAAGTATAAAATCTTTTTTCCTAACCATTTCTAATCTCAATCCTATAAGTTTTCACTTTCGAGCATCTTCGGGTCCCAATCTAGGGTTTCGGCTATTCTGATGGGCCTACGGGGCTCGCAAAATACTATTCACATTTTTTTTTTCAACGTTTGTTACATTGTTCGCATCATTTCTATGTACATCATAATTTTGATATTCTTATTACTAAAGCCTCAATTATTTTCTGAATAAAATTAGGGTGTTACACGAGAGACTAGACTTTGATAATTCATAACTTAGAATGTGAGTTAAGGGCCTTAATGGTCAATGCATAAGACAGTAAGAAATATGTTAATGCTATGATGCTTAATCTATGCAATGATATGTTGAGATGTTTATGATGCATGAGGAATGGATTAGTTTGGATATGAGTTTATCATAGCATGAGATTTCATGAGAATATGTTGTGTGATTAACTTGTGCCATAAGTTTGAAGGAAATTCGGTTTAACAGCTTTTATGCTGCCGAACTTCCATCAAACCGTAAAGGGTTAAAAGAAATGTTTAAGAGTACCATATGAGTTGAAAACCCTGGGTGACACTGGTTCGGCCGAGCACCCCCAGGAGATTTTTATGTGACAAAGCACTGAGATGAGCTTTCCTGGGTGACACCGGTTCGGTCGAGCACCCCCAGGGGAGACAAATCCGTGAGGGTATGAGTATATGCAGCCTACCAAAGCAGACAAATTGTTGTGGCTTAATGCCTGCAAAGCATTTCAAAGAGGGTATATCCTAAGAGAGGTGATCCCTGCCCCCTACCCGTACTTGCGAGTTAGGATTATTTTATTATGTTTCGCTTATTCAGATAATAAGCAAGAGCTAGTGATGACTAGCTGAGGTATGACCTCATAACCTAGTTATTTTAGGGTGGCTTATTATGCTAAAGTACCATGATTGATGTCACGAAGTTAAGGAATGATCCACTTGAAAGTTATATGCCCTTATGCCACATGGTTTATGTTTATATGATTGATGTGCTGATTTATATGTTCAAGTATGACCATGCATCCATGCTTTAACATGTTGCATTCATAACATCAAGATGCATGCTAAAAGGAATGGACCTTGGATAATTAGTTTTAGAAACCCTAAATTGAATCTCATATGCATGCTCACTATTTTGTAAATAAACCCAACGTTCCTGAAGATGTGAGCGATGTAACCCTAGGGTAGGAGACTCCTACTGTGATTCTTTAGTAAGAATTCTCACTCCTCTCTCTCCTTTCTCCTTCTTCCATCACATCTTCAGAGATCGATGGCGACGTTCATAGGCTTCAGAGATCGATACGTCGCGGGTCCTCAGAAGGGTCGTTCTCCGAACCGGGAGACCAAGGCACATAGTCTTGGAAGTCACGGGGCATCGATCCACCAGCATATGTCCAAAGAATCATCTCGTTGCACGTCCGGGCGCACTCAAAAACCATGCAATCATCGTAGGGTGACACTGGGGAGAAACGGTAGCTCTGTACAGGATGTACGAAGGGGCGTCTAACAAACATGAAAACTCGAACAGTGCACTGCCCCTCAAAATGATATGATCCGTGGTCCGGATCATACTGAACCTTCCAAGTCGGCGTGTCGACAAAGACCACAAACGTCGCCATCGCTCTCTGAAAATGTAACTGAAGAAGGAGAAAGGAGAGAAAGGAGTGAGAATTCTTACTAAAGAATCTCAGTAGGAGTCTCTTATCCTAGGGTTACATCGTTCGCATCCTTAGGAACCTTGGGTTTATTTATAAAAGGTGTGCATGCATATAAGATTCATTATTAGGGTTTATAAAGCTATTTATCCAAGGTTCATTCCTTTTAGCATGCATTTTATCATCATGAAATGCAACATGTTAAGGCATGAATGCATGGTAATACTTAAGCATATAAGTCAACAATTCATATTATCAAGAAACAATCCATGTGGCATAAAGGACAATAACTCTCAAATGAAACTTCCATCAATATGTGTGACATCATTCATGGTACTTTAGCAACATAAAAGGCCACCCTAAAAATAGGCTATGAGCTCATACCTCAGCTAGTTGTCACTAGCTCTTACTTATTATCTGAATAAGTGAATAATAAAATGATAATAAACCCAACTACTTAAGAGTACGGGCTAGGGGGCTAGGGATCACCTCTCTTAGGATATACCCTTTTTGAAACGCTCTACTGGCCTCGAGTGCACAGCGAATTGTCCGCTTTGGAAAGGCTCATGTCCAGACCCTCATGAATTTGCCTCCTCCTCACCGTTGTAGGAGAAGTACGTCTCAATGCTTGTCACATAAAAATCTCCTGGGGGTGCTCAGCTCAACCGTGTCACCCAAGGTTTTCAACTCATGTAGTATTTTAAAACATTTTTCAACCCTTTTAGGTTTGACCAAAATTCGGCAGCATAACAACTGTTAAACCGAATTTCCTTCAAATCGACATTTATGCCACAAGCTTATAACACACTCATATTTCTCATTCAATTCTCATGCTCGTAATACACTTAACATGTCAATAATTCATTCCATCATAGCTCATGCATCACAACGTCATACTTGCATAAATAACTCATAGCATTAAAGATTTCTTAGTGTCTTATGCACTGACCCTTAAGGTCCTTAACTCACAATCTAAGTTATAAATCATCACAACTTAAACTCTCGAGTACTTATAGGCTCATATCTAAGTATTCCTCACTCAATACTATGATCATAAACATCTCTAAACCTCCAGAGTGCAAGATCTAAAATTCTAACTTTACGAGTACCTAGGAGTCACAACAATGACCCTTTCTGAGTTCAGTTTGCTCCTAAGGCTTCAAGATCAAGTCCTAAACCAATTATGAGTCATTCCTACACATTTAAACTAATTTAAAGCCATGATTATCATTTCTAAACCATGCTGGACAGAATGCAGAAAAATCATTTACTAAAGGATCTAAAACTTTCAAATTAATTCTTTTCTAGTTACTAACTTCTCTAATCTTTCACATATGAATTTTAACATTATTTGTACTCAAACATACTCATATTATCATCATCAAAATAGCATAAACAGTGATCAATCATAGCAAGGCAGAACCGAAAGTCCATCTCCATAAAAAGCATAGAACTTGATTTCTAAAGCACATAAAATACTAGTTTCTCTTGGAACCTTTTTAGAACTTTCAAAACTCATTTGTAAACATTTTTTATCATCTAAAATCATCAAAATATTCTCAAGGGCAGTAGCTAATCCAAATTGATCACAAGGGATTTTAAAATCATAAAACTTTGTTTTAGACATTTCTTGAACTCATATAAGCTTAGAAAAATTATGAAACATAGATTTTAATACTTATAACAAATAAAACTTCTAGAGGCCTAAATCACAAGCTAGAGAACACATATTTTTCAAGCCTTTGTTTGAGACAATAATGGGCAAGTCTTTGAGCTCTAGGTTCTCTTAAGTGATAACATAAAAATAAACATGCTCATGCACTTGTTTTAGCTTTCATTAGAAAATAAAGTGAGAGCATAAAATAAACATTAGATGCAACTTATTATTATCTTTGATATTTAAGTGAGGACTTGAAATATAAACATGATAATGCAAGACTTGAAATATAAATATGATAATGCAAGTTCATTCGTT
This sequence comes from Dalbergia cultrata, assembly GCA_031216105.1. Lineage (NCBI taxonomy): Eukaryota > Viridiplantae > Streptophyta > Magnoliopsida > Fabales > Fabaceae > Dalbergia > Dalbergia cultrata. Next base: position 37,138,090 of record CM062344.1, on the reverse strand, counting down.
ATCTTGGTATTTAGTGATAGCAAAGAAACTAAATATGATGTGCAAGGCATAAACATAAATATGAATGCAAGGTTCATTTTTAATCTTTGCTAGAGCTCTTACAAGACTTTAGAGATTAACACAACTTAACACTTATCTCATCACAAAGAGATCTTTAGAGTTCTTGAACCAAGTTCTCAAAGGAACTATGTGGTTCTTGAACATCATCATCAAGCTCAAAGAACAAGCTTTTTAAAAGAAAGCAAAACTTTAAGGAAAAAAAAAAAGAAAATAAGAACCAAACACATTCTTTTATGACATAAAATAGAAATAGAGACACTTTAAAAATTTTAACAAAACCTTTGAAGAGAAACTATGTAGGCCGAAATGCTTAGGAAAAGGAAAAAGAAAAGAAAATCAAAACTTCACCAAATAAAGAACAAGACTCAAGCTTTAGAGGTTCCTTGGAGATGAACATAAGGTCATCATCCATGAACTCTCATCATCAAGCCATCATAGTCATGAACAAAGCCTCATGGCTGAAATAGGGAGGAGAGAAAACAAAGAAAAGTTTCAAAAAGTAACCAAGAGAAAACTAGAGAAAAACACATTTTCAAGAAAATCAGGTTCTAGAAAAACACTCCTACCTAAAGTGAAGATGAAAAACTTGAGCTTTTGGAAAGAGATGGAAAGAGCAACTCCTCCTTGAAGGATGATGATGATTCAGCCAAGAGAGGATGGAGAGGATGGAGAGGTGTTTTGAGTGAGGTTGTGTTTGAGGTTAAGTGTTTAAGAGGTTTGATGATGATTCAAGGTTGTGAGGTGGTGTTTTTGAGACAAGGAGATGGTTATGTGATGAGAGGATGAAAAAGATGAAGATGAACAGATGAAGAGAAAAGGGAAAGTTCTCTTGAACTTTGAGAGAAAAAGAAAGAACTCAAGAAAGCTTAGAAACTTAAAACTTTGCAAATGATCTAAAGTGTTTGCAAGGTCAAGTAAGTAAGGTATTTATAGAAAATGAAAACAAATGAAGTCTCATGGAGAGGAGGAAGAGGCCGTGTGGTTTGGGAGGCAAAGGAAGAGAAAAATATCTCTTACAACTTGTCATTCAAGCATGGTTTGAGGTATGAAAGTTATGGTGCAAAGCATGGCTTCAAGTATGGTGATTTGGAGTGAATTTTCTTTCAAATTTGAAATGAAATATTTCTTTTAGAAGCAAGGAGGGCTGGCGATTTTTGAGCCACAAAAATGAGGGAAAATAACTTAATTCATTTAGTCATTCACTTAGCAAATCAAGCATCAATGAAAGTTTGACAAAGTATAGTGTAAGTGAGGTGGAAGCATGGCCTTTGGAGTGCAAGAATTTGAGCATGTGATGAAAAATGGGGGAGGAGTGGCTTCGACCAAAATGGACAGCAAGGAGAGAGCAAAAAAAATCTTCCATGTAATTGTGTGTTAATGATAGGTTTAAGTGTGGATTAGTTTAGATACAAAGTTAGGAATCATTTAGCATAAGTTTAGGTAACTAAGAATGATGTTTAGGGATTTTTATGACAAGATTAGGAGTGCTCATACATCATTCGAGAATTTAAAACTTATTTATGAATAAACAATTCAAAACACAATTCCATGATTTAAGGAATTGGAGAGAGAATTTACTATTCAAGATTCCATGACTAGGAATCTTACTAGGAATCTTGAATTTAAAATAAGATTTGAGTTGAAATTAAGCATTATTAGGTTTGCAATCAACTTTAATAAATTATTTTGACTCTAGATTAATTATGGAAATTAATTAATCTTTGATTAGAGCCTAATATTGCTTAGGTTTCCTTAATCACACGATTAAACTCAAAAACACAAAGCTAGGGGCAAAATCATAATTTTGCACTAATTTTGCCCGGGACCACCGAGACTAAAACTGAAGTCACAAAATACATAAAACGCCTTTTAAAACCATCTGGAGAATTTTCAGGTTCATCCGGCATTTGCAAACGGGTCAAACACCACAGGGTTATTTTGGTCATTTTTGACCCGAAAACTCGAAAAATGAGATTTTCGATCCCAGGAAGATACACAAGTCAACTAATCCCCTTCCAACATTGAGTTTACCCTTTGAGTACTGTCGGATCGGCTTTTCTCGAATTCCGGGCCGAAAATGACCTCATGGGCATTTTGGTCATTTTCGCTCTAACAGAACAATCGGGGCATTACAAGAGGGGTACATGAATGAACCAATTACACAACCGAATGAGAGAGATCCTGAGACTATATAGGTATGGGACTATACAGTTGAGGAGGGCTTATATGAATTCATTTGTACTACCTATACCAACAAGATGCATCTTCTTTTCGGTAGCCCAAACTAAAAGAACTCCACAGTTAAGCGTGCTTGACTTGGAGCAATTTTGGGATGAGTGACCTCCTGGGAAGTTTCCTAGGAAGCGTGTGAGTGAGGACAAAGCATGCTAAAAAGACCCATGTTGGTTTGTGGGGACAGTCGTCAATCCATAAAGCAGCAAGGGATGTTACAAATGGTATTAGAGCCTGCACCTCTCCCAGTACGGTGTGGTTCGGGGACTAACCAAGCAGAAGTTGGTGGACATGTAACACCCAGGGACGAGGGCAAAGAGTGATAGCTGGTGCAAAAGAAGGCACAGACAAGGAGCGACTCCTCACAAGGCCTTCTAAGCAAAGCGGTACATGAATGAACTGATTACACACCTGAATGAGAGGGATCCTGAGACTATATAGGTATGGGACTATACAGTTGAGGAGGGCTTATATGAATTGATTTGTACTACCTATACCAACAAGACGCATCTTCTTTTCGATAGCCCAAACTAAAAAAACTCCACAGTTAAGTGTGCTTGACTGGGAGCAATTTTGGGAAGGGTAACCTCCTAGGAAGTTTTCCTAAGAAGCGTGTGAGTGAGGACAAAGCATGCTGAAAAGACCCATATTGGTTTGTGGGTGTAACGCCCCGATTTTTCTGTTAAGAGTGAAAATGACCAAAATGCCCCTGAGGTCATTTTCAGCCCGGAATTCCAGGAAAGCCGATTCGGCAGTACTCAAAGGGAAAACTCAATGTTGGAAGGGGATTAGATGACTTGTGTACCTTCCCGAGATCGAAAATCTCGTTTTTCGAGTTTTCGGGTCAAAATGACCAAAACGCCCCTGTGGTGTTTTACCCGTTTGTAAGTGCTGCCGGATGAACCCGAAACTTCTCTAGATAATTTTAAAAGGCGTTTTTATGTAGGCTATAACTTTAGTTTTGGTCCCGGAGGTCTCGGGCAAAATTAGTGCAAAATTACGATTTTACCCCTAGTTTCATGTTTTTACGCTTAATCGCGTGATTTGGCAAACCTAAGCAATATTAGGCTCCAATCGAAGGTCAATTAATCTCCTTAATTAATCTTGAGTCAAAATAATTTATTAAAGTTGATTAGAACCTAAAAGTGCTTAATTACAACTTAAAATCATATTTTAATTTCAAGACTCCTAGTCATGGAATCTTGAATAGTGTTTTCTCTTTCCAATTCCTTAAATCATGGAATTGTGTTACACATTGTTTATTCATAAATGAGTTTCTAATTCTCTAATGATGTATGAGCACTCCTAATCTTGTCATAAAATCCTTAAATCACATTCTTAGTCACCTAAACTTAAGCTTAATTATTCCTAACCTTGTACCTAAGCTAATACACACTTAAACCTATCATTAACACACAATTTGATGATCAAAACCTCTCTCCCTCCATGCTATCTGGTTTGGCCAAAGCTCCATGCCCACCATATGCATCACATGTTCAATTTTTCAACACTCCAAGGTCATACCTCAAGTCACATACACTATACCTTGTCATAACTTTCAATCAAGCTTGAATTTCCACATGAATAAATAATTAAAACAACCCTTGTGTGTTGATGCAGAACAGGCAAGTGGTAGCCTATGCGTCCAGACAACTCAATCCTCACGAGGTAACCTACCCCACCCACGACCTAGAATTAGCAGCCATCGTGTTCGCCCTCAAGATGTGGAGACACCATTTGTATGGTATAAGGTTTGAAGTTTTCTCCGATCATAAGAGTCTCAAGCATCTCTTTGATCAAAAGGAGTTAAATATGAGGTAGAGGAGATGGATGGAATTCCTCAAAGATTACGATTTCGGCCTAAGTTACCACCCCGGCAAGGCTAATGTAGTCGCCGACGCCTTGAGCCGAAACTCGTTACGTCTGGCGAGTATGATGGTTAATGAAATTGGGTTAATAGAGCAGTTTAGGGATATGAATCTGGGGATGTCAATAACGGAGAATGGCATCGTGATGAGTCATTTCACGGTGACCAGTGGGTTTAAGCAAAGGATCATGCTTGCCCAAAGAGAAAATGAGGACTTTATGGAGACAGTAGAGGCAATTAAGGCCGGTAAATTGAAGGGTTTTGAGCATGGCCCTGACTGGTTGTGGAGGTTTGAGGGGTGAATCTGCGTGTCACAAGATGGCGACCTCCGAGAGAAGATCTTGGAGGAGGCTCATAAGAGTCACTTTGCCATTCATCCTAGTACTACCAAAATGTATCAGGACCTGAAAAGGATGTTTTGGTGGCTCGGATTAAAGAAGGATGTGGTCGCCTGGGTGAGTAAGTGTTTGGTTTGTCAAAATGTCAAGATCGAACACCAAAAACCTTCTGGCATGTTGCAACCCCTGTCAATCCCCGAGTGGAAGTGGGAGAGTATATTAATGGATTTCATGATAGGATTGCCAAGGACCCAAGCTGGCCACGATGCCGTATGGGTAATCGTGGATCGACTGACTAAGTCGGCTCACTTTCTACCTATTCGAGTCACGTACTCGTTGGATAAGTTGGCTCAGCTTTACATCCAAGAAATAGTAAGGTTGCATGGAGTACCATCGACGATAATCTCGGATCAAGATCCGCGGTTTACGTCACGTTTTTGGGGAGTCTTTCAAAAGGTGTTTGGTTCCAAGTTGTGCTTGAGCACTGCTTACCACCCACAAATGGATGGTCAGTCCGAGAGGACAATCCAAACCCTGGAAGATATGTTAAGAGCCTGTGTCTTGGACCAAAAACTGAAGTTGGGATAAGTACATGCCTTTGATCAAGTTTGCGTATAACAACAGTTATCACGTGAGCATCGGTATGGCACCATACGAAGCATTATATGGAAGGAAGTGCCAATCACCTTTATGTTGGTACGAGCCCAGAGAACAAAGTGTCTTAGGACCTGATGTAGTGAGGGAAACGACGGAGTAAATCAAAAAAATCAAGGATAAAATCCTAACCGCTCAAAGTCGGCAGAAAAGCTACGCGGACAAAAGGCGCAAGCCCTTGGAGTTCCAAGAAGGAGAACATGTATTTCTAAGAATCACCCCCACTACAGGAATAGGAAGAGCCATGAGAGTTAAAAAGTTGAGTCCCCGATTTCTCGGTCCTTTTGAAATTCTTCAGAGAATCGGATCTGTAGCCTACAAAATAGCCCTACCACCCAATCTGTCAAACCTTCATGATGTCTTTCACATCTCTCAGTTACGTAAATATGAGTCCGACCCTAGCCATGTCCTAGAACCAGAGCATGTATAGTTGAGGGAGGACCTCACTTTCAATCTACCGCTGACGAGAATAGTGGATCACGGAGTCAAGCAGTTAAGGAATATGTCTGTTCCTTTGGTGAAAGTGGCGTGGGGACGAGACAATTCGAAAGAATATACGTGGGAACTAGAGTCAGAGATGAAGTCAAAATATCCAAAGCTTTTCTAAGGTAACAAATTTTGAGGACGAAATTCTTTTTAAGGAAGGGAGTAATGTAACGCCCCGATTTTTCTGTTAAGAATGAAAATGACCAAAATGCCCTTGAGGTCATTTTCAGCCCGGAATTCGAGGAAAGCTGGTTCGGCAGTACTCGAAGGGCAAACTCAATGTTTGAAGGGGATTATATGACTTATGTACCTTCCCGAGATCGAAAATCTCATTTTTCGAGTTTTCGGGTAAAAATGACCAAAATGCCCCTGCGGTGTTTTACCCATTTGCAAGTGCCAGATGAACCCGAAACTTCTCCAGATGATTTTAAAAGGTGTTTTTATGTAAACTATAACTTTAGTTTTGGTCCCAGAGGTCCTGGGCAAAATTAGTGCAAAATTACGGTTTTGCCCCTAGTTTCGTGTTTTTACGCTTAATCGCGTGATTTAGCAAACCTAAGCAATACTAGGCTCTAATCGAAGGTTAATTAATTTCCTTAATTAATCTTGAGTCAAAATAATTTATTAATGTTGATTAGAACCTAAAAGTGCTAAATTACAACTTAAAATCATATTTTAATTTCAAGACTCCTAGTCATGGAATCTTGAATAGTATTTTCTCTTTCCAATTCCTTAAATCATGGAATTGTGTTACACATTGTTTATTCATAAATGAGTTTCTAATTCTCTAATGATGTATGAGCACTCCTAATCTTGTCATAAAATCCTTAAATCACATTCTTAGTCACCTAAACTTAAGCTTAATTATTCCTAACCTTGTACCTAAGCTAATACACACTTAAACCTATCATTAACACACAATTTGATGATCAAAACCTCTCTCCCTCCATGCTGTCTGGTTTGGCCAAAGCTCCATGCCCACCATATGCATCACATGTTCAATTTTTCAACACTCCAAGGCCATACCTCAAGTCACATACACTATACCTTGTCATAACTTTCAATCAAGCTTGAATTTCCAGATGAATAAATAATTAAAACAACCCATTTTTCCCATTTATTTGTGGCTGGAAAAGTTCCAGCCATGACAAGTTTCTAGAAGACTAATTTTATCAAAAATTGATAGGAAATTAACTCACATCAAGCCATACTTTGTAGCATAGCTTCCATACTTCAAACCATGCTTGAATGACCTTGTGTAAGAGATATTTTTCTCTCCCTTTTCCCCCTCAATGCTACGGCCAAAGCCCCCCTTGGTGAGCCTCATTGTTTTGTTTTTCTATAAATAGGATGCTTGTGATAGCTTAGTTGCACTTTGAAGCATTTGCTAAGTTTAGAATTCTAGAGTTGCCTTACTAGTTCTTTTCTTTTTCTCTCAAGTTTCAAGAGAGTTCTTCCTTTCTTTCCATCTTCATCTTCTTCATCTCTTCATCATCTCTCAACCTTGAAACACCACCCCATAGCCTTGAACCATCATCAAACCTCTCAAACATCACACCTCAAACACAACCTCACTTGAAACACAACTCCAACCTTCTTGTTTCCTCTTGGCTGAAACCATCAAGCCCCAAGGAGGAGCTCATCATCTTGTTTTCCTTTTCAAAAGTTCAAGCTTTGTGTCTTCACTTTAGGTAGGGAATTGCTTTTCAAACTTGTTTTGCTCAAGAATGTGTTTTTCTCTAGTTTCCTCTTGGATTCTTTTTTAACTTTCTTTTGTTTTCCTTTTCTTTTTCCTTTCGGCCTCTTGGCCTTGATTATGAGTATGATAGCTTGATGATGAGAGTTTCTAGATGATGACCTTGTGTTCATCTCAAAGAAACCTCTAAAGCTTGAGTTTTCCTTTTCTTATGACTTCATCTATATGGTATCTAGCCCACATGGTTTTTCAACTTAAGAAAATTAATCTAAGGATTTCTAAAAGCCCAAGCCTACCCTTGTCAACCTTAAAGTTGGCCAGCACGTTCTAGAGATCTTTCTCTAGATAGGGGTTTTGGGTATTTAATAAAGAACTTGACTTAGTTTCGCTTTCTTTTTCTTTTGTAAGGTTTTCGGTTTTGGTATTTTGATCCTTGAGATTTTGTTTGGTTTTGTTTTGGAAGTTGTTTACTTGAGCTTGATGATGTTGTTCAAGAACCTCATAGTTCCCTTGAGAACTTGGTTCAAGAACTCTAAAGCTCTCTTTGTAATGAGATATGTGTTGGGTTGTTATTTTGTTAAAGTCTTGAATGAGCTCTAGCTAACCATAAAATGAACCTTGCATCATGTTTACTTTTATGCCTTGCACATCATGTTTATTTTCCTTGCCATCACTAAGTACCAAGATAATAAAGGAACTTGCATTATCATGTTTATATTTCAAGCTATGCATTATCATGTTTACATTTCAAGTTCTCACCTAAATATCAAACATAATAATATGATGCATCTCATATTTATTTTATGCTCTCACTTTACTTTCTAATAAAAGCTAAAACAAGTGCATAAGCATGTTTATCTTTATGCCATCACTTTAATGAACCTAGAGCTCAAAGACTTGCCCATGGTTGTCTCAAACAAATGTTTAAAAATATTTATTTCCTATGGTTCATATTTCGGCCCTAAGAGGTTTTGATGTTTCTAAATATTGAAAACTATGCTTCATGCTTTTTCTAAGCTTTTATGAGTACAAGGAATACGTAGAACTAAGTTTTATGAATTTAGGACCTCTTGAGACAAAGTTGAATTGGTCACTGCCCTCATAAATATTCTTATGATTTTGGATGTTAAAAATTTTTATAAATGAGTTTTGAAAGTTTTAAAAAGGTTCCAAGAGAAACTAGTATTTTATGTGCTTTAGAAATTGTGTTTTATGCCTTTATGGAGAGTGTTTGTTTTGGTTCTGCCTTGCCATTATTTTTCCACTGTATGTGCTGTTTTATTGATGATAATATGCTTATGTTTGAGTAAAAATAATATTAAGACTCATATGTGAAAGATAAGATAAGTTAGAGACTAGAAAAGAATTAATTTGAGAGTTCTAGATCCCTTAATTATTGAATTTTTTGGATTCTGTCCAGCAAGGTTTAGATTTGATAATCATGGTTTTAAATTAGTTTAAATGTGTAGGAATGACTCATAATTGGTTTAGGACTTGATCTTGAAGCCTTAGGAGCAAACCGGACTTAGAAAGGGTCACTGTTGTGACTCCTAGGTACCCGTAAAGTTAGGATTATAAATTCTGTATCCTTGAGATTTAGAGATATTCTTGATCATAGTGTGAGGTGAGAAACACTTAGTTATAAACCTCTTAGGTACCCAAGAGATTGATGATTAATAACTTAGAACGTGAGTTAAGGACCTTAAGGGTCAATGCATAAGACATTAAAAAGTCTTGAGTTTTATGATGCTTAATTTATGTAAATATGATATATGATACATGAGCTTTATCTACGATAAGTTTGATATGTGCTATGAAGAAGTTTTATATGATGATATGCTATACCTCATAAGATATGTTTTTATGACCTATATGTTTTCATGCCATAAGCAAATTTGAGGAAATTCGGTCTAGAGCCGTCATGCTGCCGAATTTCCATCAAATTTGAGGAACCTAGAAAAAGATCTTTTTAAAAATCATGAGAACTTAAATGTGAAACAACACTGAGACGCCTTCTTGGGTGACACCGGTTTAGCCGAGCACCCCCGAGAAAAGAAATCCGTGAGGGTACTGACATAGAGCTTGCCAAAGCAGACAATACTACTATGCACTAGCTGCTAGTAGAGCGTTTCAAAGAGGAAATGACCCTAAGAGGTGATCCTTAATTTGCCCCCTAGCCCATACTTTAAGTCGGGATTATGTGTGTTACGCTTATCATAGGATAAGTAAGAACTAGTGACGACTAGTTAAGGTATGAGCTCATAACCTAGAGATGTTTTAGGGTGGCCCCATGAGATAAAAGTTAAAGTTTAAAATGTCACATGTGCTATGAAAAAACCAAGAAAAGTTATATCCGTCACCTTATGCCAATGATATAATGTTTCTTAGTTATTCCATTGATTGGCTTACCTTTATGATGCATTCATGTCATTAGTGTTTTCCCTACTTAGTCATAAGACGCATTGAAAAATATGACGGACCTTGGATAATTAATACTTTAGAAAACTAACTCAAAAGAAGTTTACCTGCATGCGCACCTTTTTAGAAATAAAACCCAAGGTTCCTGAGGATGTGATGATGTCACTTAGCTAGGGATTACCCTACTGAGAATTCTTTTAGAAGATTCTCATTCCCTCTCTCTTTTCTTCCGTCACATCTTCAGATGGCGACTTTCGTACTCTTCATCGACACCCCGACATGGGAGTTGCACCATGACCCAGCACTCGGGTCATACCATTTTGAGGGTCGCTGCACAGTCAGAGTATTCATGTTTATGGGATGACCCTTCGCACACCCAATACGGAGCTACCGCTTCACCCAGATTGCCCCCTACCATCATAACACGATTTTCGAGCGAGCTAGACCGTGCGACGAGCAGATCCTCCGCATGCAGCCCGAGGCGTCAGTCGTACGTGACTACCCGGAGTACGTGCCCCGGACTCAGTATTCGGAGACGGATCCATTAGAGGACCAGCCCTCGCATATGTACAGTTGGAGCTCCAGCCCCGCTCCCCCACAGACGAGAGCCGGGAGTGAGGAGACGGTGGTTCAGCCAAGGTTGGCTCATAGGCCATCCATGCGCCTTCACCGCGGTGGACATGCTCCGATGATCCGCACAAACACTCCCACCGAGATCCACTAGTGGATCGATTCCACCCCTTAGTACTCGGACCAGCAGGAGTAGGTGCATAGGACGGGTAGTAGCTAGTGCACACACGCCACATAGTTGAGGACAAACCTTCTTTTGTATATGAGGTTGTCTACTCTAGGTGCACTCGGGTATGGGTGTTACTTTCATGATTTCCTTGTACTTGCTTTTATGATTTCCTTGTATTTGCTTTTCAGTTGTATTTCGTTCTTCTATGTATCGAATAGTCCTGCCTTTTGGTAGGCACATTATCTATATATATGATCAGTTAATGTATCCATGTTATTTATGTGTTTTATTATGATTTGCTCATATGACTTGTATGAATTCCTGTTCAAAGAATCATGCGTGGCTCTCACTTTGGTTTAATTCAAAAAAGAAAAATTTTACCCATATTTCCGCTAAGTATTTTCAAAAGTAAAAGATGAAACCAAGAGGTAATATTCTAAGGATTAACCTAAATACATACTAGTAGTATTAGGTTAAGATTTAGGTTGTTACAGTGGGGACAATCATAAATCCATAAAGCAGTAGGGGATGTTACATAAGTTGGCCCAGTTGTACATTCAAGAGATTGTGAGGTTACATAGAGTACCATTGACGATAATCTCGGATCACATTTTTGGGGAGCCTTTCAAAAGGCATTTAGTTCAAAGCTGTGCTTAAGCACGGCCTACCACCCTCAAATAGATGGCCAGTCAGAAAGGACTATACAAACCTTGGAAGATATGTTGAGAGTGTGTGTGTGTGTGTGTTGGACAAGAAGGGAAGTTGGGATAGGTACCTGCCACTAATCTAGTTCGCATATAACAATAGTTATCACGCGAGCATCGATATGGCACTGTATGAGGCGTTGTATGGGAAGAAGTGCCAATCACCTTTGTGTTGGTACAAAACCAATGAACAAAGCATGTTGGGACCCTAAGCGGTAAGAGAGACGACGGAGCAAATCAAGAGAATCAAGGATAAGATCCTAACTGCTCAAAGTCGACAGAAAAGCTATGTGAACAAACGGCAAAAGCTATGTTTTCCTTAGGATCACCCCTACGAACGGTATAGAACGAGCTATGAAAGTTAAAAAGTTGAGCCCTAGATTCCTTGGCCCCTTTGAAATTCTCAATAGAGTAGGACCAATAGCGTACAAAATAGCCTTACCACCCAATCTGTCTAACCTCCATGATGTCTTCCACGCTTCACAACTAAGAAAATACCAGTCTAACCCTAGTCATGTGTTAGATCTAGAACAAGTACAATTAAGGGAGGACTTGACCTTTAACCTACCGCCTATGAGGATTACGGACAGAAGAGTCAAGCAGTTAAGGAACAAGACGGTACCTTTGGTGAAAATAGCAAGGGGCGAGGGAACACGAAAGAATTCATGTGGGAGTTGGAGTCAGGGATGAGGACAAAGTACCCCAAGCTCTTTTTAGGTAATGAATTTCGAGGGTGAAATTTTTTTTAAGGAAGGGGTAATGTAATGCCTCGGTTTTTCTATTTGAGCGTAAATGACCAAAATGCCCCTGAGATCATTTTTACCCAGAAATTCAAAGATGGCCGACCCGGCAGTCCTTGAAGGGTCAACTCAATGTTTGAAGGGGATTATATATGTTGTGATTGATAACAGAGATGAAAACTCATTTTCCAAACTTTTGGCTCAAAATGACCAAAATACCCTTATTGCATTTTACATGGATCTCAGTGCCGTTTGAGCCCGAAATCTCTCCCAAGAGTTCAAAATGCTAATTATATGTGTTTGATGATAATTGTTTTGGTCCGGGTGGTCCCGGGCAGAGTTAGTTTGCCCCTAGAATAGTGTTTTACGGGCCTAATGACGCGATTAAGGGAACCTAAGCAATATTAGGCTTTAATCGAAGATTAATTAATTTCGATAATTAATCTAGAGTCAAAATAATTTATTAAGGTTGATTAGAACCTAAGATTGCTTAGATGCACCCTAATCTTTTTTTTAAAAATCAAGATTCCATGCCATGAAATCTTGAATAGTGTTTTCTCTCTCCAATTCTTTAAATTAAGGGATTATGTTTGTGCATGATTATATCATAAAATAAGTTTTGATTTCACTAATGGAGGAAGACCACTCCCTAATCATGTCTCAACATCCTTAATTATCCATTACTTTACCTAAACAGTTACTTACAAACTCCTAATCAAAAGCTTAATCAAAGATACACCTAAACACACCTCTAAACCACAATTAAATGAAACATTCTCTCCTCCCCTTAGCTGCACATGGCCGAAGCCTTCCCTCCCCCATATTCTTCACATGTTGATTTATATCATACTCAAAGAACCATGCTTGCACCATGCTTGAACCATGCCTACACCATACCTTGAGCCATACCTTGAACCATGCTTTGAACCTTACCTAGCCTTACCTTTGAATGACCATTTGGAAGAGATATTTTCCACCCTATGGCTGCATGAGCTATGGCCACTCCTCCTCCATTTCACTCCTTCATGTTTCAATTTTCTATAAATACCTAGCTTAAGAGTGTAACACCCTCCTAACTACCATATATTACTCGAGTGTCTATATAGTAACTAGAATAGTGTTCCTTTTATTTTATACTTTATACTAGTCAAGAGAAATGAAAAGATAATAATAAAATGAGCTCATGTGTTGCAACAATATATATACATCATAAGAAAGTCAACACTATGTACAGTACATTGGAACATAAACTGTCAACCACTGATGGAACATAAACTGTCAACCACTAAACTATTCAGGAACTCAGTACAAAAGAAGACATCTTCTATATGTAGTCTAACCTGCTCAATTATCAGGGCCTAACAAAATCATTGTTTCACATAAATGGACTCATATAACATTGAATAGATTCAGTTAGCAGGATGGTGGTTTCCTAATTCTAAGCTACAACTACATGCATAACACGAGTCCCTAAATCTCTCATACTCTCCTAAAGAAAACCGTTCGCCATAAGTGGGATGGCGTTACCCCCAACAGGGGCATTAGGTCCAGCAGGTGGATCAGAGTCTAATGATGATGATGAAGATGGATCATCCCTAAGAGGGGGTACAAGTGGTGCCGGAGGGGCTACAAATACAGCAGGGCGTGCCATCTGTAAGGGCACACCATCATAAGGAAAACCAGGGTCAAACTCAGTAGCAAACACAGAGGTACTAAACAAGCGGCTGAAAAATACATAAGCCAGTATTTGGGAATACGCTACTACATACAGAGAATCCAAATCTGAATCGTAGTGCCACTGACACTAGGGTGAGTCAAGAAAAAATATCACGGACGACATCTGTAGAATCTGAGCACAATACAACATACACACAAATAGGGATGAGAATATTACATAATTCTCAGTAGGGCACTCCTTCACATGTAAATGGAATAAAATCAGTAAATTCATTCATATACAAGTCATCATGCTAGATCACATATATCAATATTTATGTACATGAGACAGAGAAAATTAGATGCAAAAATAGTAGTAATCGTATGTGTTTCTCTTATGTCTCATGGAATTCAACTTAGTGTAGTTATTTCTTTTTATTAACATAGGAAGGCTTAATTTTACATAAGTAATATCTGTAATGGATAACTCCATAGAGGACCATAAACTACTAGGACATGAGCTCATTCCTATTCGTGATCATCGGACTTCATTTTTTTCCATTTCTAAATCACACACAGTTCTATTTCCTAGTCGATACATCTACCGACTCATAACATTTCCTAGGAAGTTCTTATTTTTGCCTTCCCTCTCTAACCCACATAAGCCTTATCTCTATTTTCCCCATATGTTAAAACATGCACCATGAAACTTCACATATTCTCTTTTGTCATATAAATCATGTACTTCTCTTTTTCAAAGGCATACTTATATCACATGTTGGCGTTAAAACAGCATGAGCACAATTTCAGTCGTTGATTTTTATAAGGCATTAAAACTTAAAACTAGTGGTCAATAATTTTCATGTGCGTATTTCAAGATGTTAACTCCAACATATATTTTTCTCAGCTCCTAACCATGACCACAAATATGTCTAAAAATTCATGAGATTTCATTGTCTGCAGCCAAATTGAAATTCCAGCAGCATAACCCTAAATCTCTTTTGACAAATATCATCATCCAAACACATCATAAAAATTCATACATCAATAACCATATATCATCAACTCACTCAATCAAAAATTTCAGACATAATTAAATTAGAAATGAGAAATATAAATTTTGCAAGAAAAGACCCAATAAAACCCTACTCTTGGGAGCTAATGGTGTTTTTGTCTCTAGGATGCTCCAAAGTGATGCTCTTCACTCCAAAACTCTCAACACCCACTCAAATCCCTCTCAAAATAGGGGGGGTATAAGGTATCAAGGTTGAGATTTGGTGATGGATTGAAATTCTAATTGGTTATATTTGTAGGTGTTGAGGTGTAGAGCAATTTTAGTGAAGGAAGATATTGATTTCGGTAACTCTAGGATAGTGTATATGGAAATTGAAATCAAGATGAAGCTCTTGGCTATGGAGGAGATGCAGTTATCTTCCTTTACCTTTTCTGGAGAAAATTGTGGCTTCTTGAAGAAGCTTGGGTTGTATTTATCTTATATATATAAAGAATGAATATAATATGGTGTAATTTAATGATCTTTGACCTAAGAAAGAAAATGGATGACTAAGGTTACTTTTGCAATCCAAGATTGAATCTTAGCCATTCATTTAATATAAAGTGATAAGGTTCTTTGGTTTGTAAAGATTAAAATAGTTTTTTGTGTTAGAAATCGCATACTGAAATTTCACCGAATAGGTAAAACAGTGTACTCGGGTAATCAAGCATTGCTTGAAAATTAATTCTAAGTATAAAACCTTTATTCCTAACCATTCCTAATCTTAATCCTATAAGTTTTCACTTTCGGGCATCTTCGGGTCCCAATTCTAGCGTTTTGGCTGTCCTGGCAGGTCTACAGGGCCCGCAAAACACTATTTTTTTTTTATGTTCATTACATTGTTCTCATCATTTGTATGCTCATCAGAAATTTTGATATTCTTATTACTAAAGCCTCAATTATTTTCCGAATAAAATTAGCGTGTTACAAAGTGAACTTTGTTCCATTTGCTCATTTTCAAGTTTGTGTCTTAAGAAATTCCTCTAAGTTTTCTTTCTTTCTCTCAAAGAACTCAAGAGTTCCCTTTGCTCTCATCTTCTTCATCTTCCTCATAGAGCCACCCTCTTGCAACCTCAAACCACCACACAACCACCATAGATCACCATCCAAACCCCTAAACTTCCATTCTCAAACACAAAGCTCACACAAAAACACTTCCTTCCTTTTCTTTTCTTCTTGGCCGAATCCCCATCATCCCTTGGAGAGGAATTTTTCTTCTCATTTCTTTGCAAGGAACAAGCTCTTTTCTTCCAACAAAGAAAACACCACTTGGTAGGGGTTTTGTTTCTAAAAGTTTTATCTTTTACATTGATGTTTTTGGCTATGAATCTTGGTTTTGAAAAGAAAATTTCAGCTTGATGATGAGGATTCAAGATAATAGTTTGTGATTATCATTTGAGAAACCTCTAAAGCTTGAAACTTGGTCTTGATCCTAACACATTTCAATTTTTCCTTCCTTTTTCTTTTTCTATGGTTTCGGTTTTCCTTTCTTTTCCTTTGAATGGATTTGATTTTTCTCCTTCCTTTTTCCTTGTTTTGATTTTGGTTCTCAAGAAAGGTTGTTATTTATTTTGTTCTCTTGATCCATTTCCTTGAGCTTCATGATGATGTTCAAGCCATAAGGTTTCTTTGAAACATTGGTACAAAGAACTCTAAAGCTCACTTGTCTTGTTAAGATAAGCTTTCCGGTTGAGGTTTCTATTCCTTTAAAGTCTTGTATGAGCTCTAGTAAAGCTAAAGAATGAACTTGCATCCATGTTTAAGTTTATTCTTTACATATTATGTTTACTTTTCCTTGTCATCACTAAAATCTCAAGAATAAAGAAATGAACTTGCATTCACAAGTTTAAATTTAATTTTTTCATTTCATGTTTATATTTCAAGTCATCACTTAAACTCTAAAGATAATAATGAACTTGCATCTCATATTTACTTTAAAGCTCTCACTTTACTTTATAATGGAGAATAAAACAAAGTGTATAGCATGTTTAAGTTTTTGTCATCACCTAAAGATCCTAGAGCTCAAAGACTTGCCCTTTTTATCTCAAGTAAAGTTTGGAAAATGGAAGCATTCTATGGATGCTAAATTCGGCCTTGTGACGATGATGAGCTTAGTATAAGTTTCATTTAGTCACAAAGACAAACAAACTATGTTTTAAGATTTTCTTAAGTATAGAAAAGTTCAAAGAATACTTTAAGTATAATTTTTATGATTTAAAACTCATTCAAGAGTGATTTAAAATAGCTACTATTTTAGCATTATATTATTATGATTTTAATGAAATAAATTGGTTTCTAAAAGAGATTTGAGGTTCTAAAAGATTCCAAGGGAAACTAGAAACTTATATGCATTAGAAATGTGATTTTATGAGATTGTTTGAGATATATGTTTCGGCCATTGCCTTGCTATTATGGTTACTGTATGATGCTGTTTCAATGTGTTAGAATGTGTAAAAATCATGTTTGAGTGAAGCAAAAAATATTTTATGAGTGTTAGGAACAACTAGTAAGTGGAAGGATGAAAAATGTGAGTTTTAGATCCCTTAGAAAATTAAAATATGGCTACTATTTTAGGATGAGTAAAATCTAAAATAATATGGTTGTAGAATAGATTAGAAGTGTAAGATTTATTCCTTAAGGTTGTAATAATTAATTTTAGTACCTTACGAATAGCCAAAACTTAAAAAGGGTCAAAGATGTAACTCCTAGAACCCTGTAATTGAAGTTTAATATTTCTATCCAAACTATATGATGCTGTTTGGTACTGTTCATAAGCATAAAAATTAGTGAGAAATATTAGTTATGATCTCTTAGGTGCATAAAAAATCTAACTTGGATGCTAGATTAATTAGATTGTAAGTTTAAGACCTGTAAGGATTAAAAGCATAAAATATTGTAAGACAGGGGAGGCAATGAGAGTTAGTATTCCAAGTGTATGATTGTTTATTTATATGACTTGTAATGCATAGCATTTGCATTAGCTGAGCCTGGTCCCTTTCTTCAGCATTCTGGGTAGGAGCATGTTTATTGCTTTCCAAAAGTGCTGATGATGTGTGCTTATGAATATATGAATTTGAGACATGAGTATTGTATAAATTGTGGCATGCTATGATGATAATGGATTGAGAAGCATGTTTTACATGATTTGATAAGCATCAAGTGTTGAATTAAATGCCATGATGATATTTATGAACATGTGTTTATGTTGCATTCTTGTATAGGATGCCGAGACGCATTTCTCCTGCTACAGTCAGGAGAAAGCAAAACCGTGGGGGGCCAAGGACATCGAGCCTGCCGAAGCGGACAATATCACTATGCACTGGATGGTAGTAGATGCATTTTGAATAGGACCCTATAGACATAGGTGATCCTTAAGCCCCCTAACCCACACTCTGGGAGTCAGGATATGTTTATACTTATATGAGGATAAGCTGAAAACTAGTGATGACTAGTTAGGTATGAGCTCATAACCTAGAGATTCTCGAATGAGAGAAGTTATTAGGGTGGCCCCATGAGAGAAACTAATGATGCAAGTAGTGTCACATAAGCAAAGAAAATGCATTATGAAAGTTTTTATCCCTCTTGATACTATATACATGAGCATGTTTCTTTATGTTTTTGTTTAAATAATAATTGCATAAGTTTATGCCAAACATTCATGCTATGATATGCTGCATTCATGGCATCAAGATTCATTCTAAAATGAATGAACCTTGGATAACCATGTTTGAAAAACCTAATAATGAACTTTATGCATGCTCACCTTTTCATAATAAACCCAAGGTTCTTGGAGATATAGACGATGACACTAGGATAGGAGGATTCCCATATTGAGATTTTTTATTAAGATTCTCACCCCTTCTATCTCTCTTTCTTTCCGTTACATCTTCAGAGGACGATGGCTTCATTCATGATTTTCGTTGATACTCCAGTCTGGGAGGTGCACTATGAACTAGACCACCATTCATACCACTTTGAGGGTCAATGTGCCATGCGTATTTTTGTATACATGCGACGTCCTTTTACCTACCCGATTTCCAGCTTCAGGTTCACTCCCACTTCTCCCTACGGCGATGATATGATCTTTGAGTACACCCGACCCCACGATGAGCAAACTCATCATGCTCGCCTGATCGCTTGAGCAGTTTGTGACTACCCTGAATATGTTCCCCACTTAAGGTGATCCGAGACTGAACCGTCTGAGGACTCCCCCACTCATATCTACGTGCAGGGTTCTGCTTGCATGGCACCCATGGATGTAGGCAAAGGCAGCGAGGATACGGTGACCCAGCCCTGGCTAGCTCGATGACCGGAGATGCGCCCACGCAACAGAGGCCATGTCAGTCCCCCGTTTTGCCTGCATACACCTAAGGAGCTTGCCCAGTTCATTGGGTACATACCCCTTCACCAGAGGATCAACATCGCTAGTAGACCTCAATGGAGGACCCGTTTGGAGTGCCCAAGCTATCACAAGGATCCCCTTTTCTTGTCATATCTTTTGCTAGGGGTATCTTTAGTTGCACACTTGTAGGCCTAATGAGAGCGAGCTACAGTTGGCATCTAGTTTCTATGTTTCATGTATTTTCTATTTCCCTTGTATTTACTACTCTTATTTCTATGTATTGAAAGCTCAGCCCACTACGTGTGGGTGTGACTCTACTCGTTATATTTCTATTTTATTATGAACCATGTTCTATTATGATAATTAATGTATTTGTGTTTGATGTTCTTAAATGTTGTGTTCTAAATATGTGCAAGTATGATTTGTGTTTCTTATTCACATTGATAGTACTTTATGCTCGGTTTATGTTAGCGCACGCGACTCACGTTTTGTTTTATGTTTCAAAAAAAAATTTACCCTATTTTTCGCTACTATTTTGATAAAAAGAAGTTAAAGTATGAAACAAAAGAGTAATAACTATAATTAACTGTAATACATCATAGGCATGTTGGGTTAAATATTGGGGCGTTACATCCCCAAATTTGCTTTAGGCCCTGTAATCACATATACCATGCATCGCAATAATTCAAACATAAGCATAGCATGTCGTTCAATTTACATAATCACCACTTATTTTCGTATATCCATCAGCATATGTCATCATTATTTCTATTGAAAACTAAGTATGCTCCTACTCAGTATGCTGGAATTATGGACCGGATTTAGCTTATGCATATGCTATGCTCATCAACATAATTTACAGATACTATCAAGGTATTGAAATCATCATTATCAAACACTTGTTATGCAATTACCCTCAAATTGTTTAGGAATTACGCCATGACCCTTTTACGGTCTAAAACTACACCCGGCTTAACCTAACTTTCCGAAATTAATTCCTTAAGTTCGAAGGGACCTACCTCAAAGATTTTCACTAAGATAAACATCATAAACATAATCAAATAGTGCTGGACAGCAGTGCAGCATTAAAAAAAAAAAAAGTCGTTTCGATGTTATAGAAATCGCGTTTTCGACCCTTTTTAATTACCGGTTTTTCCTAAAATGCCAAGATTAATTCCTACCTCCATTAATGGAAATGTTTACGTATAAAATAGTTCCAAACAGAATTCTCATCAAAAAGAAGTTACCATGGCAGTAAGTATAAAATCTCAATATTTAGAAGTCTCAAAAACACATTTTTGGTCCTTTCAAGTTTCTAATTTTTCCTCAAGATAAAGAATTGACTTATCTCATCAATTTTTAGTGGCCACAACACATTTAAACCATTTTAATCACTATTGTACAGAAATTAAATAAAAAGGGGGCAGTAGCCAAAAATCCATTTCTTAAACGTACCTGAAAATTGTTCCTTTGACCCATTCGTGTTACTAGTTTGTCCTAAGATGCCAAAAACAATTTTTACATCATTTAATTCTAATTTTTACATCCTCTAACTCATCCAAACAGCATCAAACAGAAAAGAAAATACCAAAACAGTAGCCAAAAGTTGAGTTCTAAAAACACGTAAAATCACATTTTTGCTACTTACTAGATACTAGTTTCCTTTTGGAATTAACTTAAGACTTAGGAAATACCTTGAAAACTAATTTACCTCTTTGAAAATACAAAGGATGGCCGTTAAGGCAGTAGCAAAACTAAAATTTATTTTAAACAACTTATGTCCCTAAAAATCATATATTTAGTACCCATAGAGCCCCTAATTCTTGTAAAAATTACAAGACACATAACTTGAAATCTTAGAACAAAACAAAACTCATTTTTCAAACCCATAATAAAGTGTTGATCGAATTTGCTAATCAAGGAGAACAATCATAAGCAAAACTTTTATTTAAGATACAAGGGCAAGTTTTTGAGCTCTAGGAATTTTAGTGATGGCAAAATCATAAACATGCTATGCAACCTTATTCTTAATCTTCATTATTAGAAGGTGATAGCTTGGAAACATAAATATGAAGTGCAAGACTTGAAAGTAAACATGAGATGCATGTTCATTTTAAGTCTTTAAGATTAGGTGTTAACTTGGGAAGTAAACATGAAATGCAAGACTTGAATTTAAACATGAAAATGCAAGTCCATTTATTTAATCTTGATGGCTTGAAAATAAACATGATATGCAAGGCATTCAAACTTAAACATGATGTGCAAGGGCTTGAAATATAAACATGAATGCAAGTTCATTTCTTTATCTTGCTAGAGCTCATTTAAGACTTTAAAGAATATAACTCTCAACCCAATCAATCTTAAACAAGATATAATGAACTTTAGAGTCTCAAATTATCTTGGTCCTAAGAACCACACTTTTAGACTCATTACAAAGTTCAAGAGAAAAACTATTCATGAAACTAACAAGCATTTAACCTTGATTTCTCCTTGGAGCCAAAACCGAACCCTAAGCTCTAGAGGTCTAAGATATGGTGGTTTTTCACAACCACCATTCAAGATCTATCATCCTCAAGCTATGGTTCAAAACTTTTTAAAATAAAAAATGAAAGGAAAATCAAGAAAACCTAGGCCAAAAATGAAAGAAGAAAAGGACAAATCTTTGAGCTTTAGAGACCCTAAACTTGGTGGTACCAAGACCTCCATCAAGGGTTCTCATCATCAAGCCATAGATCCACCACTTTTCCTCCAACCAAAACAAAAATACAAAGGAAAGGAACCCAAACTGAAACCATGAAACAAATAAAGGAAAAACTCAAACCAAAACATAGAAAGAAGGAAATATAGAAAGCTTGTTCAACCATTCAACACTAGATCTGAAAATGGAGTAAAAGAATAAATCTCAACATCAAACAAACCAAATAAGGCCAAAAATAAAAAAAATACAAAACAAGGAAAACTTTGCTCATAAAAATCGAAAATATATAGACAAGAAAAGAGAAGAAACTTCAAACAAAACCCTACCAAAGAAGTTTTCTTTGCAAGAAGGAAGAAAGCTTGGTTTTTGTGGTTAAAATGAGAAGACAAAATCTTCTCTTGGGGCTTAGGTGATTTTCGGCCAAAGGGAAGAGAAGGAAAGGAATAGCTTTCTTGTGAGGTTGAGCTTGGGGGTGGAAATGTTGTTTGTTTAGGAGGTGGTTTGAGGTGGTGGTGTGGTGGTTTGAGGTTATTTGTGGTGGTGGTTTTCTCTTGAGAGGGGAGTGTAACATCCCGATTTTTCTATCTGAGTGAAAATGACCAAAATGCCCCTAAGGTCATTCTCCACCCGGAATTCAAGGATAGCTGACCCGATAATCCTCGAAGGGTCAACTCAATGTTAGAAGGGGATTATATGTGAATGGATGTTAATAAAGCAGAAGAATCCTCTTTTCTGAGGTTTCGGGTCAAAATGACCAAAATACCCCTATAACGTTTTTACGCGGGTATGAGTGCCGTTTGAGTCCGGAAACTCTTGAAAAGGTTTAAAATGATGTTTTTATGTGTTTACTGACATCTGGTTGAGTTCTAGTGGTCCTAGGCAGTTTTTGCATAAAATTACGATTTTGCCCCTGAATAGTGATTTTTAGTTTAATGACATAATTAAGCAAACCTAAACAATATTAGATTCTAATCAAAGATTAATTAATTTTCATAATTAATCTAGAGTCAAAATAATTTATCGAAGTTAATTAGAACCTAAAACTGCTTAGATTAAACTTAAATCTCTTTTTAAAACTCAAGATTCCTAGTCATGGAATCTTGAATAGTGTTTTCTCTCTCCAATTTCTTAAATTGAGGAATTGTGTCTACATTTGTTTACACCTTAAAATGAGTTTGAATCCCCCTAATGATGTAGGAACACTCCCTAATCATGTCTTGATGTCCTTAATCACTTACTTAGTTACCTAAACACTTAAACTCCTAACCTTAAGCCTAATGGATGATACACCTAAATACACCCGTAAACCACAATTAAATAAAAGAAATCTCTCCTTCCTCACTCCATGAAGCCGCCGGCCATACCTCCCCATCCATTCATGATATTTGATTCAAATGAACTTCCAAGGCCATACTTGACCATGCTTGAAGCCATGCTTTGAACTATACTCACCTTACCTCCAACCATGCTTCAATAAAACAATCTCTCACCTCATGTTCCATGAGGGAAACCACATGGCCATTCCTCCATTGAAGCACCCTCATTGTTTTGATTTTCTATAAATAGCTTGCTTGGATGAACTTGGATCACTTTGGTTCATTTGCTAAGCTTTGAGTTTTCTAGAGCAACTTGGGTTCTTTCTTTTTCTCTCAAACTTCTACGAGTTCTTCTTCATCTTCTTCATTCTCCTCCTTGAGTCACCACATCACAACCTCAAACCACCACACAACCATCACAAACCACCATCCAAACACCAAAGCATCCTTTCTCAAACACAAGCTCACATAAAACACCTTTCCTTTCCTTTCCTCCTACCTTGGCCTAATTCTTCCTCACCATTGGAAGAACATTTTCCTCTCATTCTCACTTCAAGACCAAGCTTTTCATCTTCAACACTTGGTAGGGAGTTGTTCTAAAGTCATTCTTTTACTTGATATGCTTTGTCCTTGGAGAAAAATGTTGTTTTTATGAGCTTTCCTTGCTTTTCCTTTTTGGTTTCCCCTTATTCTCTCCTTTTTATTTTCAGCTTTCAAGGCTTAGATAGCTCCTCATGACAGCTTGATGATGAGTGTCTCTAGATTATGACTTTGTGTTCATCACAATGAGGCCTCTAAAGCTTGAGTTTTCTTTCTTCAAATTTTATTAAACATGTTACTTAGCTCACTAAGGATTTTACCTAAAGAAAATAATTACAAGGATTTCAAAAAGCCCAAAGCTTACCCTTGTCAACCTTAAAGTTGGCCGGAACGTTCTAGAGTCTACTCTAGATAGGAGCTTTTGGGTACATAATAAAGAATATGGTGTATTTCCTTTCCTTTTTAGTTTCGGCCTTTTTCTTTTCCTTTATGGTTTTGTTTTCTTTTGAGTCCATTTCCTTGAGCTTGATGATGATGTTCAAACTATAACACCCTAATTCTGAACCCAACTTTCTAGAACACATTAGGTTAATCATTAGGTTATTACTTCTTAGTCTCATTATTTTATTAAAATACTTAGCGGAAATTACTGGTAAAATTTTTTTTTTGAAATATAAAACCAAAGTGAGAGCCATGTTGCATCGTATGACAGACGACAAGATGCACAAATAAAGAATATGGTAAGTAAAACATATAGCAAGGAGACAAAGACCAATCATCACAAAAGAAAATACTCCATTAATATCTATAGTTTTGAGATACATAAGTAGTCACGCCCTTATAGAAATGGGTTGAACTTGCAATACATAGGGAAAATGGAAATACAACAGAAATACATAAAACAAAGAAAGTATAGATAAATCACAACTACCCGAGTGCACCTAAAGTGGATAACCTCAAGACAAAAGAAAGTTTATCCCATCTATGTGAGAGTATGTGCACTAACCCTCCCCTATGACATCAGCTACTAGAACCCAGGGTATGGCGGAACATAACCAATCCATGGACGCAGCGTGGGCTCCTCGATAAAGGTGCCTCTCGGCTCACCTAGCCAGTCTCGGCTGTGTGACAGTCTCCTCGCTCTCGCCTCGCACAAACTAAGGAGTAGGAGCAGAACTCTCGCTATACATATGTGTCGGCGGGTCCTCGGAAGAGTCGTCCTCCGAACTGGGAGACCGAGGCACGTAGTCCTGAAAGTCTTGAGGCATCGAACCACCAATGTACGTCCTCAGAATCCTCTCATCTCGCATCCGGGCACGCTCAAAAACCATCGCATCGCCTTAGGGCGACATCGGGGAGAAACGGTAGCTCTGTACAGGGTGTGCAAAAGGGCGTCTGATGAACATGAAGACTCGTACTATGCATTGCCCCTCAAAATGATATGACTCGTGGTCCGGGTCAAAGTGAACCTCCCAAGTCAGCGTGCCAAGAAAGACCACAAACGTCGTTATCGCTCTCTGAAGATGTGATGGAAAAAAGAGAAGGAAGAGAAAAGAGTGAGAATTCTTACTAAAGAATCTCAGTAGGAGTCTCCTATCCTAGGGTTACATCATTCATATCCTCAGGAACCTTGGGTTTAATTATAAAAAGGTGTGCATGCATAAAAGGGTTCATTATTAGGGTTCATAAAACCAATTATCCAAGGTTCATTCCTTTTAGCATGCATCTTGATGTTATGAATGCAACATATTAAAACATGAATGCATGGAAATACTTGAGCATATAAATCAACAAATCAAATCATATAGGAACAATCCATGTGGCATAAGCGCAATAACTCTCAAATGAAACTTTCATCAATATGTGCGACATCATCCATGGAATCTTTAGCAATGTAGAGGCCACCCCAATAATAAAAACTAGGCTATGAGCTCATACCTCAGCTAGTCGTCACTAGCTCTTCCTTATTATCTGAATAAGCGAATAATAAAATAATACACCTGACTACTTAAGAGTACAGGCTAGGGGGCTAGGGAACTCCTCTCTCAGGATATACCCTCTTTGAAATGCTCTACTGGCCTCGAGTGCACAGCGAATTGTCTGCTTTGGAAAGGCGTATGTCTAGACCCTCACAGATTTGCCTCCTCCTCACTGTAGTAGGAGAAGTACGTCTCAGTGCTTGTCACATAAAAATCTCCTGGGGGTACCCGGCTCAACCGTGTCACCCAGGGTTTTCAACTCATGTGGTACTTTTAGAACATTATTCAACCCTTTTAGGTTTGACGGAGATTCGACAGCATAACAGCTGTTAAATTGAATTTCCTTCAAACTGACATTTATGCCACAAGCTAAAAACACAAACTTGTTTCTCGTTCAAACCTCATGCTTAGAATAAACTCATGTCTCAATCAATTCATCTCATCATAACTCATACATCATATACATCTCATTATTTTATAGCATAGATAACATCATAGCATTTCTAGTTTTTCCTTAATGTTTTATGCATTGACCTTTAAGGTCCTCAACTCACAAGCTAAGTTATAAATCATCACAACTTAATCTCTCGAGTACCTATAGGCTCATATCTAAGTATTCCTCACTCAACACTATGATCATAAACATCTGTAAACCTCAAGAGTGCAGAATCTAAAATTCTAACTTTACGGGCACCTAGGAGTCACAACAATAACCCTTTCTAAGTTCAGTTTGCTCCTAAGGCTTCAAGATCAAGTCCTAAACCAATTATAAGTCATTCCTACACATTTAAACTAATTTAAAACCATGATTATCATTTCTAAACCATGCTGGACAGAATCCAGAAAAATCATTTACTAAGGGATCTAGAACTCTCAAATTAATTATTTTCTAGTTACTAACTTCTCTAATATTTCACATATGAATTTTAACATTTATTATACATAAACATACTCATTTTATCCTCAATAAAACAGCACAAAAAGTGAACATATCATGGCAAGGTAGAACCGAAAATCCATCTCCATAAGAAGGCATAAGACTTGATTTCTAAAGCACATAAAATACTAGTTTCTCTTGGAACCTTTTTCAAACTTTCAAAACTCATTTGTAAACATTTTTATCATCTAAAATCATCAAAATATTCTCAAGGGCAGTAGCTAATCCAAATTGATCTCAAGAGGTTTTAAAATCATAAAACTTTGTTTTACACATTTCTTGAACTCATATAAGCTTAGAAAAATTATGAAACATAGATTTTGATACTTATGACAAATAAAACTTCTAGAGGCCGAAATCACAAGCTAGAGAACACCTATTTTTCAAGCCTTTGTTTGAGACAATAATGGGCAAGTCTTTGAGCTCTAGGTTCTCTTAGGTGATGACATAAAAGTAAACATGCTCATGCACTTGTTTTAGCTTTCATTAGAAAGTAAAGTGAGAGCATAAAATAAACATGAGATGCAACTTATTATTATCTTTGATACTTAAGTGAGGACTTGAAATATAAACATGATGATGCAAGGCTTGAAATATAAATATGATAATGCAAGTTCATTCATTATCTTGGTACTTAGTGATGGCAAGGAAAATAAATATGATGTGCAAGGTATAAACATAAATATGAATGCAATATTCATTTTAGTCTTATCTAGAGCTCTTACAAGACTTTAGAGATCAACACAACCCAACACTTATCTCATCACAAAGAGAGCTTTAGAGTTCTTGAACCAAGTTCTCAAAGGAACTAGGTGGTTCTTGAACATCATCATCAAGCTCAAAGAACAAGCTTTTTAAAAGAAAACAAAACTTTAAGAGAAAAGAAATAAGAACCAAAACACATTCTTTTATGATATAAAATAGAAATAGAGACACTTTAAAAATTCTAACAAAACCTTTGAAGAGAACTATGGAGGCCGAAATGCTTAGGAAGAGGAAAAAGAAAGGAAAAATCCAAACTTCACCAAATAAAGAACAAGACTCAAGCTTTAGAGGTTCCTTGGAGATGAACACTAGGTCATCATCCATGAACTCTCATCATCAAGCCATCATAGTCATGAACAAAGCCTCATGGCCGAAATAGAGAGAAGAGAAAAACAAAGAAAAGTTTCAAAAAGTAACCAAGAGAAAACTAGAGAAAAACACATTTTCAAGAAAAGCAAGTTTTAGAAAAACACTCCTACCTAAAGTGAAGATGAAAACTTGAACTTGAAAAGGAAAACAAGAAGGAGAACTCCTGCAAGGATGATGATGAGCTTCAGCCAAAGTGAAGAGAAAGGAAAGGAGATGTGTTTTGAGTGAGGTTGTGTTTAAGGTCAAGTGTTTGAGAGGTTTGATGATGATTCAAGGTTATGAGGTGGTGTTTAGAGATTATGAGGTGATTATGTGAGGAAGAGATGAAGAAGATGAAGATGGAAAGGAAAGGAAAAACTCTCTTGAAACTTGAGAGAAAAAGGAAAAACTTAGAGAAAGCTTTGGAAACTTGAAACTTTGCAAATGATCTAAAGTGTTTGCAAGCTCAAGTAAGTAAGGTATTTATAGAAAAATGAAACAAATGAAGTCTCATGGAGAGGAGGGAGAGGTCGTGTGGTTTGGGAAGCAAAGGAAGAGAAAAATATCTCTTACAACTTGTCATTCATGCATGGTTTGAGGTATGGAAGTTATGGTGCAAGGCATGGCTTCAAGTATGGTGATTTGGAGTGAAATTTCTTTCAAATTTGAAATGAAATATTTCTTCTAGAAGCAATGAGGGCTGGTTGATTTTGAGCCACAAAAATGAGGGAAAATAGCTTAATTTATTTAGTCATTCACTTAGCAAATCAAGCATGGATAAAAGTATGACAAAGTATGGTGTAAGTGAGGTGGAAGCATGGCCTTGGAGTGTCAAAAATTTGAGCATGTGATGGAAAATGGGGGAGGAGTGGCTTCATCCAGACCTGGGCAGAAAAAGGGGAGGAGAAATCTTCCATGTAATTGGATGTTAATGATAGGTTTAAGTGTAGATTAGTTTAGGTACAAAGTTATGAATCATTAAGCATGAGTTTAGGTAACTAAGAATGAGGTTTGAGGATTTTATGACAAGATTAGGAGTGCTCATACATCATTAGAGAATTTAAAACTCATTTATGAATAAACAATTGAAAACACAATTCCATGATTTGAGGAATTGGAGAGAGAATTTACTATTCAAGATTCCATGACTAGGAATCTTGAATTTAAAATAAGATTTCAAGTTGTAATTAAGCATTCTTAGGTTCTAATCAATTTCAATAAATTATTTTGACTCAAGATTAATTATGAAAATTAATTAATCTTCGATTAGAGCCTAATATCGCTTAGGTTTGCTTAATCATACAATTAAGCTTGAAAACACAAAACTAGAGGCAAAATCGTAATTTCGCACTAATTTTGCCCGGGACCTCCGGGACTAAAACTAAAGTCACAAAATATATAAAAACGCCATTTAAAACCATCTAGAGAAGTTTCGGGTTCATCCGACACTTGCAAACGGGTAAAACACCACAGAGGCATTTTGGTCATTTTGACCCGAAAACTCGAAAAACGAGATTTTTGATCCCGGGAAGATACACAAGCCAACTAATCCCCTTCCAACATTGAGTTTGCCCTTCGAGTGTTGCCGGATCGGCTTTCCTTGAATTCCGGTCCGAAAATGACCTCAGGGGCATTTTGGTCATTTTCACTCTTAATAGAAAATCGGGGCGTTACACAAACCATGAAGTTTCTTTGAAACCTTGGTTCAAGAACTCTAAAGCTCACTTTGTCTCGCTAGATAAGTGTTGGGTTGAGATTATTTTTGCTCTCCTAAAAGTCTTGCATTAGCTCTAGTTAAAGCAAAATAAACTTGCACTCATATTTATTTCGTGTCATCACTAAGCTACCAAGAGTAAAGAATAAGCTTGCATTCTCATATTTATATTTCAAGTCATCACTTAAATTTTAAAAATAATAATAATAAGTTGCATCTCATATTTATTTTATGCTTACATCTTAAAATAAAGAATAAAACAAAGTGCATTGCATGTTTAAGTTTATGTCATCACCTAAGGAACCTATAGCTCAAAGACTTGCCCACTATTATCTCAAGTAAAGTTTGGAAAATGGAAGTGTTTCATGGATAGTGATTTCAGTCATGTGATGAAGATGGACCTAGTATAGGTTTCATCTAATCATAAGTGCCAATAGCCTATGTTTTGTGATTTTCTTAAGCATAGGTGAGCTTAAAGAATATTTCAAGCATGATTTTATATTTTAAATGTTAACCATGCTTTATTTTATTTTATGATGCTTTTAATGAAATAAATTGATTTCCAATGAGTTTTAGAAGTTCTAAAAAGGTTCCAAAAGAAACTAGTGACCTATGTGTATTGGGAATGAACTTCTATTCATGATATGATGATGGATGTTCACGGTTCTACCTTGTTGTTTTTCTCATTGTATGATGATGATTTTATTATGTTAGAATGAGTGGATTCATGTACAATTGATGCTAGAATTAATTTGTGAGAGCTAAGAAAAACTAGTAACTAGAAAAGATATAAAATAAGAATTCTAGAACACTTAGAATACAAAGAATACTGTTTCTGTCCAGCAACCTTTAGATGCAGTAATCATGTCTTATAATTAGTTTATATGTATAGAAATCCCTCATAATTGGTTTAGAAATTATTGTTAGTGCCTTAGGCGAAGATGGAACTTAAAAAGGGTCTAAAACATAGTTTCTAGAACCCCGTAATGATATGAAATCAAAACTATCCAAATCTACCTAAGCTGTATGGATTGGTTCCTAAGCATAAAAATTAGTGAGAATAATTAGTTGTGAACCTATAGGTGCATAAAAGGTTAAAATTGGATGATTGAGTACTTAAATTTCAAGTGTAAGACCCTAAGGGTCAAAGCGTAATACACCATAGGTTAGATGACACAATGAATTTATTAATCCAAGTATGATGTGATGATGCATGTGCTATGATGGGTATGTTTATATGATTTTAAGTTCATTATGATTATGGAAATTGAATGAGAAAGAGCATGCATTATGAGTTTATGTGGCATAAAGCAAATTTGAGGAAATTCGATATACAGTCATTATTCTGTTGAATTTCTGCTAAATTTGAAAGACTTGAGAATGTTTTTGAAAAGCTCTAAGAGATTTTTAAAAGTGACACATTACTGAAACGCATTTCTCCCGCTCCGGTGGGGAGGAGACAAATCCGTGAGGGTATTGACATCGAGCTTGCCAAAGCAGACAATTCGCTATGCACTAGATGCCAGTAGAGAGTTTCAAAGAAGGAAATATTCCTATGGACTCCCCGAATTAAAGGTTATGATAGGTGATCCTTATGCCCCCTAGCCCGTACTCTAGAAGTCGGGATTATTATGTTTATGCTTATCATAGGATAAGTAAGAGCTAGTGACGACTAGTTAAGGTATGAGTTCATAACCTAGATGGTGTTTTAGGGTGGCTCCATTGATGCTAAGTATGATGTCTTAATGCTACACAGTTGAGAAAAGAGAAAAATTTCACATGAAAGACTATAAGCCAATTTATGCCACTTATATGTTTCTTGATGTTGTGTTTTATTGATTTACTAGCATAAAGTATTATCATGCATTCATGCTTTGCTATGTTGCATTCATAACATTAAGATTTATTCTAAAATGAACGAACCTTGGATAATTATGTTTAGAAACTTAAAAGTGAACTATGTGCATGCTCACCCTTTTCACAATAAACCCAAGGTTCCTGAGGATGATGACGATGTCACTTAGATAGGAGGTTCCCTACTGAGATTCTTTAGTAAGATTCTCACTCCCTTTTCTTTCTCTTTTTTCTTTCCCGTCACGTCTTCAGATCAGGATGGCGACATTCGTGCTGTTCATCGACACCCCCACATGGGAGGTTCACCATGACCTCGAGCATCGGTCATATCATTTTGAGGGACGATCCTCTGTTTGAGTTTTCATGTTCGTAGGGCATCCCTTCGCACACCCAGTACCCAGTTACCGATTCTCCCCGACATCCCCCTATAGCGACGACATGGTTTTTGAGCGACCCCGGACGTGCAATGAGAGGATCCTTCGCACATACACGACTGCTTCAGCCGTATGCGATTTCCTCGACTACGTGCTTCGCTCTCATTCTTTGGAGGTGGACCCCTTGGAGGACCCACCGACCCATATGTATAATGAGAGCTCTGCCCTCACTCCCTCGTTCATGAGGGAAGGGAGCGAGGAGACCATGCCTCAACCGAGGTTGGCCTAGAGGCCGGCCATGCGCCCCCGTCACGGAGCACACGTCCAGCCACAGTACATGCCCACTCCTGCCGAGTTACATTAATGGATCGGTTACGTCCCACCCTTTTCGGGACTACAGCAATAGAGGTTCTTGGGGAGAGTTAGTACACATACGCCACATATAGATTAGGATAAACCTTCTTCTGTTATGAGGTACACATACGCCACATATAGATTAGGATAAACCTTCTTCTATTATGAGGTTATCCATTTTAGGTGCACTAGGGTAGGGGTGTTTTCATTTATGCTTTCTTTGTATTTCTATTTCAATTGTATTTGCATCTTCGTTGTATCAAACTAGTCCCGCCTTTAGGTGGGCATATTATGACATTAATGCAATATTACCTTTGGTGTGCTATCGATTGTTTAATGTGATGATATACTTTTCTATCTTGTGATTTATTCTTGATGGGTTACTATGTATGTTAACGCACATTTAAGTTATACACGGCTCTTACTTTGCTGTTAAGTTTCAAAAAAAAAAATTTTACCCGTATTTTTCGCTAAGTATTTTAAAGAAAGATTTTTAAAGAATGAAACTAAGAAGTAATAAACTAAGGGTTAACCTAAATACATTCTAGGAGTATTGGATTAAAAATTAGAATGTTACAGGGAGGAAGAAGAAGAGCTCAAGATGAGAGGAAATATGAGAGCTTTTTTGGTGACAAACTCTCAACTAAGCTTGAGTGTATATCTATGTTGTAAAAATAAAATATGAGTGAAAATGGGGGGGAAGTGGACGGCGGCCTTATGGGCATTTGGGGGGCAAATTTTCATTCTTTTGGGTGTGGTAATTGGGTTTTAGGGTAATTTCAATTAGGAAGCATAGTTAAAAACTTGTGTTTTAGTGTTAGGAGTTGTAATTATGTGATTAAAGTTAGAAATCATAGGTTTAACAATGCAAGACAAGATTAGAGTGTTGTCATCCTTACTTAGTTTGAATTAAACATGTTTAGTTTGAAATTCAAATTCCAACAAGGTTCCTAATTTTATAGAACATGAGAGAAAACACTATTTAGCTATGACATGACATAAAGTCTTGAAAATTCTTTGACTAAGAATGCAAATTTGAAATTCCTTAAATACTTTTAGGCCCTAAAAAACCTTAATTAATTAATTTGACTCAAGATTAATAATTAAAATTAAATTATCTTTAATTAGAGCCTAATATTGCTCCGGTTTTCTTAATCGTTTAATTAAGCTCATTAAGCACTAATCTAAGGGTAAAATGGTCATTTTATATCAAAACCCACCGGGACCACCCGTATTCATCCAAACATCATGCATTACGTAAAAACAACATTTCAAACTCTCGGGAAATCTTTCCGTCTCAGTCGGTGCTAAACATTTTAGATTCAGAAGAAAGCTTTAATGCAGGATTCAACCCCCCATTCTCATGCACTTTTTTACCAACAATAAGAATGCTACTTGCTTTTGGTGCCTAGAAGAGAATCATTCTATACCAAATGGATGTAAAGGCTGTATTCCTAAATGGATTCCTCTTTGAGGAAGTCTATGTAAAGCAGCCTCTAGGAATTGAAAGTGAAAACCTTCTTAACCATGTCTTCAAGTAAGCAAAGACAGTTTATGGTCTAAAACAAGCTCCTTGAGCTTGGTATGAAAGCTAAGTACCTTTTTAATAAAGAATAGGTTCAAAAGAGGTAAAGTTGATATAACCTTGTTTACCTTAGAACAAAATAATCATTTATGCTAGTTCAAATATATGTTGATAACATTATATTTGAAGCCACTGATCATGATCTTTGTGAAAAGTTTTCAAAATTTATACAAAGTGAATTTGAGATTAGCATGATTCTTCAAGGACGGCCGACCCGAACCATCATCAAGGGGTTTGTTTGATATTTGAAGGAAATTAGATGCATTATAAATAATAACAATGTGAAAATCTCACCCTCTGGACTTTCGACACAAAATGACTAAAATACCCTTATAGCGTTTTTACACGAGATTAAGTGCCGACTGAGCCTGGAAAGACTTGCCGGGAGTTTGAAATTTTGGTTATATGTGATGCATGATATCTGGATGGGTCTGGGTGGTCCCAGAGAGTTTTGATGTAAAATGATCATTCTACCCCTAGATTAGTGCATAATGAGCTTAATTAAGTAATTAAGGAAATAAATACAAAATTAGACTCTAATTAAAGATAATTTAATTTTAATTATTAATCTTGCATCAAAATAATTAATTGAGGCTAATTAGAGATTAAAAGTACTTAAGGAGTTTCAAATTCCATTCTTAGTCAACGAGCATCTAAGACATTATGTCATGTCATGCCCAAATAGTGTTTTCTTTCACATGTTCCTTAAATTTAGAAAACATGTTGGAGTTTAAATTTCAAACTAAACCAGTTTAATTCAAACTAAGTATGTATGACAACTCCAAATCATGTCTTTAAAGCCTTAAACGCATACTTACTAACTCAAACACTTAATTACCAATTCCTAAACCTTTGCCTAATCAAACTTACCTATAATACACCTCCTAATCCACATGAAATGAAAATATTTTTCCCCTCCCATGACCAGCCAAGGCTGCGGCCATACTCTCCTAAAATACCATCATATTTATTCATTTTACAACCCAAACTCTTGTGTTAGAAAAGTACTCATATTTTCTCTCAAAGTTCAACTTTCCTCCTCCTCCTCCACCCTCAATAAACTTCTTCAACCACCACTCCACCACCACAAGAAACCTCCTAAATACACAACCATTCCATTCCTAAACTCAAAAACACAAGAAAAATGTAACGCCCCGATTTTTCTGTAGAGTGAAAATGACCAAAATGACCCTGAGGTCATTTTCAGTCCGGAATTCGAGGAAAGCCGGTTTGGCAGTACTCAAAGGGCAAACTCAATGTTGGAAGGGGATTAGATGATTTGTGTACCTTCCCGGGATCGAAAATCTCGTTTTTCGAGTTTTCGAGTCAAAATGACCAAAACACCTCTGCAGTGTTTTACCCGTTTGCAAGTGCCGGATGAACCCGAAACTTCTCCAGATGATTTTAAAAGGCGTTTTTATGTAGACTGTGACTTTAGTTTTGGTCCCGGAGGTCCCAGGCAAAATTAGTGCATAATTACGGTTTTGCCCCTAGTTTCGTGTTTTTACGCTTAATCGCGTGATTAAGCAAACCTAAGCAATATTAGGCTCTAATCGAAGGTTAATTAATTTCCTTAATTAATCTTGAGTCAAAATAATTTATTAAAATTGATTAGAACCTAAAAGTGCTTAATTACAACTTAACATCGTATTTTAATTTCAAGACTCCTAGTCATGGAATCTTGAATAGTATTTCCTCTCTCCAATTCCTTAAATCATGGAATTGTGTCACACATTGTTTATTCATAAATGAGTTTAAAATTTTTTAATGATGTATGAGCACTCCTAATCTTGTCATAAAATCCTTAAATCACATTCTTAGTCACCTAAACTTAAGCTTAATTATTCCTAACCTTGTACCTAAGCTGATACACACTTAAACCTACCATTAACACCCAATTATATGATCAAAACTCACCTCCCCCATGCTGCCCCTGGTCTGGCCGTGTACCCTCCCTCTCCATATGCATCACATGTTCAATTTTTCAACACTCCAAGGCCATACCTCAAGTCACATACACTATACCTTGTCATAACTTTCAATCAAGCTTGATTTTCCAAGTAAATAACTAATTAAAATAGCCCATTTTCTCCATTTATTTGTGGCTGGAAAAGTTCCAGCCATGCATTGTTTCTAGAAGTCTAATTTCATCAAAAAATTGATAGGAAATTAACTCACATCAAGCCATACTTTGTAGCATAGCTTCCATACTTCAAACCATGCTTCTATGACACAATCAAAGAGATATTTTCCTCTCCCTTTGTCCTCCAATGCTACGGCCACTCCTCCCCCTTGGTGAGCCTCATTGTTTTGTTTTTCTATAAATAGGATGCTTGTGATAGCTTAGTTGCACTTTGAAGCATTTGCTAAGTTTAGAATTCTAGAGTTGTCTTGCTAGTTTTTTCTTTTCCTCTCAAGTTTCAAGAGAGTTCTTCCTTTCTTTTCATCTTCATCTTCATCCTCTCTTCCTCTCATCATCATCTCTCAACCTTGAAACACCACCCCATAGCCTTGAACCATCATCAAACCTCTCAAACACCACCCCTCAAACACAACCTCACTTGAAACACAACTCCAACCTTCTTGCTTCCTCTTGGCCGAAACCATCAAGCACCAAGGAGGAGCTCATCATCTTGTTTTTCTTTTCAAAAGTTCAAGCTTTGTGTCTTCACTATAGGTAGGGGTGTTTCCTAAACTTTGTTTTTCTTGAAAATGAGTTCTTTCTAGCTTTCTCTTGGATTTTCTTTTGAAACTTTCTTTGTTTTTCCTTCCTTGTGATTTCGGCCATGAGGCCTTGAAGAGCACATGATAGCTCAATGATGAGGACTCCTAGAGAATGACTATGTGTTCATCTCAAAGGAACCTCTAGAGCTTGAGTTTTTCCTTTCTTTTAACTTCATCTATACTATACTTAGCTCCCATGGTTTTTCAACTTAAGAAAATTAATCTAAGGATTTCTAAAAGCCCAAGTCTACCCTTGTCAACCTTAAAGTTGGCCAGCACGTTCTAGAGATTTTTCTCTAGATAGGGGTTTTGGGTATTTAATAAAGAACTTGGCTTAGTTTCACTTTCTTGTTCTTTTTTAAGGTTTTCGGATTTTTGGTCCTTGAGATTTTTGTTTGGTTTTGTTTAGAAAGTTTGTTTTCTTTGAGCTTGATGATGATGTTCAAGAACCTCATAGTTCCTATGAGAACTTGGTTCAAGAACTCTAGAGCTCTCTTGGTAATGAGATATATGTTGGGTTGTTACTTTGTTAAAGTCTTGAATGAGCTCTAGCTAACCATAAAATGAACCTTGCATCATGTTTACTTAATGCTTTGCATATCATGTCTACTTTCCTTGCTATCACTAAGTATCAAGATGATAAGTGAACCTTGCATTATCATGTTTATATTTCAAGCTATGCATTATCATGTTTATATTTCAAGTTCTCACTTAATACCAAGATAATAATGAGTTGCATTCATATTTACTTTGTGCTATCACTTTACTTTCTAATGGAACCTAAAATAAGTGCATAAGCATGTTTATCTTTATGTCATCACCTAAATAATCCTAGAGCTCAAAGACTTGCCCATTGTTGTCTCAAACAAAGGTCTAAAAATATTTATTTCCTTTGGTTCATATTTCGGCCCTAAGGGGTCTTGATGTTTCTAAGTATTGAAGACTATGTTTTATAATTTTTCCAAGCTTTCATGAGTTTAAGGAATGCATAGAACTAAGTTTTAAGAATTTAGGACCTCTTGAGACAAAGATGAATTGGTCACTGCCCTCTTAAATATTCTTATGATTTTAGATGTTAAAATTGTTTATAAATGGGTTTTGAAAGTTTTAAAAAGGTTCCAAGAGAAACTAATATTTTATGTGCTTTAGAAATTGTGTTTTTATGCCTTTATAGAGAAGCACATTTCGGTTCTGCCTTGCTATTTATTTGCCACTGTATGTGTTGTTTTAATGGTGATAATATGCTCATGTTTGAGTAAAAAAAATGTTAAGACTCATATGTGACAGATAAGATAAGTTAGAAACTAGAAAAGTATTAATGTGAGAGTTCTATTCCCTTAATTATTGAATTTTCTGGATTTTGTCCAGCAAGGTTTAGATTTGATAATCATCGATTTAAATTAGTTTAAATGTGTAGGAATGACTCATAAAAGGTTTAGGACTTGATCTTGAAGCCTTAGGAACAAACCGGACTTAGAAAGGGTCACTGTTGTGACTCCTAGGCACCCGTAAAGTTAGGATTATAAATTTTGCATCCTTGAGGTTTAGAGATGTTCTTGGTCATAGTGTGAGGTGAGAAATACTTAGTTATAACCGCATAGGTACCCAAGAGATTAGGTTTGAAGATTAATAACTTAGAACGTGAGTTAAGGACCTTAAAGGTCAATGTATAAGACATTAAAACGTCTTGAGTTTTTATGATGCTTAATTTATGATATATGATGCATAAGTTTTGTCTATGATAAGTTGATATGTGCTATAAAGAAGTTTTACATGATGATATGCTATACCCCATAAGAAATGTTTGTGCATGTCCTATATGTTTTCATGGCATAAGCAAATTTGAGGAAATTCGGTCTACAGCCGTCATGCTGTCAAATTTCCATCAAATTTGAGGAACCTAGAAAATGGTCTTTTTGAAAATCATGAGAACTTAAATGTGACACAACACTGAGACGCCTTCTTGGGTGACACCAGTTTGGCCGAGCACCCCCAAGAAAACAAATCCGTGAGGGTATTGACATAGAGCTTGCCAAAGCGAACAATACTACGATGCACTAGTTGCTAGTAGAGCGTTTCAAAGAGGAAATGACCCTAAGAGGTGATCCTTAATTTGCCCCCTAGCCCGTACTTTAAGTTGGGATTATGTTACGCTTATCATAGGATAAGTAAGAGCTAGTGACGACTAGTTAAGGTATGAGCTCATAACCTAGAGATGTTTTAGGGTGGCCCATGAGATAAAAGTTAAAGTTTAAAATGTCACATATGCTATGACAAACCAAGAAAAGTTATTATGAGATTTACACCTGTCACCTTATGCCATTGTTATAATGTTTCTTAGTTATTCTCTTGATTGGTTTACCTTTATGATGTATTCATATCGTTAGTGTATTCCATGCTTAGTCATAAGACGCATTGTAAAATATGACGGACCTTGGATAATGAATACTTTAGAAAACTAACTTAAAAGAAGTTTACATACATGCACACCTTTTTAGAAATGAAACCCAAGGTTCCTGGGGATATGATGATGTCACTTAGTTAGCCATTACCCTACTGAGAATTCTTTTATAAGATTCTCATTCCCTCTCTCTTTTCTTCCATCATATCTTCAGATGGCGACTTTCGTACTCTTCGTCGACACCCCGACGTGGGAACTGCACCATGACCCAGCACTCGGGTCATACCATTTTGAGGGTCGCTACACAGTTAGAGTATTTATGTTTATAGGACGACCCTTCACAAGACTCCAAAGATGGAGCTACCGCTTCACCCCGACTGCTCCCTACCATCATAACACGATTTTTGAGCGAGCCAGACCACGTG
Organism: Dalbergia cultrata; assembly: GCA_031216105.1. NCBI lineage: Eukaryota > Viridiplantae > Streptophyta > Magnoliopsida > Fabales > Fabaceae > Dalbergia > Dalbergia cultrata. Next base: position 37,099,090 of record CM062344.1, on the reverse strand, counting down.
ACGAGCAGATCCTCTGCATGCAGCCCGAGGCGTCAGCCGTACGCGACTACCCATAGTACGTGCCCCAGACTCAGTATTTGGAGATGGATCCGTCCGAGGACCCGCCCTCACATATGTACAGCTGGAGCTCTAGCCCCGCTCCCCCACTGATGAGAGCCGGGAGTGAGGAGACAGTAGTTCAGCCGAGGTTGGCTTGTAGGCCATCCATGCGCCCTCGCCGCGGTGGACATGCTCCGATGATCCGCACGACCACTCCCGCTGAGATCCGCCAGTGGATCGATTCCACCCTTCAGTACTCGGACCAGCAGGAGTAGGAGCATAGGATGGGTAGTAGCTAGTGCACACACGCCACATAGTTGAGGACAAACCTTCTTTTGTATGAGGTTGTCTACTCTAGGTGCACACGGGTATGGGTGTTGCTTTCATGGTTTCCTTGTACTTGCTTTTATGATTTCCTTGTATTTGCATTTCAGTTGTATTTCATTTTCCCATGTACCGAATAGTCCTACCTTTTGGTAGGCACATTATCTTTATATATATAATCAGTTGATGTGTCCATGTTATTTATGTGTTTTATTATGATTTGCTTATATGACTTGTATGAATTCCCGTTCAAAAATCATGCATGGCTCTCACTTTGGTTTTAATTCCAAAATGAAAAATTTTACCCATATTTCCGCTAAGTATTTTCAAGTAAAGAATGAGACCAAGAGGTAATATTCTAAAGATTAACCTAATTACATACTATTAGTATTAGGTTAAGATTTAGGGTGTTACAAAAAATCCTTCCTCTCTTTTCTCTCTTTGTGGTCGAATCTATATCACTCCTAAGGGAAGATTTTTTCTCCTCTTTTCCTTACAAGAAACCAAGCTTCCTTTTTTTCCTTCAAGGAGATATCTTTGGTAGGGTTTGTTTTGAGTTCTTTGTTCTTTTCCTTGCTTTATTTCAGTTTTCATGCTTCCTTTTTATGGTTCATGGTTTTCTGTCTTCATACCTCTTGTTCTTCTTATGTTTGGGTTTTGGTTGTTGAAAGAATGGTTACATCATCTCTTAACCTCTCAAACATCTCACCTCAAACATAACCTCACCTCAAACACAACTCCAACCTCCTTATTCCCCCTTGGCCGAAACCACCAAGCCCCTTGGAGGAGCTCATCATCTTGCTTTCTTTTCTCAAAGTTCAAGCTTTCAAACTTCACTCTAGGTAGGAGTGTTTTCTAAACTTTGTTTTCTTGAAAATGAGTTCTTTCTAGCTTTCTCTTGGATTTTCTTTTTGGAACTTCCTTTGTTGTTCTTTCTTTGAGATTTCAGCCATGAGGCCTTGATGAGCACATGATAGCTCAATGATGAGGACTCCTAGATGATGACTATGTGTTCATCTCAAAGAAACCTCTACAGCTTGAGGTTTTACTTTGCTTGAGTTTCAACTTCATTTTCTAACTCAAACATGATTTTTACTCAAGAACACCTTTTCTTTTCTTGCTTTTTTGGAGTTCGGTTTCTTTGTTTCTTTTTCTTTAACATTTCGGTTTTCCATTTCCTTTTTGATCTTTGAGGTTTTGTTTGTTTAGAAAATTTGTTTTCTTTGAGCTTGATAATGATGTTCAAGAATCTCATAGTTCCTTTGAGAACTTGGTTTAAGAACTCTAGAGCTCTCTTTGTAATGAGATATATGTTGGGTTGTTATTTTGTTAAAGTCTTGGATGAGCTCTAGCTAACCATAAAATGAACTTTGCATCATGTTTATTTTATGCTTTGCACATCATGTTTACTTCCTTTGCTATCACTAATTTCCAAGATAATAAAGGAACTTGCATTATCATGTTTATACTTCAAGCTTTGCATTATCATGTTTATATTTCAAGTTCTCACTTAATATCAAGATAATAATGAGTTGCATTTCATGTCTACTTTATGCTATCACTTTACTTTCTAATGGAACCTAAAATAAGTGCATGAGCATGTTTATTTTTATGTCATCACTTAAATGAACCTAGAGCTCAAAGACTTGCCCATTGTTGTCTCAAACAAAGGTCTAAAAATATTTATTTCCTTTGGTTCATATTTCGGCCCTAAGAGGTTTTGATGTTTCTAAGTATTGAAAACTATGTTTCATAATTTTCTAAGCTTTTATGAGTACAAGGAATATGTAGAACTAAGTTTCATGAATTTAGGACCTCTTGAGACAAGTTTTATTTAGCTACTACCCTCTCAAGTATTTGGATGATTTTAGATGTTAAAAATGTTTATAAATGAGTTTTGAAAGTTTTAAAAAGGTTCCAAGAGAAACTAGTATTTTATATGCTTTAGAAATTGTGTTTTATGCCTTTATGGAGCATGCTTGTTTAGATTCTGCCTTGCTATTATTTGCCACTGTATGAACTATTTTAATGGTGATAATATGCCTATGTTTAAGTATAACTAATGGTAAAGCTCATATGTGAAAGATAAGAGAAGTTAGAAACTAGAAAAGAATTAATTTAAGAGTTCTAGATCCTTTAATGTTTGAATTTTCTGGATTCTGTCCAGCAAGGGTTAGTAATGCTAATCATGGATTTAAATTAGTTTAAATGTATAGGAATGACTCATAAATGGTTTAGGACTTGATCTTGATACCTTAGGAGCAAACCGGACTTAGAAAAGGTCATTGTTGTGACTCCTAGGTACCCGTAAAGTTAGGATTATGAATTCTGTATCCTTGAGTTTTAGAGATGTTCTTGACCATAGTTTGAGGTGAGAAATACTTAGTTATGACCTTATAAGTTCCCGAGAGATTAGGTTTGATGATTTATAACTTAGAATGTGAGTTGAGAACCTTAAGGGTCAATGCATAAGACACTAAGAAGTTGCTAATGCTATGATGTGTTGTGTGATGCAATGATATGATGAGATATGCTTGATGCATGAGAAAATGATTGATGAAAATGTTAAAGTTTATCATAGCATGAGATTTCATGAGAACTTGTTATGTGAATTAGCTTGTGGCAGTTTGAAGGAAATTCGGTTTAACAGCTGTTATGCTGCCGAATTTCCGTCAAACCTTAAAGGGTTAAAGAAATGTTTATGAGTACCATATGAGTTGAAAACCCTGGGTGACACCGGTTCAGCCGAGCACCCCCAGGAGATTTTTATGTGACAAAGCACTGAGACGCGCTCGCCTGAGTGACACCGGTTCGGCCGAGCATCCCCAAGGGAGACAAATCCGTGAGGGTATGAGTAGATGCAGCCTACCAAAGCGGACAAATTGATGTGGCTTAATGCCCGCAAAGCATTTCAAAGAGGGTAATCCCAGAGAGAGATGGTCCCTGCCCATACCCGTACTTGCGAGTCAGGATTATTATTTATGTTTCGCTTATTCAAGATAATAAGCAAGAGCTAGTGACGACTAGCTGAGGTATGAGCTCATAACCTAGTTATTTTTAAGGTGGCTTATATGCTAAAGCACCATGAATAATGTCACGAGGTTGAGGAATGATCTCATTTGAGAGTTATATGCCCTTATGCCACATGATTTATGTTTATGTGCTTTGATGTGTTGTTTTATATACCCAAGTATTGACATGCATCCATGATATAATATGTTGCACTCATGACATCAAGATGCATGCTAAAAGGAATGGACCTTGGATAATTAGTTTGGAAAACCCTAAATTGAACCTTATATGTATGACCACTATTTTATAATTAAACCCAAGGTTCTTGAGGATGTGTACGACGTAACCCTAGGATAGGAGACTCCTACTGAGATTCTTTAGCAAGAATTCTCACTCCTCTCTCTTCTTTCTTCCGTCACATCTTCAGAGACCAATGGCAACGTTCGTGGTTTTCATTGACACGCCTACTTGGGAGGTTCACTATGACCTGGACCACGGGTCATATCATTTTGAAGGGCAGTGTACCGTGCAAGTTGTCATGTTCATTGGATGCCCCTTTACACATCCTGTACAGAGCTATTATTTCTCCCTGATGTCACCTTACGACGACACGATGGTTTTTTAGCACGCCCAGACTAGAGACGAGAGGGTTTTGCGGATGTATACTGGTGGTTCGATGCCTCGAGACTTCCAGGACTACGTGCCTTGATCCCCGAGTTCGGAGGACGACCCATCCGAGGACCCGCCGATGCGCATGTATAGTGAGAGTTCTGCTCCTACACCTTAGTTCATGCGAGATGTGAGCGAGGAGACTGTTACACAGCCGAGGCTGGTTAGGCAAGCCGAGAGGGGCCCTTGTTGAGGAGCTCACGCTCAGTCTTCACGTGTTCCCACTCCTGCTGCTCTGCGTCCATGGATTGGTTACACTCCACCATTTCCCGGATTCCAGTAGTTGACGTCGTAGGGGAGGCTTAGTGCACACACCACATGTAGAGTGGATAAACCTTTTTTTGTTTTTGAGGTTATTCACCATAGGTGCACTCGGATAGTTATGGTTTATTTCTGCTTTCTTGTTTTCTATTGTATTTCCTTTTCCGCTGTATTACAAGCTCTGCCCATCCCTACAAGGGTATGACTACTTATGTACCTTAATTATGTTACTAATGGGATGTTTCCTTTATTATCATGATTGTTGTTTGGTTATTGCTTTACTTTATGATTTTGCAACGATTGTCACGTGTGCTTTATGTTTCTGTCGTTCGACTAGTTAAGTTCGTGGCTCTCACTTTGCTTTATGTTTTCGAAAAGAAAAATTTATCCGTAATTTTCGCTAAGTATTTTATTAAAAAGATGAGACTAAAAAGTAATAACCTAATGATTAGCCTAATATGTTCTAGAGTATTGGGTTAAAAATTAGGGTGTTACAAATACTATTAACGGCATCAGCTGAATCTGAATAATACAAAATAAATATGACCGTAGGGATGAAAATATTATAAAATTCTCAGTAGAGTACTCCCTCAAATGTGGACAGAATATAATCAGTAAATTCATTCATATAGAAATCATCATGCTAAGTCATATATATAGATATTAATGTACATAATTTAGGTAAAGTTAAATGTAAAATGATCGTAATCATAAGTTTTTCTCTTGTAATATATGGAATTCAATTTAGTGCAGTTGTTTCTTTTCATTAACATAGGGAAGACTTAATTTCACATCAAGTAGTGTTTGTAGTGGATAACTCCCCAGAGGACCATAGACTGCTAGGACATTAGCTCATTCGTATTCGTGATCATCAGACTTCATTTTTTTCCGTTTCCGAATAACACAGAGTTTTATTCCTACCCCATACGTTTACCGACTCATAAAATTTCCTAGGAAGTTCTTATTTTTGGCTTCTCTCTTTAACCCACATAAGCCTTCTCTCTATTTTCCCCCATATGTTAAAACATGCACCATTAAATTTCATATATTCTCTTTTGTCATATAACCACATCATGTATTTCTCTTTTTCAAAGGCCTACCTACATCACATATAGGCATTCAGTTATATTGGAGTCTCATTCATGCCTTATAACCAAATCTGTAAAACAACTAGCATGCATTCATATGCCATATATGTGGACTAAATGCCATTCTATCATTAATTTAAGACATTCTCACCCTTCCAGCATCTTGGCAGATTTATTGTTCCAGTAACCACATTTAATTTCCATATCAAATGGCTAATTCAAGGGCCACAAAAAAATTCTCTATGATACTTCAATGTGTCTAAAAGTCCCTGTAAAAATTTCATAGCAAGGGGAGTTCTCTAACCTGTTAACTAAATTATACAAATTTGGTGGTCAAAGACCACTCATTCATAGCTCAGAACAGGATTCTCAAAATTTTTAAACCTTGCAAATGATGGAATCAACTCAAAATAAAATTCACGGTTACACTTAAAAAAATTATAAATTCCACATAAAAATTTCAAATTAAGAATCAATCATTTGTCATGGCAAAAAAAATTAGACAATTTCACAACTCCAATTTCAATAATCTAGACAGCATAAGTACCATTTCGGTCTCTGATTATTTTAAGGCCTTATACCTTAAAACTAATGCTCAAGAAAATTCATGTATTTAGTTTAAGATGTTAAATCCAACATATAATTTTTCTAATCATTACCATGACCACAAACATGTCTAAAAATTCACAAAATTTCCCTATCTACTACCAAATTGAAAATCCAGTAGCATAGTCCAAAATCTCTTTTGACAAAAATGATTTTGATCATCATCCAAACATATCATCAAAATTCATACATCAATAATCATATATCATCAACCAATTAAATCAAAATTTTGAACCAAAACCCCTCAGAAATGTTCAACATAGATTTTGAAAGAAAAGACCAAATAAAACCCTACTCTTGGAAACTAGTGTGTCCTTGTCTCTAGTATGCTCCAAGATGATGCTCTTCACTTCAAAGCTCTCAAAACACACCTAAACCACTCTCAAAATAGTGAGGTATACGGTATCAAGGTTGGGATTTGGTGATGGATTGAGATTTTAATCGGTTATATTTGTAGGTGTTGAGGTGTAGAACAAGTTTAGTGAAGGAAGATTTTGATGTTGTCAAGGTTTTGGTGAAGAAAATGGAGGTTCTGCTCTCAAACTTTCTGGTCGAAATGTTTGATGGCTTCTTGAAGAAGTTTAAGCTTGTATTTATCTTAATAATCAATGCTTGAATATTCTATATTAAAATTAGATATTTCGTAACCTATTAAATAAAAATGGATGGCTAGGATTAATCTTGTAATTCAAGATTGAATCTTATCCATTTCTTTAATATAAAGAGATAAGGCTCTTTATTTTGTAAAAATTAAAATAACTTTCGGTAATAGAAATCATATACCGAAATTTCACCAAATGGGTGAAACACTATACCCAAGTAATTAAGCATTGCCCGAAAATTAATTCTAAGTATAAAACCTTTATTCCTAACCATTTCTAACCTTAATCTTATAAGTTCTCACTTTCAGGCATCTTTGGGCCCTAATTCTAGGGTTTCAACTGTCCTAGTGGGCCCGTGTGGCCCATTAGGTTAGTATTCACATTCTTTTTTATAAATCTGTTGAGTTGTTATCATCATTTCCATGTCTATCAGAATTTTTAGATTCTCATTAATAAAGTCTCAATTATTTTCTGAATAAAAAAAATTAAGGTGTTACATGGCTTACCTCATGTTATTGCTTCTATTTTTGCCCCTGTTGATGAAACTCATATCCTTACCTCTACTAATGTTTCTGCACTATCTTTTGCTCCAACAACAGCAAAAGTAGTCCATTTCTCAAGCCAACCTCAACATGAACCTTAGCCAAGCTTCCTAGAGGTCCAACTCCTACTAATAATCAGCATGACATGGCTACTCGATTAGACAGAGTTGAAGCTCAGTTGAGAAGACATGAACAGTTGCTGCTAAAACTTCTTCAAGAGGTTAGGCCAAGAGGCCAATGATGGCAAGGTTTCTAGCACGCCTTTTTTTGATAATACCAAAAGAGGGAGAAGACAAAAGAAAAGATGAGGAATATAAAGAAAAATCTTATGTGTTGAAGAATTCAAGGGGTCAAGCTGAGGGTGGAGATTTCATGATCATACCTACAGCATTCATCATTCATTGTTTTTGTTCTTCTTTTTTTTTCTATGCTACTTTTTTTGGTATGATAAGTATATAGTTCATCATGTTTAAGTTTTAAGTTTATGCTCTAGTACATATCTACATCCATCACGTGCTCTGATATATTTATGTTTAGCTTTGATACATATCCTATGTCTAACTCTAATACATATCTTTTATGGTTGTGATATATATTTTCTGGTATGCTTTGATATGTATTCTCTGTCACATAAATTTGAAGTTTTCTCATATGTAACTCATTCTCTAATACACATATTTCAGTGTTATGACAAAATTATGACAAAATGTTCTATGTTGCTCCCATAATTACTCAAACATAAACATGTAATCATTTTTTTCAGCTTACTTTCCTTGTGTGCAAAGCTTATTTGTTGAATGTTTTATGCACTATGTTTCAAAAATGATTTGGATAAAAGTTGTGCTACGTAAGGATTCAATATCAAGAATAAATATCATGAGTATTATCCTTTTTATTCATATTCACTAAAGTTCAGAAAGTCAAATGACTTAAAATCAAGTTGTTTTTGTTCAGAAAGCTTAAATGCTCCAACCTTTTCAAAAATTTGCTTTCACACTTCTCAGAAAGTGCTCTGATATACTTTAGAAACCTTCTTTAAAGTGAAACAGCTCTAATTCATGTCACTTAAGGTTGCTATATGTCCTGATCACATCTACATCATACCTTAATAATGAGATCTTCTGTAACTCCATCAAATGTATTTTGAAAGAAAAGATAATTCTCTTGATCCAATATTTGTTCATATATTTCTTTCACAAACTTTCCAAAAGATTTTCTCAAAATTAGGTTTGTCATCATCAAAATGGGGGAGATTTTTACCTTCAGAGCCCTTTAGAAAACATCAATGCTTAGTGTTTTGAGTGATAAGAAAACCAATTTCATGGAAATATTTTGTATAAAAACTAATCATTTGCTTGAGTCTCTTGAGTATACAAACAGGATCATTATCATTAACACACAACTTCATGAACAAGTTTTGCGTTCACAAAATCATGTGTAAGCATGTTAATCTCATTTAAAGAGATTTAGAAGTTAAACGAAGTGGAAAACAATCCTTGAAATAGATGTTGGTATGGCGAGAGCATGAAAAGAAATTATCAAGAACAAGAAACAAAGGCTCAAATATTTAGAAAGTATCACACGACTTCAGAAAGTGGCATTCAAGTGAATATTTCAATCCAAATCTAAAGCAAAGTATGGTTACCATCTTTAATCATCATGATCATGATATGTCGATTACAATAAGCTCTTATTAAAGCATAGATGATTAAAAGGAAAGTCCAAAAACTGAAACATCAATTCAGAAAGCACGTTTACTATAAATTGTGCACTTTATAGAAATGTAGGGAAAATTTAAAACTCAAATTTAAAGTCAAACCCAATCAAAAACTAATGTGGCATATCTCTTTTCAACTTGATCAACTACCCCAGCTTCTAAAAAAAAATTTTAGAAACCTCCTTCAAAAAACAAAAAGTAGTTTCCAAAGGTGGACTCAGAAACGTCTATTGGACAACTTCTGCAACTGGAAAAAGTAACTCTGACATGTCAAACTTCTCTTCTAGACTTTACTTCCAAGATACAAAAAGAAGATCAACATATGTTACTAGGAAAAAAGATCAAGGGCAACAATCATAATGAAAATCAAGTACAAAAAGAGCTGGTATGCTTATCTCAAGACTTTTGATCATCACCTTAAAATGTTAAAGAAATTCTCCTTCATCTTCTATAAAACTATTACAGCTTGTAATTAGTTTCATTTTGTAAAAGTCTTCTTTTCATTCTTATTAGATTATACTTTCTTCTTAGGAGGAAGAGTAGAAAGAAGTCACCCAAGTTTTCAACTCATATGTTGTCTCATCTAGAGAAAACTTAAGTGTTTTTTCGTTTGAGTGAACTAATCCAAACATATTCTTTGTAACCTGATCCAGTAGTGATCGTTGTAAGGTAGCTTGAATAGGCTAGTCAAAGACTACTTTGAAGTGACAGTAGAGTGAGCTACTGGTCACATGAAATTGCTTGAGAATTCTATTGAAAACTATCTAACTTTCTCAAGGTTGAGAAGGTTGTTTAATGGAATTTAACGGTTGTTGAGAACTGGATGTAAGAAGTTTGACTAAACCAGTATAAAAACTCATATGCATTATCTTCTCTCTACCTAAATCTCTCCTTTAGTGAAAGTTATCTAGATGAACCATTTCAATGAGGAAGTAACTTAGGAAGCCGAAAACGCCATGAGATCAAGTATCCGCATCCTTTTCCGTCTCACGGTATGTTTGTTTAAGATTTGGGAACTAAAGATCTTTTAAAGGAAGAAGTAAATAATGTCTCAGGTCCATATGTTCTTAGATAAGCTTGATACAGCTTTAGTATACCTCGAAACCCACCTAAGTGGCAGCGTCAAACCCCTAGAATACAAAAACAGCAATAGTTTATGTAGACAAACTCGCCATGGCTAGGTACTCCATCGCTACAGTAAAGGACTCCCATGGCTAGATACCCCCTCGCCAAAGCAATGGACTCGCCATTAGGGGTGGTAAACAAGTGAGGTGAGCTGACCTATTTTGGTTATTTGGTTGAAAGTTCCAACCCACGCCGTTAAAAAATAGCAGGTTAGTGAACGAATCCAATACGCCAACCCGTTTTTTGTTATATTTTTAGCTATTTTGCCAACTCACCCGCCCTGCCACTGGTTGGCCATAAAATGAGGCGGACCAAGTTGACCTATCATAGTTATTGGAGTTGGAAATGCCAACCTGCCCTATCAAAAAATGGCAAGTTGGCAGGTCAACCCAGTGAATCCAACCTGTTTTGCCACCCATTCTCACCATGGCTGGGTACCCCTCGCCATGGCTGGGTACCCCTCGCCATGGCCAGCTCACTGATCAGCCCTCAAAAGAGACACACTTAGACATCCTCACTGGGATGAACCTCCCCCTCGCCATGGTAAGACCCCCAATACCGAGAAACCCCAAAAATGATGTTGTTTCATTAAGTGTCCTCTCCATACTATAAAAACCCCTTCCCAAGCATTGATACCCCTTCCCCAAAAGTGTGAAACCCTTCTTCCCAAACCTCATCTTCCACCTTTCACTCCTTTCCTCCTTACATCCTACGCTTTCCAAGTTTCAAGGTAAGGATTTATTCATGGTTTACATTGGTTTCCTCTCCATTTCTCCATGTTTTTAAGTTAGGGTGTTTATGTTCATAGTTGTTATCAAGTTTGGGTACTCTTTCAATGTTTAGAGAGTTATTCTAGAGAGGTTATAGTTTATTCATGAGTTTTGTTGCTTCTATGGCAAACATTGGTGTCATTCATACTCCGTAGAGCTTCATTGGTGTTGTCACCTTTTTCCCAACCCCTCCAGGTTAGTGGGTTTAAGCTCATGGCTTTAATTTTGGCAATTAGAATAGTTTCTACATGATGTTTGCACCTTCCACGAATTTAGAAATTTTACTATGCTATGAATATGCTTTTAAAATTATGTCAAGCTAGAAAACTATGATTTTACAATCTTCCATGAAAATGCATAACTTTTAGAAAATACATGGGATCATTCGTTGATCTTTGTATGTCATTTATAATATCATGCCTTTTAACTACTTCTAGTAATTATTGAAAGAAAGTATTTATTCCAGAAAATCAAATGTAAACTGTAGAAGTGATGGAAAACAATAAATTGAGATTTCTAGCTTTGAGATTTTAGCATGTTGACTATGAGTGATGCTTGTATAGGAATTAGATAGAGACAAAGCTATGAGTTAGCAATAGTAATTCGTTAACCTTGGTATGCCATGACACCCATGAGGAGCAATTACTCTTCACTTAAATTAGTCCACGAGGGATGCAATTGATGAGGAACTGTTAAAATTTAGTTTAATGCCCTTATTCGCGAAGGACTAAGCAGGTCCTTTATAAATGCTTTAGCAATCTATGTCATTTTAATTCCTTAGAAAAACTATTATGTTTTCTTATGCTTTACACGAAGCTGATACTATTACTATTATTATGTATTATGAATAGAAATGATTTTTTGAATGCTACATTACTATCTATTCTTGTTGTCTATGTATGACTGTGGGTGAGAATTTATTTACTAAGTTTTAAATAAAATCCACTTCTTTTTCCCCTTACAGATACAATTGATGGCCCATAGTCTTCCCAGATACCTCCTCCTCAGTAGCTGTTAATTTTATTTTTGGATGAGCTTCACTTCATAGTGGAGTAATTCTTTTTAGTTATGTTTATAGTGCTCCATTACATTGTAAGCAGAATTCATGAACCGTGCATATTTATATTTTTATTATGTTATTATTTGAGGATTTATGAAAATTACAAGTAAAGAATTTTATGATCCCTTTCGGACAATTATTTTATCATTTGGATAATGTTCAAGGATTGTTTTATGACTCATGAGAAAGTGTTTATCTAGTTATTATTTAAATTAATTACGAAGTTATATGCATGTCATATCATATAAGGGCTTCTATGGGGTCAATTCCCGCATGCCAGTCACGTTCCCAAATTGGATCGTCGCAATTGGTTTAAGGAGAACATGATCTTGACTATAGCATAACAATCTCAGCCCAAAAGCACTTTCATAAACCACTTTCCGAGAGCATGGTTCTAGCTATTTTTTGCAATTATTTGTTCTTCCTTTCTATTACCCTATTCTACTGAAGGCCTTACTAGAATCATCCTTTTGGGTGAGGAATATAATCTATGTAAATATAGAGGAATCATCCACTATAATCAAACCATATCTTTTACCACCTAAACTTCTAGTTCTAATTGATCCAAAGAGATCGAGATATAAAAGTTCAAGTGGTCTTGTAGTTGAAACTACATTTTCACTATGGAAAAAACTCTTGCTTTGTTTTCCTCTATGGCAGAACTCACAAGATAAGTCATTTTCAAAATTTATCTTGGGTAAGCCTATAACTAGTTCTTTCTATGATGTTTCACAAAATAACTTTATGTGAACATGACCAAATTTCTTGTGTCATGAAAGATGCCAATCATTTTAGATTTTGACCTAATAAATCATCCAGATACAATACATATGTATTATCATCCCTTTTAGTAGTAAAAATAGTTTGGTCAAAAGTGAGATTTTTCATAATGCATCGTGATGGTTCAAATACAACCATGCTACCTTGGTCGCATAATTGACTTATGCTTAATAGATGCGAGCCAAACAACCATCAACAAGCATGACATCAAAAATTATATCAGAACTATTTCTACCAACATTACCTACACTGGTAGTATTTGATTTGATGTCATTAGCAAACTTTACGAGTCATCCTTCGTTAAGGTTTAGGTTCCTAAACCATGTCCTATTCCTCCTCATATGTCTGGAATAGTCACTGTTCAAATACCACTTTTTCTCCTGACAAACTTGTAACAAAAACCAATTTTACTTTAGGTACCCTTGCCTTCTTGGGTCCTTTGGGATTGGTCACCTTTTTGGGTTTCATTTTCATAACCTTCCTCTGTTTAGCTTTCTCAAAAGTAGAACATCTAGCAAAGGTGTGACCCTTTTTGAAACATCTAATACACGAAGGAATAATGTTTTTAGAACTACTTGATGGATTACCATCATTCTCTTTATCAAAATCCAGTTCTGATTTTTCAAAATATGGTCTTTGACCTCTAAGCATCAATTCAAGATTCTTGGTGCCATTTACTATTGTTTCAAGATAAGATTTGAGAAGCTTAATAGTGTGATATAATTAATCTTCTCGACCATTTTATGTTACCATCATAATGGCTCCCCCTGTCTTGGAAGAAGTTGAACATTAGGATTCATATGAGTATCAATAGGCTTACATTGTGTCATGCCAACCTCTTCTAGAGTATGCAAGGCATATATTCTCCTTGGAAAATAGAAATATCATGTTTAGGTTGTGTAATTTCTATACCTGGAAAGTATGAGCTTGAAATTGTTTGAAAAGATATTTCTTCAACTCTTCAAACCCCACCAGTGATGATATTGGCAAACACATAGATAAAAAGGTATATGCATAGATCAGCAGAATGACATTGGTAAAAAACATAATGATAAGCCTCACTTCTAGTCATGGCAAAGTCTTGTACAACAACACCAAAAAGAGTTCAAACCAAGTGCATGGGGATTGTTTCAGACCATATGGAAATTTATGAAGCCTACAAATTAGTTCAGTCTCCCTTGAGTAACAATCCTAGGTAGGTGATTGCTCTGTGTACATCCCCTTTTGCAAATCTCCATGAAAAAAATGCATTTTCGATGTTAACAAATAGCAACTAAGGCAACAAATAAAAGAATAGAAACAATTTTTGCCACTAGAGACAAAGTGCCACCATAATCAATACCATATATTTGATTATATAGCCCTTGCTATAATAATCGAGCTTTCAACGTGTCAACATGCCATCAGGGCCAACTTCACTGTACCTAATAACAACCAACATCAGACTTGCCCAATGACACTTTCTGGTGCTTGTCGTCAATTTGGATCAAATAGTGCTTCATATGTGGTTTTGGGAATAGAAATAGAAGATAAACTCAAAAGTCAAAACAAAGGTATGATATTGAGGAGAAATGCAATCATAACTATTCACTAAGGCATACCGTAGATGACAATGATGAGTGGATCAAATACCTTTTCAAAGATCAATAGGATGACTTATTAAGCTGGATTCGATTTAGGATAAGTAATTGGTGGAGTGGTTGAGTTTTCAAGAACATGCTCCATAGTAAGCATGACTTCAGGCAAGCAAGAGCGATGCTGATAGATAATAGGAGACGAGGGACCCCAGTAAAAGCACCAGTATCTGAAGAACTATTGGAACAGAAAATATCTTAGGGTCGGAATCATAATAAATAGGTGTAGGTGGATTAGTATCTAATTGAGAACTATCGGAAGGCGAAGTGAAAAAAGGTTGCTGCTGGAAAAATGTGACATCTGACCCAAGACGACCTAGAAAATCGGGTCTTTTTCTTGTTGCCCCATATATTTATGCATGAACATTGGATTTGTATTCTGATAGAACGTGTTATTCGATAAATACCCTTCTCACGAATTATGTACAAACAATACATGGCAAACAAAGAACTGCAGATAAAACGAAATCATGAGTGAGAATAAAAGAGCGCTTTCCGAAGAAAACTACTTGCAATTCACGCATTTCAAGCAACAATCGAATTTTAATCTATGCCAAGTATCAATTTCCATACTGAAAACCTTCGACGACCCGAAAAATAGGAACCTTTACATTTCCACAGTTCCATTCCATAGTCTGAGTAGAACCTTTTTCTTTTCAATTATGCAAGCAAAACTTTACAATATGTATATACAATATACAACAATGTTGGCCCTCCTTTTCCCCTGGGGTGAGATTACACGAATTGCTCAATAGAGCAAATAATTGAATTACGAGGCTTGAGTATCTCAGCTACTCCAATCGTTCCAAAAAAAAAATTATACAAGTAAAAAGAATTTCAGACCGTGGGAGATCCTATAACTATCATCCACTATCAAGGGCTAGGGAGGACACCGGGACTAGTTTCAAGCAATTTCCCAGCGTCTTCATCCACAGGGATCTTGCTCCAACCAGAATTCCTCATAGGCAAAATTCTTGCCCGCTCTAGCCCGGTGCTTCGGAATCCCGTCATTCTTGATGACATCATTGGCATCACTAGAACTGAAGATGCATTGATGGTATCCTCCCCAAAACCAAGAGATAATGCACAAGAAGTCTGCAAGGAAATAAAAGCTTAGTCAATTATGAAATCATATGGCCATCTGAGAAGAATGTTGACACAACTAGTAATACCTTTGCCTTGACCAACATATCTGTAATCTTCATTAACATTCCTTTGACAAATGATCTTGTGTCCTTGTGCTGTGCTTCTTCAGAAGACACTACCAGCCTACAAAGTCACCAACAGTAACAAGAACATACACATCAATCATGAATAAATCAAACTGAGGAAGAGAAAAATACAGGAAATCCACTGTCATTCATAAGCACACAGCACTGGCAAGAAATTTAAAAGAAACTTTTGTTTTGGAAGATCGATGCAGAAGTTAAAAGAATATAGTCAAAGCTTCTTGACACACTTCTTTTTGTGTGAACTATAGTTAAGTTGAAACAAACCCCCAGTTTAAACTTACGGTCATACAATATACAGCTAAATTTGATGTCTCATAAATATGGAAAGTTTAGGGGTTGCCAGTTCTCAAAGTTTCCACAAATCATAAAATGACCTCATATTGCACCTGGTCTCTTCTGTTGATATGGAAGAAGACACCATGGAATCCAGAGAACTATCTTTACTCTCAGCACCTGAAACTTTTTAGAAAAAGCTACGTATTATGCACGGCATCCCTTGAATTATAGTAAATCCAGGAAATATATAACTACAAATTTATAATACCTTTTGATTCATCAGGAGCCAGTAAAGAAATGCCAATGAACACACACATCATTCCTAGTATAAACATTGTTGTCCTTAACGCATCAAATACCTGCTTTCATGAAGATGATATTTCAAACTTGTGACACAAATAGTAATATGAGAAGGACACTGATTTGAATGGTATGAACTATGAACTAAGCCAACTCTTCCTTAGTATGACAAAATGAATAATTCTTATAATAGAATCCCTTCCTTTCCCCTGATTCATATGAAAGTCTTTAATTTGCTGGTATAAAAAACGCCAATTTTATTTTGGATTTCAATATTTGGTTATGCATTTCCATGTAATAAATATTTTGATATATTTTATCAATCTCCTTACTATATCATTCAAAATAAGAATTTAACCAGTTTTGACTGGTTCTATGGAGGAAACAATAGATATTGAGCAATAAGAGTAATATATACTGATATTAACCGGGCATCTCTTCGTTCTGGCACCGTTATTGAATAAATCAGACTATTTTAGACTAGAATATGTTAAATCAATTTGGCATCTACTCAATCAGTTGGTCTATCTTCAAGATGATCCTCTCTCACGTGTTCGGCTAGGGGTAGAAATTTCACTAGATGCAGGAAGAACCATGATGGCCATAATGGAAACATCACCGACAAGCATTGTCATGAGGAGGTTAGTCAAGATGGATCACAAAAAGTGGATGGAACTGGGCAACCGTCAAACATCCAAGTGCAGCAGCTGGCAGTGTGTCTTCAGCAATTGAGGCACCAACAAGGATGGCAGTGACAGCTCAACATCATATTGGAAGTGCCACAGGCAGGGACCAATGGAGGCAGTAACAACGGCCAAGAAGTTTTGGGGTGACACAGGGCCAACTATAGAGGAATAGGGATGGCATTGCAACAGGGTAGCAATGATCAGGACAGGGGATTAGGAGAAGGAAGGGTGGGGGGGGGGGGGGTCAGCCACGGCCACAGAAGTCACTGCACCCACAGGCAAAGGTAGCCAAGGTTAGAAGTGGTAGTTTCCACATGGGGTTCATTTATTGCCTTAATGGGCCAGGCCCACATCAAGCCAGAGAAGAAGGATGGATTAGCTCAGTTTGGATCAGTTCTCCCCATGAGAACATCAAGGCAGATAAGAAGGATGGATTAGCCCAGTTGGGACCAGTTATCTCCATGAGGCCAAAGTGAACCAAGAAGATATTGGGTTTTAATGAAAGCCAATATCTTTTGGAGCTCATAGTTCAAGCCCAGTTAAATAGAAAATGTATAGGAATTTGCTTTCTAACATTAAGTACATCAAAGCAAACTGTCACACAGGTTTTCTTGTAAATGTAACGCATTTTGCCCTTCATCTAAACAATGGTAGTCAGGTAAATGCTATGTAAAGTTTTTTGTATTAAGAATGGTAATCCTATCCAGTGCAGTTTCTGTCAATTATTATATTTTATGTACTTTTGCTCTATAATTTTAGACTAGACTAGATTGTGATTTTAAGGACATGTGAATAAATAGTGTACAGCTTCCTCTAGCGAGGCAGCTTTGGACAGATGCAAAGAAAATTTGTCCATAGTATAGTAAGAAAGGAAAATTGGGAGGAAACCAATTTCATTCCAGCATAGATTTGGATTTGTTCCAGACCAGGCTTAGATATAACCTTTAAGAGTCAAGAATGAACAGTGTATCCACTTTGTTTGGGACAGACTTACTCATTTCCTTTCCATTTTCCTAGGTATTATCCGTATATCTGCCTGACTTCATGCTTATTACAATTTTCTAACATAATTTAGTCTTTTCTTGATATGATAGCATACATTACATTTAGGGAACTCTTCTAAGGCATTGCTGACAAAGAAGCACCATGAAGACAGGAAGTTACTGAAGAAGAGAAATGTGGATGACTCAGAAGAGAAAACTGACGATAGGTGCAAAAATTTGTTGAGGCTGATTCTGAATGTAAGTTCATATTGAAAAGTTATGTCACATATCTTAAAGAGAGCAGCATGGTAGAGACCCAAAATCACAGGAGTAATGCAGACTAATGCAATATATTTTCTTCCTCACAATCATCCAAGGGATTAAGAAAAGCGGTTCCCGCATCTATGACTCTGGCAATGTGCTGTGATTGCCTTTAGTTTGTGCTTCATAGTCTATTGAACATCTGCTCATATTACTTAACATAAACTACGAGAATGACACAAGAGATGTACAGATTGAGATGTTATTGCCTTAGTGGTAATCAAATTGTCCTGAGAATCACTTTGCAGACAGTAGAGATGTAACACTTTGGTTTATGACAATTTTTAGTTGCGTTTGTAGTATAACAAACTTTGTTAGCAGTTCGGCAAATATGCTTACATTTTTCTTCCAAATGATGGCAATATAAAAAATTAAAAAAACCTCTTATTTCATCATTTTGCTTTCTTTATTTAGCTTTTAGCATTACATAGTTTGTACAATTGACAATATTTCAATGTCAGGATTTGTTTCTCTAGCATCTTTTAGACAACGTCCCCCTTATTAGTTTAGACTATTTTACACATGCGTTGTAATGGATGGATTTAGTTAGCCAGCCTT
This sequence comes from Dalbergia cultrata, assembly GCA_031216105.1. NCBI lineage: Eukaryota > Viridiplantae > Streptophyta > Magnoliopsida > Fabales > Fabaceae > Dalbergia > Dalbergia cultrata. The sequence continues at coordinate 37,080,505 of CM062344.1, read as the reverse complement.
CCTACTTTCATTCTTATTATTTACTCATTTCCGTAACACATTTAATTTGCTTGCATATTCTGCAAAGTAGTTCACACTGTCCCTCCGCAGCAAGCCATGGTTCAAGCAGCACAACGAAATCATTCATAGCAAAGGCTGCTTCTATAACCCGAGAGGTAATTTCAGTAGGCTTAGACCATGACATACAAACAAACTGGCTTACAATCATCACCAAAGAATGGACCTAGCAAGTAATTATGTTACGAAACATCACTTCTTGACAAGAAGGGTGTTTCGGAGTAAAATAAAGAGAAATGTGTTACTAAAGCCTATTGAAAGACTGATCACAATTATTTAACTCAGCTCATTATTCAATAGACAAAAGATATTCATTACCCAGTGAACACAAGGGTCACATCAATGTGACGTGAAAAGACAATAAAAAGATGTCACATCAATGTGATGTGAAAAGACTAAAGGGAAAAGGGGAGGCTTCCTTTGTAAGAAGGCATTTGCTTCCCTCCCCCCACTTTGGATTTGATATATAAATATGACTGCGGGCAAAGGGAGGGGAGGGGGTGCGACACACTCGGACGCCCCCCATCCCTCTTTCTAGTTCTCTCTCTCTTCCCATGGCTGTGAGCTTCCTTGCCTTGTAGCGTTCATCGGACCAACCCCAAAACATTTGGCGACTCCACTGGGGAGGCAAGGAGAGTATCACAAAAATCCCAAAATCCATGATTTCAAAATGGCTCCATCATCAGTTTCACGAAGAGAAAAGTCGTTGTCAATGTTGAGGAGCGCTAAGTTGTGTTTGAGTCCGGCAACCCTGTGGATGCTGCCTCTGTCCTTGAGGTTCCGTCATTCTGTGTTGGTGCTCTCCCAGAAGGACTTCAAGGACGCAACCCCGCTATAGGCGACTCCTCCGATAACCAGGATGACTTCGGCGATTGCAACGCCCACAAGTCCAAGGATGAGCTCGACCTCGAATCATGGCACGTCGTCTCTGAGCCCGATTCCTCCTCCCATTTCTCCTCCTTCAACTCTAACCCCATCCTCGGGCATTCCACTACTCCAGTGTCTCCAAGATGATTTCCACGGTGATCTCCGCCAATGTCAGGTTGACGAAGGAGGACTCCAATAAGATCGAGGTGGCTGCCAATTTGGCGGTACCCAGGCCCAGCCACGTACAAGTCTTCCGACAAGGAGAGATGGGAGCAAGGAAGGAGCGAGCTTGTGACGAGGGAGTGAGCTCCGCTTTGCTAGTGATGAGTAGCGCCATGGTGGTATGGACAAGCACAAGCTAGAACCCCAGTGCTGAGCTTATGGGGTCTCACTAATTGTGCATTTCTCTGGTGCCTGATCCTAAGGCGTACATTTGCAGTTTGCCACTCTGGACTCACTCTATTTACATAAACTTTATGTCAAAACTGGTTTGAACATTACATTGTTGCCTCATAATTTTATGGCTTCTAAATGGACTAGGATCTAAAAAATAAATAAATAAATAAAAATTCAAGAATAGCTATAGCTATCAGTTTAGTAACTAAGTATAGACTATACCTAATAATCTTTATCATCATCGGTTTGAAAACTGATTTAGAAGCATTCTTTGCGATAAATGACGTGTTTACACAAGAAATGAAAATTATAAGTTGTCCTCAATGCAATATCCCTATCTATAGAGTTTATGTGGTTTGCTTAATCCAGTCTGAATACGCTGGAACATTGCTTACTTATACGTATATGATATATTGGTTTGTGCTGATTAACATACCTGTGTTGCCTATTATTGCTTTCTCCTTATCTTTTGAGGGAAAAAAAAAATACCGCCCGCGTGCGCCCCAACGACCTCGTGGTGAAGCGGACCCAAAAATCACCGCCCGCATGTGCCCCAGCAGCCTCGTGGTGAAGCGGACCCAATTAACTGCTTGCGTGCACCCTAGCAGCCTCGTGGTGAAGCAGACCCAAAAATCACCACCTGTGCGCACCCCATTGGCCTCGTGGTGAAGCGGACCCAATTAACCACCCGCGTGCGCCCCAATGGCCTCGTGGTGAAGCGGACCCAAAAATCACCGCCCGCGTGCGCCCCAATGGCCTCGTGGTGAAGTGGACCCAATTAACCGCCCGCGTGCGCCCCAGCAGCCTTGTGGTGAAGCAGACCCAATATTGCCCGCGCAAGCCTCTAATGCCGCGTGGTGAAACGAGCCAAAAGTCACCCGCGCGAGCCTCTGATGCTGCATGGTGAAGCGATGAGATCAATATCGCTTGCGCGAGCTGCTGATGCCGCTTGGTGAAGCGAGCCCAAAGTCGCCGCGCGATCCCCTGACGCCGCGTGGTAAAGCGATGAAGAACAATATCGCCCGCGCGAGCCTCTGATGGCACGTGGTGAAGCAAGCCCAAAGTCGCCCATGCAAGCCTCTGACGCTACGTGGTGAAGCGACGAGACCAAAGTCGCCTGCACGAGTCTCTGATTTCGTGTGGTGTGCGTGGCTGAACCATCACTTGGTAATCACCATTGCTCGCCCGCACAAGTCACCTCCACTACATCGAGTGCGAAGCTATGCCATCATTTGACAATTAAAACTAAAAAATAGTAATATTAAAATCCCGCCTGCACAAACTCTTACGTTGCGCAAACAGGTGAAGCTTTACCATACCTATAACATGAAATTGGGGGCTAAGATTCAGCCCTAAGAGAATCGTACTGTGAGGAGATATAAACTAATAGAAACTTGAAGTAAAGTCCACGACGTAGAAAGGGCAAAAATGCTCAATGACGAGCCACGCTCCCCATTGAGCAGGGGGCTAATACCTTGGGAGCAACCTCTTAGACAGGACTCCTAGGAGGATCACTCGGACGGTCATGGCTAACCTCAAGCGATGCCCCTCGGCGGGGATCCTCAAACGAGACTCCCGAGTGGAGACCCCAACAGAGATGGCTCCACTATCTTTTGTCAAAAATCTCAGTGGTGATAGTTCACCCCCAGGCAGCAACCCTGGGCGGAGCCTCTCCGACGGGACCCCTAAGCGGGTACCCCCATGCAGGACTCTTGAGTGGAGACCCCAGCGGAGATGGCTCAACCATCTTTTGGCAGAAACCGCAGCAATGATTGTTCACCCCAGGTAGCGACCCTAGGCAAAGCCCCTTCGACGAGACCTCTGAGCGAATACCCCATGCGAGACTCCTGAGTGGAAACCCCGGTTATGGCTCAACCACAACCTTTTGGCAGAGAACCCCTAAGCAAAACTAACATAAGCACCTAGGCGGAAACTGCTAGACAAAGATAATTTGACATCCCCTACACAAATGCACTTACATTAACCTTGGATCAAACAATAAAAGACAACACAAGTTGAGAAAAGATGAAGGTTAAAGCAATGACCCCTCGGTGGGGACCTTCAAGTGGGAAACTCCCAAGTAGAGACCCCACAGAGAATGTGTGTTGAAAAAACGAAAAATCCCATTTTATTACAACTGCTAGCATATAGGCCTTATTACGAGCAAAGTTTTTCCATTTTCAAGCGTTCGTTCAAAGAAATTGATAGAGCAAAAAATATACTTGAAGTAAGGATGGAACACTACTAATTGAGATAAAGTGAGATTGGGGGCTAAGACTTGACCCAAAGAAGATCATACCCCAAGGTAATGTGTATCAGCATGATGGAAATTTCCACAAGCATGTAGTAAGCTCTGGTTTGCAAAAAGTAAGAAATGGCGTTGAGGATGCTCAATAATGTTCCACACCTCTCATTTAGCCGTGGGCTAAAACGATCAGGGAATAACCCATGAGAAAAGCCCCTAAGCAAATACCCCTGGGCGGATATAACTTGGACAATCCTAGGCTGGGGGACCTTTAGGCAAAGTACCAAGCAGAAATTAGTTGAGTGACGAATACCCGAGATGAAGATAGCTTAAACCCAAGAAAATCAATCCCAAGCGGTGAACCCTCGGCAAGAACCACTTGGTGGAGACTTTCAAGCGGGACTACTATGCAAAAACCCTAATGATAACTCAGCCACTACCCCTAGGTCAGAAGACCCCCTTGAGCGATTGGCAAAGATAGCTTGAACTCCCCTGGGGCGGGACCCGTAGGAGTTTCCAACAACAACAACAATGTAACCTAGGTGTACAATGCCAGCAAAAGAGTAGACAATTAGTAAACAGAAAGGAGTAAACTATGCTCAACAAAGAACTACACCTCTTAGTTAAGCAGGGGGCTAATGTTTCAGAGTAAAATAAAGAGAAACGTGTTACTAAAGCCTATTGAAAGATTGCTCACAATTATTTAACTTAGCTCATTATTCAATAGACAAAAGATATTCATTACCCAGTGAACAAAGGGGTCGCATGAATGAGACATGAAAAGACAATAAAAAGATGTCACATCAATGTGATGTGAAAAGACTAAAGGGAAAAGGGGAGGCTTCCTTTGCAAGAAGGCATTTGCTTCCCTCCACCCACTTTGGATTTGATATATAAATATGACTGCGGGCAAAGGGAGGGGGGACACACTCGGACGGCCCCATCCCTCTTTCTAGTTCTCTCTCTCTTCCCATGGCTTTGAGCTTTCTTGCCTCATAGCGTTCATCGGACCAACCCCAAAACAAAGGGAAACGTCAAATGAAGAAGCAAGATAAGTCAACAGTCTGAGTAATGTTATCTACGCTAGGTGTGTTGAATCCTGTAGAAAGTGATGTTATGAATTTGATTTTCTTTAACAACTAATCAAATTACTCCATTTGATCAAATTAGAAGTTGAAATTTCATATTGTATCATAAATAATATGAATGAAAACTTCTGCCCTGCAAGATAAGGGTACAGAATGGTTTGAAAAGGATAGTCAATGTTTACAAAACCACACAAAAAAAGTCAACTGTGGGTAAATGTGAAAGGAAAAGTACCTGATATTCTTGAAAATATATAAATCCTGTGCAGATTGAGAAAAAAGTCCATGCTATCTGAAACATGGGAACAATAAGAATAGCATCAAACAAGGACAGTCCTTCATTCAGCCTGGTCATCTGCACACATAGGATTAGACTGGGTTAGGAATCATGCTGGTCCTCAATGCACTAAACATGTGCAGTTCTGAATACATTGATAAATTCTTAAGCCTTAGCCAAAATCTATAACCCAAAAGAAAATGCCTTACCCAAAATCCAGCTGTACTAAGAAATAAAAGAAGAATAGAATATGTGAACCAGCTGTGCAATTGATAATCACTTGACATGGCCAATCGCAGGAGGTTAGAACTGCCAACATGAACTTGAAATTAGGCATAAAGAGAATGGCTATCATGTCATATAGCATATCAACGAGTTGGAATAGCTTACTGACAGCGATTTGGCAAACAACACGGAGCATGAACCCACAGCACCTGAAACTATAGCATATGAAAAGGGCAGTAGCATGTTCCAATAGGGTTTGAGGTCCTGTCCTGATACTGCAAGCATAAATTCTCCCCTCCTGCATATTCCACATGTAAATCACAAAGAAGAAAAATTGTTTGACTAAGCTAGCACAAATTATTAAATCCTAGTCATTACTTGTAAATGTAGTGATGCAAGGCAACAATTGAGATCAGAGCCAGAAGGTACAAAAGGAATGCAACATTGGAATATTTCTCCGCCAACTGCTCTGGTGTATAAACTGAAATACAATCAGTTAACAACAAATTAGTTTGCACCATTGAAATCAATAATTGCTTCATAGTACAATTGAAAAGTTGAGCAAAAGGAAATCTCAACATTCAGAAGGCATGTAGCACACATGCCAAATGAGGTTTACAGAAGAATTACAAATGCTCCATCCAATCTCTCACCTATCAAAGCCTAGTATATTTAAGTCAGCAGCTTGCCAAATTGTGCATATTGCTTAAGTCAATTATTCAAGTAGAGGTAATATTTGATATTGTCTAAAGCGCACTATGTGACTATCAGCCTGATTAACATATTTTTATCCAACGAAACCTTCAAGAAGTGATTTAGTTGCATTAAGAAAAAAATTTCATACCAGGTGATTGGTGATTGCCAAAAGCCACAAGAAAAGTGTTCCCAAGAACAATAAAAGCTGTGGCAACCAGTACCCTGTTAAAAGGACAAAGATTAAACCATAAGAATTCACATCACTATAATAAAGTTGTGAACAAAAACGTGAGAGTGATCTCAATTCATGTTTGGCATACTTGACTGTCACCAATTTGTTCAAGACAAAGTAAGCAAAGGCAATATTAGATACAAACTGAACAGATCCCAAGGCTGCAAGAAGAGACTGCACAGCACACAAAAAAAAAAAATAGCTAATCAGAAAGGAAGGAAATACATCTGTCAAATCAGACCAAAGGAAACTATGTATTTAACTAAATATATGCTAACCAACCGAAACATACAATACTACCACATGCTATCATAAATTATATAAAATGTTAGACTCAAAACCCCAACAATATTTGTATCATGGAAAACTAACCTGAGCAGCATACCCAAAGGAAATGAAATTAAGGCAATTTCCAAGAAAGAAAAATATGATACCTGCATATCATGAATTATGCAAGCAAAACAAGAATCAGAAATCAGCCACACAGGTCAAATGTTAAAAACATATAAATAAGTGCAACTAGACCATACCAATTCTCCAACTCTGGAAGTATATAACAGGCTTCAGAGGTATGTTTCCATTTACACCATCACTTCCAAGTAAATGTCTTTCTCTCTGCAAAAAATACAGTCCAACCTCTTAGTGTTTCTCAAATAATTTGGTATTGCAACTTTCAAGACATAGTAGTAGAGCTCCGTGACCATTGCCACAGTTTGTGCAGACTGCAGATTAATATTGATATTCAAAGAAGTCATATGTGTGAATTTAAACAATTTTGAGATAATGAATCAGCTGCAATTAAAATATAAGAAAGTCTCAGTGCTTCACTTTAACAATGGAAGTCAACGTCACAAATATTTATGATCCAACTTGTCCCAAATCTAAAAAATCTTGCTGACTATATCTTTTATACATGCAACATTATGACATCAGCTGAAATCATAATTAGAATACGCTGACCAAGTGAATTTTGTACCTCATTACAAAAAGGACACCAACATATTCAAAATGTGTACACCACAGATGCTTCCAATGAAAATAAAGTCATACCTCATTATGCCCTAATTTGAGTAGATTGGTCCCAAAGTTTATAGCAATGCTGCCAAAAAGGTTGATGAAAGCTCCAACAATCCACTCCCCCATAGATAAAATGTGACACTGTGAAGGAGACCCCGCATGCAGCAGAGAGTTTGAGGACCCTGTTAAAACGGATGCTAATTCTCAAATTCTGCACGCAAGGCAGAAACAGGGTAGAAAGGGAGATAGCCCACCAAGTAGGCCAGTTGTCAGAACAACAGTAGTCTTGCGTCACCTGCAACCATAAATCAAACTATTATATCAATATTCAAGCATTCAACAATGTTGTAAAGTACAAATAATTGTAAAATGAGAAATTGTTTATGGAGGGAGATCTATGTCTAAAATTAATGAAACAGGTTGAGAAAAAGTGGGAATGAGAAAAATAAATAAATAAAAGGAAGCAAGAAGTAGCTAATTGCATATGAAAAACATAAATCCAACTGGTTCAGCCCATAAAAAGTAAAACACATCTGCGCAATGAATCTCCTGTGTAGTTAAATTTATCGGAAGGAAATAAAAGCTAACCAAAATTGAGGGGGAAAACACCACAATGCTGCTGTTTTGATATCTCTAACATTTTCTGACACAAACAACAATTCAAACAAGAAAACCAGCAGAAATAAAAGAGGGGCAGCTCCTAACCCAACATGATTCCTTAAAGGACCCCAGATCTGCTAAATTTACAGCCAATTTGCACCACTAAACCGATCCAACTCTATTTGTACGGGTTGATTTAAAGAATAGATGATTAATTACAAAAAAATAATAATAATAAAGAACAAAAATTATGATCACCCAAATGCATGTATGTGTTGTATGGTCAAATAGGAAACGAAAAAGCTAGAAAAAGCAACTTGATTACCTAAGAAACAATCAACTCACTCTTACTTGGAAACAGAAACGAAATTTATTGGGATGCTTGAATGCTTGATTCCGTCTAGCAACAGGATCGAAGATACGGGTTTAAAAAAAACTCAAAAAATGTGAATATAAAAACAAAAGGCAGTATTTAGTACACCTCCTCAAAAAATAAAATAAAAACTAAATAGGAATGAGACTTTTCTTGGTCCAAAATTAGCGGAGGTTATGTCATTATATTCGAGAAGGTATACGGAAATGGAATTGAAACGTCATTGATGAACAGCGCAATGGAGAGAATGCGAAAGAGAGAGGAAGCTGCTGGGTCAAGGTCATTAGAGCAAGACAGCGTGAGACTTGAGCGACCGTTATTACCGCCGTCTTCTAGTTTAGGTAGAGAATACGCATCGAGTTTGCACCTTGACTAACGTCGTTAAGTTGAACTTCCAAAGTTTCAAAACTTTTCTGTCTTTCTTTCTTTCTCGTGAAATGTATGGGTCAAACTAGTACGCTCTGCACACGAGTTCTAATAGAATTTTCATATTATATAATATTTGATATAATATTATATAAGATACTACTATATTTTAGATTATTATTTATTAAGATTTTATATTTTATATTATATATACAATACATGCAGTAAAGGGGATGCATCTTATGAAAAAAACCAAATACAGGCATGGCGCTCTTGCATTTAAGGTGAATCTTGAAAAGGTTTATGATAAGATCAATTAAAGCTTTGTGGAGCAAACACTTTGAGTTTGTGTTCGTGCCTTCCACCATTGGCCTTATTATACATTGTGTCAGCTCTTAGTCGGTTTTAGTTCTTCCAATGGAGTTAAGCTAAATAGCTTCAGGTCTACCCAAGGACTTTGGCAAGGTGATCCAATGTCCCTATACCTATTTTGTCTTATGTATGGAGAAATTGGCCATTCTTAGTACTCAGAAGGTGGCGAGAGGGGAGTGGGAACCAATGGTGGTGTCTAAGGGTGGCCATTCTTTTTGGTATGATGCTAGGTGGCACTCTAGGCAACAAGTTCCTATATGTGCATGTTGCTATACACTCCTTTCTTTAAATGATTTTTGGAGCAATGGTAGTTAGCACTGGCATATATTTTCAACTCCTATCCTAGCAATCTTGAGGGTAGAACTTGCTTTTCTCCCTATGTGATCCTCTAGTGTAGTGCAAGTGGGTGGATTTGGCTAGCCGCTTCTTCATTTATTTACTTAGCAGCTTCAAGCTATATGTGGCTCCTCTAGCAGTATTGTGAATGGGATTATACATTAAATTGAACGTTGCTTTGGCAATACATGCGCTGGCTTTTGAAGAGGTGGCTTTTTAGTGCCTAGAAAAAGTGCAAGTTATGCTTTGGCTTTTCCTCTATGAGGTTCTTCCAACAAATTTGTTACCCTTTTGAAAAGGTCTTGCATTGGATCCTGTTTGTACTCATTGTGGGCAAGATCGACTGACATGCACTGCCTCAGGGATTGTCCCTAGGCTAGGATGATCTGGATTCTCTTAGGATTTATGCATGACCTAGCTTTTGATAGTCATATAGGTGGTGCTTAGATCAAGAAGTTTAGTATGAACATAATAAGAGTGGCGAGGCTACCACTCTTTTTCTTGCAATTATTGATGGGTTTGGTATGACTGTAACAATGATATTTTTATTGCAATGTCTTGGAGCTCTTCCTCTATTGCTCAAAATGCTCACATTTTGGCTATTGAAATTCAACATTGTAGAACTCAAGGTCGTCATTTGTAGGATAGCCTTTTCACATTGAGGTGGTCTTCCCTTAGCAATGGCTTTATCAAGCTCAATGTTGATTGTAACATCCCCAAATTTATAACTAAGAATCTTAATTATCGATAGCAAAACCAAGAGAATCTGGACAAATGTTATGAAACACAACAAATAGACTACTTAAGTATGTCCAGAGAAAAATGCAAAGAATTACGAAAATGCCATCACTTAGTGAAAATTACGAAAATGCCCTTGCTATGTAAAGGAAATTACCAAACTACCCTTGCCTTATTAAATGACAAAGATACCCTTACTCTATGAATGGAATTACAAGAATATCCACTAACATCTTTGCACAAAACATGGAAACGTGTTTGCATAAAACATGGAAACATGTTTGCATAAAACATGGAGCATTTTCATCCAACATGTTTGCATAAAACATGGAAACGTGTTTGCACAAAACATGGAAACGTGTTTGCACAAAACAAGGAGCATTTTCATCCCAAAATTCAGCCAACATGTTTCCATAAATCATGCTCCAAGTGCTTTCCATCTTCTGCTTTTTTCTCTAATCTTTCCACTATAAATACTCCTCAAACTCTCTTCAATTGAAACTCCTAAGTGTTCTTTCTTTCTTATTCTATCATTCTTCTTATGTTCTTCAAAAACTTCTCTTGATCCTCTAAACTTCATCCAAACACTTCAATCCTAAGTCCAAACTTTCACTAGCCCTCACAAGAGTTACAATCTTTAACTCTAGTGAGAAATATTTTCTTAAGCATTCAAGTTCTAGAGCCAAGATTCAAGGAGGGTCATCCACTCCAAAGACTCTTGTTCGAAGCTTAAGGAAGAAGAGAAGGACCCTTTTTAGACCCTACACAAGAGGTAGGAGCTTCATCTTTAATTGTTCAAGCATTGTTGGCTTCTAACCTTGATAGAATGCCTCAAGTTTGAGTTATTGTCAAAAGTTTTAAATGATTATTTGAAAAATATATTTTTAGAAATATGACATGTTCTATTCTGTTATGAGTACCCTTATGATGTTATCAAACTCAAATATAACTTGAAAAGATTGTATGTGAAACCTAATTTAATAAAGGTAACTTAAGACATGAAAATGGTAGGTGCTGGAATTTCTAGTTGTTTCTGGCAGCAGGTACTTCGAAAGCTACTGTTCATAAAATATCAAGTATCTCGAAATTAAAATAATTTTAATATAAACTAGACTCATTATAGAACACTCTCCAAAAAGAATCACCTAAAACGGAGTTTTCTAGCTCAAGATATAAATTTTTAAAGTAGAGCCTAAGACTGAAACTTTAAATCTGACCTTGTAGTAGTAAAATAGATGTAACTCACTCTAGAAAAATGTAAATGGACTGATTTCAACTTTGTTGGAGAGCTAACACATATAGGAATACACCCATGTATGTTATGTATAAAGTTTTGTACCACGTAAATACAGAATGAGAAATAAATTTCGGGATAGTGTACTGTGAAAGTGCAGTTTGGAAAGGTTCTGGCTAAGGAAAGACTTGGTATTTAAGCATGTCCATTGTGACCCACCTCTCTTTCACAGGAACCCTCCTATGCATGGTTTACAGTTGATTTACACTATTCCAAAGATGTAAATGCTAAAATTTGATGAGTTAGGAATTTGGAACTACCTTTACTAACAAGTATACAGAGAATTATAAACTTTCTTCTAAAAGATGTCAAAACTATAAATAAAAGAATCAAGTCTTGTAAAGAGAGAATTTTAAGAATTTAAGTAGAATAATAATCTTCAAGAGTTATATAAAAGTCATAATAAAAATATATAAGGAACCTATAATAATATTTTGAAGTGCATTAATGTATTAATGGAATGCTAAGAGTACAAAGAACACTAAGAGAAAAAGATAATACTAAGACATCCATTACCTCTTACGAACACTAGGAACTCAACTTGATAACTTTGGTTAGTTAATATGAATTATCTATGAAAGTGTTTACTATGAGATTTACATGATATTGTCCATGTTTTATGAAGTGATTTATAGTAATGTGAATGTATGGTGATGAATTATGAAATGATGAGGATGAATGATTGATTGCCCAAGGTTTATTGTGATTACATGATAATATGCATACATTCATTTTCCAAAAGAAATAATAAAAGTAAAGTTTGAAAAAGTAGCAATGAAAGTCTGAAAAAGTGGACTTGAGCTAAACTCACGGCTTAACCCCCTAAACCGTTGAGATCACGACAGCGGAATGAAAACCAAAAAGGTTATGGCGACGGCCATGGTATGAGCTCATTACCCTTTTAGGGTGGTCTAAGGCATTGATGCATTCATCCCGTGAATAATTAAGAAATATGTTGATGAAATAAATGAAAGATGATGATCACTAAACAAGTGAATGTTGAGGATGAGTAATCATGAAATGCATGCACTCCTAAATGATTATCGCTTATTAGTGGTTTTACATGATATGCTTATATGTATGCTTGATGAAATCTTGAATGAATATTTACGCTAATGTTCAAGATTAGTTTAAAAGTAATCGCACTTGACTAATCACGTTTGTGAAAGTTTGATAATTGAATCCTTACTGCTCACCTTTTTATAATAAACCCAAGTGACTGGACGACAACGATGACACTTTTAGTACAAGTAGGAACTCCTCTTGAGAAATCATGTATTTCTCACTCCTATGTTTATTTTCCGTTGTCGTTACTGAGACAGACGTGTCCACCTAAAGCAACGAGGCCGTAGCTGAGGAAGGAGGTAGCACGTGAAGATTTCAAACCGTTCAAGTAGGAGTATTCCGAACTTTAGTTACATTATAGTTTGTGAGAAACAATTAGTAATAGTAGAACTTATATTGTTATTTGTAATAACTTATCAGTATGATATATGCCCTGTTGTGACTTATGTATTAAGTGATTATATTCCAGTTTATGTGATAATTGTTCTACACTTGGTCTTTTATTCCGCTTATTTAATTAAGTGCGCAATGTAATTTGATTATTATCTATAAAAGCGCTATGTATTTCACTTCTAGATTCTGAGGCTTAAGTTTTCAAAAAAATTAATTTATTTAAAGAAAAAAAAAACTTCCATTATTTTTCTAAGTTAATTTCAAAAGAAAATTAATACAAGGCATAAGTGACAACTAATAGAATCCAAATGTGAACTTAAGCACAGTGGGGTTCTATTAGGGTGTTACATTGATGGCAATGTTCTTTGGGGTGTGTACTAAGCAGGGTATAGGGGTATCATCAAAGATAACCTAAGCAGCTAGTTGGCTGTGTTCTCTAGGCATGCATGAATCCTGAGGGTTCTTCATGTAGAGCTTCTGGTCATTAAATAGGGTCTTATTCTTGTGTGGTATAAAGGATATAGAAGGATCCTCTATGAAACTAATAGTTTGGAGGCCTTTTCTTATGTGATGGCAACCAAATTCCTACTTATCATATAGAGCGAGAGTTATTGGCTAAAATCCAGGATATTGTTCATCGCTCATGGTGTGTCCATTTTGTTTTAGCATGGAGGGATGACAATGGATGCTTTGATCATTTGGCTAACACGGGTGTGGTCACTATGGAGGAGTTTGGATTGTTGGATTCACATTGTAAGGCGCTTGCTCTCTTAATGACTACAAACCAAGGTGAGTCGCTAATTCCCTGATCCTCTTGTTTTTCTTTTATTTATCTTGCTATTTACCAAAAAAAAAAAAAAAGGAGATTGTTCCCATTTGGGGTCCAAATTTGCTTTTCCATTTTTATCATGTGTTATTAGACAAATAAAAAAAAAGGTAAAATGGTAAAACATCATGTTCAACTCTAACAAAAAAAGAAAGAAATTGATCTATTTCCTACCTGTTACAACATAAGCATGGATTAAGCGATTAGAATTTGAGGCCAATTCAAATATTTTCTTCTCTCTCTTTGTAATTATCACAAATTTGTCTAAAAATGTCAACACCTCTTCATTTGTAGTTGATAACTTGCATTTATGCGTACTATTTTCTCTCAAAATGGTAGGCCTTTTTGCATCATGTTGCGCATTGTTATCATGCATTTGCATTGAAAATAAACAATGTCCTCATTGTGCATAATTGTTAAACTATTTGATAACTGCACTTGATTGTGTGATCTAATGATTATGGGTGCCCAATGCATGACCTGTAACACCCAAAAAATTATTTAAAAAATTAATTTGAACTTTATTAGTGAGAATTTCAAAAATCTGATAGTTTTACTAATGATGAAAATGACCCAATGGACGCGTTAAAAAAATAAATAGTAACTTTGCGGGCCCTGCAAGCCCATCGAGATAGTTGAAACTCTAAATCTAGAACCAAGAGATGCTTGGGACTGAGAAAAGATAAGGTTAAGGTTAGAAATTATTAGAAATGCAGATTTTATACTTAGAATTTAATTTCGGGCAATATATGATTTCCCGAGTACGGTGTTCCACCAGTTCGGTAAAATTTTGGTGTGTAATATTTACACTGAAAAATAGCTTAATCTTTAAGAATTGGATGATGTCTATCCATTTAAAACCAAGTGGACGGCTAAGAGCTAATCTTGACTAACAAGATTAAATCCTAACAATCCATCTCATTATTTCCTTTTAGAAAGCAAGAAATACACATTTGACTACGTAAATAATACATTTAACCAAGGACAAATGCAATTCACCAAACCTTATCCCTCCACCAAGTCATTTTCGGCTAGGCCTTTTCTTATCAGCCATATTCATTTCTTCTTCTTCAAACTCCAATTCCTAGCTTGAAAAACTCAAGTTACAACATTAAGACTCCATGATCAAAGCACAAACTCAAAACTAGTCCTTGATATCATCATACTAAACACCAATAGAAAATCATCACCTCACTTCACCATTAATAAATTCTATTGTGTTGGCTGTCTAAGAGGAGGATTTGAGTGGGTTGAATCAAAGATTGGGTGTATGAACTCTAGAAGAAAGCCAGAAATAAAAATTAAAGCTTGCAAGAGTCAAGTAGGGCTTTATTTTTTCTCTTTTCTTTCAAATTTGTTCTTAATATTTTTGATTGATTTGGAAAGAAAGTTTTTAGTTATATTGGTTGATAATACATTGATATTGATATGTTTAATTTTGTGGATTGTTTGGATAACATTAGAAAGTCATTTTTCTCAAAATATATTTTGAGCTATATTACTGGAAATCCCAGTTTTAAGCAAATAGGCAAGAATATGTGATTTTTTTACCCAGTTAGAGATTTTATTTTGAGCTAAAATGTTTAAGTGATGAAGCTAACATATAAAAGTGTCTCTAGGAATTTTCTAAGCTCTTTAAAGCACTTTTGCTATATTTTAAAATTCAGAAACCAAGAGGGTTAGGGTTTATGCCTAAATAGTAAATTTTGGAGTATTGAATTTGTCTAATTTTGTTACTATATCAAATGATTGAATTTTGACTTGAAAATTTTATAGGATGTTGAGGACATTTGAAGTCCAACCTTCTGACTATTGGTTGTAATTAGAGGGTTTCTGATATCTGAATTTGTATAATTTTAACATAGCTAGAAAGCTTTTTTTGCTCTGAAATTTTAATAGGTCCTTGGGGACACATTTTAGTGTCATGGGTAATTTTTATAGCCTTAGATTTAGTTGTTTGATATGCAAATTAAATTTTGTCATATAAGGGTAAAAATCTGCCAATGTGTTAGAATTGTACAAAATGCTTTGATTTGATGATATAAGGGCGTTTGGTTCTAGTATGACATGAATACTTGAGTGTAAATATTTGAGCATGAGGCTTGTGATATATTATAAATGCATGCTAGAAAAAGTAAAGATTGGTTTATGAGGAATGAATGAGAATCATTTGTGATTGATTATATACATGTGATTAATGAATGCATTTAGAAAAATAAGATTGAGACTATAACTTGATATCTCATTCGATATGGTACCAATGGCACGTAATAATGAGAATGGTATAGATGAGATCATTTTCGACTTGTCAAGGGCAAGTAAAGAAAGATGAGATCCCCTTTGACTTGTCAACGACGCTTGTCAACGGCAAGTAAAGATATATGAGATCCCCTTCGACTTGTTAACAACAAGTAAAGATATATGAGATCCCTTTTAACCTATCAAGGGCACATGAAGTTAAGAAAGATACCAAAGTAAAGGAAAGATCGCTGCATTTATTATATGCATAAGTATGTTTTATTAAATTATTTGTCTAGAATGAATTTCTATGAATATGAGTACTATGAAATATGAATAGCAAGTAATTGAATGTTTAAAAGAGACACACTTCGAAAGAATGATTTTGAACTCTAAAATGAACCATTGTTATGTAATACATGATCACATTTTGTTAATAAACCGAAGTAGCTGGGATGATGACGATGACATGGATTTTATTATGCATTTTGGGGATACCCTACTAAAAATTTAAGAATTTTCACCCCTATGTGTTTGTGTTCCTATGTGGTCTCCAAATTGATCTAGAAAACAATGAGGTTGCTACACAAAAGAAATCAGATTTGCAGCGGTTTAGTAGCTGAGGCTTGTATCAATTGTACTTAGTTATATGTAAATATAATAGAGAATAAATGTGTAGTAAAGCTCATAGAAGAGTTTCCTCTTGTATTGACTTTGTATTCAATAAATGTTTTGTTTCTTTATTATATATTTTAATAGAGTTACAACTTAGTTATTACATTAATTACTTAAACTTGCTATAGATAGTTAAGAAAGGACGGCATATTTACAAGTAACAATTCTCAAGTCCGATGACATGGCTTAAGGATGATGTTATACTTGGGAGGGTGTTACATGACCCTTCTCTCTATTAGTGTTATTATGTATACAAGATTTCCAATTTAGTGCGTGATAACTTGAAAGGAGCTTGGAGCAACTGGAACACAAGATTCATAGTGCAGCAATCGCTATAGTAGTCAAACATTGTGTAGTGCCCAGTATTTTGTCAATATTTGGAGCTACAAAAGTAAGATTGAGATTATTTTTGTGGTGTTAGATATATGGAGTCCATTATTTTGTTCAAAATTTTTCTAAACTTGTGCTTTCACTTTTTCTTGCAATTTCCTTACAAATTCAACTTTGGCTTTACCATCCTTATGCACTAACGATGAATTACAAAAAACAAAGACTAGTAGGGATTCCATTTTTGTGGTTGTTGATAGGTTTTCTAAAATGGCTCATTTTATTTATTGTAGGAAGTTGATTAATACAACTCATGTTCCTAATTTGTTCTTTAAGGGGATTATGAGACTACAAGGATTACCATGGAGTAATGGAAGGATTTCAAGGTTACATGACTAAGGCTAAGGAGAGAAGATTAAGAAAAGCTTTGGCTCTTGAGCGAGAAAAAAATCTTTGCTCTTATTAAGAGACCATACTCTTATGCCAATCTTCAACCAAGGCTTATCAATCTCCTGATTATGGCACCCTCCATTCTTTATCTTATCTATCTTCTACTTGTGTTCTTCTAATTTCACCTTCATCACATTTTTGTTTATTTCAATTATTTTATTTTAGAATATGATTCTATTTGGTCCTACTTCCAACTCCTACATCTGAATTTTAAACTCATAGAAGTTGAGTTTTCATCAATCCGACTTTTTGTATTTTTCATTTCTCCAAAACAGTAGTGTTTACAAACCTAAATAGACAAACTGTCTAAACTCAAGCTTAATCTATTTTGGGCTGTGCCACCAACTATGCCCATAACATGGTTTCTTTCTTAAATTACAAAGTAGTCAAACTAATTAAATCTTCTAACGGACCATAAAATCTGTGGCCATTATTCTATTTGAAATGGATTGCATTTTAGGTCCTATTCCTTCAATTGAACACAATTGACAATGCTTGCAACTTCCAAGTCTTTGAAATTTGTAATGGGCCTCTTTCAAACGTGCTAGCCATCATTCTGTCCAAAGCTTCTCTTGATCATCTCTCGTTAGCCTAATCATGTAACCTTGAATTCCTTCCATCGCCTCCAAGCTTAGGTCGGTTCTTTGGTCTTCATCAATTTGTGCTATTGTTTGTTGGTTATAGTGATAGTGCTCATGGTGATGTCGTTGTTAATGGATGTGCTAGTTGTGGTGTTAGGAAATTTGGTAATAGATATGGATAGGGTCTAGTGGTAGTGGTTGATATGGTGGTGGTGGTGTCGATTGTGGTGATAACATTGGATCTAGAAGTCACGATAATGTTTATGAGTGGATGGTATTGTTAAAGCCCTAACTAGGAAGGAATCTTCTGTATGACAATAGATTGGAGGTGATTAATCTTGTTCTTTCTTCATTCTCATTGACTAATGAAGTGCATTTCAAGTTCAAAACAAAAAAAGAAAGAAAAGGAAATTATGTACAACCTATACTACAGTGATGTAAAGCCGTTTAATTAACCTGCATTTTGGAGAAAAGTTCTCTTTCATGCCCTCATCTTTCATAACTACTTCTGAATGGTTACAAAGCTGTTTGTAATATTTTGGCCCAATTATCATTCTAAACAACACTGTTGTGCTGATAATTAAATGTTTCCACAAGAACAACTACAACGTAATCTCACTTTAGGATTATGCATACTTGTATAATATAAAAAATGTAACATGATAGTACATTTATCATTGTTGCATATAGCTCGACGTAATCCTATTTCCATATTTTATAGACTTAAAAGGAATGAATGGATGTATACTTAAAATTCTACCTCTGATAAGCCCTTGCAACCTGGAATATCTACCCACTCAATTTCCACAACTACCTCGCCACACTCAACATTTCTCAATCTTAAAGTCATTTCTTGGATTATAATTCCATTGTGCCAAATGCAGTTGCTCTCTTCAGCAAGGCAGTTAGTCCTATTTGGTTGAATCCTCTTGACTGCACAGCCATTTGGGAGGTTGTCTAACCCCATCTGCACACACTGAACATATGGTTTTATGTCTATGTCAGCATCACCCATTTCGTCATCAACTGAGAAAGTGTCTTTATCATAAACTGTCTGTAGAGAAAGACAAAATGCAAAACCATTAACAAGTAAGTACTATGCTATGGTGGTATAACAATACCAATAATATTGACAAAAATCAATTGTTTACGACAGTACCAATGATTTGAAATAGCTTGCTTCAGTACATACCAAATGTATAGGTGTTTTGGCATCCCTGATAGGAAGGGTCAATTCTTCATTCCACTCAGGATTAATATTGTTTTTCACAACTCTAGTCTTCAGCTTCTGCATATCAGACTCAAATTAAGCTTAGACTAATTATTTTGAAGAATCAGAAAGTAATGCTAGTAATCTTTAGATGATACGGATGTATCTTGTCCTTCTCCAACAACTCACAAAAAAAAAATGAGAAGCAAAATTATAGATTTAAATAGATGGGTTTTCTTTTAAACACAACCACAGGCTAGGTTTCTAGCTATATATACGTGTTGACATTCTGTGTCTCAATAATAACCCTGGAAATATTTAAGTGCTCTAAGAACAAGAAAATACATGTATTGTGTTCTATTTAATAAATGTCACATTGGCATTGTGGGACATTATTGCCTTATATGTTCCTTGCATGTTTAGTGCAATAGCTGGTGTGCTATTTATTAAATGGATCACAGCAAATGCATTCTCTTTCTCTTTAGAGCACCTAAGAATTTCTCTGATAACCCCTATGAAATATTATAGCTTAAATGATAAAAATTAATCATATTTACTTGTTTGACATTACATAATTAAATAATAGTATGAAAAAATTTTACATTGTTATTGTCTTTGATTATTATTGTGACATTGAAATTAGCCTATGGAAATCATAACCACAATGGTAACTTACAATGATACATTTCGTGTCATCTTAGAATGCCATCTCTAGTTATTTGAAAGTTAACACCTTCGTTAAATTTTCTAAGAACTTAATATTGGTTCATTATCAAACTGAAAATATAGGAAGACATTTAATATCAAGTGAATAAAAATAAAAATATTAGACATTTACATATACTGCCTTTGAAGTTTTAAACTGACTATGTATAAAAATCCTAGAAACATGAGTATGCATTCACAAAAACATTGGAATGTAGAAAGAAACAATAATCCCTAAAAAAAGCTTGATCAATTTCCATTCGTTAAAAAGAAAGGATCATACCTGTAATTAATGAAATCTAACTAAACCACATCACAATCACAAAATATAAGGAAAAGAAAACTATAAGAAATAAAGGATAAATGCTAAGAAAGGACTTTTTCCTAAAATCCCTGGTTTAACGTTAGTTCTCACGACAAGATCCAAATGATCTATATTACGAACATTATTATATAAAAGCATAATTATTAAAATAATTTACTCCTGCAACTTTTCCAAATATCTTACCTGTTGACCCATGTTGACAACAACATAGGGGTCGCTGGAACAGGCATCGCGAATAGCGAGGTTAATGCCTTTTTTAACACGAAGTTTGAGTAGACCTAGAATCATGTCCATTGAAACACACCTTGTTATTGCAGACCAAGCCTAAAAAATCAAGAAAAGGACAAGATGATCGATAATGGTTAATTGAAGCAACTTTTGTCACCTAACAAACAATCAATTTCGATGTGTCTGTTTAATGTTAAAGTGAACAAATTGGACTAAGTACAATATACTAAACACAACTAATGATTGAATGTATGAAAAACCAAGGCAAGGAAAAAGAAGAATGGATCTTCTTAAAAGAAATCTTTAGACATCATCATTTACTTACTCCACTTTTCGCCTATCCGAATTTTACTGATTCAAAACAAAATGCCAAAACAAAAGAAAAAGTAGGAAATTAAAGAAAAAAGGGTCAACATAAGTTTTGGCAGGTAACAAAATTTGTGATCCTCATGCATTGACCCGTTCTTTTGCCCTCTTCTCCCTATAATGCAGCTACATCACAAATATCCAAGAAATAATTCTTGAAATCTATTCACATTGGTTATATCTTAAAATAACAAATACAACATAAGTTTAATTTTGATAATATAAAATATTTTTATACAAGCAACCAATTACATATATTATCAAACTAATAAAATAAGCTTGACTGTCATAAAGTCATTATATATAGGGATTTGATTGGAAAAAAGTATCATGCATTTACATTAAACTCTTTCAAGATATTATTATAGTTATTAATAGAGTAAATTCTAAATTAGTTCTTGATAATATCATTTATGGGAAGTTTGATCCCAAACAAAAATAAACTAGTCTCAAGGTCCCCTACAATTATAATATATGGACATGTTACTCTCGGATCACTGGAAGTTGATACATTAATTGGTAAATCATTACCTTTACCCCATAGGTTTTTGGATTTTTTATTTCTTTAGTGGATTTACTTTTGTTCCTTTTATAATCATTAAACAAGCGAAGAAAAAGTTTGTTCACCCTACATTTCCTTTCTGATTACTTCATAATTTTGATTCATTTTGTTAATGAAAAAACCATTAAAACACAATGTTCAGTTGTTAAGGGAACTTCTATTAAAGATACCTGCCTTGACATTGATTGAGGAAACACTTGACACCTCAAATGCACATAGTATTATTACAAAATTTCGCTACAATATTTTTGGTTTGAGGCAATGCTTAAAAAACGTTGTCTAAACATACAAAAACCATCGCCTTTGATCAAAGGCAACACTTATCCACCAAAGGCAACATTTTTTTTGGGGGTTGGCTATGCTGTGATTGCCTTTTCTTTAAAAGTTTTGCCTTTACTATAAAAGTGTTGTCTTTTATTAGATTTTAGATAACATGTTATAAGCATTGTCTTTTCTCTTATTATAGACAACTTATAGGAAGCATTGTTTTTGCTTTTATGATATGCAACTTTCTATAAATGTTGTCTTTTCTCTTATTATATGCAACTCTCTAAGCATTGCCTTTTCTTTATTATAGGCAAGATATATCCATTGCCAATTTTGTTAATAAAAGCAATCTTTTTAACATCCTCCAACCTATGCTTTTAAAATTTATCATTCCAAGACCCCTAACAAGGATCACTACTATTCCATCCTATGCATTAAGTTTAATGTGCAACATAAACCTGACAAAAATTAAAACACAATCAAGCTTAATTTATTAAATAGCTATAAATATTATTTTTCTTTTGATAATTATTGAATAGCACTAATGCCTAGCTAAGAGGACAATTAAGAGAAATAGCCATACAAAGAACACCAACATAAGAAGAACATTTGTAAAAAGAACATAAACATAACCAACAACTCCTTTTTTATATTTAAGATTGCAAAAGTACATAATAGGCAAAAATCAATTAATTGAGAACCACTACCCATATCCTATGCATAGGATATTTAGAAATATATACTCCATTTCAATTGATTGAGCACTAATACCTAGATCCTTTTGTGATAGACAATTTCTAGTGACAGTAAAAACTATGAAAAACATAAGTTAATCACACCTCCTAAGCAAAAAGGAACAAAGGAGAAAGGACCTCAGTGTTGTGATAGAAATATTATGCAAACCTTAGTGCTTTGTTCAAGTTCATCTTCCTTACATGGCTGGTAGAAATCTCTAGAAAGAATGATAATGGGTTGGATACAACAAACCAAATCTTTTCAGAATAATACTAAAAGATAACATCTTATCTTCATATTATTTAAATGCAAAAAATAAAAATAGCAACCACCAAAAAACTAGATTGGATGCAAAGCTAGGAACCTTGCAACACATTTTGTACAATAAGGAAACAAAGGAAAACACTTGACTCAGGAAATCAAATAGCAAATACCAAGTTGTAAGAAATATTGTAATAAATGAAAGATAAATTTTCAGAGAAAATATTGTAAATCATAACTTCTAACAAATAAAGTGTTATAATTAGTAATGCAATACATATTTTGAAAATTGAAATTTTGAAACAAGCTACTAATATTGAGGGAAAGGGCAACAAAACTGCAATACCTTCTTTCGGTGCAACTCATGGTAAATATTTGAGACGTCAATTTGTTAACTTGGCTTTCTCTATTGAAGACAAAAAAATTATATTAAGAAGTTCAAAGATAAGCATGAGGCAATGTTTTAGACAAGAAGATAAGAGAGAGAGAGATAGAGAAGAAACCAACAAAGATAAACAAATTGGGATCTAACTAATCTTCTAAAGGAATGTATCTTCACTTATTTCATGGGAATAATAGGTGAAGATTTTATCTTGAACCAGTGAAAGTATTAAAGACTGAGATTAGATAGTCAAATAAAAATTCTCTAAAGTGATATCTATTGTTGATTTCTCAATGAAGTTAGATTCCATTTTCCATCATAGTCAAGAAAAATGAGGAACCAAATTTCTCTCTTGTCATCTGGAAAATATCTTCTTAAGCCAAAATTTTAAAAATCAATAATGTCAAATTGGTTCACTTCATTGGTCAGTTTATCAAATAAATCACATTCACA
This sequence comes from Dalbergia cultrata, assembly GCA_031216105.1. Lineage (NCBI taxonomy): Eukaryota > Viridiplantae > Streptophyta > Magnoliopsida > Fabales > Fabaceae > Dalbergia > Dalbergia cultrata. The sequence continues at coordinate 37,057,280 of CM062344.1, read as the reverse complement.
ATCAATGAACTTTCCCATTTACAATAAAATCAATCCTATAATTAAAGAGATGTATAGTGGATCAAGTCCAAGCTAAGTTGAAATGGCAATGGCTGCCTACAAAATGACCAAGCTATCTAGATGCTACTTAACTTCATTTCATTGCCTCACAATTAATGCACTTTCGAATCATGGAATGAACTTCTTGCAAAATGCAAAATAAGATTTTAGTATAGAGTAGTACAATGGAAACTAGAACTTTATACCTTTTAGGACTGGGATTCCCTCAAGATGCCGTCCTAAGAATATAAAACCAAAATAGTTCCATACCACATGATTTTAAGTTGAAAAAGAAAAGTACCTTATCAAGTAGATGAGAACTTGGGTTGTCCTGTAAATCTTGTTGTAATTTCTACAGCATTAAGGCATTGTAAGGAGAAAGTACTAATAGTTGCCCACTTTAACTTCTAAAGAGATTCGTTTCAAACTTTAAACAATAAAGATGACTTCATTTTCCAAGCTATATTGCACAAGATAATCACATTACATTTATAAAAACCTTGAAAAATCTCCAACAATAATAATTTGTAACCTATGTGGAACCTACGTAACATGTCTACCATTAAAGCTAATGATTTTGCCTTAATTCAATTTTTTAGTGTTTTCATTTTATATGCAGTTCCTTATCCTTCAGGGATTTTATGTTCCTTCTTTTTGTTAAAGTAATATGGTTCACAAGAAGACATAATTATTTAGTAAGTAGGAAGTAGAACGAAAGCCAAGAATACAAGGATTGTAGATTTTATTTTATTTTAAATGAAAGGCAAGTTTTAGTGTAAGGAATGAAATTCATCGATGAAAGTTAATATATAGCCAAACATTTTAACACAATGCACTCCAAAATGAAATAAGTTCCACTATATATGCAGTGAGCTGTTGATTATAGAATCGAAAAAGGAGTATTACCAATTAATTGCTACTGGGAAGCGAGAACCACTGGTCGAAGAGCTTCTCGACAATTCAAAATCAATGGGCTACCATCGTGCACTATTTCCATCAAGGGGGTACCACTGGATCCTATTGCTTTTGCAATGAAGCACCTTTGGTAGTTGGCAATTGACGAGCTCTGTCTAGGCCCAAATCACAAACACTAAGAAGCACTGTACATAATCTTGAATGTACGGTCTCCTTTTGTAACATCCCCAAATTTATAACTAAGATAAATGTTAATCTTAATTATCAATAGCAAAACCAAGAGAATCTGGACAAATGTTATGAAACACAACAAATAGACTACTTAAGTATGTCTAGAGAAAAATGCAAAGAATTACGAAAATGCCATCACTTAGTAGAAATTATGAAAATGCCCTTGCTATGTAAAGGAAATTACCAAACTACCCTTGCCTTATTAAATGACAAAGATACCCTTACTCTATGAATGGAATTACAAGAATACCACTATCATTGTCTAATTACAAAAATATCCTTGTCTTAGTTAAAGAAATTACTACAATGCCATTTGCACAAATCCCTACACTTGTCTTTAGACAAGAATGAATCTAAGCCATTGGATTAAGATGATAATACAATAATTTAACCACATACATCATACACATTTCTGAATCACATACATGCACTAAAGGTTAGAAAATCTCCACTAACATCTTTGCACAAAACATGGAAACATGTTTTGCACAAAACATGGAGCATTTTCATCCAACATGTTTGCACAAAATATGGAAACATGTTTGCACAAAACATGGAGCATTTTCATCCAACATGTTTGCATAAAACATGGAAACATGTTTGCACAAAACAAGGAGCATTTTCATCCCAAAATTCAGCCAACATGTTTCCATAAATCATGCTCCAAGTGCTTTCCTTCTTCTGTTTTTTTTCTCTAATCTTTCCACTATAAATACTCCTCAAACTCTCTTCAATTCAGAAACTCCCTAAGTGTTCTTTCTTTCTTATTCTATCATTCTTCTTAGACTTCTCTTGATCCTCTAAACTTCATCCAAAAACTTAAATCCTAAGTCCAAACTTTCACTAGCCCTCACAAGAGTTACAATCTTTAACTCTAGTGAGAAATATTTTCTTAAGCACTCAAGTTCTAGAGCCAAGATTCAAGGAGGGTCATCCATTCCAAGGAATCTTGTTCAAGCTTAAGGAAGAAGAGAAGGACCCTTTTTTAGACCCTACACAAGAGGTAGGAGTTTCTTCTTTATTTGTTCAAGTATTGTTGGCTTCTAACTTTGCTCATGGATAGAATGCCTCAAACTTGAGTTATTGTCAAAAGTTTTGAGTAACTATATTTTTAGAAAACAAAACATGTTCTATTCTGCTATGAGTACTTTTATGATGTTATCAAACTCAAATATAACTTAAAAGATTGTAAGTGAAACTTGAGTTAATAAAGATAACTTAAGACATAAACATGGTAGGTGCTGGAATTTCTAGTTATTTCTGGCAGTAGTTACTTCAAAAATTAGTGTTAATAAAATATGAAGGATCTCGAAATGAAAATATTTTTATTATAAACTAGACTCATTGTAGAACACTCTCCAAAAAGAATCACCTAAAACGGAGTTTCCTAGCCCAAGATATAAATTTTTAAAGTAGAGCATAAGACTGAAACTGTTAATCTGACCTTGTAGTAGTAAAATAGGTGTAACTCACTCTAGAAAAATGCAAATGGACTGATTTCAACTTTGTGGAAAAGCTAACACATATACAAACACACTTATGTATGCTATGCATAAATTTGTACACCACAAAAATACAGAATGAGATATATAATTTCGGGACAGTGTGCTGAGAAAGTCTTGAAGGTAGCGTGATACTGTGAGAGTGCAATTTAGAAAGGTTCTGGCTAAGGAAAGACTTGGTATTTAAGCGTGTCCATTGTGACCCACCTCTCTTTCCTGGGAATCTTACTATGCACAATTACAGTTGATTTGCACTAATCTAAGATGTTAGTGCTACAAATTTTATTCTAAAAGATGTTAGAACTCTAAATAAAAGATTCAAGTCTTGTAAAGAGATAAGTTTAAGGATTTAAGTAGAATAATAATCTTTAGGAGATATATATAAAAGTCATAATAAAAATATATAAAGAACCTCTAAAAATATCTTAAAGGGTATTAATGTATTAATTGAAATACTAAGAGTACAAAGAAGACTAAGAAAAAGATAATACCAAGATATTCATAACCTATTAGGAACACTAGAGACCTAACTTGATAACTTAGGTTGCTTAATATGAATTATTTATGAGAATGTGTACTATGAGATTTACATGATATTGTCTATGTTACATGAAGTGATATACAAAAATGTGAATGTATTGATGAGATATGAAATGATAATGATAAAATAATTGATTGTGCCATGATTTACTAATGTGCGTACATTCATGTTTCAAATGAAATAATAAATAGACCAACTCACTGCTTAATCCTCTTTGAAGATTAAGGTATTGATGATTTCACTCAGTGAGAATAAAAGTAAAACCTGAAAAAAGTTGCAATGATAGTCTGGAAAAGTGGACTTGAGCTAAACTCACGGCTTAACCCCCTAAACCGTTGAGATCATGGCAACGGAAAGAAAACCAAAAGGTTGTGGCGACGGCCACGGTGTGAGCTCATTACCCTTTTAGGGTGGTCTAAGGCATTGATGCATTCATCCCGTGAGTAATTAAGAAATATGTTGATGAAATAAATGAAAGATGATGATCACTAAACAAGTGAATGTTGAGGATGAGTAATCATGAAATGCATGCAGCTCCTAAATGATTATTGCTTATTAGTGGTTTTACATGATATGCTTATATGTATGCTTGATACTGAATGGATATTTCTGCTAATGTTCAAGATTAGTTTAAAAGTAACTGCACTTCGGCTAATCACGTTTGTGAAAGTTTGATAATTGAATCCTTATCTGTTCACCTTTTTTATAATAAACCCGAAGTGACTGGGACGACAACGATGACACTTTTAGTACAAGTAGGAACTCCTACTGAGAAATCATGTATTTCTCACTCCTATGTTTATTTTCCGTTGTCGCTACTGCAGACAGACGTGTCCACCTAAAGCAACGAAGCTGTAGCTGAGGAAGGAGGTAGCACGTGAAGATTTCAAACCGTTCAAGTAGGAGCATTCCGAGCTTTAGTTACATTATAGTTTGTGAAAAACAATTAGTAATAGTAGAACTTATATTGTTATTTGTAATAACTTATCAGTATGATATATGCCCTGTTGTGACTTATGTATTAAGTGATTATATTCCAGTTTATGTGATAATAGTTCTACACTTAGTCTCTTATTCCGCTTATTTAATGAAGTGCGCAATGTAACTTGATTATTATCTATAAAAGCGCTATGTATTTCACTTCTAATTCTGAGCTTAAGTTTTCAAAACATTAATTTATTTAAATAAAAAAAAAACTTCCACTATTTTTCTAAGTTAATTTCAAAAGAAAATAAATACAAGGCAAAAGTGATAACTAATAGAATCCAAATGTGAATTTAAGCACAGTGGGGTTCTATTAGGGTGTTACACCTTTCATGTGCAAATGCTACTTTGTTCAATTAGGGATTTGTAGGTAGGAAGTTCCTTTGGGTTGATTAGGGATTAGGGCTCTACAAAAAATAAGGAATTGAGAAGGGAAAGAGGGGAAAAGTAGTCATGTTTGTTTAAAAAAAAAACTCAAATTAGGAATATTTTGTTATAAAGTAAAAAAAAAAGATAAATTGGTTTGTTTATGGTTTAAATACGATGCAAAAAACCAAAATTTTAGTGGAAATTTTTTAGAGTCATGGTAAAATGTTTAGGCAATGCTTTTATAGCATGGGTAATTGGAATTTTAAAGGCAATGCTTAAAAGTGAAGGCTATTAAAAAATAAAAATAGGCAGTTCTTAAGTTTTAATGCAATGCTTTCAAAGTGTACTTTATTATGATTAAGCCCACTTTTTCAAGCATTGTGTTAAATAATATTGTCTTAACCTAATCCAAATGCTATCCTTGTAAAAGCATTGCCTTAGAACATAAAAGCAACCTTTTTCATGTGTTGCCTTAAAATAATGTTGCCTTAGATAAAAGATGTTGTAATGTTTGTAGTTGATTTGACTTGTGCTGGAAATGAGATTGAAAGCACTTATATGGAGACTTATGTATCTTCGTACGACCCCTCAAGTGAGATCCTAGCAGAGTTTACTGAGTTGGCTGCTATTTATGTTGGATTTCTTTATGTTATTTTGTGAAGGTGATTATTTTTGCCCTATATGTTCAAGTATAGTGGAATGCCTAAAAGGAGATCCTCCAAAGCTAGTAGAATGTGAGATTTGCAATTCTATTGGATCTAAATTCAACCGGTTAAGATCGGCTTGATTCAATTAACTCGAATAGATAAGAAATTTAGTGAAATGAGGCAATTTGTTCTAAAGTCAGAACTTTAGCCTATGGGTTCTCCAAGTCACTATAGAAAAGCTTTGGAAAAGATTAAGCTAAGAAAAATGAAAGAAGAAATAAAAATAACTTGCGCTAATTGAAAATGGCAAATACAAAGAGAAATAATAACTGAAAATAATTAAAAGAAATGGCTAATTATTTGGAAATTGTCATGTGTCTTTTCTACACATAAGATCCCGTATTTATAGTCCATTAGCTAAGCTATGTATATGATCATAATGATTCCTATTTTTTAGCAGCCATTGCTCATGCTTTCATACACGTTCCTTTAGCTATAGTACTTGTTAGTCTAATGTTCTTGTAGATCATGCAAGCCCATTTTCCCAGCTATTTTCTTCTTTTATTTGGGCCTACATTTCTTCTCATTCAACCCATCTCTCGATCATAGCTGCGGTAGCCTTTAACAATTTATTTTGGGCTTTTGAGAATTGCACTAACAATTTTGGGTGTCTAACATATGCCCATACGCCTCTTGGCTAAGTAGCTATTATGCACTATGAGGTGTTAATAAATGCTTCAGTAGAAAGCTTTCTTAGCCGTTATACTTTTATTCTTCTTCAATTTCCTTGCGTGATTCTTGGAATAGCTTTCCCATCAAATTTATGTTCAGATCTTTTTTGCTTTCAAACTCTATCCCCTTCTTGCTTAATCTTTTCTCTCCAATTCCACCATGTTTTCCTCTCAATGTTTTGAGTCTCAAAACCCTGACTCTTTTCCACTGAGGTATGATCCTTATCATCATCTTCATCATCATGCATCTCATCTCCTTAGATTGAAGATTCTGTATTTAGAACTTTAGTTGAAACCAACACTATCTCTTCTAGGGCTAAACTCCCCATTTATTCTTCTTGTTTTTCTATTTCCAAGCATCTCTTGGAGATTCACGGCTGGCCTTGCCTTAATGAAGCTTACACGAATTGGCTCGATCGGATAGAGGAGCAAAAAGGCCACCTTTGGAAAACATGGGGTATTTATGATGTAACACCCCAAAAATTATATAAAAAATTAATTCGAGCTTTTCTAATCATAATTTCAAAAATCCGATAGACATAGAAATGATGAGGACTATAACATCCTAAAATTTAACCAATACATCTAGAACATATTAAGGTTAATTTTTAGTCATTACCCTTTTGTTTCATTCTTAAACTTTACTATATTAAAATACTTAGTGGAAAATACGAATAAATTTTTCTTTTTGAAACTTGAAAACAAAACATGAGCTGCATGCTAAAATAAATCCTGACGTTCGCCACAAACATAACATACAAGAAAGAAAAATCAAATCATTCATAACCACAAAATACAAATGTTATACATAACAACACAACATCATCATAACATCATAGATACATAAGTTACTACTATCATAGATCCATTGTCACATCAAAAAGAAATACACATATGTATAAATATATAAAGCGGTATCTATGTGCTTCCATTGCATCCTTCTAATCCGACTTATAGCTTATGCCCCATGCCCATGCCCATGCCTTAGTAGAAGTCACGAACCACGTCATTATCTTCGTTAGGAAACAATACGGAAGAAGAGAGAGGGATGAGAAACTCATTCAAGGTTCTCAGTAGGGATTTCCGACTCTAACACATATGTCATTGTCATTATCCGAAGTGGGTGTCTATTAGTATGAGTCTTAATGACATGAATGCAATAGATATTGGATGAATGCATGACAATACCATATGCACATTAACATGAAAATCATAGTATCTGAGCACAACATAAAGAAACATAAATCATATGCGTGGCATAAAAGGCACAGTACTTTCATATAACTTCTTTCTCATATTCAAACTCTTAAGTTCTCTTCATCAAGGAACATCCACATATAAGTGGCATATAACTTATCATGTAAAACTTTTTCTCTTTTCTTAATTGTGTGACATTAAAATATCATACTTGAACTTTTAATTTCTTTTTCTTAAAGGCCACCCTCTTAACATAGCCACCAAAAACCAACCAACATACTAGCCTCGGTGATTTTATCATGGTCACCAAAACTCCGTCTCACCTATTGACTAGGAATGAGTTCAATCCTAACTAGTCGTCACTAGATTTCATATGCGGTAATAGAGGGGGTAACTTATCATCTCTAAGGATCACCTAATACACTGACTCCTAGAGTGCGGGTTAGGGTTATTTCCTTCTTTGAAACTCTATATTGGCATCTAGTGCACAGTGAATTGTCCGCTTTGGCAAGCTCAATGTCAATACCCTCACGGATTTGCCTCCTCCCCACCGAAGCGGGAGAAATGCGTCTCAGTGCTATGCCACTTTTAAAATCTCATTTTCGTGTTCCTGGGGGTGCTCAGCTAAACCGGTGTCACCCAGGACACATTTCTTGCAGTTTTTTTTTTTCAAAAACATTTTCAAGTCCTCAAATTTGATGGAAATTCGACAGCATAACTGCTGTATACCGAATTTCTTTCAAATTTGCTTTATGCCACAAGAACTCACAATGCATATACTTTCACATTCAATTCCACACTTCAAAATAAATCACTCAAGTCATACAAACAGTTTCATCATAGCACATTCAGTACTCATCATCATAGTATCAACATAATAAGATCACAACATCATAGATCTTAAGCTTAAAATCTGATTAATCTATTATCCGCTCTTAACCTTTTATGCACCTAGGGAACCATTACCAATAATTCTTACTAATGTTTATGCTTAGGAACCAATCCAAACAGCTTAGGCAGATTTGGGACAGTTTGATCTCATATCATTACGGGGTTTTAGAAACTACGTTTTAGACCCTTTCTAAGTTCCGTCTTTGCCTAAGGTGCTATAAATAATTTCTAAACCAATTATGAAGGATTCCTACACATATAAACTAATTATAAAACATGATTACTGCATCTAAAGGTTGCTGGATAGAAACAATATTCTTTATATTCTAAACGTTCTAGAATTCTCATTTTAAATCTTTTCTAGTTACTACTTTTTCTTAGCTTTCTCAAATTTATTCTAACATCAATTGTTCATGAATCCACTCATTCTAACATAATAAAATCATCATATAGTGAGCAAAACAGCAAGGCAGAACCGTCAACATCCATCATCATATCATGCATAGAATTTCATTTCTAATGCACATAGGTTACTAGTTTCTTTTAGAACCTTTTTTGAACTTCTAAAACTCATTGGAAATCAATTTATTTCATTAAATCATCATAAAATAGATAAGGGCAGTAGCTATTTTAATTTCTTCATGGTTAATCATTTAAAACGTAAAATCATGCTTGAAATATTCCTTAAGCTCACCTATGCTTAAGAAAATCATAAGACATAGGCTATTGGCACTTATGACTAGATGAAACCTATACTAGGTCCATCTCCATCACATGGCCGAAATCACTATTCATGAAACACTTCCATTTTCCAAACTTTACTTGAGATAATAGTGGGCAAGTCTTTGAGCTCTAGGTTCCTTAGGTGATGGCATAAACTCAAACATGCAATGCACTTGTTTTATTCTTTCTTATAAAGTGTAAGCATAAAATAAATATAAGATGCAACTTATTATTATCTTTAAAATTTAAGTGATGATTGGAAATATAAATATGAGAATGCAAGCTTATTCTTTACTCTTGGTAGCTTAGTGTTGACATGAAAAAAATATGAATGCAAGTTCATTTTTACTTTAACTAGAGCTCACACAAGACTTTGAGGAGAACGCAATTAATCTCAACCCAACACTTATCTAGCAAGACAAAGTGAGCTTTAGAGTTCTTTGTACCAAGATTTCAAAGAAACCTTATGGTTTGAATATCATCATCAAGCTCAAGGAAATGGATTCAAAAGTAAACAAAACTATAAAGGAAAAGAAAAGGCCGAAACTATAAAGGAAAAGAAAAGGCCGAAACTATAAAGGAAAGGAAATACACCATATTCTTTATTATGTACCCAAAACCTCTTATTTAGAGTAAACTCTAGAACGTGCCGACCAACTTTAAGGTTGACAAGGGTAAGCTTTGGGCTTTTTGAAATCCTTGTAATTATTTTCTTAAGGTAAAATCCTTAGTGAGCTAAGTAACATCTTTAATAAAACTTGAAGAAAGAAAAACTCAAGCTTTAGAGGCCTCATTGTAATGAACACAAAGTCATCATCTAGAGACACTCATCATCAAGTTATCATGAGAAGGTATCTAGGCCTTGAAAATCGAAAAAAAAAAAATAAAAAGGAGGGAACAATGGGAAACCGAAAAGGAAAAGCAAGGAAAGCTCATAACAACAACATTTTTCTCCAAGAACAAAGCATATTCAAGTAAAGGAATGACTTTAGAACAACTCCATATAACCTGGAAATCTTTCTTAGGAAGGAAAAAGGAGCTTGCTCTTGAGAAGAAAATTCCTCTCCAAGTGATGATGACAATTCGGCCAAGGAAAGAAAATGGAGAAAGAAAGTTGTGTTCTTGAGTTTGATTTTAGGAATGGTATGGCTAAGTGTTTCAAGAAGGATTTGATGGTGGTTGTGTGGTGGAGGGGTGGTGGTTTCTTGAAGACAAAAGGAGGAGAAAGGAAAGCTCTTTGAAGAATGTTAGAGGAAAGAAAAGAGAATTAGAAGAAAACTTGAAGTTGCCAAATGATTCAAAGGTTCATACAAGTTTCTTAGCATGTGTATATATAGAGAAATGAAACACAATGAGGCCTCCTCATGTTCCATGAGGTGAGAGAATTGTTGTTTGAACGCATGATAAAGTATGGTTGAAAGCATGGCTAGGTTTGGTCTTAGGCATGACTTCAAGCATGGTGTGGTATAGTCATAGGTATGGCTCAAAGTATGGCCTTTATGTGCAAATCAATTCAACATACGAAGAATATGGGGGAGGGGTTTATTTCATCTAATTGTGGTTTAGTGATGTGTTTAGGTGTTTCTTTGATTAAGCTTTTGATTAGGAGTTTGTAAGAAAATGTTTAGGTAATGTAATGGATAATTAGGAATATTGAGACATGATTAGGAGTGGTCTTGCTTCATTAGCAAAATCAAAACTCATTTTATGATATAAACAATTGTAGACACAATTCCTTAATTTAAGGAATTAGAAAAAGAAATGTAACACCCTAATTTTTAACCCAATACTCTAGAACATATTAGACTAATCATTAGGTTATTACTTCTTAGTCTCAACTTTTTATTAAAATATTTAGCGGAAATTACGGGTAAATTTTTCTTTTTGAAAACATAAACAAAGTGAGAGCCATAAACTTAACTAATCGATCGACAGAAACATAAAGCATGTGTAACAATTATCAGAAATCATAAAGTAGAGCATATAACCAAAGAACAACAATCATGATAACAAAGGACATATTCCATTAATAGCATAATTATGGTACATAAGTAGTCATACCCTCGTGGAGACGGGCAGAGCTTGTAGTACAATGGAAATAAAATACAAGGAAATGCAAAGTACATGGTTCAACATGAAGATAGAAAAACCCAAAACGCTACCCTCCTACTAGACTACGAGTACAAACTACAACCCCTCCCAAAAGGTACTACCAAAGGGAAGATCTCCATAAAAGCTCGGGTACTCGCAAAGCTCTCCATTGGAAACTAGTGACGACGGGGATCCTCGGGTGATGGAGGCAGGTAACCGGGGAACCGCTCTATCTCCTCGACGTGGGCGCATCTCGGCTTTCCTCGCCAAGCGTGGCTGCCTCACGGTCTCCTCACTCCCCTCGCGCTGGAACTGGGGAAAGGGAGCGGAGCCCTCCGAAAGAACATGCATTGGCAAATCCTCGGATGGATCAGTCTCGGACCTCCTCGAGCGAGGCACGTACTCCGAGTAGTCATGGACAACTGAGGCAGAAGTACGGGCACGGCGTAGCCATTCGTCACGCGGGCGAGTGCGCTCGAAGATCATGTCATCACCACCAAAAGGTGCAGTAGGAGTGAATTGGTAGCTCGAAACCGGGTAAGCGAAGGGTCGTCCCATGTACACAAAAACGCGGACGGCACAACGACCCTCGAAGTGATACGAACGGTGGTCTGGGTCGTAGTGCACCTCCCAAACAGGCGTGTCAATGGAAACCACAAACTTCGCCATCGGTCTCTGAAGATGTGACGAAAGAAGGAAGAGAGATGAGTGAGAATTCTTGCTAAAGAATCTCAATAGGAGTCTCCTATCCTAGGATTACGTCGTACGCATCCTCAGGAACTTTGGGTTTAATTATAAAATAGTGATCATGCATATAAGGTTCAATTTAGGGTTTCTCAAACTAATTATCCAAGGTCCATTCCTTTTAGCATGCATCTTGATGTTATGAGTGCAACATATTATATCATGGATGCGTGTCGATACTTGAGCATATAAAACAACACATCAAAGCACATAAACATAAATCGTGTGGCATAAGGGCATATAACTTTCAAGTGAATCATTCCTCAACTTCGTGACATCAATCATGGTACTTTAGCATATAAGCCACCCTAAAAATAACTAGGTTATGAGCTCATACCTCAGCTAGTCGTCACTGGCTCTTGCTTATTATCTGAATAAGCGAAATATAAATAATAATCCCGACTTGCAAGAACGGGTAGGGGGCAAGGATCATCTCTCTCTAGGATTACCCTCTTTGAAACGCTTTGCGGGCATTAAGCCACAACAATTTGTCCGCTTTGGTAGGCTGCATCTACTCATACCCTCACAGATTTGTCTGCCCTGGGGGTGCTCAACCTGTCACCTGTGTGAGCACATCTCAGTGCTTTGTCACATAAAAATCTCCTGGGGGTGCTCGGCCGAATCGGTGTCACCCAGGGTTTTCAACTCATATGGTACTCATAAACATTTCTTTCAACCCTTTGAGGTTTGATGGAAATTCAGCAGCATAATAGCTGTTAAACCGAATTTCCTTCAAACTGCCACAAGCTAATCCACACATCATGTTCTCATGAAACCTCATGCTATGATAAACTTTAACATTTCATCAATCATTTTCTCATGCATCAAGCACATCTTATCATATCATTGCATCATACAACACATCATAGCATTAACAACTTCTTGGTGTCTTATGCATTGACCCTTAAGGTCCTCAACTTACATTCTAAGTTATAAATCATGAAACCTAATCTCTCGTGTAACACCCCGATTTTCTGTTAGAGTGAAAATGACCAAAATGCCCCTGAGGTCATTTTCAGCCCGGAATTCGAGGAAAACCAGTTCGGTAGTACTCGAAGGGCAAACTCAATGTTGGAAGGGGATTAGATGACCTGTGTACCTTCCCGGGATCGAAAATCTCGTTTTTCTAGTTTTCGGGTCAAAATGACCAAAACGACCCTGTGGTGTTTTACCCGTTTGTAAGTGCCGGATGAACCCAAAACTTCTCCAGATGATTTTAAAAGGCGTTTTTATGTAGACTATGTCTTTAGTTTTGCAAGTGCGAAATTACGATTTTGCCCCTAGTTTCGTGTTTTTACGCTTAATCGCATGATTAAGCAAACCTAAGCAATATTAGGCTCTAATCGAAGGTTAATTAATTTCCTTAATTAATCTTGAGTCAAAATAATTTATTAAAGTTGATTAGAACCTAAAAGTGCTTAATTACAACTTAAAATCATATTTTAATTTCAAGACTCCTAGTCATGGAATCTTGAATAGTGTTTTCTCTTTCCAATTCCTTAAATCATGGAATTGTGTTATACACATTGTTTATTCATAAATGAGTTTAAAATTCTCTAATGATGTATGAGTACTCCTAATCTTGTCATAGAATCCTTAAAACACATTCTTAGTTACCTAAACTTAAGCTTAATTATTCCTAACCTTGTACCTAAGCTAATACACACTCAAACCTATAATTAACACACAATTAGATGATCAAACCTCACCTCCCCCCACGCTGCCAGGTCTGGCCGAAGCCCCTCCCTCCCCATATGCATCACATGTTCAATTTTTCAACACTCCAAGGCCATACCTCAAGTCACATACATTATACCTTGTCATAACTTTCAATCAAGCTTGATTTTCCAAGTAAATAACTAATTAAAATTGCCCATTTTCTCCATTTATTTGTGGCTAGCAAAGTTCCAGCCATGCATTGTTTCTAGAAGCCTAATTTCATCAAAAATTGATAGGAAATTAACTCACATCAAGCAATACTTTGTAGCATAGCTTCCATACTTCAAACCATGCTTCTATGACACAATCAAAGAGATATTTTCCTCTCCCTTTTCCCCCTCAATGCTACGGCCAAAGGCCTCCTTTGGTGAGCCTCATTGTTTTTTTCTTCTATAAATAGGATGCTTGTGATAGCTTAGTTGCACTTTGAAGCATTTGCTAAGTTTAGAATTCTAGAGTTGTCTTGCTAGTTCTTTCTTTTTCTCTCAAGTTTCAAGAGAGTTCTTCCTTTCTTTTCATCTTCATATTCTTCATCTCTTCATCTCATCATCATCTCTCAACTTTGAAACACCACCCCAAAGCCTTGAACCATCATCAAACCTCTCAAACATCACACCTCAAACACAACCTCACTTGAAACACAACTCCAACCTTCTTGCTTCCTCTTGGCCGAAACCATCAAGCCCCAAGGAGGAGCTCATCATCTTGTTTTTCTTTTCAAAAGTTCAAGCTTTGTGTCTTCACTTTAGGTAGGGATTTGCTTTTCAAACTTGTTTTGCTCAAGAATATGTTTTTCTCTAGTTTCCTCTTGGATTCTTTTGAACTTTCCTTTGTTTTCCTTTTCTCTTGCATTTCGGCCATGAGGCCTTGAGGAGCACATGATAGCTCAATGATGAGGACTCCTGGAGAATGACTATGTGTTCATCTCAAAGGAACCTCTAGAGCTTGAGTTTTTCCTTTCCTTTAACTTCATCTATACTATACTTAGCTCACATGGTTTTTCAACTTAAGAAAATTAATCTAAGGATTTCTAAAAGCCCAAGTCTACCCTTGTCAACCTTAAAGTTGGCCGGCACGTTCTAGAGATTTTTCTCTAGATAGGGGTTTTGGGTATTTAATAAAGAACTTGGCTTAGTTTCACTTTCTTGTTCTTTTATAAGGTTTTCGATTTTGGTATTTTGATCCTTGAGATTTTTGTTTGGTTTTGTTTAGAAAGTTTGTTTTCTTTGAGCTTGATGATGATGTTCAAGAATCTCATAGTTCCTATGAGAACTTGGTTCAAGAACTCTAGAGCTCTCTTTGTAATGAGATATATGTTGGGTTGTTACTTTGTTAAAGTCTTGAATGAGCTCTAGCTAACCATAAAATGAACCTTGCATCATGTTTACTTTATGCTTTGCATATCATGTTTACTTCCTTGCTATCACTAAATACTAATATAAGGAATGAACTTGCATTATCATGTTTATATTTCAAGCTATGCATTATCATGTTTATATTTCAATTTCTCACTAAATATCAAAGATAATAATATGTTGCACCTCATATTTATTTTATGCTATCACTTTACTTTCTAATGGAACCTAAAATGAGTGCATGAGCATGTTTACTTTTATGCTATCACTTTAATGAACCTAGAGCTCAAAGACTTGCCCATGGTTGTCTCAAACAAAGGTTTAAAATATTTATTTCTTTTGGTTCACATTCGGCCCTAAGGGGTTTTGGAGTTTCCAAGTATTGAAAATTATGTTTTATGATTTTTCTAAGCTTATATGAGTATAAGGAATATGTAGAACTAAGTTTTA
This sequence comes from Dalbergia cultrata, assembly GCA_031216105.1. Taxonomy (NCBI): domain Eukaryota; kingdom Viridiplantae; phylum Streptophyta; class Magnoliopsida; order Fabales; family Fabaceae; genus Dalbergia; species Dalbergia cultrata. The sequence goes on along the minus strand of CM062344.1, from coordinate 37,042,151 downwards.
TGAATTTAGGACCCCTTGAGGCAAAGATGAATTGGTCACTGCCCTCTTGAATATTCTTATGATTTTAAATGTTAAAAATGTTTATAAATGAGTTTTGAAAGTTTTAAAAAAAGGTTCCAAGAGAAACTAGTATTTTATGTGCTATAAAAATTGTGTTCTATGCCTTTTATGGAGATGCACATTTTGGTTCTGCCTTGCTATTTACTTGCCACTGTATGTGATGTTTTATTGATAATAATATGCTTATGTTTGAGTAAAAATAATGTTAAGACTCATATGTGAAAGATAAGATAAGTCAGAGACTAGAAAAGAATTAATTTGAGAGTTCTAGATCCTTTAATGTTTGAATTTTTTGGATTCTGTCCAGCAAGGTTTAGTAATGCTAATCATGGATTTAAATTAGTTTAAATGTGTAGGAATGCCTCATAAATGGTTTAGGACTTGATCTTGAAGCCTTAGGAATAAACCGGACTTAGAAAGGGTCACTGTTGTGACTCCTAGGTACCCGTAAAGTTAGGATTCCAAATTCTGCATCCTTGAGGTTTAGAGATGTTCTTGATCATAGTGTGAGGTGAGAAATACTTAGTTACAACCTCCTAGGTACCCAAGAGATTAGGTTCGCTGATTAATAACTTAGAACATGAGTTAAGGACCTTAAGGGTCAATGCATAAGACATTAAAAAGTCTTGAGTTTTTATGATGCTTAACTTATGTAAATATGATACATGATACAGGAGCTTTGTCTATGATAAGTTTGATATGTGCTATGAAGAAATTTTATATGATGATATGCTATACCTCATAAGATATGTTTGTATGAATTGTATGTTTTCATGGCATAAGCAAATTTGAGGAAATTCAGTCTACAAATTGGCCATGTCATCTTTAATTTCCATCAAATTTGAGGAACTTAGAAAAAGATCATTTTGAAAATCATGAGAACTTAAATGTGACACAACACTGAGATGCCTTCTTGGGTGACACTGGTTTAGCCGAGCACCCCCAAGAAAACAAATCCGTGAGGGTATTGACATAGAGTTTGCCAAAGCGGACAATACTATTATGCACTAGTTGCTAGTAAAGCGTTTCAAAGAGGAAATGACCCTAAGAGGTGATCCTTAAATTGCCCCTAGCCCGTACTTTAAGTCGGGATTATGTATGTTACGCTTATCATAGGATAAGTAAGAACTAGTGATGACTAGTTAAGGTATGAGCTCATAACCTAGAGATGTTTTAGGATGGCCCCATGAGATAAAGTTAAAGTTAAAATGTTACATATGCTATGAAAAACCAAGGAAGTTATTATGAGATTTATACCTGTCAAACTTATGCCACTATTACGCCATTTTTGTGGCTTTGTTGATTAGCTTATCTTTATGATGCATTCATATCATTAGTGTATTCCATACTTAGTCATAAGACGTATTGTAAAATATGACGGACCTTGGATAATGAATACTTTAGCAAACTACCTTAAAAGAAGTTTACATGCATGCACACCATTTTAGAAATGAAACCCAAGGTTCCTGGGGATATGATGATGTCACTTAGTTAGGGATTGCCCTACTGAGAATTCTTTTAGAAGATTCTCATTCCCTCTCTCTTTTCTTCCATCATATCTTCAGATGGCGACTTTCGTACTCTTCATCGACACCCCGACGTGGGAGTTGCACCATGACCCAGCACTCGGGTCATACCATTTTGAGGGTCGCTGCATAGTTAGAGTATTTATGTTTATGGGACGACCCTTCGCGCACCCAGTACGGAGCTACCGCTTCACCCCGACTGCTCCCTACCATCATAACATGATTTTTGAGCGAGCCAGATCACGTGACGAGCAGATCCTCCGCATGTAGCTCGAGGCGTCAGCCGTACACGACTACCCATAGTACGTGCCCCGGACTCAGTATTCGGAGACGGATCCATCAGAGGACCCGTCCTCACATATGTACAGTTGGAGCTCTAGCCCCGCTCCCCCACCGATGAGAGCCGGGAATGAGGAGAAAGTGGTTCAGCCGAGGTTGGCTCGTAGGCCATCCATGCGCCCTCGCCACAGTGGACACGCTCCGATGATCCGCACGACCACTCCCATCGAGATCCGCCAGTGGATCGATTCCACCCCTTAGTACTTGGACCAGCAGGAGTAGGAGCATAGGATGGGTAGTAGCTAGTGCACACATGCCACATAGATGAGGACAAACCTTCTTTTGTATATGAGGTTGTCTACTCTAGGTGCACATGGGTACAGGTGTTGCTTTCATGGTTTCCTTGTACTTGCTTTTATGATTTCCTTGTATTTGCATTTCAGTTGTATTTCGTTTTCCTATGTACCGAATAGTCCTACCTTTTGGTAGGCACATTATCTATATATATAATCAGTTGCTGTGCTCATGTTATTTATGTGTTTTATTATGATTTGCTCATATGACTTGTATGAATTCCCGTTCAAAGAATCATGCGTGGCTCTCACTTTGGTTTTAATTCCAAAAAGAAAAATTTTGCCCATATTTCCGCTAAGTTTTTTCAAGTAAAGAATGAGACCAAGAGGTAATATTCTAAAGATTAACCTAATTACATACTAGTAGTATTAGGTTAAGATTTAGGGTGTTACATCTCGGGGACTTATTGTAACATCCCCAAATTTATAACTAAGATAAATATTAATCTTAATTAGCGATAGCAAAACCAAGAGAATCTGGACAAATGTTATGAAACACAACAAATAGACTACTTAAGTATGTCTAGAGAAAGATGCAAAGCATTACGAAAATGCCATCACTTAGTGGAAATTACGAAAATGCCCTTGCTATATAAAGGAAATTACCAAACTACCCTTGCCTTATTAAATGATGAAGATACCCTTACTCTATGAATGGAATTACAAGAATACCACTATCATTGTCTAATTACAAAAATATCCTTGTCTTAGTTAAAGAAATTACTACAATGCCATTTGCACAAATCCCTAGACTTGTCTTTAGACAAGAATGAATCTAAGCCATTGGATTAAGATGATAACACAATAATTTAACCATATACATCATACACATTTCTGAATCACATACATGCACAAAAGGTTAGAAAATCTCCACTAACATCTTTGCACAAGACATGGAGCACTTTCATCCAACATGTTTGCATAAAACATGGAAACATGTTTGCACAAAACAAGGAGCATTTTCATCCCAAAATTCAGCCAACATGTTTCCATAAATCATACTCCAAGTGCTTTCCTTCTTCTGTTTTTTCTCTAATCTTTCCACTATAAATACTCCTCAAACTCTCTTCAATTCAGAAACTCCCTAAGTGTGCTTTCTTTCTTATTCTATCATTCTTCTTATGTTCTTCAAAGACTTCTCTTGATCCTCTAAACTTCATCCAAACACTTAAATCCTAAGTCCAAACTTTCACTAGCCTTCACAAGAGTTACAATCTTTAACTCTAGTGAGAAATATTTTCTTAAACACTCAAGTTCTAGAGCCAAGATTCAAGGAGGGTCATCCACTCCAAAGACTCTTATTCAAAGCTTAAGGAAGAAGAGAAGGACCCTTTTTAGACCCTACACAAGAGGTAGGAGTTTCTTCTTTATTTGTTCAAGTATTGTTGGCTTCTAACTTTGCTCATGGATAGAATGCCTCAAACTTGAGTTATTGTCAAAAGTTTTGAATAATTATATTTTTAGAAAACATAACATGTTCTATTTTGCTATGAGTACTTTTATGATGTTATCAAACTCAAATATAACTTAAAAGATTGTATGTGAAACTTGAGTTAATAAAGATAACTTAAGACATAAACATGGCAGGTGCTGGAATTTCTAGTTATTTCTGGCAGTAGTTACTTCGAAAATTAGTGTTCATAAAATATGAAGGATCTCAAAATGAAAATATTTTTACCATAAACTAGACTCAGTGTAGAACACTCTCCAAAAAGAATCACCTAAAACGGAGTTTCCTAGCCCAAGATATAAATTTTTAAAGTAGAGCCTAAGACTGAAACTCTTAATCTGACCTTGTAGTAGTAAAATAGGTGTAACTCACTCTAGAAAAATGCAAATGGACTGATTTCAACTTTGTGGAAACGCTAACACATCTACAAACACACTTATGTATGCTATGCATAAAGTTTTACACCATGAAAATACAGAATGAGAGATATATTTTCGGGACAGTGTGCTGAGAAAGTCTTGAAGGTAGCGTGATACTGTGAGAGTGCAATTTGGAAATGTTCTGGCTAAGGAAAGACTTGGTATTTAAGCGTGTCCATTGTGACCCACCTCTCTTTCCTGGGAATCCTACTATGCACAATTTACAGTTGATTTACATTAATCTAAGATGTTAGTGCTACATTAATGGAAATACTAAGAGTACAAAGAAGACTAAGAGAAAAAGATAATACCAAGATATCCATAACCTATTAGGAACACTAGAGACCTAACTTGATAACTTAGGTTGCTTAATATGAATTATCTATGAGAATGTTTACTATGAGATTTACATGATATTGTCTATGTTACATGAAGTGATATACATAAATGTGAATGTATTGATGAGATATGAAATGATAATGATAAAATGATTGACTGTGCCATGATTTATTAATGTGCATACATTCATATTTCAAATGAAATAATAAATAGACCAAGTCACTGCTTAATCCTCTTTGAGGATTAAGATATTGATGATTTCACTCAGTGAGAATAAAAGTAAAACCTGAAAAAATAGCAATGATAGTCTGGAAAAGTGGACTTGAGCTAAACTCACGGCTTAACCTCCTAAACCGTTGAGATCATGGTAACGGAAAGAAAACCAAAAGGTTGTGGCGACGGCCACGGTATGAGCTCATTACCCTTTTAGGGTGGTCTAAGGCATTGATGCATTCATCCCGTGAGTAATTAAGAAATATGTTGATGAAATAAATGAAACATGATGATCACTAAACAAGTGAATGTTGAGGATGAGTAATCATGAAATGCATGCAGCTCCTAAATCATTATTGCTTATTAGTGGTTTTACATGATATGCTTATATGTATGCTTGATGAAAAACTGAATAGATATTTCTGCTAATGTTCAAGATTAGTTTAAAAGTAACTGCACTTCGGCTAATCACGTTTGTGAAAGTTTGATAATTGAATCCTTACCTGTTCACCTTTTTATAATAAACCTGAAGTGACTGGGATGACAACGATGACACTTTTAGTACAAGTAGGAACTCCTACTGAGAAATCATGTATTTCTCACTCCTATGTTTATTTTCCGTTGTCGTTACCAGAGACAGACGTGTCCACCTAAAGCAATGAAGCTGTAGCTGAGGAAGGAGGTAGCGCATGAAGATTTCAAACCTTTCAAGTAGGAGCAATTTCGAGCTTTAGTTACATTATAGTTTGTGAGAAACAATTAGTAATAGTAGAACTTATATTGTTATTTGTAATAACTTATCAGTATGATATATGCCCTGTTGTGACTTTTGTATTAAGTGATTATATTCCAATTTATGTGATAATAATTCTACACTTAGTCTCTTATTCCGCTTATTTAATTAAGTGCGCAATGTAACTTGATTATTATCTATAAAAGCGCTATGTATTTCACTTCTCGTTATAGGCTTAAGTTTTCAAAAAATTAATTTATTTAAAGAAAAAAAAAACTTCCACTATTTTTCTAAGTTAATTTCAAAAGAAAATAAATGCAAGGCATAAGTGACAACTAATAGAATCCAAATGTGAACTTAAGCACAGTGGGGTTCTATTAGGGTGTTACACTTATAAGGTTATAACTAAGTATTTCTCACCTCACACTATGGTCAAGAACATCTCTAAACCTCAAGGATGTAGAATTCATAATCCTAACTTTACGGGTACCTAGGAGTCACAACAATGACCCTTTCTAAGTCCGGTTTTCTCCTAAGGCATCAAGATCAAGTCCTAAACCATTTATGAGTCATTCTTACACATTTAAACTAATTTATATCCATGATTAGCATTACAAAACTTTGCTGGACAGAATCCAGAAAATTCAAACATTAAGGGCTCTAAAACTCTCAAATTAATTCCTTTCTAGTTTCTAACTTCTCTTATCTTTCACATATGAGTTTTAACATTAATTATACTCAAACTTAAGCATATTATCATCATTAACACAGCTCATACAGTACCAAATAATAGCAAGACAGAACCAAAACAAACATCTCCATTTAAAGGCATCAAACACAATTTCTAAAGAACATAAAATACTAGTTTATCTTGGAATCTTTTTAAAACTTTCAAAACCCATTTATAAACATTTTTAACATCTAAAATCATAAAAAATATTTAAGAGGGCAGTGACTAAATCAACTTTGTCTCAAGAGGTCCTAAATTCATAAAACTTAGTTCTACATATTCCTTGTACTCATAAAAGCTTCGAAAATTTATAAAACATAGTTTTCAATACTTAGAAGCATCAAAACCTCTAAGGGCCGAAATGTGAACCAATGGAAATAAATATTTTTAGACCTTTGTTTGAGACAACAATGGGCAAGTCTTTGAGCTCCAGGTTCATTTAAGTGATGACATAAAAATAAACATGCTTATGCACTCATTTTATGTTCCATTAGAAAGTGAAGTGATAACATAAAATAAATATGAGGTGCAACCTATTATTATCTTTGATATTTAGTGAGAACTTGAAATATAAAGATGATAATACAAAGCTTGAAATATAAATATGATAATGCAAGTTCATTCATTATCTTGGTACTTAGTGATAGCAAAGAAGTAAACATGATGTGCAAGGCATAAAATAAACATGATGCAAGGTTCATTTTATGGTTAGCTGGAGCTCATTCAAGACTTTAACAAAGTAACAACCCAACATATATCTCATTACAAAGACAGCTCTAGAGTTCTTGAACCTGGTTCTCAAAGGAATTATGAGGTTCTTGAACATCATCATCAAGCTCAAAGAAAATACACTTTCTAAACAAACAAATCCTCAAAGATCAAAAAGGAAATTGGAAACTGAAATATTAAAGAAAAGGAAACAAAGAAACCAAACTCCAAAATAGCAAGAAAAGAAAAGGTGTTCTTGAGTAAAAATCATGTTTGAGTTAGAAAATGAAGTTGAAACTTAAGCAAAGTAAAACCTCAAGCTCTAGAGGTTCCTTTGAGATGAACACATAGTCATCATCTAGGAGTCCTCATCATTGAGCTATCATGTGCTTATCAATGCCTCATGGCCGAAATCTCAAGAAAGAACAACAAAGGAAGTTCCAAAAAGAAAATCTAAGAGAAAGCTAGAAAGAACTCATTTTCAAGAAAACAAAGTTTAGAAAACACTCCTACCTAGAGTGAAGTTAAAAAGCTTGAACTTTGAGAAAAGAAAACAAGATGATGAGCTCCTCCAAGGGCTTGATGGTTTTGGCCAAGGGAAGATAAGGAGGTTGGAGTTGTGTTTGAGATGAGGTTGTGTTTGAGGTGAGGTGTTTGAGAGATTTGATGGTGGTTTAAGGCTTAAGGAAAGTGTTTAAGGGCTAAGAGATAATGATAAGATAAAGAGATGAAGAGAGGATGAAGATGAAGAGCAAGAGGGAACTCTCTTGAGACTTAGAGAGAAAAGGAAAAGAACTCACAAATGCTTAAAGTGCTCAAACTTACCAAATGGACCAAAAGTGACACAAGTTCATCTAAGGCACCTATTTATAGGAAAACAAAACAATGAGGCTCACCAAGGGGGGAAGTGGCCATAGCTTTTGAGGGGGAAAGGAAGAGAAAATATCTCTTTGATTGTGTTATACAACCATGGTTTGAAGTATGGAGTTCATAACACAAAGCATGGGTTCAAGCATGGGTTTTTGAGTGAGCTTTTCTTTTAATTGTGAATGAAATTAGGCTTCTAGAAGTGAGACATGACTGGAAGATTTTCAGCCACAAATAAATGGAGGAATTGATTTATTTCAATTGGTTATTCATTAGGAAAAGCAAGCTTGATTGAAATTGTGACAAGGTATGACAAGTATGGTGATTTGAGGTGATTTTTTTTCAAGTTTTGAAATGAAATAATTCATGAAAATGGAGGTGAGGGCTGGCGTAAATCTAACCAGAAAATGGGGGAAAGAAAGGCTTCTAGATGTTATCCTTGGAAGTATGGATGAAAGCATGGTTTGTATGACTCAAAGTATGGTTTGTGTAAGGTCAAAGCATGGCTCTTTGTGTAAGAAAAATTCACACATGTGATGGATAAATGGGAGGCATGGCTTCGACCAGATTGGGCAGAAAAGAGAGAAGAAAAATCTTCCATGTAATTGGATGTTAATGATAGGATTAAGTATAGTTTAGCTTAGGTACAAGGTTATGAGTAATTAAGCTTAAGTTTAGGTAATTAAGTATAAGTATTAGGAATTTTATGACAAGGTTAGGAGTGCTCATACATCATTAAAGAATTTAAAACTCATTTGTGAATAAACAATGTGTAACACAATTCCATGATTTAAGGAATTGGAGAGAGAAAACATTATTCAAGATTCCATGACTAGGAGTCTTAAAATTAAAATAAGATTTTAAGTTGTAATTAAGCACTTTTAGGTTCTAGTCAACTTTAATAAATTATTTTGACTCAAGATTAATTATGGAAATTAATTAACCTTCGATTAGAGCCTAATATTGCTTAGGTTTGCTTAATCACGCGATTAAGCCTAAAAACACGAAACTAAGGGCAAAACCGTAATTTCGCACTAATTTCTCCCGGGACCTCCGGGACCAAAACTAAAGTCATAGTCTACATAAAAACGCCTTTTAAAACCTTCAGGAGAAGTTTCGGGTTCATCCGGCACTTGCAAACTTGTAAAACACCGTAGGGGCGTTTTGGTCATTTTGACCCGAAAACTCGGAAAACGAGATTTTCGATCCCGAGAAGGTACACAAGTCCTCTAATCCCCTTCTAACATTGAGTTTGCCCTTCGAGTACCGTCGGACCGGCTTTCCTCGAATTCCGGGCCGAAAATGACCTCAAGGGCATTTTGGTCATTTTCACTCTAACAGAAAATCGGGGTGTTACAAGAAACACTATTTAAGATTCCATGACATAGAATCTTGACTATTAAAAAGAGATTTAAGTTTAATCTAAGCAATTTTAGGTCCTAATTAACCTTAATAAATTATTTTGACTCTAGATTAATTATCGAAATTAATTAATCTTCGATTAGAGCCTAATATTGTTTAGGTTTGCTTAATCACATCATTAGGCTCAAAAACACTATTCTATGGGCAAAATCATAATTTTACACAAACACTGCCTGGGACCACTCGGATCAAAACAAATATAATCAAGCACATATAATTAACATTCCGAACTCCCGAGTGAGATTTCGAGCTCAAACTGCACCAATACCCGTGTAAAACGCTATGGGAGTATTTTGGTCATTTTAAGTCAAAAGTTTGGAAAACGAGATTTTCATCTCTACAATCAATCACAACATATATAGTCCCCTTCGAACATTGAGTTGACCTTTTGAGAACTACCAAATCGGCCATGCTCGAATTCCGGGTGAAAAATGACCTCTAGGGCATTTTTGTCATTTTCGCTTAGACAGAAAACTCGGGGTGTTACAAGGACGATCTAACGGATCTGTAAAAAAAAATATGAATAGTACTCTTGTGGACCCCATAGGCCAGTCGGGACAACTGAAACCCTAGAATTAGGGCCCGGGGATGCCTGAAAGTGAGAAATTATAGGATTAAGATTAGAAATGGGTAGGAATAAAGATTTTATATCTAGAATTAATTTTCGGGCAAAAGTTGATTACCCGGGTACACTGCTTTACCTGTTTGGTAAATTTTCGATATGCGATTTCTAACACCGAAAACTAAGTTAATCTTTACAAAAGGATAATGTCTATCCTTCAGGAACAAGTGTAAGGCTAAGATTTAATCTTGAATTACAAGATTGAATCCTAGCCATTCATCATATTTCTTTTTAGAAAGAATTTGAGCTTAATATTACATAGATGCTTAATTTCAAACATGACACAAATAAATCAACCAACCTTATCACTCCAAGCTTTCCATTCTCGGACAAATCTTCCATGATACAGCCTCCATTTCTTTCTTTCCAAGCACCATTAACAAACTTGAAGCTCTCAAAATCATAGCCAACTCTTGTCAAAATCACAAACTTCCTTCACAAAACTCATTCCACTCCTCAATATCTACCAAACTAACCGATTAGAATTTTAACCCATCACTATTTTTCCACTTTGAGCCATCATGCATCACTATTTTAGGGAGGTTTAGGTCCTGTTTGGGGGGTTTTGAAGTTAAGGAAATCCATCTTGAATCACTCTTGGAGCCAAGATCACTAAAGCCCTCAAAGTATGGCTTATTTCATCCACTTTTCTTTCTAATTTTGCTCTAGAATTTTTGGATGGATTAATTATGAAATTTCTAGTTTTATTGGCTGATCATACATGAATATTGATGTGGAAATTTTGATAGAGGATTTGGATGAAGTTAAATAAGCTATTTTCTTAATATATGTTCTAACCCTTGCTACTAGAAATCCTGAATTAAGCAAGCAGGTGAAATGTTTTGATTTTTCTCACTGACCTAGAGACATGATTATGAGCTTAAATTTTTATATGATGAAGCTAACATATGGAAGAGTTTCAAATAATTTTATTGGCTCATATTAAGCACTTTTTGTATTTTTAAAAATTGGAAAATCGAGCAGGTCAAGGTTACTACCTGTATAGTCTAGTTTGTAGCAATGAATTTTTTAGCATTGAATTGGCTCAACCCTAATTTTTAATACAAATTTTTGAGCTCATTTGATAGGGTGTAAAAATTGAGACTTCTAGTTGTTGGCTGAACCTGAGCAATTCTGACATCCAAATTTGTGAAATTTTATAAATATAGTTAGAGGCCTATTTTTGCCCTGAAATTTTCACTATACTTTAGGAACACATTGAGGGGTCATATAGAATTTTTATAGCCCTTGACTTGGTAGTTTGATGTGCAAAATAAATTGTGCTACAAATATATCAAATCTACCATTGTGCTGAGAATAAATTGATGCCTTGAATTGATGAAATAATGGTTTTGGGTACTAGTATAACATAAGTACATTAATATGAATGATTGGACATGTGAATTTATTAATGAAGTTAGGCACACATAGATATGAATACTTATCTTTATGTGCATATGAAGGAAAAGCACAAGATTGTATTTTTTGGATTGGAGAAAGTAAATTTGGTCTGTCAAGAAAAGTAAACCTGACGACCAAGAAAAGTATGAGATTATCTTTCTTGCGTTGGAGAAAGTAAATCCGATCTGTTGGGGAAAGTAAACCTGACTACCATTGAATTGAGTCGGGGAAAGTAGACCTGGCTAGGAATAGATCTATGTGAGAATTGGAGAAAGTAAATCCAATTATCATGTATAGGAATGAGTTTAGTCCTAAAAAGCAGTCTATTACCCATTATTGCTATGCTGGGGATGGCGATACGTAATGCCCAGACGTGACAAGATTAGTCAAAGGCCAAGACGAGTTGAGATAACAAATGTTATAAGTAGTTCTTTATCTTATGTATCAAGTAATGAATTCTAGTATCGATATTGAGGCCAATATGTTTAGGTTGTAATTGAAGAGTATAAGATCCACTTCAATGTATTGAGTGCACATAAAGTTGAGAATAAATTATTAAAATCTTGAATACTGTGAAATACATGTTTTAAGTGATTGAATACTAAAAGAAACTCACTTCGAAATGATAATTTTGAACTTTGAAATGAAACCTAACTATATGTTGCATGTTCACCTTTTTCTTAATAAATCGAAGTGGTTGGGACGATGATGATGACATGACTTTCAGTATATGTTTCAGGGATGCCCTACTGAGAATTGTATAATTCTCACCCCTACTTGTTTATGTTTTCATGTTGTCTCCAGGTTGATCCGGAGGACAAGGAGGCTGTTACATGAAAGGAATTTACTCTGCAGTAGTTTAGTAGACAAGACTTGTATTTGTTGCAACTAGTTTTATATAAATATATATATGTCAGTACCTTTGAAAGATAATCAGATGTACTGTAAAGCTCTTAGAAGAGCTTCCTTTTATATTTGAATTTGTATTTAAATAACTACTTTGTGTATTTGATATATATTTTGATAGAACCTCGCATTAGATACTTCATGATTTTAGCTGACCCTTATTCTAGATATTTAAGAAAGGTCCATTGATTTCACCCTCCCAAGTACAAGGGTTAGCTGAAATCGTGTAGTATCTAATGCGAGCTTCTATCAAAATATATATCAAATACACAAAGTAGTTATTTAAATACAAAGTCGAATATAAAAGGAAGCTCTTCTAAGAGCTTTACAGTACATCTGATTATCTTTCAAAGGTATATATATATATATATATATATACAACTAGTTGCAACAAATACAAGTCTTGTCTACTAAACTACTGCAGAGTAGATTCCTTTCATGCAACAACCTTCTTATCCTCGGGATCAACCTGGAGACAACAAGGGAACACAAATAAGCAGGGGTTAGAATTATACAATTCTCAGTAGGACATCCCCGAAACATATACTGAAAGTCATGTCATCGTCATCGTATCAGCCACTTCAGTTTATTAAGAAAAAGTTGAGCATGCAACATATAGTTAGGTTTCATTTCAAAGTTCAAAATTATCATTCCGAGTGGGTTTCTTTTAGTATTCAATAACTTAAAACATGTATTTCACAGCATTCAAGATTTTAATAATTTATTCTCAACTTTATGTGCACTCAATCATCGAAGTGGATCTTATACTCTTCAATTACAACTTAAATATATTGGCCTCAATATCGATACTAGAATTCATTACTTGATACATAAGATAAAGGACTACTTATAACATTTGCTATCTCAACTCATCTTGGCCCTTGACTAATCTTGTCATGTCTGGGCATTACGTATCGCCATCCCCAGCATGACAATAATGGGTAATAGACTACTTTTCAGGACTGAGCTCATTCCTATATATGATAATTGGATTTACTTGCTCCAATTCTCACACAGACCTATTCCTAGCCAGGTTTACTTTCCTCGATAGACCAGATTTACTTTTTCCAGCCCAAGATAGATAATCTCATGCTTTTCTTGGTAGTTAGGTTTACTTTCCCTGACAGACTAGATTTACTTTCTCTAGTCCGATAAATACAATCTTGTGCTTTTCCTTCATAAGCACACAAATATAAATATTCATATCTATGTGTGCCTAACTTCATTAATAACTTCACATGCTCAATCATTCATATTAATGTACTCATGTTATACTAGTTCCCAAAACTATTCTTTCATCAATTCAAGGCATCAATTTATTTTCAGCACAATGGTAGATTTGACATATTCATAGCACAATTTATTTTGCACATCAAACCACCAATTCAGGGGCTATAAAAATTCTATATGACACCTCATGTGTCACTAAAGTACTGTGAAAATTTCAAGGAAAAAATAGGTTTCTAACTATATTTATAAAATTTCACAAATTTGGAGGTCAGAATTGCTCAATTTCAGCCAATAGCTAGAAGTCTCAATTTTTACACCCTATCAAATGAACTCAAAACTTCGTATAAAAAATTAGGGTTGGACCTCAATATGCCCTCAACATCTTGTAAACATTTCAGCTCAAAATTCAATCATTTACTAGGGTAACAAAATTAGACAAATTTAGTGCTACAAACTGGACTATACAGGTAGTAACCCTGACCTGCTCGGTTTTTCAATTTTTAAAAATACAAAAAGTGCTTAATATGAGCCAATAAAATTATTTGAAACTCTTCCATATGTTAGCTTCATCATATAAAAATTTAGTTCATAATGATGTCTTTAAGTCAGTGAGAAGAATAAAAACATTTCATCTACTTGCTAAATTCGGGATTTCTAACAGCAAGGGTTAGAACATATATTAAGAAAATAGCTTATCTAACTTCATCCAAACCGTGTACCAAAATTAACACAACAATATTCATGTATGATAAGCCAATAAAACCAAAAATTTTGGAATTAATCCATCAGAAAATTCCAGAGCAAAATTAGAAAGAAAAGTTAATGAAATAAACCCTACTTTGATGACTTTAGTGATCTTGGCTACAAGAGTGATTCAAGATGGATTTCCTTCACTTCATGTCACGACTCAACTTGGGAACATGACTAGCACGTGAGGAATCCCATCCCTATGTAAGCCTCATGACTTCTGAGTCTCTCTATATGCATAATTTAATAATAAATTCCAAATAATAGTTTTCATTTCGTCTCTGATAAAACTTTAACTCTTTGAAATCTTGCTCTTTATCAACAACATAAAATATTAAAACTCTAAATCTATCTCTGTGATACAAAATACATGAGTTGCTCTTTATACAATAAGTCTATAAAAACCATAATCATGTATATACAAAATAATGATAATGAATCAATGCAAATCTCTCTACGGTCCGGGACCCTACTCGCAATATACACTGGAGCACTGTACAACTAAGCAAAATGCAAAAGATACTTCACTTTGAGTGAAGCTCACCAACTAAAAACTCTACTGCTAGGGAGGAGGTGGCTGTGAAGGACCCGCAACAGCTAATGTATCTAAAATGGAAAAAGGGAGAGGGGTGAGTTTCATCTAAAACTCAGTGAGTAGGTCCTCACCCATAACCCCCTCATGGGAAAACAACAAGGATATATATATACATAAAAATCATCAAAACTGGTTAGTACGTTAACTCTAATCATTTTCATATACATGACGTCATAAAAGAAAATAAAAGTAGAATTTCTTTGGTAAAGCATAAATAACATAAATCTATTAGAGAAACAAAAATCTCTAGTTATGTCTCGCACACCTAACTAGGTTCCATTCTTTGCTCTGTGAGATTATCCTTTTGGACAACTTGGTACTAAGATTAAGGATTGGCTCAGTCATTAACTCACTGTCTGTTTCTCTATAGTTATCATTTGGTCTCTAATTTATAAAATATGTTATTTTCTCTAAATCTCTGCTCTAAGCTTTTCTCTAAGCATAAAACTCCATAAAATATAATTAAATAAATATGAGCATCAATGGGGAAAATTTATAAAGTCTCTACATCAAGTCACACTCATATTCTAGCTCTCTGATAAAATCATTTTTATCAATAATGGTCCCATGAGTTTATATTAAAATAAATATTTCATGCTCATGTTGAAAATAAGCTCTTCCAATAATTTCGATAACCAATCATAAACTCAAATATCTTAAGTTATTATCTAAAATCAAGAAAATCATGTTATGATTTAAAGAAACTAACTCTAATGACCAATATAAGGGCCATAGGATCTGAACCCACTCACCTGGAGGGGAGAGAGGCACTACGTCAACTCTAACTGAGCTTTGGGGAGCAGGGAGAGGCACCACGTCGACTAAAATAACCAATAAACTCAGTATTAAAATTTATCAATATCTAAATAACTCTAACCTAGCCCTAACAATATTGGGGGAGCACCCCCACTTGACAAAAAGAGAGAAATAAAAATGCCCATTTCGAGAATGTGCAAGAATGACAAAAATGGAGACAAGATCTTATAATATATACTCACCTTGATGACTTATGGGAGCTAGGTAGGAATGGGGTTGAAGAAAAAAGAGAGAAAAAGAAAGGGGATAGTTTCTGGTTTGAAGGAAAACAGAAGGAAAATGAGGGGGGAAAGGTTTTAACCCTTCATTTGCATTTTTAATATGGGGGTACTGTGTACTTACGGGTTACTGTACACTTATGGTCTCAACTTGTCACAGTTGTGGAATTATATTCCTAGCCATGGAAACCCATTCTCAGCTATGGAATTACATTCCCAGTTGTGGAAACTTATCCTCAACTGTGGGAAACTCATTCCCAGCTATGGAAGCTTATGCTTAGCTGTGGAAACTCATTCTCAGCTGTGAGAACTCATTCCCAACTGTAGGAACTCCTTTGCAACTGTGGAAACTCTTTCACAACTGTGAAAAGAACTCTATGACAACAAAATACTGTTGTCATCAAGCACTTTGCTGTCATTTTGCTGTCATCATGCACTAGAACTATTTCTCTAAAAATTCCTAGCCGTGGATAGCAAACTCTCTAGCCGTGGATAGCAAATTAGCCAGCCATGGG
The DNA here is from genome assembly GCA_031216105.1 of Dalbergia cultrata. Lineage (NCBI taxonomy): Eukaryota > Viridiplantae > Streptophyta > Magnoliopsida > Fabales > Fabaceae > Dalbergia > Dalbergia cultrata. Next base: position 37,026,002 of record CM062344.1, on the reverse strand, counting down.
CAACAAAACTAGTTGTGGGCAGCAACACCAGCTGTGGACAACAAAGCCTAACAGCTGTGGACAACAAGGTCCAACAGCACAACCTCTATGAAACTCCAGCCGTGGATAGCAAAACCAGTACCTTTGCTTGCATAATACCCAACCGTGGATAGCAACACGTTGCTGTCATGGCTTTAGCTCATATCAGTAACATTTTCTAATATGTCTGATACTGATATAACACCAGACACATTACAATCATTTATTTTATTTCCTATTAACTTAAAAAAAATCAAAATCCCAATCAATCAAAATCTCATTTTTGAGTTTTAGTTCAAAATCCGGAATTCCAGCAATTTTCTAAACTTGGGGGCTAGAAATGAAACATTTAGAGGTTTTCTAAAATTCATTAAAAATCACTCTTCAATTCATATCCATCTAGAGAGCAATTACCGGGACTTTTGATCCCAAGAAAATGGCTCTAACATATAGCCCTCCATTGAGGTGTAGGGTTCCAAACTTAGCAAAAACCCGAACCTGATAACATGGGTGGGTCCCAGGGGACCTTAGGATCACCCGAAACTTATCTACTGACATGTGTATACCAGGTATTACACTTCAAGACCCCCCAAATAGCACCTAAACCTCCTTAAAACAGTGATGTATGATGGCTCAAAGTGGAAAAATAGTAATGGGTTAAAATTCTAATCGGTTAGTTTGGTAGATATTGAGGAGTGGAATAAGTTTTGTGAAGGAAGTTTATGATTTTGACAAGAGTTGTCTATGATTTTGAGAGCTTCAAGTTTGTTAATGGTGCTTGGAAGGAAAGAAATGGAGGCTGTATCATGGAAGACGTGGCCGAGAATGGAGAGCTTGGAGTGATAAGCTTGGTTGACTTATTTGTCTCATGTTTGAAATTAAACATTTATGTAATATTAAGCTCAAATTCTTTCTAAAAAGAAATATGATGAATGGCTAGGATTCAATCTTGTAATTCAAGATTAAATTTTAGCCTTACACTTGTTCGTAAAAGATAGACATTATCCTTTTGTAAAGATTAATTTAGTTTTCATTATTAGAAATCGCATATCGAAAATTTACCGAATGGGTAAAGCGGTGTACCCAGGTAATCAACTGTTGCCCGAAAATTAATTCTAGGTATAAAATCTTTATTCCTACTCATTTCTAATCTTAATCCTATAATTTCTCACTTTTAGGCATCTCCGGGCCCTAATTCTAGGGTTTCGGCTGTCCCGGCCTGCGGGGCCCGTAAGGGTGCTATTCACTTTTTTTTTATAGATCCGTTAAATCGTCCTCATCATTTCTATGTCTATCGGATTTTTGAAATTATGACTAGAAAAACTCAAATTAATTTTTTATATAATTTTTGGGGTGTTACATATGACATAATCATTTTTTTCCAAACAAGAGTTTTCCCTGAATTGAGATCTCTAGGTAGCCCTTTATTATTTTTAGAACATCTCCATCAATGCCTTTATCTTCCTATTTGGCATCTTTACCACTACTTTATATGTAGTAGCTATCTTGGGTATTCTTGTAGTGGGGGATAAGCTTCCAACCTTATACAGTGCTTTCTCCTCGAGTCGAGTTTGTCTTGTTAAAAGAAGCAATGCCCCTTACCATGTGTTCCTCTCCTAGTATAACCCCATGATTGGAACTATTTTTGATATTGAACACCATGCTTTTCTTCTCTTTTGGATGTGAAAATTCTTTCTTTGCACAAGTTCTCTTCAACTCGTTGATTCATACAATTACTATGTTGTGGCTATCATGTCTTAAGCTAATAAACCTAGCCGCTTTGTTCCTTTTTTTGTTCTATAAATATATGAACCTCTGAGTTAACTAATTAAAGACATCTTCATCTAATAAGGCTTTCATCAGTCTACTCTAGTTCCTTTATCTTTGGGTGAATGAGTACTTCCTTATATTCTTTTGTGATAGTAGGGTAGTCGCAGTTCCTATTGTTGATGCTTCGATTACTCCCAATAAGTTCAGGGATTTACCTATTTCCACCCATATAGACCATCAAATGTTTTTATCAGCTATTCGAAATGGAGCAGAGAACCTTCAATGATGCTTGAACATTTATGTATTGTGAGTTTGGGCCAGTCTAGGTATTTGCTGATTTGCTTTAGGCCTCTGCTAAAGAACTAACTATTATGGCCCCTCATCGAGCTAATGTAGTTACTGCTAGAGACCTTTTGAATGGTGTGGATCCCATGTCAAGATATAGCAAGATCTTCGTGGAACCCTACTATACCAACCTTTTTATTGCTTAGCTAGGTTTTGTTCAAGGGATTCCTGTATTGCTTCATTCCAAAGTAAATCAGGATGATCCTCGACCTACTATTCTCCATACAACGAGAGAAGAGGTAAGAGATCTCAACCGCCATTTTGTCTCATGGTGGAATATGATTATGCCAGTTACTTATCCTACTGATCCTCTCCTTCTTTGAAAAAATTATCCACTAAGCTAGTCACTGCTTCCTACAAATCCAAACTACTAGGTCATGAGTTCCTTAGGTTTCTTCAAGTATATTCTATTATTGTTTTAATTTTCCTTGTTAGCTGTTGCCATTTTTTTTATTATTTCTTACTAAGCTCCTTTATTACTATTTTGTTAGGCCCAGTTATAGTAGATATGGAGACTTATGTGCTTCTTCTAAACAAGCCTTAAGTGTTGTCTTTATCAATGTGGCTGGCTTGATTGTCATTATTCTAATCTCGAATCTTTCTCCTCAGGTAGTTTTCAATTTATCATTGCCTATTTTAATATGCTAAGTTTTGTTATCTCATAATCCTTTTCCAATTATAGGTTGGTGCCCTAGCAAAAAGAGGTCTAACATGGCTTCTTCTTCTCCTACTAGGATAAGAAGTCAACGAAGAAAACTCTCTTCCACAGCTGCTATTAAGAAGGAGACTATGCCTGATATACATGAGAGTTTAGAAAATGACATAACTCTTTATTGCAGGAAATCTCAAGTGGTTTCTAGCCCCGAGTCTGATGGTGCATTAGCAACTGGTAAACTATAGACCCAACTCTTGAAGAGATCACTAGTCTTATAACCAAGGTCATGCATAACTTCCCTTCCCCTTATGAGGATTTCTTCTACCCGTTTGGCTACTGAATAACATTCCTTCTTAGGATCTTTAGGTAACATTCCTTTTCCTAAATTCACAACTGAATTGGGGCCAATCAAGTAATCACTTGTTCAAGTTACAGCTTCTGTTGACCCCAAAGTTCTCGCTACACTTGGTGATGTATATATCAAGTTGGCCTTAGAGTTGGATGGCACTTTCCAACTTTACCACACTCATGATGAGCATAAAATGGCAAATGAATATCAGCTTAAGGAACTCCATTGATTGAAGGCTGAGAAAGTTAGGTTTTTGAATGAGTTTGTAGCGGCATAAGATACCCATCAAGGGTTGGCTCACAAAAAGCAACAAATTGATAGCTGCATTGCTCAAATTTGTGCTATAAACTGTATTGGACTTCTAAGAGCACTAGTCAACTCACTCGAAAGTTGCCTTGCAAATAGAATGGACCAAAAAGATTGATCTGTACAAGCAAAGGAGGCATGGTGGTGGCCAAAGAGACTTGGAATGGCTTTACCATTATTTTCGATCGGCTAGGGCTAGTTGTCAAGGTATGTCGTTGACTTTATTATTTATACTTTATTTTAAAATGTATTTTCTGTATTAATACTTTCTTTCACCTTTTGCCTTTTTAGCCTTTTAGTCTATAATGAAGCTAGGGTTAGTCATCATCTCTTATGAAAGCATCGACACCTCTCCTAACCTCCCATCTATCCAGACCTTTGGCCAAGGTAAAGGGGTCCTAATGTAACACCGTGATTTTTCCTTCTATGCAAAATGACCAAAATTCTCCTAAGGTTATTTTGCATGACAATCGAGGATATCTGATTTCGTCCTTTCTCAAAGGGTTAGTTTAATGTTTGACAGGGACTATATGTGTTTTAGATAGTAATGATACAAAAATTGCAATTCTTGATTTTTCTCGTGCACAAAATTATCCAAATGCCCTGCAGTAATTTAAAGTGGGATTAAGTGACGATCGAGTCTGGTCATCACCTGGGAGTTGGATATGTTAATTTGAGGGGATATCTAATGTGTGGGTGAGTCCCAAGGAGTTTTTATCTAAAATTACCATTTTGCCTCTAGTTAGTGCTAATCAAGCCAAATAAAGTAATTAAGGTCATATAGGCAATATTATGCTCTAATTAAAGATTAATTATTTTGAGTTTATTGAGGCATAAGTTAGGTTAGAGAAGATTAATCTCATTCTTAATCAAAGATTAGTGAGAAAAAGACAAAAAAGTACTTTATGAGACCAAAAAGTAAAAGTAGAGGACAAAAGGTAAATAGATCACACTACCACCATAGATCAAACCCTAAGCACATAAGCTTTCACCTTCATACACAAAGCCACTGCAAAAATTCCTCCTCTTATTTCCTCCCCCTGGTCAAAATCATATCCCTTATTAAATAGAAGATTTTCTTCTCTTTTCTTTGCAAGAACAAGCATTTTAATCCTTCAAGCAAGAAGCATCTTTTGGTAGAGATTTATTTTATGTTTTTCCTCTTATTTCTTCTCTCTCTGTTTTTTTTTTGGGTTTTGTTATGATCAAAGATATGGCTTGATGATGAGGTTTCTTGATGATAGTTGTGAAACCACCATGTTTATGACCTCTAGAGTTTAAAGCTTAATCCATTCTTTCAAAAGAAAAAGAGAGAGAGAAAGAATGCACATTTTTCTTCTTTTGTTTATTTTGAGCTTGATGACGAGTTTAAGGGGAATAAGGTTTTTGGAAGCACAAAAAAATTAGAGGCTCTAAAACTCATTCATGCCCTTTGAAAGCTAAAGTTTACTAATTTTTTTTTTTTTAATTTTATGAGAAAGATCCTCATTTTGTTAAGATTAATGGGTTAAAGTTTCACACTTTTTGAAATCAATTTTCAAAAGATAGTTTTCCTATACCAATAAGCAATTCACACATAATTCAAGCAATTCAATCAAATCCTAAAAATTCCTACCTCGGATCCTATTTTCAGGTGGTGATGTCCCCTCAACCCTTAGTACTCTTGTGTAGTGGCTTCTCAGCAAGTTTTGGATATCGCTTTGGACACTCCTATCTCTTATGTCCTGGTTTTGCATAATGGTAGCATACGTATTACCTAGTTCAACAAGGTTTGCTCCCATTTTTATTCCCATATTTGGGCAATCTTGCCACATTGTTGACTTTTGTAGGTATTTGTCCTCATATGGGATAGTTTGAAACGTTTCTTTTGGGGTGGAGCCTCCTCAAACTTGGCTGTGTACTCTACTATACTTATGGACCCTTACTTGAGTGCCACGAACTCTAATTCATTTGCATTTCTCCCAGAAATAGGGAAGTACTTGTGATAAAAAGCCTCCCTAAAAACTTCCCAAGTAACTTCAGTTTGAGAGGCTTTGAACAATCCATTAGTACCAACCCACTAGAATTCTGCATAAGCTTCAAGCATGTAAGTAGTAGAGGCCATTTTTTGGGTCTCCTTACAAGGAAGAACCAAGAAGATCTTGTCTGTGGCTTTAATCCATTCTTCAGCTTTATTTTGATTTGAAAGCTCCTTGGAAAGCAGAGGGTTTGCTTTATTGAACCCTGTGAACTTCTGGTATTCTATGTCCACTTCTACTCCTCTAGGGTTCCTAATTGTATTTCTTTCAGCATATTGGTCTAACCTTTCCATCATTCTGTTGGCTAGTATAGCTTGTTCTTCTCATGGTAGCCGCCATCTCACGGAAAGTGTACATCATACCAGCTTCGTCCTTGGCACCATTTCTAGTATACCGATTTGAAGCCATTGGTTCCTATCATAGTAAACAAGAATTATTGAGTTAATCATGCTCAAGACCAAGCAAAGTGTAGCAACAACCCACAAGATTCCTAACCAGCAGTCATACACATATTTAGAATTATAATGCATGACATTTACTAAGGAAGCATAGCCAATCTATTCCTCATGGTCTTACAAGGTTGAACTATTCTGATACCATAATGTAACATCCTCCTAAGTATAACCCCATTCTCAGGTCATGACATTATACTTAGTTGTTACTTATAATTCAGCGGACCTCTCTTAATTATCTATAGCAACATTGATCGAATCGGACAATAACTAAATCATGGTTCTATCAATATATATACAAAAAGGAGCTTTTACTTCTAAGAGCTTTACAGTACATATATTATCTTTACTATGTACAGACGTATATATATATATATATATATATATAGCCTCCACTACTAAACTACATCAATTCTAATTCCCTTCATGCAGTAACCTCCTTGTTCTTTGAATCGACCTAGAGACGACATGGGAACACAAACACATAGGGGTAAGAATTATACAACTCTCAGTAGGGAAACTCTCCAAATACAGAATCATAATGTCATCGTCATTGCCCTAGCCACTTTGGTTTATCAAGAAAAATGTGATCAAGCAATACATATTAAATATTCATTTTAAAATTCTAAAATCATCCTTCCGAAGTGGGTAGCTTTTAACAATCAATCACTTGGAAGATATGTTTCATAACTTCCAAGAGCATAGTAATTCATTCTAGACAGATAAGTTAATAAAATATGTATATGCATATGATAATTGCAGTGATCTTTTCGTGCCCTTGTCAAGTCAAAAGGGACTTCATATTTCTCTTGTGATCATAGAACTCAATTCCATGTATTTTTCTCTTTTCATTGACATGGGGAAGACTTAGTTTATATCAATTAGTATTTATACTAGATAACACCATGTAAGGGAAATAAACTACTTATTATGACTAAGTTTATTCCTATATGTGATCATCGAACTTTATTTTTTCCTCTTTTGAATCACACATAGTTCTATTCCTAGATGATACGTCTATCTACTCATAATATCTCCAGGCAAGTTCCTCTTTTTGCTTTCCCCTTATTTAACTTAGGGAAGTTCCTCTTTTTGCCTTTCCCTCATTTATCTTATGTCTTGTTTTTGTTTTCTGCATATGTTAGAACATGCATGATTGAAGTTCATATATTTTCTTTTGCTCTTTATATGCATTATTCACTTATCTTTTCCAAATGCATGCACAAAGCACATATACGCATCCATTCATAACATGATTCCAAATCATGCCATAAACCAATCCTTAAAGTCACTATCATGCATTCATTTACATTATACTTGAACCAAATGTCATTATGTCCCCAATATAAGGCCTTAGCATAAATAAAGCTTATGAGTAGATTTCACACCCTTGTAGCACCAATTAACTTGCACATCAAAAGACCAATTCAGAGGCTATAAAAATTACATATGACACTTCAACGTGTCCACAAGGTTGCATAAAAAGTTCAAAGCAAAAAAAGCTCTCTAACTATGTTAACAAAATTAGACAAATTAGGAGGTCAGAAACCCCCTATTTACAGCCAATAGCCATAGTTCCCAATTTTATTACCATATCAAATGATCATATCAAATCATACAAAAATTCGAGTTTGGACCTCGATATGTCCTCAACACCTTCTAAAAGTTTTAGAGGAAAAAATAATCATTTGCTATGGTAATAAAATTAGACAAACTCAAAGCTTCAAAATTGGCTGTCCAAAAACAACAGTCTCATATCCTAATTTTTAGAAAATAGTAAAGGTCATTTTTAACACCCAAGAAAAATTGTGGATTTGACTTAGGATTTTAACTTCAACATACAATTTTTATAGCTCATCAAAACATCTACAAATACTTCAAAAAAATCATGAACCATAACTTATTAGTATAAATTCAAGAATTCTAGCCACCTAATTCAAAATTTCTTTTGATAAAAATGATTTTTCCACAACACCAAACTATTCGACCAAAGCAAATACATCTATATAACTATTTACACACACACATATGTAATCACACAATATAACTAGAAAATATCAATTTCCAACTAAGCCAAATTTGGAAAAAAATAGAATTCCACAACAAGGTACAAAGAACCCTTCATGGGTAGCTTTAGAGATCTTGGCTCCAAAGGATACTCCAATAATGATTCCCTTCACGTCAAGGCCTCCAAATAAACCCCAAACTCTCCTTAGGCAGCAGGATAATGAGATATCAATGTGAGAAATTGTGAGGAAATGAAATTTCAATCGATTAGTTTGATAAATTATGAGGAGTAGAACAAGTTTTGTGAAGGAAGCTTGGTGTTTCAGTAACTTTGGGTTAGGGTTTTTGAAGGTTGAAGCTTGTTAATGGAGGTTTGGGAGGAAAAACAATGGAGGCACTGTGTTTTCTACCTCTTGGGTCAAAATGAAGATGATGGGGTGATAAGGTTGGTTTGTTTGTACTTATCTTGGTTAGGTTTAGGTGATTTTCCTTTCTTTTTGGAAAAGAAATGATATAAATGGCTAGGATTTGATTTCTTAGTCAAAGAATGAATCTTGGTCATCCACTTGGCTTAAGATAAGTGGCTCACTTTAACTTGGTGAACAAGTAGTTTTTTTGTGTTAAAATCGCATACCGAAATTCCACCGAATGGATGAGATATTGGCACCTGGGTAAAATCATAATAAAGGAAAAGTCAAGATTAAAAATTTATTTTCAATTTTCAATCTTTGCTATCCACTTGGCAAGATATGATTGGTAGAAGTTACTTGGCCACCAAATAACTTTTATGGTATTAAAAATCGTATGTCGAAATTTTACCGAATGGGTAAAACACCATACCCGAGAAATCAAACATTACCTAAAAATTAATTCTAGGTCTAAAATCTTTATTCCTACCTATTTCTAACCTTAATTTTATAATTTCTAAGTCTCAAGCATTTATAGGCCTTACTTTTAGGGTTTTGGGTGTCCTAATGGGCCTATGGGGCCCACAAGTTACAATTCAATTTTTTTTACCCATCCCTTGGACTGTCCTCATCATTGCTATGTCTGTCGAATTTTTAAAATTATGACTAATAAGGCTCAAATTATTTTTAACTAATTTCTAGGGTGTTACATGAGTAATGCCAATAGAAAGGGAGGTTGAGGCACCATTAGGATAATAGCAGTTTCTGGTCCATGGTTTCTTTTGCCTAGCTCTTCAATGGTAGGCTCCATTGATGGTAGCTTAGTAGTGGACTCTGGTTTGATCATCCCACTTAGCCTAGCTTTTTCATTTCTACTCAAGTTTTCTTCTTCTTCAGATGAGGAAGCTTATGCTAGTTCTTCTTCTTCCACATCTTCCTTTTCGTTTTCAGAGTTAGTAAAAATAACTCAATAGCCAGCCTCTTCATTTTTTGTCATTTTCTTCTGCTGTAACACCCTCCCAAATACAATATTATCCTTAAGTCATGACATCATACTTGAGAGTTGTTACTTTTTAATTAGTGGACCTTTCTTAAATATATAGCAAATTCAATGGGTTCGTGTACTAACTAGCGTAATTTGATCAATATATATGGCAAGATACAAAACATTTATTTAATGTGAAGTCGATTACATAGGGAAGCTCTTCTATGAGCTCTAATACACATATGTGCTCTGTTAAGTTTACGCATCTATACATACATCTAAGTACATCTGATACAATCTCAAACACCCGACTACTACCAATCCGACCTCTTTTAGTGTAGCATCCCATAGTTCGCTGGTTAAACCTGGAGATGACACGGGAACATAAAAACACATAGGGGTGAGAATTACACAATTCTCAGTAGGGCATTCCCCAAAATATGCATTGAAATTAATGTCATCGTCATCGTCCCTGCCACTTCGATTTATTAAGAAAAATGTGGGCATGCAACATATGTCAAAGTTTCATTTTTAAAGTTCTAAACGATATTTCCGAAGTGGGCTTCTTTTATCATTCAGCTACTTAATATACACATATCATACTACTCAACATCAGATAAAAGCATATAATGCTAAATCACAACTTAAACATATTAGCTTTAATATGGATACTAAAACTTTTCACTTAGCACTTATAATAAAGGACTACTTGTAACAATTACTAACTCAACTCGTCTTGGCCCTTGACTAATCTTGTCACGTCTGGGCATTATGTATGCCATCCCCAGCGTGGCAATAATGGGTAATAGACTACTTTTCAAGACTGAGCTCATTCCTATACATGATAATTAGATTTACTTTTTCCAATTCTCACACAGACCTATTCCTAGCCAGGTTTACTTTCCCTGACTCAATTCAAGGGTAGTAAAGTTTACTTTCCCCGACAGACCGGATTTACTTTCTCCAGCCCAAGATAGATAATCTCATGCTTTTTTTTGGTGGTCAGGTTTACTTTTCCTGACAGACCGAATTTACTTTCTCCAGCCCAAGAAATACAATCTTATGCTTTTCTTTTGCATATACACAATTGTAAGAAGCATTTTCATATCTATGTGTGCCTAAGCTCATCAATAAGCTCGCATGCTCAATTATGCACATTCATATACTCATGTCAAACTAGTACCAAGTACCATTATTTCATCAATGAGTTCACATAACATGAATGAGATCAAATCATCAATTTCTCATCATCCTTTTTGCTAATTCAGCATGCTGTCAGAATTTCAGTCATCAATAAAATTATGATTAAATTAGTAAACATCATTAGAACAGAGAAAACATAATTTTTAGAGACAATTCAATGTATCAATGAGTCCCTGTAAAACTTTCAAGGCATGAAAAGGTGTCTAACTATATTAATAAAATTTCACAATTTCGGGGGTCAGAATTACATAGTTTCAGCCAACAGCTAGAGGTTTCAATTTTTATATCCTATAAAATGAACTCCAAAATTCATATAAAATATTAGGGTTGGACCTCAATATGTCCTCAACATCCTATAAAAATTTCAGTTCAAAATTCAATCATTTACCACGGTAAACAAAATTAGAAAAATTCAGTACTACAAGCTGGACTTGTTGGGCAGAAACCCTGACCTGCTCACTTTTCCCTTTTTTAAAAATAGCAAAAGTGCTTAAGATAAGCCAAGAAAATTATTTGAAACTCATCCATATGTTAGCCTCATCATATAAAAATTTTAGAGCAAGAATCCATATACAAGCCCTTCAGAAAATTCATGAATTACAACATGTCAGTACAAATCTGAAAATTTCAGCACATGATTCAAAACTTGTTTTGAAAAAATGGGTTTCCTAACATCATCCAAACACTCTATCAAAATTAACACATCAATATTCATGTATAATCATCAAATAAATCCAAAACTTTTGGACTCAATCATTCAGAAAGTCTCATAACAAAATTTGAAAGAAAAGTGGATGAATAAACCCTACTTGTGATGCTTGAGACTTCTAACTCTAGAAGTACTTCCAAGAATGGTTTTTCCTCACTTCAACCTTCCAAATAGCCCCTAAATCTTCCCTTAAACAGTGATGTATAATGGCTCAAAGTGGGAAAATAGTAATGGATTAAAATTTTAATCAGTTAGATTTGTAGGTGGTGATGTCTAGAACAAGTTTTGTGAAGGAAGTTTGTGGTTTCATGAAGTCTAGGCTAGGTCATTGGAGTTTTTAATCAAGTTTCAATCATTTTGAGGAAGCAAAAATGGAGTTGTTGCTGTTCTTTTCAGCTGGCCGAGAATGAAGATGAGAAATAATGAGGTTTTTTGATTATTTTTCTTATTTGAAGATAATGTACACACTTTATGAATTAATGTTTTCTTTGAAGATAATTATGTGCATTTTGTAACATTTTCATTGGCTATTGAAAAAGGAAGGATATGTATTGCTCTAGACCATACACTTGTCACATTAGATGGCAAGCTTGCACTGATAGCTTTATACGGTGTAAAAACTACACACCGTAATTTAACCGAACGGGTAAAATAGTGTACTTGAGTAGTCAACTATTACCCGAAAATTAATTCTAGGTATAAAATATTTATTCCTACCTATTTCTAATCTTAATCCTATAATTTCTCACATTCAGACATCTCCACATAATACTATTCATGTTTTTTTTTTTTTTACAGATTCGTTGGATTGCCCTGATCATTGTTATATCTCTCAGATTTTTGAAATTATGACTAGAAATGATCAAATAAATTTTTATATAATTTTTAGGGTGTTACATATTTACTATGGAGAGTCTATATTCATGTGTAGGCATCTTTTTGCATTTGAGCCATACATCTTTTCTACTGATGAATTTCACTAGTTTGGCAGCTATCTGAGTTTTGTATAGTATAGACTCTTGTTTTCTTTTTATCCTTCTTTTGTTAGGGCGATGAAGCTAATTTAATTCTTCTTCCTCTGAGTTCTCAATCTCACTCTCCAGGAATATTATCTTCCTCTTGCCTTTAGCTTTCTCTTATTGAGATTCAGCCTTCTGGGAGGTGCTTCTGGCTTGATCTCCCCTTGTCCAGGGACTTCGCCTTGTTAGTTCAGAAGTTGGGATGATGGACCTTTTCCTTAAGGTTCAAAAAGGGGAGGATGTAAACATAGTTCCTTCCAGGTATTCATACCTTTCAGTAATAAGTGGAAAATGCATCTACTGAAGAAGCCTTATCAACAACATCCCATACGGAACACTGGTAATTCTTCATTTTCTTTTCTAGTTGCATTTATCATGTAGTTCAATATGAGTCTTGGCAAGTTCACCTTTCTCTTTGCCATTAGACAATACAAAGCATGTAGTCCATGCCTGCTAGTGCATCTGTGCTTCTTATATAGGGCAGAATAGAAAATTATACCACCGTATATACTTTCCTAGTCCTAGCACTTAGCATGGCAGTAGTGATTTCATTTGCCTTGTGAAGAATGTAATTAGTTAGATACCTTGAAACATCTCCTTCATTAATTCCTAGAGTGTGAGTCCAGTTAAGTGAGGAGTTGCAGATGATTCCATCATTTGGTGCTTTGATGATCTTGGAGAGACCTGTGGGAGTAATCTTGATGGCACAATCTCTGATCACTGTGTTTATGAATGAGGCTGAGTTTCCTTCCAGATAGGAGTAGAAGGTATTAACCAGTCTTGGAAAGACTCGTTCATTGATGTCTAAATACTCATCCTATTTTTGAAACGAGAAGACCTCATCAAGCATGGATATTTCTTTGTGAATATCTTTTCACAAAGTCTTCCCAGGTGCCATTTTCCTTGCTGCAAAGTTCTTTTCATAGTGGTCCTGCATTTTTGGATCATCATACATGTGGAAAGAAAATCCCTCATCAGCAGATTGGTTACGTTTCCTGCCTTCAGCCATTAGAGAGTTGTGTATGTGGGGTAGAAGAAGAAAAATTGAATCTTGAAAGAGGTTAAGAGGTGAGGAATGAGAATCATTTATGATAGATGGGGAATGGTTTAGGTAGCAGTATGAGAGTTTGAGAAAGTGATGAATGGTTTCAAAGAAGGTTTGATAATGAGATAATACAAAATGGTTGATGAAGCATGTGGTTGAAAATGATAATAAGGTGTGATGTATAGAGAGTAGGAGGTTATTTAATTGATTAGACATGACTGATTGAAGGTGAACCAAATCATGGGAGAATGAGAGAAACTCAAAAGAGTGGAAGTTATCTCACCTTTTTATCCTTCTTTAGAAAGAGTGATTTCTAACTCTTTGGATCACTTTCTAAGCTTCATCTTTTACTTTTTGACCCGCTGAAGTCTTACCATATTTTTGCCATAGAGTCATCTTTAAATTCTGAACCTTATGAGACCGTCTATGCCCAGTTTTTTGACTTTTTTTTCTTCTTCTTTCTGATCATTTCTTCTACTTTCTATGCTTACAACTAGACCCTCTGATCTTCGAGTAGTAAACTGGTCTTGCAGACTAATATCTTCATGTGGTCTTCAGATTAGAGCAATGAAGAGGAGAATACCCAGAGATATTTGTACATGAATGTTTATGAATAAAGAAAAAAAACCTTTTGGAAATAAAAGCATTTTCAAAACACAACAAGAAGTGATTTTCAGCTAAGGCTTTATAAATATATCTGACATATTCGTCTTCAGTATTGACAAATAGGTCTTGAACAAAGTTAGACAATAGGGGCTTGGATCTAGAGATCTAAAATGAGATTTCAAACATGATTAATAGCACTACTATTATTATATAGAAGATAGGGATTTTGGAATACCTTAAATGATAATCTTCTAGCTAGTTCCTTATCCACAGTATCTAGGTGTAGCAGTATGGAACAATCTCTATATTCAGCTTCAGTAGTAGAGAAAGCGATGATATTCTACTTCTTGCATGACCAAGTAATCACACTTTTTCAAAGAAACAGCAGTAGCCACTAGTGCCCTTTTTTTCTACTTTGTCTCTGGTGAAATCATTATTACAGTAACCTCTCTTGAGCCTTTGAGAATGTCTCCAAGAGTTTTGTGTTAAGAGACTGCTTTCTAAACAGGATGTTCCTTGTATTTTCCATGGCTTAGATACTCTTCAGTTTCTCCTCCACCTTTAGATTGCTCTTTTTAGTGTTGAAAGACATATCCTTCTAATTGCTTTTGAGTTCTGAGCAAGCTTTATGGAGTCTACTTTCTAATGGTCTAGCTTTCATTTGCTTGTTTTCATAAGTTTACTTAAGACTTATTCTCTCAATGTCTTCTTCTAGTTCTTCAAGTCCATTAGTAAAATCCTTCATGAACTCCTTAAATTTTATATGAAAAAACCCTTCAATTTCTAAACTAACTTCTAGATCTGAGCATGTGTATAGAATAACCATTGTTCATATACTTCTTGTTGTTAGATTTCATATACATTCTCAACAGACCTCATTTTCCTTTTCTAATGGATAGCCTGTCAAGAAGCATATGCTTGCAACCTCTAGCATTTTCTAGTCCATATTTTCCTTTTTTTCCATTCACTTCAGGTGATTGGCATGCTTTTCTCCATGGGCATGAAATTTTTTTTGGATTATTGAGTTTAAGACATTCTGGTTTGAAGTTTCCTTTCTTCCATAGTTGTAGTAGGTGGCACTTTCCAGCTTCATTTTGTCTTTCCTTATCCTTTCTGAGGTTGATGTCCCTTCTTTTCTTTGACTTGCCTCTCCTGGTTTTGGGCATCTTCTTTTTCTATCTCATCATCAATCCTTCCTCTTTATTTGAGGTTTCAGCTACATTCGTTGCCGTAGCCTTATTCAGCTTTTGGTTATACAACTTTAAGTTCATGGACTTGCTTTTCTTGATGGATTCACATTGTATTTCAAATAGCACTGCACCATGAGCTTTGAGAGTCTTAGTGAGTTCATCTAGACTAAGAGTTTAAAGGTTTTTACCCTCTGTAATGGTTGTGAATTTAAGCAGCCATTTGGCAGAGAGGCTTCTCTAGATTTTTCTGACCATTTCAGAGTCTGATTATCTTTTTCCTTCTCCTTTTAATTGATATATGATGTGCATGAATCTTCTAGTCATTACATCAATATTTTCTTAATGCAGCATATATCATCTGTCCCATAATAGGGATCAGTTAAATTTGGCTTTGCGTTACTTTGTCCATCTACTTCTGGTGGCTTCTAGGAATGACAGTTTCTTGTTGGAATGTTCTTCTGCTATGTTAATATTTGTGCCATTTGTCCCTTGGGTCTTTATACTCTGCAATAGTTAGACTGCTTAACCCCTCAGAGGCTAGGCTCTGATACCACTTGTAGATTGAAAAGTGCATAAGAAGGGGGGTTGAATCATCATTTGCTTCTATTTTTCTCTTTACGATATTGAAATGACAATATAGTATCAAGTGTTGAGCTGGAATGTAGTGGAAACAAGATTAGATTCTTCAAAAGGTAAATTCCTGAAGTATAACATCAGTAGCAGAATGGTTACAGAAGGAACTTTTAGCATATGTAAAATGATAACTTAAACTATGAAAATAAAAGAGATAAAGGAGAACAAAATATGGCACAGATGTTTTATACTGGTTCGGCTAATCCTGCCTACATCCAATACTCAACTTTTGTTGAGATTTCACTAACACCTTTCAAAACCTAAGAAAGAGAAAATAGGATAGTTTTTATAGTAGTCTTCCCAAGCTCTAACTAGTATATAACCCCTATTATCACAAATCAAGTAGTTATTCACCAGCCTCTTCATGCTGAACTAAGTAGTCTTTGACCAGCTTTTCCAAGCTAAAATTGTGACTAGTAGACAACCCCCACTATCACATTATAAGTAGTTATTTACTAGCCTTTCCAAGATAAAACCATGACCAGTAGGCAATCCTTACTATCACATTGCAAGTAGTTAGTCTCCAGTGTAACACCCTAAAATTTTTTTCAGAAAATAATTGAGGCTTTAGTAATAAGAATATCAAAATTCTGATGTACGTAGAAATGATGAGAACAATGTAACAAATGTAAAAACAAAAATATGAATAGTATTTTGTGGGCCTCGTAGGCCCACCAGAACAGCCGAAACCCTAGATTCGGGACTCGAAGATGCCCGAAATTTGGAAATTATAGGATTAAGGTTCGAAATAGGTAGGAATAAAAATTTTATACTTAGAATTAATTTTTGGGCAATGATTGATTACCCGAGTATACTATTTTACCCGTTCGATGAAATTTCGGTGTGCGATTTTTAACACCGAAAGCTAATTGATATCTACTAATAATGAAGTTTATCCATTTGAATACCAATGAATGGCTAGGATTTTATCTTGGAATGAAAGATCAAATCCTAGCCATTGATATAAAATTCTTTTAATGAAAAAAAATTCAAGCTTTATTTCCAACCAATGAAATCACACTTTATATGATAAATATGACACACCTAACCTCATAAGTTTCATCTTCCATTCTCAGCAGTAGCAAGGAGGAACTAGAAACTCCATTTCCTTTCTCACAAACCCTTGATTTCAACCTCAAAAATCCTAGACCAAACCTTGTTAAAATCAAAAACCTCCTTAAGCAAACTAATTCTTCAACCTCTACAAATATAACCGATTAGATCCTCCAAAAACCTCACCTTATTACATCACTTATCTCTGATTAGAGGAGGATTTGAGTATGTTTCAAGAGTCTTGGGGTGGAGTATATCTATCTTGAAGTGTACAAGAGACAAAGAGACATTGGCTTTCAAGAGTAGGGTTTTATTGAGTCTTTCCTTGCCAAATTTATATTTCTCATTTCTAACCTGTTATCCTCAAAATTTTTAGTTTTTTTAGTTAATGATATATGATTGTTGATGTATAAATTTTGGTGGGGGGTTTGGATGAGGTTAGAGTAATAATTTTATCAAATGAAATTTTAGTTAGATTGCTAGATTTTCGGTTTTGCTGAAGACAGTAATATCTCATGAATTTGTAGACATATTTGTGGTTATGATCATGGTCTGGAAAAATTATATGTTGGACCTAACATCTTGGACTACTTACACGAAAATTATTGAGCACTAATTTTAAGTTTATTGCCTCAAAAAAATCAGAAACCAAAAAGGTAACCTTGCTGTCTGGATTGTGGGAACTGAAGCTGTAAATTTGTATAATTTTGTGACCATAGAAAATGATGGAATTATCCTTTGAAATTTTTACAGAATTTTTTACACATCTTGAATTTCAAGTTTATTTTTATTTTGAGTTTATTCCATTGTTTTTTAAATTTAAAAATTAAGAGAACTCTGGTCTGAGCTGTGAAAAAGTGGTCTCTGACCACTAAACTTATAAAATTTATTTAACATGGTTAGAGGGCTTTGTTTTTGATGAAATTTTTACAAGGACTACTAGACATATTGAGATGTCATGTAGAATTTTTGTGGCCATTTAATTGGCCATTTGATATAGAAAGTAAATATTGTTACTAGAGTGGCAAACCTGCCAAGATGCTGGAAATGAGAGGATGTCTTAAATTGTCATCAACATGGCATTTAGTCCACATATATAGTATATGAATGCATGCTAATGGTTTTTAAAGAGTTACTTATAAAACATAAATGAGACTCTAGTGTACCTGAATGCTTATGTGTGATGTGAGCAAGCCTTTGAAAAGTAAAAGTATATGATGCATTTATATGACAAAAGAGGATATGTGAGATTTAATGATGCATGTTTTAACATATGGGGAAAATAGAAACAAGACTTATGTGAGATAAAGTGGGAAGGCAAAAATAAGAACTTCCCAAGAAATTTTATGAGTTGGTAAATGTATCGACCAGGAGATAGAACTGTGCGTCATTCGGAAATAGAAGAAAATGAAGTCCGATGATCACGAATAGGAATGAGCTTATGTCTTAGCAGTCTATGGTCCTTTGTGGAGTTATCCATTACATATGTTATCTGATGTGAAATTAAGCCTTCCCTATGTTAATAAAAAGAAACAACTGCACTGAGTTGAATTCCATAAGATATAAAAGAAACACATATGATTACCATTATTTTGCATTTAATTCTCTTTGACTCATGTATATAAATATTGATATATGTGATCTAGCATGACAATTTGTATATAGATGAATTTACTGATTTTATTCTATTCACATGTGAGGGAGTACCCTATTGAGAATTATATAATATTCTCATCCCTATGTTTGCATGTATTTTATATTGTATTCAGATCCAGCAGATGACGTCAATAGTTTTCTTCCTTGATTCGCCACAATGGGTGTGGCATTACAACCCGGTGTTTGACACTCTTTATGTAGTAGCTTACTCTCAAATCCATGCATACGTATTCTTTGGCCGTTCTTTTAGTGCATCTACCTTCACCGCTGATTTTGATCCAGCTTTTCCCTATGATGGTGTGCCTCTCCACATGGCGCACCCAATTGTATTTGATATCCCAGCAGCACCACCAGCACCCCCTCCAGCAGATGCTCCATCCTCGTCCTTGTCCTCTGACTCAAACCCACCAGAGGGTCCTGACACCCCTGGCGGAGGAGAGGCCATCGTACCAATGGCCAACGGGTTCTTCTAGGCGGACACGAGATCTATAGGGACTTATGACTTGTATATAGGGCAGCATAGTGCTAGGACCTTACCAGCTTGCCTACTAATTACTGTTAGATGTTTTAAGTCCATTTATGTGCATATATGATTTTGTTGGGCTTTGAGATTTGAGCAGGTTAGAATAGACACTTGAGATGTTGTTTTTGTACTAAGTCCCTACATAGTTCAGTAGTCGACCAGTTTATGGTCTAGGGTGCTGTGTATGTTGCTAACTTGTTTATGATGTATATATATAAATCTATAAGTTGGTGCGATCCATGAGCTCATTTTATTATTATCTTTTCATTTCTCCCGACTAATATAAAGTATAGAATACGAGTAACACTATTCTAATTACTATATAGATACTCGAGTGATATATGGTAGTTAGGAGGGTGTTACATCTAGCTTCTCTAAGCTGAAACTGCGACCAGTAGACAACCCCTACTATTACAAACCAATTAGCTATTCACTAGCTTCTCCAAGCTGAAACTGTGAACAATAGACAACCCCTATTGTCACATTGCAAGTCAATCACCACCACCACTGATTGAGGATACAAAGGTTTATTATTTGGGTTACTACTCAAACTAACCTACACTCAAGTTTCCTTAAAATATACAGTAAATGACCTGGGATAACTTAAATGACTCATTTCCAACATCTCTTCCTCGAAAGAGCATATAAATTATTGATGAACATAGAAAGAAGAATTTTTCAAGCAAGGAAACTAATTACATGAAGTAATGAACCTTACAAGATGTGATGAGATATTTTCACAGAGTTTCCGCTTTTATGTCATCAATCCTGTACTACTTTTATAGAGGTATTCCTTTATGATTATTGCCATTAATCAGTTCTCAAAGTACACACGTTGATCATCTGTTTATGTCTTGGAAAGCAGTCCAGAAGAGTAGGTTTACGGCTTGTTAGATATGTTGCAAAAGCCATTGTGAAGTTAAGGTTTTTGAAATTTCTGAACTCTTCCTTCTAGAAGGTGGAATGGTTGGCCAAATAGGCAAAAAAGATGATACACCAATTTAAAACTGGGTTTGACTAAAATTAGAATTTCAAAAATTCAAATTTCCCTTATTTTTCAGTCAGGTTCAGTGCTCCATAGTGAAGTAAACTTTTTGATATGTGGTATCACTTTCTTAATAAATCTTCAGTCTTCTAGTCTTTAATCAAAGTTTTATTGATGTTGAAAGTATTGCGATCTTGGTGATTGAAGTTGTGCAACACGTTATTCTTAGAATTGGCATGATATCTTCGCTTTAAGTATAATTTCTTATGTCCAGTGCTACTTTCTAAAGATTTGTGCCTTGGTTTTTTGTTCTTGATTTAATTTTCTTTAATCCGTGATGCATTTATATGTACTTTACATGGAACACCCTAATAGTTAACCCAACACGCCTAGGATGTATTAAAGTTAATTATTAGTTATTACTCTTTTGTCTCATTCTTTAACTTTAAAATACTTAGCAAAAAATATGGGTAAAATTGTTTTTTTTAAAACATAAAACAAAATGTGAGCCGCACGCACTAACATAAAGCAAACGTCAATCCACATAATAAAAGGAGAAATACATCATTCATAAACACAAGATACATATAATAAACATCACATCATAACATAGTTCATATATATTAATACACTACGAAACATAAAATAAGTAGAGTCACACCGAAAAAAAGTGGATTGAGCTTTCGGTATATAAAAATCAGAAAGAAATACGTGAAAATAGAAAATACATGGGATGTCAAAACACTAGATACCAACCAACAACTACCCTTCCACTAGCCCTACGAGTACCTATACCTAAAGTCGCCCTTACCAAAAAATACAACATAAAAAAGGGGATCCTCGTGTGATAGCTTTGGCACTCTATCAGGTCCTCCGATGAATTCTACTGGAAATCCTGATCCTCTGGCGAAGGGGCCACATACCCAATGAATTGGGCAAGCTCCATAGGTATATGTAGGCAGAACAAGGGAAACATGGCCTCCGCGATGTGGATGCATCTCTGGTCGTCGAGCTATCCTAGGCTGGGTCACTGTGTCCTCACTACCCCGACCCATGTCCATGGGTGTCATTGGTGCAAAAGCCTCTGAATAGATGTGTGTGGGGGAGTCCTTAGACGGATCGGTTTTCGAATGCCTCGAACGGGGAACATAATCAGGGTAATCGCGGACTGCCAAAGCGGTGGGGCGAGCACGTCGAGTCTGCTCATCATGAGGTCGAGTGCGCTCAAAGATCAAGTCGTCGCCATAGAAGTAAGTAGGGGTGAACCTAAAGCTGGAAACTAGGTAAGCAAAGGGGCCTCCTATGTATGCAAAAATGCGTACTGCACAGCAACCCTCAAAGTGATATGAGCGGTGATCAGGGTCGTAGTGCATCTCCCACACCGGGGTGTCAATGAAAATCACGAACAAGCCATCACCTTTTGAAGACAACGGAAAGATAGAGGGAGTAAGAATCTTAATAAAGAATCTCAGAAGAGGAAATCTTCCTATACTAGTGTCATCGTCTACGTCTCTAGAAACCTTGGATTTATTATAAAAAGGTGATCATGCGTGAAGTTCATTATTAGGTTTTAAACATAATTATCCAAGGTCCGTTTATTTTAGGATGAATCTTGATGTTATGAATGCAACATAGCATTGTATGAATGCATGACAAAAATATTATGCAATTATCACTTGAACATATCATAAAGAAACATACTCATATAAGTGGCATAGAGAGGCATATAACTTTCATGTAAATCCTTTCTCTTTTCCTTTGCTTAAGTGACATCACATTCATCATTCGTTACATCATGGGACAACCCTAATAACTCTTCTCTTTGAGAGTTTCTAGGTTATGAACTCATACCTAACTAGTCGTCATTAGTTTCAGCTTATCCTAAGATAAGTATAAATCCCAACTCCCGGAGTGCGGGCTAGGGGCTTAAGGATCGCCTATCATAACCTTTAATTTGGGGAGTCTATAGGGTCATTTCCTTTTGTGAATCACCTCTCATAACCTTTAATTCGAGGAGTCTAGAGGGTTATTTCCACATAGCTTATGTCACTTAAGTCTTTTAGCGGATCACCCCTCATAATCTTTAATTTGGGGAGTCTAGGGGATCATTTCCATACGGCATTATATTACTTTAAATCTCATCTCATGTCATGTAATAACACATGCATTAATGCATATGCTATGCTCCCAGCAACTCACAAATAAACATACATTCATTGAAATACTAGACCTCATTACTTGCCTTATCTTACAATATCTTATGCTTTTGATCCTTATGGGTCTTAAACTTATGATCTAATTAACCTAACGTCTGATATAGGTCATTTATGCACCTAAGGGATCACAACTAATAATTTTCACTAATTTTTATGCTTATGATCAATACCAAACAGCCTTAGGTAGTTTGGATAGAATTAATATCATTCCATTACGGGGTTCTAGAAACTATGTCTTTGACTGATTCTAAGTTTTGGTTTGCCCTAAGGCACTAAAATTAATTGTTACTTAGGAATTAATTCTACACTTCTAAACAATTCTAAAATTTTTTTATTTCTAATTTAATCATCCTAATACAGCAGCTGTATTTTTGTTTTCTAAGGGTTCTAAAACTCACATTTTTCATCTTTTCTAGTTACTAGTTTTTCCTAACATTTATAAAATAGTTTCAACTGTAGGTAAACATAATTTCACACATTCTAACACATCAAAATAGCATTATACAGTAGCCAACATAGCAAGGCAGTAACTGAAATCACATTTTTAATACGTATAAGTTACTAGTTTCTCTTGGAATCATTTTAGGACTTCTAAAATTCTTTAAAAAAACCAAATTATTTCATGAAAATCATAAAAATATAATGCTAAGGCAGTAGCTATTTTAAATCTTTCTTGGGTTAAGCTTAAATCATAAAATCATGCTCCTAGCATTCCTTGAGTTCTCCTATGCTTTAAGAAAATCTTAAGACATAGTTTGTTGGCCTTTGTGACTAAATGAAACTTATGCTAAGTCCATTATCATCACATGGCCGAATCTTGCATCCATGGAATACTTCCATTTTGCAAACTTTATTTGAGATAAAAAGAGCAAGTCTGTGAGCTCTAGAACCTTTAGGTGATGACAAAAACATAAACATGCTATGTACTTCATTTTATTCTTCATTATAAAAGTAAAGTGATAACTTTAAAGTAAATATGAGATGCAAGTTCATTTTTATCTTTAAAGTTTAGGTGATAACTTGAAATATAAACATGAAATGCAAAGCTTGAAATTTAAACATGAGAATGCATGTTCATTTATTTATTCTTGA
Organism: Dalbergia cultrata; assembly: GCA_031216105.1. Classification (NCBI taxonomy): domain Eukaryota; kingdom Viridiplantae; phylum Streptophyta; class Magnoliopsida; order Fabales; family Fabaceae; genus Dalbergia; species Dalbergia cultrata. Next base: position 37,002,760 of record CM062344.1, on the reverse strand, counting down.
GATTTTAGTGATGACATTAGAAAGTAAACATGATATGCAAAGCATAAATGTAAACATGGATGCAAGTTCCTTTTTATCTTTACTAGAGCTCATTCAAGACTTTAAAGGAACACAAGCCTTAACCCCAAACTTATCTTAACAAGACAAAGTGAGCTTTAAAGAAACCTTATGGTGTGAACTTCATCATCAAGCTCAAGGAAATGAATCAAGAGAACAAACCAACTAGTAACATTTCTTTGAGAACCGAAATCAAAAGAAGGAAAAAGGAAAGGAAAACCGAAATGCTTTTAGGCTCAAGGGCTAAGTTTTAAGCTTTAGAGGTTATACAAGTGATAACCACATGATCATCATCATGAACCCTCATCATCAAGCCAAAGATTTTCTTTAGATATACAAGGCTCCATGGCTGAAAATAGAAAGGAAGAAAAGAAGTTCAAAGACCAAGAGAAACCAAGAAAAACTTGTTCAAAACAAAACATAAAATAAAAGATAAAGCTTTTAGAACAAAACCCCTACCAAGTAATGTTTCTTGTTGTGAAGAAAAGAGCTTGTTCTTGTAAGGAGATGAAAAGAAAAACTCTCCTCCAAGTTGATATATGTGTTCGGCCAAGAAGAGAGAAAAAGGAAGAAAATGTTTTTGTGTGAGCTTTGTGTGTAAAGATGAAAGCTTATGTGTTTGAATGAGGATCTATGGTGGTTGTGTGGTGGTTTGAGGTTATAAGGAGGTGGTTCTTTGAGGAGGATGAAGAAGATAAAGGAGATGAAAGAAAAAAGAACTCTTGAGTTCTTGAGAAAAAAGAAAGAAAGCTTGAATGAACTCTTGAGATAATACTTGGAGAAGGAGCAAATGGAACCAAGTTCATCGAAGATGTGTATTTATAGAAAATTACAATATGAGGGATGAATGGAGGGGGAGAGGCCATGACATTCATGCAGCCATGGGGGTGAAAATATCTCCTGAATACATCATTTCATGGAGTGGTGCAAGCATGGCTAGGTATGGGTTTAGGCATGGGCTTAGGTATGACTCAAAGCATCGTTCTTTGTGTGTAAAATAAATCAACACGTGATGAATGTGGGGGAAGAGTGGCGCCAATTTCTTATGCAGCCAAAGGGAAGAATTGTTTCATCTAATCATGGTTTAGAGGTGTGTTTATGTATATCTTTGATTAAGCTTTTGATTAGGAGTTTGTAAGTAAGTGTTTAGGTAAGGTAATAGGTAATTAAGGATGTCAAGACATGATTAGGGGGTGTTCTTGCTTCATTAGTGAAATAAAAACTCATTTTATAAGGTAATCAATCACAAACATAATTCCTTAATTTAAGAAATTGGAGAGAGAAAACACTATTTAAGATTCCATGACACGGAATCTTGACTTTAAGAAAGAGATTTAGGTTTATATAAGCAACCTTAGGTTCTAATCAACCTTAATAAATTATTTTGACTCTAGATTAATTACCCAAATTAATTAATCTTCGATTAGAGCCCAATTTTGCTTAGGTTTCCTTAATCATGCCATTTAGGTCTGAAATACACTAATTTGCGGGCAAAATGGTAATTTTTGCACAAAAACCGCTCAGGACCACCCAAACTTAAACAGTTATCATTAATCACATATAATTAGCATTACAAACTCCCGAGAAAGATTTCGGGCTCAAACGACACTTATACCCGCGTAAAACGTCATAGGGGTATTTTGGTCAATTTTGCTCAAATAAAAAAATTGGGGCGTTATATTACATGATATAATGTTCACTTCTATTAGGTTCAATTTCTTAATATGAGATAAATCATGTTTGCACATGTAAAGTGAAATTATTCTCACTTCAAGTTCGTGTTATGCAATCCAAAGTTACCTGTGTGCTATGTTAACAAACTCAAGAAAGACATTAGACGTTCTTCAAAGCATTTTCTTTAAATTGGTTTTGTTGTCATTCAAAACACATTGCCTTAGCACTTTCTGAAGGTTTCTAAAGCTTACAGAATTTTGGGTTTACAGTACAGGCATATTAAAATAATGGTATACTAGCCTTGGACTAGTAAGGCGAGATGAGCTTTATTGGATTGGCAATGTTGAGTTAGTCATGGCTATTATCCATCAAGAACTCTCAAGAGTCCCAGTTCTTGCTACTAAAGGCACCAAAATGAATTCTATGAGATGAAATATTTTTCACTCAAGAAAACTAATATTGAATGCCATTTTAAAAGAATTGCTTAAAGGTTCTATATGCTGAATGGATACAATGATGTAAGTTTGAAGGTTACTTACATTAATTTTTTTCCTGAAGAGCTTCATGAAGAAATGGATAGGATGATTAATATCCTTCAAAAGGATTTGCCAGCATGACCCTTGGTGAAATTCATCAAACATGCCTTGCTGCTTTAGACAAGATCTGTAGCCAATAGACTTTCTTTGAAAATATGTTAAACAACAAAGCCAAATATGCAAAAGCCTGCCAAAAAAAGTCATGTCAAGATCAAATGCAAGGAAAAATGATGTGACTGCCATTATAAGTCCTCGTCCAAGAAAAAAAAGAATATCATAGACAAAAAAGGAAGGAAGAAAAAGTCAAGTTTTTCAAAAGAAAACCTTTTCATGCGAAAAGCAATAAATGATGTTTTATCTTTATGAAAGGTACATTTTTCAAAAAAATTGTCTAAACAAAAAGGAGAAAGTAGCCAAACTAGTTCAATACCTCAGACTCGATGATGGTGAAGATATTGAGTCATGGTATGATCAACAAGAGCAATGAGATGAAAGCAATATTTTTGGGCTTAAATTAACAAGCTCCAGCTTAGAAAGAGAAGAAGAATCAAATTCTTCAGAAGAGCATTTTCCTGTCATGATGAATGAAATAATAGAATGGACAGGAACTATTTTTCCATCCATAATGCTAAAACAAGTTAACAAAGCTGAAGAAGTCTCTATACTAGAGATTGATTGTTTTGGTCTTGTTCCTCTTTTGCCCAATATTGAAATGCATGTTCTTTCACCTAAGTATGACATCCCCATCAAAGTCATATCTTATATGGATACAGGAGCACAAAGGACACTGATGAATCCAGCAGTCCTTCCATCCTCTGCTTGGGAAAGTAGAAATGGAAGCAAGCAAGAAAGCCTTCAAAACCAAACTGATCACCAAAAGTAAAATTGGCCTAAAGTTTTTCCCAAATTGTGTTTTCTAAACAACTAATCTACAAGAAAAAGACATTGTGATTGGAATGGATGTTTGATGCCTAAATAAGAAACTCAAGATACTATAAGAAGGCCTTAAGCCTAAAAGAAGCTTCAAGCCATATATTGAATAATAGAAAATTTTTGTACTCTCCAAAATTCTCAGTGGTTTGAGATAACCTACTCAAATTAAGTGCATATAGTCATGATCTTTTCTCTGATCTATATCCTTTGTGGAAGAATGAAAATTTCTTTGTTGATTTTCTTTTCAAACTTAATGATATAAATCCAACCAAAGCAGTTCATCTTGAAATGTCTTTATCTGAAAAAGTTGTAGCATTTGAAGAATGCCAACAGTTATTGAAACAGGGACTTATTGAACCAATAAAGTTTGATTAGGCTTGTCAAGCCTTATAAGTGAATAAAAGATCTGAACATTGAGGAAAAAAGATACTGGTGATTAATTACAAACCTCTTAACAATTTCCTTAAAAATGACAAATTCCTTTTACCAAAAATCTACTCACTTTACCCATATATAAAAATGCCTACGTCTTCTCAAAGTTTGACCTTAAATCTAGTTTTTGGCAACTTGGTCTAAGCCCAAAAAACTGGCCCAAAACGGCTTTTTGCATACCCAATGCCCATTTCCAATGGACTGTCCTACCCTTTGGACTCAAAATCACACCTATTCTTTTCGAAAAGGCCAAGGCCAGAATAATTGAAGCCATCCGTCCTAGATAGTGCTCTTGTTTATATCGATAATATTCTTTTATTTTCTCCAAATGAGAAAAGTCATAGGAAAGTTTTGAAAAATTTCATTAGATTTGTGATCAATATGGTGCAATGTTATTTACCAGAAAGTCTCAAATTGGCACCAGAGAGGTTGATTTTCTAGAAATGCATTTTTTAGAAGGAAAATATGCGCCCCAGCCACATATTGCTGAGGAACTCCCAAAATTTTTGAATGAAAACATGATCACAAAACGAATAAAGCAATTCCTAGGAATTCTTAACTACATTAGAGACTTTATTCCTCATATTTCAAAATACACCGCCAAGCTTTTGAAGAAGAATCCCCCTCCATGGGGACTAGAACAGACTGAAGCTATAAATTTCTGAAAATAGGGGCTCAAAACCCACCATCTATTAAACTTCCTGGAGAAGGGAAAAGAATATTGCAGACAGATGCTAGTGATAAATACTGGGGAGGGTTTCTAATTGCAAAGTTACAGGACAAAAGTTTTATTATGGATATGCTAGTGGATACTTCAAGCCAGCAGAACTTCACTACCATACCATACACCAAAAAAACCTTGGTAATCAAGTATAGGATCCAAAACTTTGATTTTCATCTTGACAATTCATTTTTCCCAAAAATCCTTGAATTCAAAAACAAAATTCCTCCAAGCCCACAAATTCTCAGGTTAAAAGAATAGTTTTCTAGATATGACTTTTCCATGAAACACATAAAAAGAAACCAAAATCTTATCCCTAATTATTTGTCCAAACCAAACTAGTCCAAGCCAATTACCATTTTTACCACTACCTATTCATATCCTTCAATTTTCATGAACATGGAGCAACCCAATTCATCCACTATTCCAAGATCCTTATGGGAATACCCTCCCAATTAGAAACCCAATTCATCCACTATTCCATCAAATTTCTTATATGAATACCCTCCCAAGATACCACCTAGCATTACTCTCACTCCAAATTATCTTAAACAATTTCCCACTACTCACATGTTTCACTATATACTCATTTCTCTCTAACAAAACCAGATTGTCCCTGGACCAACATGGTTTAATCTTGGTACCCCTTATTTAAATGTTTTCAAGATCCTTATGGGAAAACCTTTTCTTGAATCAAATATGTGGTATTTATGGAGTGTCTTAATGCTTTATTTACACCCAATCATTTTTCCTACTGTAAGGATGTGTAAGTTCTTCGTAACATCAAGAAACAAACATTCTTTGCTATGGAGAACTTTACAATGGTTTGTACCTATTAATTGGTGGACAACAAAACTCATAAATGAGTTGAATAATTGGCATATTTGGACAATGTAGGAAAATACAGCAAATAGCCTTGTACAAGTCTATATTGTCCACAGACCATATTTTCAAAATCCAGCAACAGGATTACTTTGGACTCAAAATCAAGCAAGACATTATGGAATGTTTCAAGTCTCCAAACCTTCATGCAAAATGAAAGATTTCTTTACAAAGAAGAATTGGTGATCCATAACCATAAAATTAATAGTCTTGATGTCAGAATGCTAGCTCTCCAGTCTACCTATACCAAGCTCAAGCCTTTAGATACTATCTGCCTTCCAAATTTAGAAATTGATTATGATTACATTTATACTAGAACAAGTCCAATGACAGACAACAACCTCAGAACCCAGATAGGTGGCAGTTGTAGCAATTATGCAAGTAAAATAATGCAAGACTCCTAAGATCTAGACATAGAAGACTTGGAGATAGGTGTAGGTCAGATGTTGACATACATGGAGACAAGGCTTTATGACAAAAAGAAGAAAAAAGAAAAAGACCAGTACATGAACCTGTCACTAAGTCATGAACCTATTTTCAAGGCTTAAGATGTTACACGTTGTTGTAATAATAAATAAAGTCAGAATATAAGTGTCAAGTCATGTCTTTGGACCCGTTAATAAACGTGTTGCATCAAATAATAACTATCTTTATAATACGTGTGTAGCTTGTCTTGTCAGAAACATGTCATGTGATTGTAACTATTATTGTCCTGTATCGTCCTAAGTGTCCTAGTTAATAGGATTGTTATAGAGTAGCTATTATTATGTTTATTGTAACACCCTAAAAAATTATATAAAAAATTAATTTAAACTTTTCTGATCATAATTTCAAAAATACGATGGACATAGAAATGATGAGGATGATCTAATGGATCTTTAAAAAAAATGTGAATAGTAACCTAGTGGGCCCCGTGGGCCCACCAGGACAGCCAAAACCCTAGATTCAGGACCTGGAGATGTCCAAAACTGAGAAATCATAGGATTGAGATTAGTGATAGTTAGAAATAAGGATTTTATACCTAGAATTATTTTTCGGATAATGTTTGATTTTTCGAGTGCACTATTTTACTTGTTCGGTAAAATTTTGGTATGCGATTTTTAACATAAAAAGCTAATTTAATTTCTACAAACTAAATGAGTTTATCCATCCATATCAAATGAATGGCTAAGATTCAATCTTGAACTTCAAGATTGAATCCTAGCCATCCATTTCACTTTATTACATTAAAGATCATTCAAGTATAATGTATAATATTCATTCTTTATCGTAAAAGATAACAACAACAAAAGCTTCTCCAAGAAGCCACAAAACCTCATCATTTTCATCTTCATTTGTGGCCATACATGGGATAAACAACCATTCTCCATTTTTACTTGCTCTAAGATCTTGAAACATGATTTAAACTTCCAAACTCCTAACCTACACTTACTAAAATCACAAACTCCCTTCACTCAACTTGTTCCACACATCAATACCTATCAATCTAACTGATTAAAATTTCAATTTCTCACCTTGATACCTCATACCTCACAGATTAGGGAAGGGTTTGGAGTTGTTTTGGTGGCTCAAAGTGAGCAAGATCACTCTTGGAGCCAAGATCACTAAAAGCCATTAAAGTAGAGCTTTATTCATCCACTTTTCTTTCAAAAATTTCTCTAGAATTTATTTATTGATTGAACTCAACATTGAGTTTTATTGGCTAATTATACATGAATATTGATGTGTTAATTTTGGTAAAGAGTTTGGATGATGTTAGACAAGCTATTTTCTCAAAATATGTTCTCACCCTGCTGTTGGAAATCTCATTTTTTAGTAAGTAGGTGAAAAAATATTGATTTTTCTCACTGATTTAGAGACATGATCTTCAGCTAAAAATTTTATATGATGAAACTAACATATGAAAGAGTTTCCAGTAATTTTCTTAGGTCTTCTTAATCATTTTTGCTATTTTTAAAAAATGGAAAATTGAGCAGGTCAGGGTTTCTGCCCAGCTAGTCCAGCTTATAATACTAAATTTTTCTAATTTTGTTACCCTCGAAAATGATCAAATTTTGAGCTAATAATTTTGTATACAAAGTTTGGAGTTCATTTGATAGGGTAGAAAAATTGAAACTTCTAACTATTGGCTGAACTATGTAATTCTTGACCTCCGAAATTGTGAAGTTTTATTAATATAGTTAGAAACCTTTTCATGCCTTGAAATTTTTACAGGGACTCCTTGATACATTGAATTGTCTCTGAAAATTATTTTTTCTCTGTTCTAATGATGTTTACTAATTTAATCATAATTTTTTTTTATGACTGAAATTCTGGTAGCATGCTGAATTAGCAAAAAGGATGATGAGAAATTGATGCTTTGATCTCATTTATACTATGTGACTCTGTTGATGATGTTAGGCACATATAAGAGTAATTACTTATTACAATTGCCTATATATGTGAGAAAAGCATAAGATTGTATTTCTTGGGCTGGAGAAAGTAAATCTGGTCTGTCAGGGAAAATAAACTTGACTACCAAGAAAAGCATGAAATTGTATGTCTTGGGCCGGAGAAAGTAAATCCGATCTGTCAGAAAAAGCAAACTTGACTACCCTTGAATTGAGTTGGGGAAAATAAACCTAGCTAGAAATAGGTCTGTGTGAGAATTGGAGAAAGTAAATCCAATTATCATGTATAGAAATGAACTCAGTCCTGAAAAGCAGTCTATTACCCATTATTACCACACTGGGGATGGCGATACGTAATGCCTAGATGTGACAAGATTAGTCAAGGGCCAAGATGAGTTGAAATAGCAATGGTTATAAGTAGTCATTTACCTTATGTATTAAGTAATGAATTTTAGTATCGATATTGAGCCCAATATATTTAAGTTGCAATTGAAGAGTATACGCTTTTTATGATGAGTATAAGATCCACTTTGATGTATTGAGTGCACATAAAGTTGAGAATAAATTATTAGTATCTTGAATGCCATGAAATACATGTTTTAAGTGATTAAAATACTAAAAGAAACCCACTTCGGAATAGTTTTTGAACTTTAAAATGAAACCTGGCTATGTGTTGCATGTTCACCTTTTTCTTAATAAACCGAAGTGACTAAGACAATGACAATGACGTAACTTTTAGTATATGTTTTGGGGATGCCCTACTGAGAATTTTATAATTCTCACCCCTACTTGTTTGTGTTCCTGTGTCGTCTCCAGGTTGATCCCGAGGACAAAGAGGTTGTTGCATGAAAGAAAACTACTCTACAGTAGTTTAGTAGAGAAGACTTGTATTTGTTGTAGTTAGTTTTATATAAATATATATATGTTTGTACCTTTAAAAGATAATTAGATGTACTATAAAGCTCTTAGAAGAGCTTCCTTTTATATTCGACTTTGTATTTAAATAACTACTTTGTGTATTTGATATATATTTTGATAGAATCTCGCATTAGATACTATATGATTCAGTTGACCCTTGTTTTAGATATTTAAGAAAGGTCCACTAATTTATAAGTAACAACTCTTGAGTATAATGTCATGACTTAAGGATAAGGTTGTACTCAGGAGGATGTTACACTTATAGCTAGTCTTGGCACCTTGTAAGCCACGTAGCATCATGAAGTGTAACTTTATGTTGTCATGTGGCTTATAGACTTAAGTTGTCACATAACATCATAGATATTATGAGTTTCAACTCTATGACTTAAGTGTATGTCGCGTAAAATAATAGCAACAGAAGTGTCAATGGTAGTCTTCCTTTGTCTATAAAAGGATGCTCTATAGTATTGTAAATCATCCGAAGCTTGCCATAAAATTCCTCTTGTGTGTTATAAATCCAATATGTCTCACTTAAAACTTTCCTCTTCCTAAAAGTTCAATCTCACATATACAATATGCTGCTTTGATATAAGAAAAAAAAAAGAATAACAAACCATATGAGATATAGAGTATGCTCTACTCTTGCTTTATATGAGGATCCTATGTATCAAAAATATATTAGACTAAAGATCCATTACTACCAGTCTCTATTATTTTAGATGTATGGTTTTTATGAGTAACTGAGGATAATTTTGTTATTAATAATCTCATCTACATGTTACATGTATCTTTTTTATAACTTAAATTAATGAATTAATGTAGAGGAGATTAGTGTAATTTTGTAAAATAAAAGGACGACAAATATAATTTCACCAAGTCTCAAGAGAAAGAAGGGTAAATTTCAATTGAGAGCCACATTCTTATCTAATTGAGAGACATAAATATCAATCATAAGGAACACAAAAGTTCAAGCATGTAACAAAAGAACAATGGTCATCACAACAAAGGAAACATTTCATTAATAATAGTTAAGGTACATAAGTAGTCACGTCCTTATAGAAATGGGCTGAGCTTGCAATATAGAAGAAAAGAAAATACAACAGAAACAAGAAACCATAAATAAACCATAACTACCCGAGTGCACCTATAGTGGATAACCTTAATACAAAATAAGGTTTATCCAATCTACATGTGAGTGTGTGCACTAAGCCTGCCCTAAGACGGCTACTACTCAAACCTAGGGTATGGCGGAACATAACCGATCCACGGACGCAGTACGGCAGGAGTAGGCACACGTGAAGACTAAGCATGGGCTCCTCGGTAAGGGCGCCTCTCGGGTCGCCTAGCCAGTCTCGGCTGCGTGATAGTTTCCTTACTCTCACCTCGCATGAATTGAGGTGTAGGAGCAGAGCTCTCGCTATACATATGCGTCGACAGGTCCTCGGAAGGGTCATCCTCCGAACTAGGAGACCGAGGCACATAGTCCTGGAAGTCTAGAGGCATCGAACCACCAATGTACGTCCGCAGAATCCTCTCATCTCGCATCCGAGCACGCTCAAAAACTATTGCATCGTCATAGGGTGACATCGGGGAGAAACGGTAGCTCTGTACAGGGTGTGTAAAAGGGCGTCCAATGAACATGAAGACTCGTATTGTGCACTGCCCCTAAAAATGATATGATCCGTGGTCCGGATCAAAGTGAACCTCCCAAGTCGGCGTGTCGACAAAAACCACAAACGTTGCCATCGCTCTCTGAAGATGTGACAGAAGAAAGAGAAGGAGGAGAAAGAAGTGAGAATTCTTACTAAATAATCTTAGTAGGAGTCTCCTATCCTAGGGTTACATCGTTCATATCCTCAGGAACCTTGGGGTTTATTTGTAAAAGGTGTGCATAGACATAAGATTCATTATTAGGGTTTATAAAACCAATTATCCAAGGTTCATTCCTTTTGGCATGCATCTTGATGTCATGAATGCAACATATCAAAACATGAATGCATGGCAATACTTGAGCATATAAATCGACAAGTCAAATCATATAGAAACAATCCATGTGGCATAAGGGCAATAACTTCTCAAATGGAACTTTCATCAATATGTGTGACATCATTCATGGAATCTTTAGCAATGTAGAGGCCACCCTAATAATAAAAACTAGGCTATGAGCTCATACCTTAGCTAGTCGTCACTAGCTCTTGCTTATTATCTAAATAAGCGAATAATAAAATAATACACCTGACTACTTAAGAGTACGGGCTAGGGGGCTAAGGAACTCCTCTCTTAGGATATACCCTCTTTGAAACGCTCTACTAGCCTCGAGTGCACAATGAATTGTCCGCTTTGGAAAGGCTCATGTCCAGACCCTCACGGATTTGCCTCCTCCTCACCGTAGTAGAGAAGTACGTCTCAGTGTTTGTCACATAAAAATCTCCTGGGGGTGCCCAGCTCAACCGTGTCACCCAGGGTTTTCAACTCATGTGGTACTTTTAAAACATTTTTCAACCTTTTAGGTTTGATGGAAATTCGGCAGCATAACAGCTGTTAAACCGAATTTCCTTCAAACTGACATTTATGCCACAAGCTAAAAACACAAACATATTTTCTCATTCAAACCTCATGCTTAGAATAAACTCATGTCTCAAACAATTCATTTCATCATAACTCATACATCATATACATCTCATCATCATTGTAAAATTCCAAACTTCTTAGTGTCTTATGCATTGACCCTTAAGGTCCTTAGCTCACAATCTAAGTTATAAATCATCACAACTTAATCTCTCGGGTACCTATAGGCTCATATCTAAGTATTCCTCACTCAATACTATGACCATAAACATCTCTAAACCTCAAGAGTGCAGAATCTAAAATTCTAACTTTACAGGTACCTAGGGGTCACAACAACGACCCTTTCTAAGTTCAGTTTGCTCCTAAGGCATCAAGATCACGTCCTAAACCAATTATGAGTAATTCCTACACATTTAAACTAATTTAAAACCATGATTATCATTTCTAAACCATGCTGGACAGAATCCAGAAAAATCATTTACTAAGGGATCTAAAACTCTCAAATTAATTCTTTTCTAGTTACTAACTTCTCTAATCTTTCTCATATGAATTTTATCATCAATTATACACAAACATACTCATGTTATCATCATCCAAACAGCATAAACAGTTAGTAAAACATGGCAAGGCAGAACCGAAAATCCATCTCTATAAGAAGGCATAAAACTTGATTTCTAAAGCACATAAAATACTAGTTTCTCTTGGAACCTTTTTAAAACTTTCAAAACTCATTTGTAAATATTTTTATCATCTAAAATCATCAAAATACTTTCAAGGGCAGTAGCTAATATAAATTAGTCTCAAGAGGTTTTAAAATCATAAACTTTGTTGTAGACATTTCTTGAACTCATATAAGCTTAGAAAAATTATGAAACATAGATTTTAATACTTATAACAAATAAAACTTCTAAAGGCTGAAATCACAAGCTAGAGAACACATATTTTTCAAGCCTTTGTTTGAGACAATAATGAGCAAGTCTTTGAGCTCTAGGTTCTCTTAAGTGATAACATAAAAATAAACATGCTCATGCACTTGTTTTAGCTTTTATTAGAAAATAAAGTGAAAGCATAAAATAAACATGAGATGCAACTTATTATTATCTTTGATATTTAAGTGAAGACTTGAAATATCAACATTGCAACGCCCCGATTTTCTGTTAGAGTGAAAATGACCAAAATGCCCCTGAGGTCATTTTTGGCCCGAAATTCGAGGAAAGCCGGTCCGGCAGTACTCGAAGGGCAAACTCAATGTTGGAAGGGGATTGGATACTTGTGTACCTTCCTGGGATCAAAAATCTTGTTTTTCGAGTTTTCGGGTCAAAATGACCAAAACGCCCCTGCAGTGTTTTACCCATTTGCAAGTGCCGGATGAACCCGAAACTTCTCTAGATGGTTTTAAAAGGTGTTTTTATGTATACTATGACTTTAGTTTTGGTCTCGGAGGTCCCAGACGAAATTAGTGCGAAATTACGGTTTTGCTTCCTTAATTAATCTTGAGTGAGAATAATTTATTAAAGTTGATTAGAACCTAAAAGTGCTTAATTACAACTTAAAATCATATTTTAATTTCAAGACTCCTAGTCATGGAATCTTGCATAGTATTTTCTCTTTCCAATTCCTTAAATCATGGAATTGTGTTACACATTGTTTATTCATAAATGAGTTTTTAATTCTCTAATGATGTATGAGCACTCCTAATCTTGTCATAAAATCCTTAAAACACCTTCTTAGTTACCTAAACTTAAGCTTAATTATTCCTAACCTTATACCTAAGCTAATACACATTTAAACCTACCATTAACACCCAATTAAATGATCAAAAATCACCTCATCTCTGCTGCCTAAGGCCTGGCTGAAGCTGTCCTCCTCCCATATGCATCACATGTTTAATTTTTCATCACTCCAAGGCCATACCTCAGGTCACATGCACTATACCTTGTCATAACTTTCAATCAAGCTTGATTTTCCAAGTGAATAAGTAATTAAAACAATCCATTTTTCCCATTTATTTGTGGCTGGAAAAGTTCCAGTCATATCAAGTTTCTAGAAGCCTAATTTCATCAAAAATTGATAGGAAATTAACTCACATCAAGCCATACTTTGTAGCATAGCTTCCATACTTCAAACCATGCTTGAATGACCTTGTGTAAGAGATATTTTTCTCTCCCTTTTCCCCCTCAAAAGCCAAGGCCACTTCTCCCCTTGGTGAGCCCCATGGTTTTTTTTTTCTATAAATAGGATGCTTGTGATAGCTTAGTTGCACTTTGAAGCATTTGCTAAGTTTAGAATTCTAGAGTTGCCTTGCTAGTTCTTTTCTTTTTCTCTCAAGTTTCAAGAGAGTTCTTCCTTTCTTTCCATCTTCATCTTCTTCATCTCTTCATCTCATCATCATCTCTCAACCTTGAAACACCACCCCATAGCCTTGAACCATCATCAAACCTCTCAAACATCACACCTCAAACACAACCTCACTTGAAACACAACTCCAACCTTCTTGTTTCCTCTTGGCCGAAACCATCAAGCCCCAAGGAGGAGCTCATCATCTTGTTTTTCTTTTCAAAAGTTCAAGCTTTGTGTCTTCACTCTAGGTAGGGGTGTTTTCTAAACTTTGTTTTCTTGAAAATGAGTTCTTTCTAGGTTTCCCTTGGATTTTCTTTTGAAACTTTCTTGTTTTTCCTTCCTTGTGATTTCGGCCATGAGGCCTTGAGGAGTACATGATAGCTCAATGATGAGGACTCCTAGAGAATGACTATGTGTTCATCTCAAAGGAACCTCTAGAGCTTGACTTTTTCTTTTCCTTCAACTTCATCTATACTATACTTAGCTCACATGCTTTTTCAACTTAAGAAAATTAATCTAAGGATTTCTAAAAGCCCAAGCCTACCCTTGTCAACCTTAAAGTTGGCCGGCACGTTCTAGAGATCTTTCTCTCGATAGGGGTTTTGGGTATTTAATAAACAACTTGACTTAGTTTCACTTTCTTGTTCTTTTGTAAGGTTTTCGGTTTTGGTATTTTGATCCTTGAGATTTTGTTTGGTTTTCTTTAGAAAGTTTGTTTTCTTTGAGCTTGATGATAATGTTCAAGAACCTCATAGTTCCTATGAGAACTTGGTTCAAGAACTCTAGAGCTTTCTTTGTAATGAGATATAAGTTAGGTTGTTACTTTGTTAAAGTCTTGAATGAGCTCTAGCTAACCATAAAATGAACCTTGCATCATGTTTATTTTATGCTTTGCACATCATGTTTACTTCCTTGCCATCACTAAGTACCAAGATAATGAATAAACTTGCATTATCATGTTTATATTTCATGCTATGCATTATCATGTTTACATTTCAAGTTCTCACCTAAATATCAAAGATAATAATATGATGCATCTCATATTTATTTTATGCTCTCACTTTACTTTTAATAAAAGCTAAAACAAGTGCATAAGCATGTTTATCTTTATGCCATTACTTTAATGAACCTAGAACTCAAAGACTTGCCCATGGTTGTCTCAATCAAAGGTCTAAAAATATTTATTTTCTTTGGTTCATATTTCGGCCCTAAGAGGCTTTGATGTTTCTAAATATTGAAAACTATGTTTCATACCTTTTCTAAGCTTTTATAAGTACAAGGAATATGTAGAACTAAGTTTTATGAATTTAGGACCTCATGGGACAAAGATGAATTGGTCACTACCCTCTTAAATATTCTTATGATTTTAGATGTTAAAAATGTTTATAAATGAGTTTTGAAAGTTTTAAGAAGGTACCAAGAGAAACTAGTATTGTATGTGCTTTAGAAATTGTGTTTTATGCCTTTATGGAGAGTGTTTATTTCGATTCTGCCTTGCCATGTTTAGCCACTATATGAGCTCTGTTAATGATGATAATATGCTTATATTTAAGTATAATTAATGTTAAGACTCATATGTGAAAGATAAGAGAAGTTAGAAACTAGAAAAGAATTAAATTGAGAGTTCTAGATCCTTTAATGTTTGAATTTTCTGGATTCTGTACAGCAAGGTTTAGTAATGCTAATCATGGATTTAAATTAGTTTAAATGTGTAGGAATGACTCATAAATGGTGTAGGACTTGATCTTGATGCCTTAGGAGCAAACCGGACTTAGAAAGGGTCATTGTTGTGACTCCTAAGTACCCATAAAATTAGGAATATGAATTCTGCACTCTTGAGGTTTAGAGATGTTCTTGATCATAGTGTGAGGTGAGAAATACTTAGTTAAGACCTTATAAGTTCCCGAGAGATTAGGTTTGATGATTTATAACTTAGAATGTGAGTTAGGGACCTTAAGGGTCAATGCATAAGACACTAAAAGGTTGTTAATGCTATGATGTGTTGTTTGATGCAATGATATGATGAGATGTGCTTGATGCATGAGAAAAATGATTGATGAAAATGTTAAAGTTTATCATAGCATGAGTTTTCATGAGAACATGTTGTGTGAATTAGCTTGTGGCAGTTTGAAGGAAATTCGGTTTAACAGCTGCTATGCTGCCGAATTTCCGTCAAACCTTAAAGGGTTGAAAGAAATGTTTATTAGTACCATATGAGTTGAAAACCCTGGGTGACACTGGTTCGGCCGAGCACCCCCAGGAGATTTTTATGTGACAAAGCACTGAGACGCGCTTCCCTCGAGGACGTGCCAGTTCGGCCGAGTACCCCCGGGAGGAGACAAATCCGTGAGGGTATGAGTAGATGCAGCCTACCAAAGCGGACAAATTGTGAGGCCATGCGTGGCTAGCAAAGCGTTTCAAAGAGGGTAATTCCAGAAAGAGATGATCTCTGCCCCCTACCCGTACTTACGAGTCGGGATTATTATTTATGTTTCGCTTATTCAAGATAATAAGCAAGAGCTAGTGATGACTAACTAAGGTATGAGCTCATAACCTAGTTATTTTTAGGGTGGCCTATATGCTAAAGTACCATGATTGATGTCACGAAGTTGAGGAATGATTCACTTGAAAGTTATATGCCCTCATGCCACATGATTTATGTTTATGTGCTTTGATGTGTGTCTTATATGCTCGAGTATTGACATGCATCCATGATATAACCTGTTGCATTTATAACATCAAGACGCATGCAAAAAAGGAATGGACCTTGGATAATTAGTTTGAGAAACCCTAAATTGAACTTTATATGCATGATCACTATTTTATAACTAAACCCAAGGTTCCTGAGAATGTATACGATGTAACCCTAGGGTAGGAGACTCCTACTGAGATTTCTTTAGCAAGATTTCTCACTCCTCTCTCTTCTTCCTTCCGTCACATCCTCATAGACTGATGGCGACGTTCGTGCTTTTCATTGACACGCCTACTTGGGAGGTTCACTATGACCCGGACCACGGGTCATATCATTTTGAGGGGCAGTGTACCGTGCGAGTCTTCATGTTCATTGGACGCCCCTTTGCACATCTTGTACAGAGCTACCATTTCTCCCCGACATCACCTTACGACGACGCGATGGTTTTTGAGCGCGCCTTGACGCGAGACGAGAGGATTCTACGGACATATACTGGTGGTTCGATGCCTCGAGACTTCCAGGACTACGTGCCTCGATCCCCGAGTTCGGAGGACGATCCATCCGAGGGCCCGCCGATGCACATGTATAGTGAGAGTTCTGCTCCAACACCTCAGTTCGTGCGAGGCATGCGTGAGGAGACCGTTACGCAGCCGAGGCTAGCGAGGCGAGCCGAGAGGCGCCCCCACCGAGGAGCCCACGCTCAGTCTTCCCGTGTTCCCAATCCTACTGCTCTGCATCCATGGATCGGTTACACTCCACCGTTTCCCGGATTCCAGTAGCTGACGTCGTAGGGGAGGCTTAGTGCACACACCACATGTAGAGTGGATAAACCTTCTTTAGTTTTTGAGGTTATTCACCATAGGTGCACTCGAGTAGTTATGGTTTATTTTTGCTTTCTTGTTTTCTGTTGTATTTTCTTTTCCGTTGTATTACAAGCTCTGCCCGTCTCCATGAGGGTATGACTACTTATGTTCTTAAATTATGTTATTAATGGAATGCTTCCTTAGTTTTATGCTTTACTCTGTGATTTCTGATAATTGTTATGCGTGCTTTATGTTTTTGTCGTTCGACTAGTTAAGTTTGCGGCTCTCACTTTGTTTATGTTTTCAAAAAGAAAAATTCACTCGTAATTTTCGCTAAGTATTTTACTAAAAAATTGAGACTAAGAAGTAATAACCTAATGATTAGCCTAATATGTTCTAGAGTATTCGGTTAAAAATTAGGGTGTTACATTTTGGTATCAGAGCAGTTTGATTCTCACGGAGCCTGAGGATTGGACTGACCATGCTTTATAAGCATGATACGATTATTATGTCATGTGTAGTACTTAATAGAGACAAGCTATAGGACTAGAGATGCATGACCTCTGTTGCTTGCAAATGCCATGGTAACTAGCCCATTTTGCATGAATATTAAGCCTGATCAACTTGATGTTCATTGTTTCATGTGTTTAGGAATCAATGGCACCGGGACGACAGCCTAGGACTACGCCCGATGCTGACCAAGACAATGCAATCAAGTATCGTCCGTCGTCGCATGGCGCAAGCCATGGAACGAATGTTCGACTGGATGGATCAACAAGCGAATGTTGTTCCTGTTCCCCCTCCTCCCCCTGCTGCTGAGATGGTGGAACAAGCCCGCTTCGCCGAGTTTCGCAAGACGAACCCGCCGGTATTTCGAGGGGTAATGGACCCCGACAAAGCTGATGAGTGGATCAAGGACATGGAGAAGATCTATTCTGTGGTTGCCTGCTCAGAGGAGCAGAAGGTCACCTTTGCTGCCTTCATGATGAAGTCAGATGCCGAGTTCTGGTGGAACGACACGAAGCGCCTGCTAGAAGCTTTTGGAACTCCCATTGATTGGGAGCTGTTCAAGACCTACTTCTACGAGAAGTACTTCCTGGAGTCTGTGAGGAATGCAAAGGACATCGAGTTCATGCAGTTGACCCAGGGAGGGTCTCATTGTTGCTCAAGATAACCGCAAAGTTCGAGGAACTGATCAAGTTCTCTCGGGTGTTCCAAGGGAACCCCGATGAGGTGTGGAAATGTGTTAAATATGAGGCCGGTCAAAAGGCGGAGATGAACTACACCGTGGCCCATATGGAGATCAGAGACTTCCCGACTCTGGTCAACAAGTGTCAGATTCTTGAAAAAGGACAACGGAAGATGCAAGCTACACGAGCGGAGCGAGCTAAGGGGCTCAGACCTCAAGCCCCAAGGTTCAAACCGCAGTATCCGTCAAGGAATCACTACCAACCGTATCAAGCCAATCAGTTCCGACCACCGCAACAACAACAACCAAGAGCTCTTGTATACTAACAATCCAAGCAACACCAATGGCCACCGTTCCAACATCAAGGCCCGAGGAACTTCAACAACCAACCCCGTGGACCGGGCGGACCCCGAAACCACAATGGAGGACCCAGTGGGGCCAAGAGCAAGGCACCACAAACCCCTGCTGCTTATCCCGGAGCAGCATCTGCTGATGTCTGCCCCTAGTACGGGAAGAATCATGGAAACCGCCCTTGCTTTATGGGGCAAAAGGTCTGCTTCAAGTGTGGCAAGCCCGGCCACTATGCCAATAACTGCACCAACGGAGGACTATCAAACCAAAACCCCCGACCTCAACACCAAGGACGGGTCTTCACCCTCAACACGGAAGACGCGCGAACGTCCAACGATCTCATTCAAGGTAAGTGCGAGCTTAACGGTAGAACCTTAACTGTACTTTTTGATTCTGGTGCCACTCATTCTTTCATTTCGCTTGCTAGTGTCGAGTCTTTAAATTTGCGAGTCTCTAAACTTCCCTTTGATCTTATTGTTTCTACCCCTACAAATCGCCCTGTTAATACCTGCAAATGTTGTTTAAACTGTCATCTTGCTGTAGAAAATAGGTCATTTATCATAGATTTAATTTGCTTACCCTTTAAAGACATAGGTATCATTCTAGGCATGGATTGGCTTCACGCCAACCGTGTATTGCTAGACTGTGGAACCTAAACTGTTGTCTTTCCTTCTCCTCCTAAACCCATTAGTCAACCCATGAGATTGTACCTAAACTTCATAGAGGTCTTCTGTAGTGGGAAAAAAGCTAAGGGATATGTTCTCCTAGCCGCCTACGATGTAGACTTTGAGCAAAACATGGGTGAGATACCTGTAGTAAGAGACTATCCCGAGGTGTTTTCGGATGAAATACCCGAGTTCCCTCCCGAAAGAGAAGTAGAGTTTTCCATAGAGCTGGTTCTTGGAGCGGGACCTATCTCTATAGCCCCGTATAGAATGTCACCTTTGGAGTTGGCGGAGTTGAAAACCCAGTTAGAGGAGCTGTTGGAAAAGAGTTTTATAAGGCCGAGTGCTTCGCCTTGGGGCGCTCCGGTCTTATTTGTGAAGAAGAAGGATGGAAGCATGAGGATGTGTATAGACTATAGGTAGTTGAACCGAGTGACCATAAAGAATAAGTACCCGTTGCCTAGGATTGATGATCTTATGGACCAGTTGAAAGGAGCAGTAGTGTTTTCTAAGATTGATTTACGGTCCGGTTACCATCAGATTAGGGTTAGAGATTCGGACATTCCTAAAACTGCCTTTCGAACTCGGTATGGACATTTTGAGTTCAATGTGATGTCGTTTGGTTTGACGAATGCTCCCACAGTTTTTATGGATTACATGAATAGGATCTTTAGACCCTATTTAGATCAGTTCGTGGTTGTGTTCATAGATGATATTCTCATCTATTCGAAAACCCACGAGGAGCATGAGCATCATTTGAGGCTGGTTTTAGAGGTATTAAAGGAGAAGAAGTTATACGCTAAGTTGTCTAAGTGTGAATTTTGGTTGGATGAGGTGAAATTCTTAGGGCATGTTGTGTCAAAAGGTGGCATAGTCAGTTTAATTCGAGTAAGATAGAAGCCGTAACAAATTGGGATAGACCAACCTCTGTTACCAAGATTAGAAGCTTTTTGGGTTAAGCTGGTTATTACCGTAGGTTTATCAAAGGATTTTCCCAATTGGCCCTACCCTTAACCAAGCTCACTAGGAAGAATGCCCCGTTTGAATGGAGCCTCGAAAAGAGTTTCCCAGAGCTTAAGGAAAAGCTCACCTCAACCCCCATTTTGGTTTTTACCTGACCCCAACGTACCCTTCGAAGTATATTGTGACGCTTCTGGAAAAGGTTTAGGTTATGTGTTGATGCAAAATAGCCAAATGGTAGCCTATGCGTCCAGACAACTCAAGCCTCACGAGGTAACCTACCCCACCCATGACCTAGAGTTGGCAGCCATCGTGTTCGCTCTAAAGATGTGGAGACACCATTTATATGGTGTAAGGTTTGAAGTTTTCTCCGATCATAAGAGTCTTAAGCATCTCTTTGATCAAAAGGAGTTAAACATGAGGCAAAGGAGATGGATGGAATTCCTCAAAGACTACGATTTCAGCTTAAGTTACCACCCCGGCAAGGCTAATGTAGTCGCCGATGCTTTGAGTCGAAAGTCATTGCATTTGTCTTGTATGATGGTTAACGAAGTGGGGTTAATAGAGCAGTTTAGGGACATGAATCTTGGGATGTCAATGACAGGAAAAGGTATCGTGATATGTCATCTCATGGTGACCAATGGGTTTAAGCAAAGGATTATGCTTGCCTAAAGAGAAAATGAGGACTTTATGGAGACAATCGAGGCAATTAAGGCCGGAAAGTTGAAGGGTTTTGTATGAGGCCCCGACTAGTTGTGGAGGTTCGAGGGGCGAATCTGTATGCCACAAGATGGCGACCTCCGAGAAAAGATCTTGGAGGAGGCTCATAAGAGTCACTTTGCCATTCATCCTGGTACTACCAAGATGTATCAGGACTTGAAAAGGATGTTTTGGTGGCCCGGATTAAAGAAGGATGTGGTCGCCTGGGTGAGTAAGTGTTTGGTCTGTCAAAAGGTCAAGATCGAACACCAAAAACCTTCTGGCATGTTGCAACCCTTGTCAATCCCCGAGTGGAAGTGGGAGAGTATATCAATGGATTTCATGACAGGATTGCCAAGAACCCAAGCTGGCCACGATGCCGTATAGGTAATCGTGGATCGACTGACTAAGTCGGCTCACTTTCTACCTATTCGAGTCACGTACTCGTTGGATAAGTTGGCTCAGCTTTACATCCAAGAAATAGTAAGGTTGCATAGAGTACCATCGACGATAATCTCGGATCAAGAGCCGTGGTTTACGTCACGTTTTTGGGGAGCCTTTCAAAAGGCGTTTAGTTCAAAGTTGTGCTTGAGCACTGCTTACCACCCACAAATGGATGGCCAATCTGAGAGGACTATCCAGACCCTAGAGGACATGTTGAGAGCCTATGTCTTAGACCAAAAAGGAAGTTGGGATAAGTACATGCCTTTGATCGAGTTTGCGTATAACAACAGTTATCACGCAAACATCGGTATGGCACCGTATGAGGCGTTATATGGAAGGAAGTGCCAATCACCTTTGTGTTAGTATGAGCCTGGAGAACAAAGTGTCTTAGGACCTGATGTAGTGAGGGAAACGACGGAGCAGATCAAGATGATCAAGGATAGAATCTTAACCGCTCAAAGTCGACAGAAAAGCTACACGGACAAAAGGCGCAAGCCCTTGGAATTCCAATAAGGCGAGCATGTATTTCTAAGAATTACTCCCACTATAGGAATAGGTAGAGCCATGAAAGTCAAAAAGTTGAGTCTCCGATTTCTCTGTCCTTTTGAAATTCTTCAGAGAATCGGGTCTGTAGCTTACAAAATAGCCCTGCCACCCAATCTGTCAAATCTCCATGACGTCCTTCACGTCTCTCAGCTACGTAAATACGAGTCCGACCCTAGCCATGTCTTAGAGCCAGAGCACATACAGTTAAGGGAGGACCTGACATTCAATCTACCGCCAACGAGAAACGTGGACAAAGGCGTCAAGCAGTTGAGGAACAAGTCTGTTCCTTTGGTGAAGGTCGCGTGGGGTCGTGGCAACACCGAGGAGTTTACGTGGGAACTTGAGTCCGAGATGAGATCGAAGTACCCCGAGTTGTTCTAAGGTATGAATTTCGAGGGCGAAATTCTTTTTAAGGAGGGGAGTAATGTAACGCCCCGATTTTCTATTAGAGTGAAAATGACCAAAATGCCCCTGAGGTCATTTTCGGCCCGGAATTCGAGGAAAGCCGGTCCGGAAATATTCGAAGGGCAAACTCAATGTTGGAAGGGGATTGGATGAGTTGTGTACCTTCCTAGGATCGAAAATCTCGTTTTTCAAGTTTTCGAGTCAAATTGACCAAAACGCCCCTGCGGTGTTTTACCCATTTGCAAGTGTCGGATGAACCCAAAACTTCTCTAGATGGTTTTAAAAGGCGTTTTTATGTAGACTATGACTTTAGTTTTGGTCCCGGAGGTCCCGAGCGAAATTAGTGCGAAATTACGGTTTTGCCCCTAGTTTCATGTTTTTACCCTTAATCGCGTGATTAAGCAAACCTAAGCAATATTAGGCTCTAATCGAAGGTTAATTAATTTCCTTAATTAATCTTGAGTCAAAATAATTTATTAAATTTGATTAGAACCTAAAAGTGCTTAATTACAACTTAAAATCATATTTTAATTTCAAGACTCCTAGTCATGGAATCTTGAATAGTGTTTTCTCTTTCCAATTCCTTAAATCATGGAATTGTGTTACACATTGTTTATTCATAAATGAGTTTTTAATTCTCTAATGATGTATGAGCACTCCTAATCTTGTCATAAAATCCTTAAAACACCTTCTTAGTTACCTAAACTTAAGCTTAATTATTCCTAACCTTATACCTAAGCTAATACACATTTAAACCTACCATTAACACCCAATTAAATTATCAAAACTCACCTCCTCTTTGTTGCCTAAGGCCTGGCCGAAGCTGTCCTCCTCCCATAAGCATCACATGTTCAATTTTTCATCACTCCAAGGCCATACCTCAAGTTACATACACTATACCTTGTCATAACTTTCAATCAAGCTTGATTTTCCAAGTGAATAAGTAATTAAAACAATCCATTTTTCCCATTTATTTGTGGCTGGAAAAGTTCCAGTCATATCAAGTTTCTAGAAGCCTAATTTCATCAAAAATTGATAGGAAATTAACTCACATCAAGCCATACTTTGTAGCATAGCTTCCATACTTCAAACCATGCTTGAATGACCTTGTGTAAGAGATATTTTTCTCTCCCTTTTCCCCCTCAAAAGCCAAGGCCACTTCACCCCTTGGTGAGCCCCATGGTTTTTTTTTTCTATAAATAGGATGCTTGTGATAGCTTAGTTGCACTTTGAAGCATTTGTTAAGTTTAGAATTCTAGAGTTGTCTTGCTAGTTCTTTTCTTTTTCTCTCAAGTTTCAAGAGAGTTCTTCCTTTCTTTCCATCTTCATCTTCTTCATCTCTTCATCTCATCATCATCTCTCAACCTTGAAACACCACCCCATAGCCTTGAACCATCATCAAACCTCTCAAACATCACACCTCAAACACAACCTCACTTGAAACACAACTCCAACCTTCTTGTTTCCTCTTGGCCGAAACCATCAAGCCCCAAGGAGGAGCTCATCATCTTGTTTTTCTTTTCAAAAGTTCAAGCTTTGTGTCTTCACTCTAGGTAGGGGTGTTTTCTAAACTTTGTTTTCTTGAAAATGAGTTCTTTCTAGCTTTCTCTTGGATTTTTCTTTTGAAACTTTCTTGTTTTTCCTTCCTTGTGATTTCGGCCATGAGGCCTTGAGGAGTACATGATAGCTCAATGATGAGGACTCCTAGAGAATGACTATGTGTTCATCTCAAAGGAACCTCTAGAGCTTGAGTTTTTCTTTTCCTTCAACTTCATCTATACTATAATTAGCTCACATGCTTTTTCAATTTAAGAATATTAATCTAAGGATTTCTAAAAGCCCAAGCCTACCCTTGTCAACCTTAAAGTTGGTCGGCACGTTCTAGAGATCTTTCTCTAGATAGGGGTTTTGGGTATTTAATAAAGAACTTGACTTAGTTTCACTTTCTTGTTCTTTTGTAAGGTTTTCGGTTTTGGTATTTTGATCCTTGAGATTTTGTTTGGTTTTGTTTAGAAAGTTTGTTTTCTTTGAGCTTGATGATGATGTTCAAGAACCTCATAGTTCCTATGAGAACTTGGTTCAAGAACTCTAGAGCTCTCTTTGTAATGAGATATAGGTTGGGTTATTACTTTGTTAAAGTCTTGAATGAGCTCTAGCTAACCATAAAATGAACCTTGCATCATGTTTATTTTATGCTTTGCACATCATGTTTACTTCCCTGCCATCACTAAGTACCAAGATAATGAATGAACTTGCATTATCATGTTTATATTTCATGCTATGCATTATCATGTTTACATTTCAAGTTCTCACCTAAATATCAAAGATAATAATATGATGCATCTCATATTTATTTTATGCTCTCACTTTACTTTTAATAAAAGCTAAAACAAGTGCATAAGCATGTTTATCTTTATGCCATCACTTTAATGAACCTAGAGCTCAAAGACTTGCCCATGGTTGCCTCAATCAAAGGTCTAAAAATATTTATTTCCTTTGGTTCATATTTTGGCCCTAAGAGGCTTTGATGTTTCTAAATATTGAAAACTATGTTTCATACCTTTTCTAAGCTTTTATAAGTACAAGGAATATGTAGAACTAAGTTTTATGAATTTAGGACCTCATGGGACAAAGATGAATTGGTCACTACCCTCTTAAATATTCTTATGATTTTAGATGTTAAAAATGTTTATAAATGAGTTTTGAAAGTTTTAAGAAGGTTCCAAGAGAAACTAGTATTGTATGTGCTTTAGAAATTGTGTTTTATGCCTTTATGGAGAGTGTTTTGTTTCGGTTCTACCTTGCCATGTTTAGCCACTTTATGAGCTCTGTTAATGATGATAATATGCTTATGTTTAAGTATAATTAATGTTAAGACTCATATGTGAAAGATAAGAGAAGTTAGAAACTAGAAAAGAATTAAATTGAGAGTTCTAGATCCTTTAATGTTTGAATTTTCTGGGTTCTGTCCAGCAAGGTTTAGTAATGCTAATCATGGATTTAAATTAGTTTAAATGTGTAGGAATGACTCATAAATGGTGTAGGACTTGATCTTGATGCCTTAGGAGCAAATCGGACTTAGAAAGGGTCATTGTTGTGACTCCTAAGTACCCGTAAAATTAGGAATATGAATTCTGCACTCTTGAGGTTTAGAGATGTTCTTGATCATAGTGTGAGGTGAGAAATACTTAGTTAAGACCTTATAAGTTCCCGAGAGATTAGGTTTGATGATTTATAACTTAGAATGTGAGTTAGGGACCTTAAGGGTCAATGCATAAGACACTAAAAGGTTGTTAATGCTATGATGTGTTGTTTGATGCAATGATATGATGAGATGTGCTTGATGCATGAGAAAAATGATTGATGAAAATGTTAAAGTTTATCATAGCATGAGTTTTCATGAGAACATGTTGTGTGAATTCGCTTGTGGCAGTTTGAAGGAAATTCGGTTTAACAGCTATCTTTGTCAATTTCCAGAAACCTAAAGGGTTGAAAGAAATGTTTATGAGTACCATATGAGTTGAAAACCCTGGGTGACACCGGTTCGGCCGAGCACCCCCAGGAGATTTTTATGTGACAAAGCACTGAGACGCGCTTCCCCCGAGGAGGTGCCGGTTCGGCCAAGTACCCCCGGGAGTAGACAAATCCGTGAGGGTATGAGTAGATGCAGCCTACCAAAGCGAACAAATTGCGAGGCCATGTGTGGCTAGCAAAGTGTTTCAAAGAGGGCAATCCCAGAGAGAGATGATCCCTACCCCCTACCCGTACTTGCGAGTCGGGATTATTATTTATGTTTCACTTATTCAAGATAATAAGCAAGAGCTAGTGACGACTAGCTAAGGTATGAGCTCAGAACCTAGTTATTTTTAGGGTAGTCTATATGCTAAAGTACCATGATTGATGTCACGAAGTTGAGGAATGATTCACTTGAAAGTTATATGCCCTCATGCCACATGATTTATGTTTATGTGCTTTGATGTGTGTCTTATATGCTCGAGTATTGACATGCTTCATTGGATAATTAGATTGAGAAACCCTAAATTGAACTTTATATGCCTGATCACTATTTTATAACTAAACCCAATGTTCGTGAGGATTTGTACGATGTAACCCTAGGGTAGGAGACTCCTACTGAGATTTCTTTAGCAAGATTTCTCACTCCTCTCTCTTCTTTCTTCCGTTACATCTTCAGAGACCGATGGCGACGTTCGTGCTTTTCATTGACACGCCTACTTGGGAGGTTCACTATGACCCGGACCATGGGTCATATCATTTTGAGGGGAAGTGTACCATGCTAGTCTTCATGTTCATTGGACGCCCCTTTGCACATCCTGTACAGAGCTACCGTTTCTCCCCGACGTCACCTTACGACGACACGATGGTTTTTAGAGTGCCCGGACGCGAGACGAGAGGATTCTACGGACATATACTGGTGGTTCGATGCCTCGAGACTTCCAGGACTACGTGCCTCGATCCCTGAGTTCAGAGGACGATCCATCCGAGGGCCTGCCGACGCACATGTATAGTGAGAGTTCTGCTCCTACACCTCAGTTCGTGCGAGGGGTGAGCGAGGAGACCGTTACGTAGCCGAGGCTAGCGAGGCGAGCCGAGAGGTGCCCCCACCGAGGAGCCCATGCTCAGTCTTCACGTGTTCCCACTCCTGCTGCTCTGCATCCATGGATCGGTTACACTCCACCATTTCTCGAATTCCAGTAGCTGACGTCGTAGGGGAGGCTTAGTGCACACACCACATGTAGAGTGGATAAACCTTCTTTTGTTTTTGAGGTTATTCACCATAGGTGCACTCGGGTAGTTATGGTTTTTTTTTGCTTTCTTGTTTTCTGTTGTATTTTCTTTTCCGTTGTATTACAAGCTCTGCCCGTCTCCATGAGGGCATGACTACTTATGTACTTAAATTATGTTATTAATGGAATGCTTCCTTGGTTATATGCTTTACTCTGTGATTTCTGATAATTGTTATGCGTGCTTTATGTTTCTGTCGTTCGACTAGTTAAGTTCGCGGCTCTCACTTTGTTTATGTTTTCAAAAAGAAAAATTCACTCGTAATTTTCGCTAAGTATTTTACTAAAAAATTGAGACTAAAAAGTAATAACCTAATGATTAGCCTAATATGTTCTAGAGTATTGGGTTAAAAATTAGGGTGTTACAAACATGACAATGCAAAGCTTGAAATATAAATATGATAATGCAAGTTCATTCATTATCTTGGTACTTAGTGATAGCAAGGAAAATAAATATGATGTGCAAGGCATAAACATAAATATGAATGCATAGTTCATTTTTAATCTTAGCTAGAGCTCTTACAAGACTTTAGAGATCAACATAACCCAACACTTATCTCATCACAAAGAGAGCTTTAGAGTTCTTGAACCAAGTTCTCAAAAGAACTATGTGGTTCTTAAACATCATCATTAAGCTCAAAAGAAACAAACTTTTAAAAGAAAATAAAACCTCAAAGAAAAGCAAACCAAAACCGAATTCTCAAGGGAAAGAAAAACAAGGAATCCGAAACCAATAACAAAAAAGGTGAAAGAGTTCTCTTGAGTTGAAATCATTTAAGTGAGAAAATGAAGATGAAACTTAAAGGAAGTAAAAGCTCAAGCTCTAGGGATTCCTTTGAGATGAACACATAGTCATCATCTAGGAGCTCTCATCATTGAGCTATCATGATCCAAACAAGGCCTCATGGCCAAAACATAGAGAAAGAAAAACAAAGAGAAGTTCAAAAAGAAACTAAGAGAAACCTAGAGGAAAATCACATTTTCAAGCAAAACAAAGTTTAGAAAAACACTCCTATCTAGAGTGAAGATGAAAACTTGAACTTGAAAAGGAAAACAAGAAGGAGAACTCCTCCAAGGATGATGATGAGCTTCGGCCAAAGTTAAGAGGAAGGAAAGGAGATGTGTTTTGAGTGAGTTTGTGTTTGAGGTCAAGTGTTTGAGAGGTTTGATGATGATTCAAGGTTATGAGGTGGTGTTTAGAGATTATGAGGTGATTATGTGAGGAAGAGATGAAGAAGATGAAGATGAAGAGGAAAGGAAAACTCTCTTGAAACTTGAGAGAAAAAGGAAGAACTTAGAGAAAGCTTTGGAAACTTGAAACTTTGCAAAGGATCTAAAGTGTTTGCAAGCTCAAGTAAGTAAGGTATTTATAGAAAAATGAAACAAATGAAGTCTCATGGAGAGGAGGGAGAGGCCATGTGGTTTGGGAGGCAAAGAAAGGGAAAAATATCTCTTACAACTTATCATTCAAGCATGGTTTGAGGTATGGAAGTTATGGTGCAAAGCATGGCTTCAAGTATGGTGATTTGGAGTGAAATTTCTTTCAAATTTGAAATGAAATATTTCTTCTAGAAGCAAGGAGGGCTGGCTGATTTTGAGCCATAAAAATGAGGGAAAATAGCTTAATTTATTTAGTCATTCACTTAGCAAATCAAGCATGGATGAAAGTATGACAAAGTATGGTGTAAGTGAGGTGGAAACATAACCTTTGGAGTGCAAGAGTTTGAGCATGTGATGAAAAATGGGGGAGGAGTGGCTTCGGCCAGAATGGACAATAAGGAGGGAGGAAAAATTTTCCATGTAATTGTGTGTTAATGATAGGTTTAAGTGTAGATTAGTTTAAGTACAAAGTTAGGAATCATTGAGTATAAGTTTAGGTAACTAAGAATGAGGTTTAGGAATTTTATGACAAGATTAGGAGTGCTTATACATCATTAGAGAATTTAAAATTCATTTGTGAATAATCAATTGAAAACACAATTCCATGATTTAAGGAATTGGAGAGAGAAAACACTATTCAAGAATCCATGACTAGAAATCTTGAATTTAAAATAAGGTTTTAAGTTGTAATTAAGCATTCTTAGGTTCTAATCAACTTTAATAAATTATTTTGACCTTAGATTAATTATAGAAATTAATTAATCTTTGATTAGAGCCTAATATTGCTTAGGTTTGCTTAATCACACGATTAAGCTCAAGAACACAAAGCTAGGGCCAAAATCGTAATTTTGCACTAATTTTGGCCGAGACCTCCGGGACCAAAACTAAAGTCACAGAATACATAAAAACGCCTTTTAAAACCATCTGGAGAAGTTTCGGGTTCATCCGGCACTTGCAAACAGGTCAAACACCACCGGGGTATTTTGGTCATTTTGACCCGAAAACTCGAAAAACGAGATTTTCGATCCCGGAAAGGCACACAAGTCAACTAATCCCCTTCCAACATTGAGTTTGCCCTTAGAGTACTACCGGATCGGCTTTCCTCGAATTCCAGGCCGAAAATGACCTCAGGGGCATTTTGGTCATTCTCACTTTAACAGAAAATCGGGGCATTACAGAATACATCACTGCATATGTGAGTGTGTGTGTGTGTGTGTGTGTGTGTGTGTGTGTGTGTGTGTGTGTTATATATATATATGCACATGTGAGTTAAGAATAATAAATTATTATTTTAACATATTAAATATAGATACAAATTATAACATATATTTCGACAAGCATTCATAACCCTAATCCTTTTTTCACCATTTTACAGGTATTTCTAGTCTTATTACATTTGACCATTCAGTCGCAAAACCTGCCTAGTAAGATGTGTGCAATGATCTATCAAGATAGTTGAAGAGGAAATCCGCTAAACTTAGCAATACCCTCAAATTTCACGTATGAAAAGAAAGTGGAGAATGTGTAATAGTACAATATATATATAGAACGTAATACCCTAAATTTTAACGCCTTAACGCTTGAATTGTAACATCCTAATACTTAACTCAACATGCCTAGGACGTATTACAGTTAATTATTAGTTATTACTCTTTTGTTTCATCTTTTAATCAAAATACTTAGCAGAAAATAGGGTAAATATTTTTTGAAACTTAAAACAAAAACATGAGCCGAGCGTGAGTTTAGTAAAAACTGAACATGAAGTACAAGAAGAATAAACAGGTCAAGCACACATATATATATGCACATTACTCTTTAAACATGAAACACGGATTCATTAATAACATAGTTAAAGGTACAACAGGAACAAAGTCACACCCTTATATAATGGACTGAGCTTTCAATACATGGAAATAAAAGAAAGAAAGTACAGGAAAGCAGTAAAATACATGAAAGTAGAGAAGTACATGAAACATCAAAAACTAAGCCAGCTACAACTCCCTCACACTAGTCCTATGAGTGCTAAACTAAGACACCCCTAGCAAAAGATACTACATGAAAGGGGATCCTCGTGACAGCTTGGGCACTCGAACAGACTACTCCATCAAGATCTACTAGTGGCGCTGGTCCTCTTGCAATAGGGGTATGTATCCAATGAACTGCGCGAGCTCCTTAGGCATATGCAGGCGGAACGGGGGACGGACATGGCCTCCACGGTGTGGACGAATCTCCGGACGCCGAGGTAGGCGAGGCTTGGTCACTGTGTCCTTGCTGCCTCTGCCAATATCCATGGGCACCATCGGGGTAGAACCCTCCAAGTAGATGTGAGTAGGGGAGTCCTTGGACGGATCGGTCTCCGATCACCTCGAGCAAGGAACATACTTAGGGTAGTTGCGTACGGCCGAGGCGAGAGGGCGAGCATGACCAGTTTGCTTATCGCGGGGGTATGCTCGAAGATCAGGTCATCGCTATGGGCAGAAGTGGGAGTGAATCTGAAGCTAGACACTAGGTATGCAAAAGGACGTCCCACGTACGCAAAAATACGCACAGCGCATCGACCCTTGAAGTGATAGGAACGGTGGTCCGGGTTGTAATGCACTTCCCAGACTAGCATGTCAACAAATATCACGAACGACGCCATCAGTCTCTGAAGATGTAACAAAAAGAAAGAAAGAGAAGGAGTGAGAATCTTACTAAAGAATCTCAGTAGGGCCACCCCCTATCTAAGTGACATCGTCAACGTCCTTAGGAACCTTGGGTTTATTGTAAAAAGGTGATAATGCATAAAGTTCATTATTAGGTTTTAAACATAATTATCCAAGGTTTGTTCATTTTAGAATGAATCTTAATGTCGTGTATGCAACATAGCAAAGCATGAATGCATGATAATACATTATGCAAGTAATCAATAGAACATAGCATCAAGAAACATCAACATATAAGTGGCATATAACTTCTCATGTGAAATTTTTTCTCTTTCCTTAACTGTGTGACATTAAAACATCATACTTTACATCATGGGGCCACCCTAAAACATCTCTAGGTTATGAGTTCATACCTTAACTAGTCATCACTAGCTCTTACTTATCTTATGATAAGTGTAAACATAATAAATCCCGACTTCTTGAGTACTGGCTAGGGGGCATAAGGATCACCTATCATAACCTTTAATTTGGGGAGTCCATAGCATTATTTCCTTCTTTGAAATGCTCTACTGGTATCTAGAACGAATTGTCCACTTTGGTAAACTCAATGTCAATACCCTCACGGATTTGCCTTCTCCCCACAAGAGCAGGAGAAATGTGTCTTAGTACTATATCACATATAAAATATCATGAAGTTTTCAAAAACTTTCTTAAGTCTTCAAATTTGATGGAAATTCGGCAGCATAATGACTGTACACTGAATTTCCTCAAATTTGCTTTATGCCACATAAACTTATAGAGCATGTACTTTCTCATTTAATTCCCCAATCAAGGTAAATCACTAAAGTCATATAAACATATCCATCATAGCACATGCATCAACACACCATAACTTGAATTAATAAAATCACTACGTCATTCTTCTATGGCGTCTTACATTTTTAATCCTTTCGAATCTTAAGCTTAAAATCTGATTAATCTAATATCCATTTTTAACCTATTATGCACCTAGGGGATCATTACCAATAATTCCTACTAATTATTATGATTATGATCAACACCAAGTGCAGAATGGGCAGAATCTATTTTTCACAATTATGGGTGTCTATGAGTCACAACTTTGACCCTTTCTGAGTTTCGGCTTCGCCTAAGGTACTATAGTCAATTCCTAAACCAATTATGAGGGATTCCTACACATATATACTAATTATAAGCCATTTTTACTATGTTTAATCATGCTGGAACATAATCTAAAATTTTAGCTTCTAAGGGTTTTAAAACTCACATTTTACATCCTTTTCACTTACTAGTTGGTCCTAACACTCTCCAAATAATTTTTGCTTTACTCAAACACAATTTTTACACATTCTAACTCAATAAAACAGCATCATACAGTGGCCATAAATCCAGGGCAGTGGCCGAAACATATAAATCACATAATCTCATAAATCACATTTCAAGTGCATATAAGTTACTAGTTTTCCCTTAGAATCATTTTAGAACCTCAAAACCCTTTTAGAAACTAATTTATTTAATTAAAATCATAAAATTATAGGTAACGGCAGTAGCTATTTTAATTTGTTCATGGTTGAGATTTAAAACATAAAAACACATTTATAACATTTTTTAGGTTCACCTATGCTTAAGAAAATCCCAAGACCTAGGTTATCGACACTTGTGACTAGATGAAACTTATACTAAGTCCATCACCATCACATGGCTGAAAATAGCATTCATGAAATGCTTCCATTTTCCAAACTTTACTTGAGATAAAAGGGCAAGTCTTTGAGCTCTAGGATCTTTAGGTGATAACATAAACTTAGACATGCTATGCACTTTATTTTACTCTTCATTATAAGGGTTTAAGTGAGAGCTGAAAATAAATATGAGATGTAAGCTCATTATTATCTTTAGAATTTAAGTGATGACTTGAAACATAAATATGAGAATGTAAGTTTATTTCTTTATTCTTGAGATTTTAGTGATAACAAGGAAAAGTAAACATGATATGCAAGTTCATTTTACTAGAGCTCATACAAGACTATAAAGGAACAATAATAGCCTCAATCCAACATTTAACTAGCAAGACAAAGTGAGCTTTAGAGTTCTTTGTACCAAGGTTTCAAAGAAACCTTATGTTTTGAACATCATCATCAAGCTCAAGGAAATGGACTAAGAGATCAAAATAGATAACAACATTCCTTGAAACAAAGTATAAAGAGAACTACACCATATTCTTTATTTTATGCCCAAGAGGTCCTTTCTAGAGTAAACTCTAGAACGTGCCGGCCAACTTTAAGGTTGACAAGGGTAAGCTTTAGGCTATTTGAAAACCAAGTGATATATTTCTTAAGTGAAGCCTTTAGTGAGCTACATTTACATCAAACTTTATAAAAGAAAAGGAAAGGAAACTGAAACCATAGCCAAGAAAAGGAAATGAAAACCAAAAATGAGTTAGAATCAAAACCAAGTTCAAGCTTTCGAGGTTTCTCAAATGACAACCACAATACCATTTTCTTGAAACCTCATCATCAAGCTAAAAATTTCATTTCAAAATCAAGTCTCATAACCAAAAGTAAAAAAAGAGAAAAAGAGTTTGACCCAAGAGAAAACTAGAACTTTTCACATTAAAACATCAATATAAAGGAAATGAGCTTTTGAAAACAAAACCACTACCAAGTGATATTTTTCTTAGGAAGGAAAAAGGAGCTTGATCTTGTGAAAAGATGAGAAGAAAAATTCCTCTCCAAGATGGTGATGATGATTCAGCCAAGAGCAAGGAAAAAGGAAGGAAAGGTGTTTTGTGTGAGCTTATGTTTAAGAATGGAAGTTTTAGTGTTTGAATGATGATTTATGGTAGTGGTGTGGTGGTTTGAGGTTGCAAGAGGATGATCTTAGAAGAGGATGAAGAAGATGAAAGGAAAAGAGCTCTTAGTGTTCTTTGAGAGAAAAGAAAGGAAACAAGATAAGCTTTCAAGACAACAACAAGCAAATGTGCAAAATAGAACCAAGGTTTCTTGGAATTGGAATTTGCAAAAAAATGAAATGTGAAGGAGTGAAATGGGAAGGGGCTGGCCATAGCACTTCCTCATGTTCCATGAGGTGAGAGATTGTTTCAGGAAGGCATGGTGAGGCATGGTGGTGAATATGGGCAAGCATGGTCTAAGTATGGCTTCAAGCATGGCCCAAAGCATGGTCTTTGTGTGTGATTCAATTCAACATATGAGAAATATGGAGGAGGGGTGGCCGGTTGCTATCATGCCATGGGGGAGAGATTTGTTTCATCTAATTGTGGTTTAGTGATGTGTTTAGGTGTTCCTTTGATTAAGCTTTTGGTTAGGACTTTGTAAGTAAGTGTTTAGGTGAGGTAATGGGTAATTAGGAATATTGAGACATGATTAGGAGTGGTCTTGCTTCATTAGCAAAATCAAAACTCATTTTATGATATGATTATGCACAAACACAATTCGTTAATTTGAAGAATTGGAAAGAGAAAACACTATTTAAGATTCCATGACATGGAATCTTGACTTATAAAAAGAGATTAAGGTGTATCTAAGCAATCTTAGACTCTAGTTAACTTTAATAAATTATTTTGACTTTAGATTAATTATCAAAATTAATTAATCTTTTATTAGAGTCTAATATTGCATAAGTTTCCTTAATTACGCCGTTAGGCTCAAAATACACTATTTCAGGGGCAAAATGGTAATTTCACACAAATACTGCCCAGGACCACTCGGATCAAAACAAATATCATCAAGCACACATAATTAACATTTTGAACTCTTGGGAGAGATTCCAACCTCAAACGACACTAATACCCGCGTAAAACGCTATAGGGGTATTTTGGTCATTTTTAGCCGAAAGTTCGAAAAATGAGATTTTCTTCTCTACTATCAATCACAACATGTATAATCCCCTTCAAGCATTGAGTTGACCCTTCAAGGACTGTCAGGTCGGCCATCCTCAAATTTCCAGGTAAAAATGACCTCAGGGGCATTTTTGGTCATTTACGCTCAAACAGAAAAACTAGGGCGTTACACGAGTCATATTAAGGTTAACCTTTAATTGTTATGTTCTTGTCTCATGAATTTTTTGATAAAATAAGATATAAGGAAAATAATGGTAATTTTTTATATATAAAAATAAACTAGAAGCCTTGTGCGTAACTTATATAAATAACTAGCCACAGAATACAATTAATATCTATAATCATACTGTATAAAGTCCACATCATAAAATAAACTCAATAACCAATCACATCATAAATATTTAATAAATAAATAAGCAAGTATCATAAGTAGCTACTGAAAAATAATGGTCTAGACTCAAAATATAATCTCAGTAAGATGAAAATTAAACAAAATATACTAAGTCTATCATAATAGAATCAAAACACCTAGGCTAATTTCCCAACAAGTACTACATTGCTTGCACTTTAGTGTTAGGATTCTCATATGGAGACGACAAGGAAACAGATAAATAGGTAGAACTTGAAAGCTCTCAGTAGTGGTATAAACATATATTAAGGTGTCATTGAAATCTTCCCTAATCACTTTAATTTATTATGAAAAAGTGGACATACCTAAGCATTCATTTTGTAATTTTTGAAAATTTTTCAATCCAATGTGCACGTTGTTGGTACAAAGAGTGCACGAGAAGGAGGGTTGAATCGTGCTTTCTAGAAACTTCTTTCTGACCAGAAACAATT
Source organism: Dalbergia cultrata (assembly GCA_031216105.1). Classification (NCBI taxonomy): domain Eukaryota; kingdom Viridiplantae; phylum Streptophyta; class Magnoliopsida; order Fabales; family Fabaceae; genus Dalbergia; species Dalbergia cultrata. Next base: position 36,967,014 of record CM062344.1, on the reverse strand, counting down.
TTGAATAAATAAACCTATCAAGCTTGAGACTTGAAGTGCAGCGGAAAGATGGTTAGTAGTTTCAGAAAGTAAGTTTCTGATGCATGTTTAATTCTTCCTTGGTTCATTAAAATAATCAGTGCATTATCTAAAGTGCTTGACGATAGAAATAAAAGTTTAAGGAAGAGAAAGATGAACACTAGAGTTTTTATACTGGTTCGGCCAAACCCACCTACATTTAGTACTCAACACATGTTGAGGTTTCACTAACAATAACTTTCTCAACCTGAGAAAGTAAATGGATAGTCTTTACAATAGTCTATCCAAGCTCTAACTTGCATAGTGGCCAACCCTAACTGTGACTTAACCGAGTAGTTTTGTACCAGCCTCTCCAAACTGAACCGTGACCTGCAGACATCTTCTACTGCCACGTTATAAGTAGTCTTTCAAACAGCCTCTCCAAGCTGAGCCGTGAAGAGCAAATACCTTTGCACTCACGTTGTAAGTAGCCTTTCAAACAGTCTTTCCAAGCTGAGCTGTGAAAAGCAAATACCTTTGCACTCACGTTGTAGGTAGTCTTTCAAACAGCCTCTCCAAGCTGAACCGTGATAAGCAAATACCTTTGCTAACACATTGCAAGTAGTTTTATCTTAGCCTCTCCAAGCTATGTCTCACACTAATCACTAATGGATCAAGGTTACAAATGTTGTGTGTTTGGGTTGCCACTCAAACTAATCTACACTCAAGTTTCTTTAAAGATGTTAGCTAATATAGACTGGGAAACTTAGAGTGACTTCTTTTTCCTATCTTCTCACATGAAGAGTATACAAATACAAATGCATTTTAAAACCAAGAAAGAATATTTTTACACTTCGTAATTGATTATATAAATTGATGAACAGCACAGGAAGTGTGGAGAGATTTTTCCAGAGCTTCTGCACTAATGCTTTCAATTCTCTCATCAGCATTCAAGCTTGGCATCTCCATTTATACATGTCTATCTTTATGACTGCTGGCTCTTTGATCTGATCTCCAAGTGACATGTGTATTTCATTAGATGTGCCTTGGAATGTTAATCTAGGGAGGTAAGCTGACAACTTGTCCCATCATTGCATAAGCTGTTGTAATGTAGAGGTTTCTGAAGTCCTCATTTTTCCTTTTACCTTTGGCCCGTGGTTTCTGAACTCCACCTCCTAGGATCTTGATTCATTTGGGTAGGAGAGATGACGTACCGGTTATAACACTATATCTGATTTGAGATTTGAAATTTGAATTTCAAAATTCCTTCCATTTTTCCTTAACGTTCTTTGCCCCACTCTTTAGTGAGCTTTCTGATGTTGTAATCAATCACATTGCTTTTTCTCTGATCTTCCAGTCTTCAATCTTGATTGCTTGATGCTAATTTCTTTGTGATTGTAGTGATTGATGACTAAGTAACACGTTGCTCTTGGACATGAATTGATTTCTTCTTCATAAGTGTTCTTTCTGATGTCCCGTGCTACTTTCTGAATAACCTTTCCTTAGTTTCTTGATTTCTGACTTGATCAACTTCAGTCCTCTAGCATTTATGCTTTTTATTCTCGAGATAATATTCACCTTTTAAGCTTGATCTCCTCCATGAGATAAACATGATTTCTAATGTGTAGTGAAATTATTCCCGATTCAAGTTTGCTTCGATGCCTTTGGTCTGTGAACATGAATACATTCTTTTCTTGAAATAACATTCACTTTCTAATTATTTTATTCTCTTCCCATGAGATACATATCATGCTTTCACATGAATAGTGAAACATTATTCTTGCATTGAATCTGTATCATGCCTTAATCTGTATACATTTACTTCACTCGACTTCATATTCACTTTTTGATTAATTTAATCTCTTCCGATGAGATATAACACACTTACACATGTAGAGTGAAATATTAATCTTGCTTAGGTTCATGTAATACAGACTGGATCTACCTGTTAAACTTTGTCAATAAACTCAAGGTAGCCATTAGTCGTTCTTCAAAACATTTTCTCTAAATTGGTTTTGTTGCCATTCCAAACCTTTTAACCTTCGTACTTTCTGAAGGGTTCTGGAATTTACCCATGTAACGCCCCGATTTTTCTGTTAAGGGTGAAAATGACCAAAATGCCCCTGAGGTCATTTTCGGTCTGGAATTCAAGGAAAGCTGATTCGACAGTACTCGAAGGGAAAACTCAATGTTGAAAGGGGATTAGATGACTTGTGTACCTTTCCGGGATCGAAAATCTCGTTTTTTCGAGTTTTCGGGTCAAAATGACCAAAATGTCCCTGCGGTGTTTTACCTGTTTGCAAGTGCCGAATGAACCCGAAACTTCTCCAGATGGTTTTAAAAGGCGTTTTTATGTATTATATGACCTCGGTTTTAATTATAGAGGTCTCGGGCAAAATTAATGAAAAATTACGATTTTGCCTCTAGATTCATGTTTTTACGCTTAATCGCGTGATTAAACAAACCTAAGCAATATTAGGCTCTAATCGAAGATTAATTAATTTCCATAATTAATCTAGGGTCAAAATAATTTATTAAAGTTGATTATAACCTAATAATGCTTGATTACACCTTGAAATCTTATTTTAATTTCAAGACTCCTAGTCATTGAATCTTGAATAGTGTTTCCTCTCTCCAATTCCTTAAATCATGGAATTATGTTACACATTGTTTATTCATAAATTAGTTTAAAATTCTTTAATGATGTATAAGCACTCCTAATCTTGTCATAAAACCCTTAAACCTCATTCTTAGTTACCTAAACTTAAGCTTAATTACTCCTAACCTTGTACCTAAGCTAACCTACACTTAAACCCACCATTAGCACCCAATTAGATGATCAAATCTTCCCCCCTCTCTGCCCTGGTCTGGCCGAAGCTTCCCCCCTCCATATGCATCACATGTTCAATTTTCTAACACTCCAAAGCCATACCTCAAGTCACATACACCATACCTTGTCATATTTTCCATCACACTTGATTTTCCAAGTAAATAACCAATTGAAATAAATCATTTCCCACATTTATTTGTGGCTGAAAATGTTCCAGCCATGTTGAGTTTCTAGAAGAACAATTTCTTGCAAAATTAAAATAAAAGCTCACTCAAAAACCCATGCTTAAAGCCTTACTTTGTGTCATGAACTCCATACTTCAAACCATGCTTCTATGACACAATCAAGGAGATATTTTTCTCTCCCTTTTTCCTCCAATGCTACGGCCACTCCCCCCCCCCCCCTTGGTGAGCCCATGGTTTTGTTTTCCTATAAATAGGATGCTTGTGATAGCTTTGTTGCACCTTGAAGCATTTTCTAAGTTTAGAATTCTAGAGTTATCTTGCTAGTTCTTTTCTTTTCTCTCAAAGTTCCAAGAGTTCTTTCTCTTCATCTTCATCCTCTCTTCACATTATCACCTCACCACTTCAATCCACCATATCATAACCTTAGATCATCATCAAATCTCTTATACACTAAACCTCAAACACAAGCTTCCTCAAAACACATCTCCTTTCCTTTTCTTTCTCTTTGGTCGAAGCCATCACACCACCTTAGGAAGAGTTGCTCTTCTCATTTTCCTTTTCAAGTTCAAGCTTTCATCTTCAACATTTGGTAGGGATTTGCTTTTCAAACTTGTTTTGCCTAAGAATGTGTTTTTCTCTAGTTTCCTCTTGGATTCTTTTTGAACTTTCCTTTGTTTTCCTTTTTTTTTTCATTTCGGCCTCATGGCCTTGTTTATGAGCATGATAGCTTGATGATGAGAGTTTCTAGATGATGACTTTGTGATCATCTCAAAGACACCTCTAAAGCTTGAGTTTTTCCTTTCTTTAAGCTTCATTATCTAACTTATGTGATTTCAACTCAAGAAACCTTTTTATTTTCCTTGCACATTTTGATTTCGGTTCCCTTATTTCCTTTCTTTAATATTTCGGTCTCTATTTCCTTTCGATCTTTATGGTTTCATTTGTTTAAGAAAGTTTTATTTGAGCTTGATGATGATGTTCAAAGAACCTCATAGTTCCTTTGAGAACTTGGTTCAAGAACTCTAAAGCTCTCTTCGTAATGAGATATGTGTTGGGTTGTTATCTTATTAAAGTCTTGAATAAGCTCTAGCTAACCATAAAATGAACCTTGCATCATGTTTACTTTTATGCCTTGCACATCATGTTTATTTTCCTTGCTATCACTAAGTACCAAGATAATAAAGGAACTTGCATTATCATGTTTATATTTCAAGCTATGCATTATCATGTTTACATTTCAAGTTCTCACCTAAATATCAAAGATAATAATATGATGCATCTCATATTTATTTTATGCTCTCACTTTACTTTCTAATAAAAGATAAAACAAGTGCATAAGCATGTTTATCTTTATGTCATCACTTTAATGAACCTAGAGCTCAAAGACTTGCCCATTGTTGTCTCAAACAAAGGTCTAAAATAATTATTTTCCATAGTTGAGATTTCGGCCCTAAGAGGTTTTAAGTTTTCCAAGTGTTAAAAATACGTTTCATAAATTTTCTAAGCTTATATGAGTATAAGGAATATGTAGAACTAAGTTTTATGAATTTAGAACCTCTTGAGATGAAAATGATTTAGCTACTGCCCTCTCAAGTATTTTTATGATTTTAAAGGATAAAAGTGTTTATAAATGAGTTTTGAAAGTTCTAAAAAGGTTCCAAGAGAAACTAGTATTCTATGTGCTTAAAAAAATTGTGTTCTATGCCTTTTATGGAGATGCACATTTCGGTTCTGCCTTGCTATTTATTTCCCACTGTATGTGCTGTTTTGATGATGATAATATGCTTATGTTTGAGTAAAAATAATGTTAAGACTCATATGTGAAAGATAAGATAAGTTAGAGACTAGAAAAGAATTAATTTCAGAGTTCTAGATCCCTTAATTATTGAATTTTCTGTATTCTGTCCAGCAAGGTTTAGACTTGATAATCATGGTTTTAAATTAGTTTAAATGTATAGGAATGACTCATAATTGGTTTAGGACTTGATCTTGATGCCTTAGGAGCAAACTAGACATAGAAAGGGTCATTGTTGTGACTCCTAGGTACCCGTAAAATTAGGATTATAAATTCTGCATCCTTGAGGTTTAGAGATGTTCTTGACCATAGTGTGAGGTGAGGAATACATAGATATGAATCTATAGATACCCGAGAGCTTAAGTTATGATGATTTATAACCTAGGTTGTGAGTTAAGGACTTTAAGGGCCTAAAATGTAATTTCTAGAACCCCATAATCACATAAACATAAAACTGTCCAAATCTGCATAGTGCTGTTTGGATGGGTTCTTAAGCATAAAATTAGTAAAACTTATTAGTTGTGAACCTATAGGTGTGTGAGAGTTTAAGGAGGAATACTAGAACAATTAGTTTACAAGTCCAAAGACTCATAAGGATCGAAGCATAAGACACTATAGGTTTATAACATAATAAGCTTTATGAGTTGTGTGAATGTTTTGTTTAAATATGATTATGTGATGATATGCTATGAAGAAGTTTTATATGATGAATGATTATGTGATGATGTATATGTTATGAAGAAGTTTTATATAGTTTCAACACCTTATGAAGAATGCTTGTGTATGTCCTATATGTTTTCATGGCATAAGCACATTTGAGGAAATTCCCAGTAGTCATCTTTGTCCAATTTCCATCAAATTTGAGGAACTTAGAAAAAGGTCTTTTTGAAAATCATGAGAACTTAAATGTGAGACAACACTGAGACGCCTTCTTGGGTGACATCGATTTAGCCGAGCACCCCCAAGAAAACAAATCCGTGAGGGTATTGACACTGAGCTTGCCAAAGTGGACAATACTACTATGCACTAGTTGCTAGTAGAGCGTTTCAAAGAGGAAATGACCGTAAGAGGTGATCCTTAATTTGCCCCCTATCCCGTACTTCAAGTCGGGATTATGTATGTTACGCTTATCATAGGATAAGTAAGAGCTAGTGACGACTAGTTAAGGTATGAGCTCATAACCTAGAAATGTTTTAGGGTGGCCCCATGAGATAAAGTTAAAGTTGAAATGTCACATATGCTATGAAAAACCAAGAAAGTTATTATGAGATTTATACCTGTCACCTTATGCCGTTGTTATAATGTTTCTTAGTTATTCTATTGATTGGTTTACCTTTATGATGCATTCATGTCATTAGTGTATTCCATGCTTAGTCATAAGACGCATTGTAAAATATAACGGACCTTGGATAATTAATACTTTAGAAAACTAACTTAAAAGAAGTTTACATGCATGCACACCTTTTTAGAAATAAAACCCAAGGTTCCTGAGGATGTAATGATGTCACTTAGTTAGGGATTACCCTACTGAGAATTCTTTTAGAAGATTCTCATTCCCTCTCTCTTTCCTTCCGTCATATCTTCAGATGGCGACTTTCGTACTCTTCATCGACACCCCGACGTGGGAGCTGTACCATGACCTAGCACTCGGATCATACCATTTTGAGGGTCACTACACAGTCAGAGTATTCATGTTTATAGGACGACCCTTCGCACACCCAGTACGGAGCTACCGCTTCACCCCGACTGCCCCCTACCATCATAACACAATTTTCAAGCGAGCTAGACCACGCGACGAGCAGATCCTCCGCATGCAGCCCGAGGCGTGTAACACCCTAATAGAACCCCACTGTGCTTAAGTTCACATTTGGATTCTATTAGTTGTCACTTATGCCTTGTATTTATTTTCTTTTGAAATTAACTTAGAAAAATAGTGGAAGTTTTTTTTTCTTTAAATAAATTAATTTTTTGAAAACTTAAGCCTGTAACGAGAAGTGAAATACATAGCGCTTTTATAGATAATAATCAAGTTACATTGCGCACTTAATTAAATAAGCGGAATAAGAGACTAAGTGTAGAACTATTATCACATAAACTGGAATATAATCACTTAATACATAAGTCACAACAGGGCATATATCATACTGATAAGTTATTACAAATAACAATATAAGTTCTACTATTACTAATTGTTTCTGACAACTATAATGTAACTAAAGCTCGGAATGCTCCTACTTGAACGTTTTGAAATCTTCACGCGCTACCTCCTTCCTCAGCTACAGCTTCGTTGCTTTAGGTGGACACGTCTGTCTCTGGTAACGACAACGGAAAATAAATATAGGAGTGAGAAATACATGATTTCTCAGTAGGAGTTCCTACTTGTACTAATAGTGTCATCGTTGTCGTCCCAGTCACTTCGGGTTTGTTATAAAAAGGTGAACAGGTAAGGATTCAATTATCAAACTTTCACAAACGTGATTAGCCGAAGTGAAGTTACTTTTAAACTAATCTTGAACATTAGCAGAAATATCCATTCAGTATTTCATCAAGCATACATATAAGTATATCATGAAAAACTACTAATAAGCAATAATCATTTAGGAGCTGCATGCATTTCATGATTACTCATCCTCAACATTAACTTGTTTAGTGATCATCATCTTTCATTTATTTCATCAACATATTTCTTAATTACTCACGGGATGAATGCATCAATGCCTTAGACCACCCTAAAAGGGTAATGAGCTCATACCGTGGCCGTCGCCACAATCTTTTAGTTTTCTTTCCGTTGCCATGATCTCAACGGTTTAGGGGGTTAAGCCGTGAGTTTAGCTCAAGTCCACTTTTTCAGACTATCATTGCTACTTTTTCAGGTTTTACTTTTATTCTCACTGAGTGAAATCATTAATACTTTAATTCTCAAAGAGGACTAAGCAGTGAGTTGGTCTATTTATTATTTCATTTGAAACATGAATATATGCACATTAATAAATCATGGCATAGTCAATCATTTTACCATTATCATTTCATATCTCATTAATGCATTCACATTTATATATATCACTTCATGTAACATATGTAACATAGACAATATCATGTAAATCTCATAGTAAACATTCTCATAGATAATTCATATTAAGCAACCTAAGTTATCAAGTTAGGTTTCTAGTGTTCCTAATAGGTTATGAATATCTTGGTATTATCTTTTTCTCTTAGTCTTCTTTGTACTTTAGTATTTCCATTAATACATTAACACCCTTTAAGATATTTTTAGAGGTTCTTTATATATTTTTGGAGGAAATTCAGGTATGTCATCAGGAAAAACATTTGAGAATTCCTTTACTACAAGGATCTTTTCTAGAGCTTGCTCCACTTCTTTCTCAGTTGTCATTAGGAAGACATATCCTCACTTTTCATTCCTACTATCCCCCATGATAATGGAGTTTAGGTATAGTCGTACCTTTCTATCAAGTTTAGAAGGATTGGGTAAAGATGGTTTGGGAAGAAATACTAGTGACTTATTTGCACAATGTAGTAACACACGGTTAGCCGAAAGCCAATCCATGCCCAAGATTACATCAAAAGCGGACAAAGGTAGACAAACTAAATCATGATGAAAAATCCTATCAGCTACCTCAAATTCACAATTTAGGCAGGCTTGATCAGTTCTAACAGTATTTATAGTGGGTGTAGAGACAACTAAGATGATTTTTAAGTCAGATATATACAACCTCAACTTATTAGCACAATCATATGAAATGAATGAATGTGTTGAATCAAACAATACAATTAAGGGTTTTCCATTAATTATACACTTACCTTGAATCAGATCATCGGATTCTGAGGGCATCTCAGCAGTGATAGCACACACGCGTCCCTGTGCCTTAGGCTTAAGTGTAGAGGACTGATTGAACTTTAGGCACTCTCTAGAATAGTGTCCTGCCTGTCCACACCGATAACAAACATTCTTACCAAATCTGCATTCCCCTCCATGTATCTTTCCACAAGTGGCACAAGGGGGTCTAGTCATAGGTTCAGGGACAACAGCCATCCTAGGTCGATTAACAGCTTGTGTCTTAGGTTGATTCATCATAGGGTGTTGGGGTTGTTTCCCTTTAAATCCACCTCCTTGGTAGGGTTTCTTGTGAGGGGGTGGGAACCCTCGGTGACCTTGTTGAGCAGACCTCTTCCTATTCTCTTCAACTCGGTGGGCAACTAGCTGGCGATTGCAACTCTCAGTCACTTGGCTTTTGCTGACTAAAGATGCATAGTCAGTGACCTCCAGTGGAGCCACAGATGCCAAAATGTCTGGCCTCAAACCACTCTCATATTTCATGCATTTCCAAGCTTTGTTGGGATCCCTTTGGTAGCTAGTTGAGTGTTTGATCAGTTCTTCAAACTTAGCTGTGTACTCAACCACACTTCGATTTCCCTGTGTCAAACCATGTAAATTCTACTTCCTTTGCCTTCTTAACCGGATCTGGAAAATATTTCTTATGGAACGTAGCATAGAAAACCTCCCACGTAATCTGTATGTCAGCACTTTCAAGCAAGCCCTTTGCACCCTTCCACCACGCGGCAGCCTCTCCTTTCAGCATATAAGTAGAGAATGCCACCTTTTCTTCATCAGAGCATTCTACCACTGAGAAAACCTTCTCCATCTCTTGAATCCATATGTCAGCTATTTCAGGGTTAGTTGTCCCTTTGAATTCTGGAGGTCCAGCCCTCTTGAATTCTGAGAATTTTCCATGTTCTTGATTCCCAACTGACTCCTCTGACCACCTATTCATCTGCTCCATCATCACTGTTGCTCGTGCTTGCATAGCCCTAGCCATCTCCTGGAGTGCATTTGCCAGTTCATCACGATTACCTCCACCGCGTGCCCCATGCGTACGTCTGTTTGTTGCCATTAGTTCCTAGACACATGAAACAACAGTCATCGAGTTGATCAGGCTCAATACTATAGCTAAGCATGGTAGCAACTATGGCAGTATCACAAGACGATCATGCATTTCTAAATCCTATATCCCATCATACAGATAAGATTAATAGCATGATATCATAGATAGAAGCATAGTCAGTCCATTCCTCAGGCTTAAATAGGATGAACTGCTCTGATACCATAATGTAACACCCTAATAGAACCCCACTGTGCTTAAGTTCACATTTGGATTCTATTAGTTGTCACTTATGCCTTGTATTTATTTTCTTTTGAAATTAACTTAGAAAAATAGTGGAAGTTTTTTTTTTTAAATAAATTAATTTTTTGAAAACTTAAGCCTGTAACGAGAAGTGAAATACATAGCGCTTTTATAGATAATAATCAAGTTACATTGCGCACTTAATTAAATAAGCGGAATAAGAGACTAAGTGTAGAACTATTATCACATAAACTGGAATATAATCACTTAATACATAAGTCACAACAGGGCATATATCATACTGATAAGTTATTACAAATAACAATATAAGTTTTACTATTACTAATTGTTTCTCACAAACTATAATGTAACTAAAGCTCGGAATGCTCCTACTTGAACGGTTTGAAATCTTCACACGCTACCTCCTTCCTCAGCTACAGCTTTGTTGCTTTAGGTGGACACGTCTGTCTCTGGTAACGACAACGGAAAATAAATATAGGAGTGAGAAATACATGATTTCTCAGTAGGAGTTCCTACTTGTACTAATAGTGTCATCGTTGTCGTCCCAGTCACTTCGGGTTTGTTATAAAAAGGTGAACAGGTAAGGATTCAATTATCAAACTTTCACAAACGTGATTAGCCGAAGTGAAGTTACTTTTAAACTAATCTTGAACATTAGCAGAAATATCCATTCAGTATTTCATCAAGCATACATATAAGCATATCATGAAAAACTACTAATAAGCAATAATCATTTAGGAGCTGCATGCATTTCATGATTACTCATCCTCAACATTAACTTGTTTAGTGATCATCATCTTTCATTTATTTCATCAACATATTTCTTAATTACTCACGGGATGAATGCATCAATGCCCTAGACCACCCTAAAAGGGTAATGAGCTCATACCGTGGCCGTCGCCACAACCTTTTAGTTTTCTTTCCGTTGCCATGATCTCAACGGTTTAGGGGGTTAAGCCGTGAGTTTAGCTCAAGTCCAATTTTTCAGACTATCATTGCTACTTTTTTAGGTTTTACTTTTATTCTCACTGAGTGAAATCATCAATACCTTAATTCTCAAAGAGGACTAAGCAGTGAGTTGGTCTATTTATTATTTCATTTGAAACATGAATGTATGCACATTAATAAATCATGGCACAGTCAATCATTTTACCATTATCATTTCATATCTCATTAATGCATTCACATTAATATATATCACTTCATGTAACATATGTAACATAGACAATATCATGTAAATCTCATAGTAAACATTCTCATAGATAATTCATATTAAGCAACCTAAGTTATCAAGTTAGGTCTCTAGTGTTCCTAATAGGTTATGAATATCTTGGTATTATCTTTTTCTCTTAGTCTTCTTTGTACTTTAGTATTTCCATTAATACATTAATACACTTTAAGATATTTTTAGAGGTTCTTTATATATTTTTATTATGACTTTTATATATATCTCCTGAAGATTATTATTCTACTTAAATCCTTAAAATTATCTCTTTACAAGACTTGAATCTTTTATTTAGAGTTCTGACATCTTTTAGAATAAAATATGTAGCACTATCATCTTAGATTAGTGTAAATCAACTGTAAATTGTGCATAGTAGGATTCCCAGGAAAGAGAGGTGGGTCACAATGGACACGCTTAAATACCAAGTCTTTACTTAGCCAGAACCTTTCCAAATTGCACTCTTACAGTATCACGCTACCTTCAAGACTTTCTCAGCACACTATCCCGAAATTATATCTCTCCTTCTGTATTTTCGTGGTGTACAAATTTATGCATAGCATACATAAGTGTGTTTGTAGATGTGTTAGCTTTTCCACAAAGTTGAAATCAGTCCATTTGCATTTTTCTAGAGTGAGTTACACCTATTTTACTACTACAAGGTCAGATTAAGAGTTTCAGTCTTATGTTCTACTTTAAAAATTTATATCTTGGGCTAGGAAACTCCGTTTTAGGTGATTCTTTTTGGAGAGTGTTCTACAATGAGTCTAGTTTATAATAAAAATATTTTCATTTCGAGATCCTTCATATTTTATGAACACTAATTTTCGAAGTAACTACTGCCAGAAATAACTAGAAATTCCAGCACCTGCCATGTTCATGTCTTAAGTTATCTTTATTAACTCAAGTTTCACATACAATCTTTTAAGTTATATTTGAGTTTGATAACATCATAAAAGTACTCATAGCAGAATAGAACATGTTGTGTTTTCTAAAAATATAATTACTCAAAACTTTTGACAATAACTCAAGTTTGAGGCATTCTATCCATAAGCAAAGTTAGAAGCCAACAATACTTGAACAAATAAAGAAGAAACTCCTACCTCTTGTGTAGGGTCTAAAAAGAGTCCTTCTCTTCTTCCTTAAGCTTTGAACAAGATTCTTTGGAGTGGATGACCCTCCTTGAATATTGGCTCTAGAACTTGAGTGTTTAAGAAAGTATTTCTCACTAGAGTTAAAGATTGTAACTCTTGTGAAGGCTAGTGAAAGTTTGAACTTAGGATTTAAGTGTTTGGATGAAGTTTAGAGGATCAAGAGAAGTCTTTGAAGAACATAAGAAGAATGATAGAATAAGAAAGAAAGAACACTTAGGGAGTTTTTGAATTGAAGAGAGTTTGAGGAGTATTTATAGTGGAAAGATTAGAGAAAAAAAAAATAGAAGAAGGAAAGCACTTGGAGCATGATTTATGGAAACATGTTGGCTGAATTTTGGGATGAAAATGCTCCTTGTTTTGTGCAAACATGTTTCCATGTTTTATGCAAAGATGTTAGTGGAGATTTTCTAACCTTTAGTGCATGTATGTGATTCAGAAATGTGTATGATGTATGTGGTTAAATTATTGTGTTATCATCTTAATCCAATGGCTTAGATTCATTCTTATCTAAAGACAAGTGTAGGGATTTGTGCAAATGGCATTGTAGTAATTTTTTTAACTAAGACAAGGATATTTTTGTAATTAGACAATGATAGTGGTATTCTTGTAATTCCATTCATAGAGTAAGGGTATCTTTGTCATTTAATAAGGCAAGGGTAGTTTGGTAATTTTCTTTACATAGCAAGGGCATTTTCATAATTTCCACTACGTGATGGCATTTTCGTAATTCTTTGCATTTTTCTCTAGACATACTTAAGTAGTCTATTTGTTGTGTTTCATAACATTTGTCCAGATTCTCTTAGTTTTGCTATCGATAATTAAGATTAATATTTATCTTAGTTATAAATTTGGGGATGTTACAAGGCGTCAGCCGTACATGACTACCCGGAGTACGTGCCCCGGACTCAGTATTTGAAGACGGATCCATCAGAGGACCCGCCCTTGCACATGTACAGTTGGAGCTCCAGCCCCACTCCCCCACCGACGAGAGCCGGGAGTGAGGAGACGGTGGTTCAGCCGAGGTTGGCTCGTAGGCCATCCATGCGCCCTCGCCGCGGTGGACACGCTCCGATGATCCGCACGACCACTCCCGCCGAGATCCGCCAGTGGATCAATTCTACCCCTCAGTACTCAGACCAGCAGGAGTAGGTGCATAGGATGGGTAAGTAGCTAGTGCACACACGCCACATAGTTGAGGACAAACCTTCTTTTGTATATGAGGTTGTCTACTCTAGGTGCACACGGGTATGGGTGTTGCTTTCATGGTTTCCTTGTACTTGCTTTTATGATTTCCTTGTATTTGCTTTTCAGTTGTATTTCGTTCTTCTATGTATCGAATAGTCCTGCCTTTTTGGTAGGCACACTATATATATATATATTCAGTTGATGTATCCATGTCATTGATGTGCTTTGTTGTGCTTTACTCTTATGACTTGTATGAATTCCCATTCAAAGAATCATGCGTGGCTCTCACTTTGGTTTAATTCAAAAAAGAAAAATTTTACCCATATTTTCGCTAAGTATTTTCAAAGTAAAAGATGAAACCAAGAGGTAATATTCTAAGGATTAACCTAAATACATACTAGTAGTATTAGGTTAAGATTTAGGGTGTTACAACACACGTGTCTTCTAGAGCATGATCTTATGTCATGGATGCAATACAATGAGGATGAATGGAAAATACTACAATAAAGTGCTCAATTAATAAAGGCATTCGAGACATAAATTGTCTTTTTGCTATTCCTTAATTCTTTCCTCTTATAGTCTTAATGCTCTAATCGCTCTCATCTCTTTTTTTCGTTGTGCTTCCCCTAGTTCATAAGCTCATACCTAAACTAGACATTGCCAGTAATAAAAATAAATAGGGTAAAGGGGTAGGATCACCCTCCCTTTCTCGCATGGTCGGTGTTCGAAGGAGTCCACTTTCCTAACAAGTACGGGACCAAAGGATCACACCCACTTTTTAGGATTGTCTTCTCTTCCTAGTATGGTTGGGTTGAAAGAGTGCACTTTCCCTGAAGCTAGTAACTAGGGATTGAAGCGTCATATCTAGTGTTTAAAAGATCATTTCCCCTTCCTAAACCCTAAACCCTAGTATGACTGGCTGAAGGAGTCCACATTCCCCAATGCTAGTAACTCAGGACCAAATGGTCATATGTATTTTTTTTTTCTTTTAATAGTTATCATAAATCGCATTAAATTCATACATATAATCTCAATACTTTCATTGTTACTAATGCACTAATAATTCACGTAAAGCACATAGGATATAATCAATCTTATCATCATAATTCATCGTCAACATAGAAATTCCTTGTTATGATCAACTTACATAAATAAATATGAATTATTAACTTCACATAGACTCACATGTTCAAGACTCCAGGCCAAGAACACATATGTTTGCATACATACATCCATTTTTGTTTTTAAATTTGATTGACTCCAATACTTTAATTATCTCAAATTTCAATTATTGAATCAGAACAAAATCAAAACCATGTCTAGCCCCCCGTCACATTTTCTTTCTCTTTTTTTTTTAGCACCAAAGCTCAATTATATAGCATGTCAACATCATTTATAAGCCAACATCAAGATTCCATATGGAATTCAAAAGTTGATAAGGTTTCGATAATGATCATCATGTGAAAAAAAAAAGTATTAACCACAATCATTTTTTTCAAGAATTATATCAATAAAATCAATCTTTTCATATTTATAAATGTTAGAATTCATGAGCATAAAAATACAAAGAGAAAGAAAAAAGCAATAAATCCCTACCTAATGTGAAGCTGTAAGGTGGAAAGGACTCTTTAGTGCTCTAGGATTGGAGAAGAACAAATACTCCTTTTCCTTTCTCTCTATAAAATTGTGTGCTCCTATATGCAATTAGGAAAGAGTATTTTTTTTTTTTTTTGGTTTCAATGATACTTGGATCTTGGTGTATGTGGAGAGTATGAACCAAAAGATGTGGCTCTTACTTAATTGTTGTGTGGATTTTGGCTATGGTGGTTAGGTTTTGTAGGAGGTGAGGAATATGCTAACTTTCTTTTATATAGTGGGTATCATCATTAGGGTTGTAAGTAGGAAAAAGCATTTTTTTTTTGTTCCAATGATACTTGGATCTTGGTGTATGTGGAGAGTATAAACCAAAAGATGTGGCTCTCACTTAATTGGTGTGTGGATTTTGGCGATGGTGGTTAGGTTTTGTAGGAGGTGAGGAATATGCTAATTTTTTTTTTTATGTATAGTGGGTATCGTCATTAGGATTTGTGTGTGTGTATGTGTGTCCCTCTCTCTTAAATAGAAACTATTTGGATAACAAATAACCACCTAAGTTTTAATTTAAATCTAATAATATTTGTTTTTATCTTTATCTTTATTATTATTTCTTCTCCTATTATTATTATTATTATTACATGTGTGTGTGTATATATATATATATATATTTGGATGAATATGTTTCGTATTGTATATATAATTTATTTATTTATTATAAATTATTATAATAATTGTGTATGATTCATATATAATTATTGTAATAATTATTTGTAATATATATAATTAGTAATACTTATACGTAATTGCATATATAATATGTGGTTGAACTTATAGCCTGGTTGTGGAGTACCATTGATATTTTATAATCTTATTTTAAATTTTAATTCTTAAAATCAACAAATTTATTAAATATTTAAAAAATTACCTTTTTGTTCTTCATCTAATTGAGTTAGCTTTTCTATCAATTTTTCCTAATTAACTCATTTATTAATTAATACCTGATTTTTTATTAATTAATTAATTATTCTATTAACTCATAAAAATGAGGTAATTAATGGAAGGAAAAATTAGGGATGTTACATAGAACGGTCCTCTTTCTCTTTCTTCATTTTCCACCCTCTTCTCACTTCATTCAAACTCACATTCATCTTCCCTCTTCCTCTCTCTCAAGTTTGTATTTGGCATTCTCTCTTTCAATTAAGGTATGTTTGGATCGATGGAATTGGGTGGAGTGGAGTGGGATTTTAATTTACTCCGATGTGAGCTCTGTGTTGGTAGTGCTCTTCTCTTGCATCTAGAGCCAAACATGTGCCTTTTGCTATTTTTTTTATTGAGTAGTACTCTTGATTGAAAATAAAAAATGATGCACATGAACAAGAATTGATTTTGTTCAATTGGGAGTAATACCAACAAAATAGAGAGTAGAAATTGTGTTCCATTTTACCATCTACCCACTAAACATACCTAATGTTTAAGTAAGAAAATTGCGCAACAATTTTAGAAGCAATCTTTTATATGGGATAAGAGTTTTAGTAAATATATGACGACATTCATATTTTTCATAATTAAATGTGTATCTCTCTATTTTAAATTGAAACACATTGTTTCTTATTTTTCATATTTTTAATATTTGTTGGAGACAATATTTTTATGTTTATTGTTTCTTGTATTATTCTTCAGTTTTTAAATTAATATTCATTAACTTATTGTCTCTATTATGAAATTTGATTGTGTTGATTTTAGTAGTTGGATGGGTTGAGAGTTGTCTCTAGGGTTTATGTATTGTGATTGTTACAATATACCTAGAGAGTGTCATAACAAAAATGACAACAACAAATTTATTCCTAAAAAGAAATAAATTTAAAAAATAGAGTCACCACCAATTTTAATTCTAGCCAAAATTGGAAAACATTTGATTTGATCAAAACTGTTTTTTTAAAAAGATTTAAGTCCGGGAGTCTAATTATGATTAGGGAAGGGTGAAAACTTAATCTCATTGCACCCCTAATACATCCATATATATGGTTATCCTAGAGCTCATTATGTAAATTAACTTATAACTTTAATAATATTTATTTTCCCTTTTAAAGTCACAAGTATATACAAAAATATGATAAAATAAAATTAAAGAAAAGAAAAGTAAATTAAAAAGAGAATAAAATTTAAAGAAAAATTAATTTTGGCTTGATAGTTGTTGGCTATGCCGACGTATCCTCTGGTACAATTGAGGAATTCAAAGCTACATTGTTCTTGTAGAAAATAAGTGTCTGTTAACGGATTTTAATTAAGAAATTAAAAATAAAAATGTGTTGGTTGATTTTATTTGTGAAAAGAATTTGGAAAGAATTTGGATTGACAAATTATTTAAAGGAGAAATTCATTTTTTTTCATAGGATTCAAGTTAGCATTAATTCTTGAAAACCAAAAGAGTGACTAAATAAAACTTAGTAAAAAAGGAAAAAAGGGAGATGGACCTGACCAAAAAAAAAAAAGAATAAAGGAAATAAAATAAGGCTAAACAAAATTTAATAAAAAAGAAAAAAAACGTACTAAACAAAAAAAAAGGAATAAGAGAAATAAAAGAAGATTAAAACCACCGTGGCAACGGCAGCTTCGCGACCAAGACTAGTGGACTCATAGGGGCAACTCCTGCACGGACTTCGAGGGGCTTCACAAAGGAGGTGCAATCAAGGTTTGACACAAGTGATGGTGGTTGTGCGAAGGAAAGACAAAAGGTATGCAGTATTGATGATGGTGATGATAGATTGGTTAATGTAAGTTTGATAGCTATAAGATGGAATGATAGCTGTTATGTGAGAAATAGAATCAAAGATGGATATTTGATGACAGTGATGAAAATGGGTTTTCTGATAATGATGGTGAATGGATAAAGGTGATTACATGAATACTGTGAGACAGTGAATGGCTATGATTTGATTTTTTAGGAGAAATTGTGACAGCATTAGTGAAAGCAAAGGAATGGTGAATGAATGGGTATATCTTCTTTTTTTTTTCGTGCGTGATTAATTATTATATAGAGAGCAGAGCAGAGATTTTGGAGGTTAGTTAGGGTTAAAATAGTTAGAATTTTAATTTATTTATTTTGTTGAGCCAGTTAAGATTTTAATTTTTTTTTGTCAGTTAAAATTAAATTTAAATTCATGAACACAAAATAAAAAAATAACAATAATAATAACAATAAATTGAAAAAAAAAAATATGGTGATCACAGTGATTATATAGAACTTTATATGAAATTTGTTCTTTATAAAAATAGATACATGGTACTATGCAAAAGAAAAAAAAAAAAAGATATTCCTTAATAATCTTTTTTCTTCTAACTTGATAGTTTGAACTTCAATCTAGTTAAAAATCAAATTTGAAGTGTTTGCTAAATGTTGAATGGGTTTGGTCAACCAACAAAAGAATGAGGCTAAAGATGATATAATTTGCAAACAACTAGAGGAGATAGACATTAAATCAAAGCTCATTTCGATGTTGTTGGCCATCCTCAATCTTTGCATCATTTGAATGGGATTTCGATGCATAAGTGTAAAGAATTATTATCTTGCACTATGCCAATCTCTACTCACTAACTATGTAGAATACAATTCATATAAATGTGTGTTTATATTTGCTTATAATTTGTTACTAGTTTTAAATATATTTTGTAGTGTAATAATATATTCTATTTGTTTGTATACTTCTTTAATGCGGGTTTGGTGAAGGATTGAAGTCCAACATATGTATGTGCATTGCTTTCAAGAAAAACCTTTCTTAAGTTATTTTAGTTGTGGAGACTTATACTTTTTGATTTCTTTCTAATTTAGTTTATGAAAACATGATCTTTAATGGAAGTAATTAAAATCAAATTAGAACTTTGAAAAAGCCATGTGTTTTGGTAATGTTATCTTATGGTGAAACATATATTTAATTTAATTATGGTGTACTGATTTTATGGAGATTATTTTACATATCTTTAAACTCTTATTTTTATTTGATAAATTAAAAGTTAATTGTTGGATAATTGAGGAAAGAAATACAAGGATAATTTGGAAATGAGACAATGGATGACGCCTATCTAAAGTCATGGTTTTAGGGGTGTTGAAAGGGAAAATCTAATAAAATCCATTGTTATTGCATTCCCTCATTAGCTACAAATGGGCATTGGATGATAGAGTCATCAAAGGTGCATGCTTGAATAAGGGTCTATTATCTAACAATGGATACACAAGTCATGTATTAAGTATAGGATATGAAGGAGAAGAACACATGACAGTGTGATAAGTGTAGGGCATGGTTTATGTGTTTCTGTTATGTTTAGTGTTTGATTAGTATTACATTTGAGTGGAGGCAATAGTGGTTAATGAATTTTTAGGGAAAAAAAAGAACAAATGTATACATGTTTAATAATGTTAACATTTGAGTTTAATTTCTATATCATGATAGTATAAAATTTTTTTACACCATCATCAAATCATGTATTTCCACATCAACAAAAGTAGTTTAGTTTTACTATTAGTATAGAGAAATTAACCTCATAATGTTTTAAGAAGTAATGGTAAAAATTTTACCTAACTGTTCTTGTTGTAAAAGTAATTGAAAACAATTTTAGTTTGAGATTGAAATAAAAAATATAAAATTTTATAAACTAATCATGCTTTTTAAAATGAAGAACATTTATTCCTAAGATACTTAATTTAAGAGAGTTGTAGGAATAAAAAATTTATAACTATACAATTCTCCTCCATTCAATTGCCATATCTAAGCAATGGAATGGAATTTTTCTCTATTCCATTATAAAGATATCCAAATTAAGGAGTGTAGTAATTGATCCGCTCCACTCCACTTTACTCCCTTTCACTCTATTCCCCTCTATTTTAATTCCCTTCACTCCGCCATAGCCCACCTATCCAAACATACCCTCATTCATGCCAATTTTTCTTATTTTCCTTTTGTCTCTGCCCAATGATTTATTTCTTCATTTGATTTTTTGTCTCTCGAGAAAATGTTCCACCACTCCATAATGTCTCAATAGTTTGATCATGTTCTTCTTTACTTTTTTCTTTTCTTTTCTTTTCTTGATTCATTATGAATGTGTTGTTACTTGTGGAAACTATTACACATTCTTCATTTTTTTCTTCTCGAACAAATACATTTTCTATTTGTCACATGAGAAACAAACTTTTTCTTTTTTCTGTTGTTTATCTCCTGAGAAAGTTTTGCTTTCTTTCCATGAATTTACAGTTACTTTTCAATAATATCTTTCTGCTGATTCGTTATCAAATCATTGTTTTTTTTTTTCATGAGAAAGTGTGACGTTAACTATGGTTAATCCTGTCTAGTTATTTAATTAGCTCTCCCTTTTGTAAAATTCTACTAGCGATCAAGTTATGATGTATATTTTTTGTCTACATCAGATTGTTTGTTTTCAAAGAAACTGTACATATCTAAAGTATAATTACATTTTGTGATCGATGAGTTGCTTTATTTTCCTCTTTCTTCTTTTTCGTGTTTTTTAACTTCTTTTTGCTTTCTTTACATACAAAACTAGTGTATAATTAATTTGAGTCGAGTTTTTTATGTGCTTTGGTACATGAGAAAATGTTTGTTAAGCCCTTCTATTTTATGTTTTCCTTTTTCTTTCTTCTACTATTTATTTTTCGAGAAAGTTTTGCTTTCTTTATGTGAAATTGCAACTACTTGTCAATACTTGCTTTATGTTGTTGTTTGATTGAGTTTTTTTTTTTTTTTCATGCATTTTCTTTCTTCATTTGGTTTTTTTTTTTTCGTGTTGTATTCTGAGATGGATAAAAAAACATAACACTAGAAAAAATGAGCGACTTGAGACAGATAGTGTCCATAGAATTTGGAATTCCTATACTATTCATGAAATTAGACATGAAGCATATGCTTGTTTGTTTACATATCACTCCACAATAGCATTTAGGGTCAATGTCGAATTCCATCAGAGAAGATAACGAAGAGTACTCTGAGGATTATATGAACCCTCTTTCTCCCTTGCTTAGTAGAGTAGAAAATAAATGGTATGGGTATCGAGGAGAGATTGCCTTCGTGTGTATCACAAAGGTTCAATCAAGTACATTCCTTTTTACCATATACCGACCATAAATAGCTAACACTCAAATAAGGAAAATGGGCAACAGTATCCAGAAGCAATATTTTATATAAGATAAGATTTTCTGCAAATGTATGATGAAATTCATAACTTTTCCTTGAAAGGATTGTTTAAGTGTGTATCTCTTTGTTTCAAATTGAAACACATTATTCCTTATTTCTTTTATTTTTAATATTTTTTGGAGCCACTATTTTATTTTATTTCTAATTGTTTCTTGTGTTATTCTTTAGCTTTTAAATTAATATTCATTAACGTGTCTTCTCTATTATGAAATTTTGATTGTATTGATTTCAATGGTTGGAGGGTTTACGAGTTATGTTTTTGGGGTTTATGTACTATGATTGTATATGCATTTTTCCAAAAGTATATGTGAAAATTGTTCTTTCTAAAAATATATACATGGTATTATGCAAAAAAAAAAAAAAAAAAAAAGAATGAGGCTAAAGATGATATGATTTGGAGACAACTATAAGAGATAGATATTGAATCAGAACTCTTACCTGAAATATATTTCTACGCATGATAAAGATATCCAAACAATGGAGTGAAGTAATCATTCTGCTTCACTTTGCTCCATTCTTTTCTGCTCTCTTCCACCATACCCCAACAATCCAAACATACCCTTATTCATGCCTAGTTTCCTTATTTCCTTTTGTCTTAGCCTACTAACTCTTTTCTTCATTTCATTGTTTGTTTATCGAGGAAATTTTCTATTACTTCATAATGTCTCAATACGTTAATCATGTTGTTATTTTTTTTTTCTTATTTTTCTTCATTATGCTATGAATATGCTATTAATTGTGAAAACTATTATGCGCTCTTCGTTCTTTTCTTCCCATACAATTATATATGTTGTTTTTTACGTGAGAAAACTTTTTCTTTCTCCTATTTTTTATTTCTTGAGAAAGTTCTAACATTTCTTTCGGTGAGTTTGCAATTACTTTTCAATAATTTCTTTCTATTGTTGTTTGATCGAATTATTTTGTTTTTGTTTTTTCCTAGAAAGTGTGGAATTAATTGTCTTTTATATTGTTTTTTTTTGCTCTCCATTTGTATAATTCTACCGTGAGATTTGAGTTGTGTTGTGTTATTTTTCTTTCTGCAATAGATTGTTTGTTTTCAAAGAAAGTGTACATATCTAAAGTACAATTATATTGTGTGATAGAGTTGCATTATTTTTTTTCTTTCTTCTTTTCAGTTGTTTGTTTATTCTTTTTTGCCTTCTTTATGCACAAATCTAATGTATAATTAATTTGAGTCAAGGCTTTTAATTAATTATATTTTTCTCCATTTTGTTGTTTGTTACATGAGAAAATGTGTATTTAGTCCTTCTATTTTATTTTTTCCTTTTTCTTTCTTCTAATGTTTTTTTTTCCCAAGAAAATTTTGATTTCTTTCCATAGAATTGCAATTGCTTGTCAATAATTGCTTTCTGTTGTTGGTTGACTGAAATTTTTGTTATTTTGTTATTTTTTTTTTATATTTTCTTTCTTCATTCAATTGTTTATTTCAAGTTGTGCAATTACTTTAGGCTTAAAATTAAATGTATGTTTCTGTATCGATCTTGAACATTGCTAGTAATTTTTTTTTTTTCATTTTGTCAATTTAAGAAGTTATAGGCAATGTGTGTGTTATCTTCTGAAACGAATCAAAAAAACATAACACTGGAGAAAATGAGTGACCTAAGATAGACAGTGTGTCCAAAGAATTTGGAATTCTTGTGCCAATCAAGGTTGCATGAATATCATTGCATACGATTATAAGTAAGGTCTTATGAGGTCATTAATGGAAAGGTGAATCTGCTTGAACACAAATTCTTGCGCAAGTGTTATGAGACTATTTATTTCAAGGCAAGCTACTATATTTTTTTTCTCTATTTTTTCTGGTTTTGCAGTTTCAAATAAACAAATCATTGTGTCTTTTGTGACGTTTTTCAATTTAGAGTATACATAGCATGAGCAACAGGTGATGCAAGTGGGAGATGTGGTGTAGAGGTTTTGGCATGACTACCGACACAATAACTTAATTTCCAATGGTGCGAATCAAAATAGATGGAGTGGTTTTTGAATTGCAAGAATAATGTGCTTTGTGAAGATCCTAAGATGGTTATTTGGCCCGTGTTGCAGCAGATGGGAAATAATGTTCTGGGGACAGCCAATATTGAGGAAGGTTTGTGATCCGAAGAAGTTTGCTGGAATTTATTGTCTTGCAAGCTGGTGTGAATGACTCTGAATTGATTATAATTTCTGATTATAAGATGTTATGGGACTTGGTGAATGGAAGAAACTTATATAGATGGGAAATTAGATTTGAAAGGAATCTCTATGCAATTTGATGACTAATTGACGACTATGACTTTTATGTATGACCCTGTGCCTTTTGAGATGGGAAAAATGGGGGAGGAATATAAAGCACACAATAAACCAGAGAAACATTTGGTTCATTGACTTGTGAACATACTAATATCGTGGCCCTTGTTTTTTTGTTAGATTTTCAGCATGATCGAATATTGTTTAATAATATGATTACTTCGACAAATATTTTTAATAGTTGACCAAAAAATTCTTTGATCACTTTTAATTTCTACAACTAAAATTGAGACCTCGCATCAAAATCTCGTTCTCAGTCCATACACAATTCCACTACTTTTCATTCCTCCTCAACAAATCATTTAATACGGTTCTTTGATATTATTGCCAAGAAATTCTAGTTCATTTTAATGCAAACTTACTTTAGTTTGGTAATAAACCACTTTTATATATATATATATATATATATATATATATATAAGTGGTTTATTATGAATGATGAACAAATCTGAATTGTTTGATCTTACATTAATGATCAAGAATAAAACACAAATTCACATGACATTTTTAAATGATTACATAATCATTAATAACTATTAATAACATAATATTCTGACCACCCGCGTTTACTTATACGGTCCACCTTACTCTCCTAGTAAATCACTCCTCTCAAAAAGTTCATCTCCTATAAGAAAATGACTCAAGTGAAAAGGATGGCTTAATTTTGATTATTCATGTAAGATCTAACGACTAAAATTTACTCCTCTTACTCTCACAATAGTCATATATATATATATATATATATATATATATATATACAAAAAAAAAATCAAATAAATGAGAGTCAGAACAAAACCCATAATTTAGAACTATGGTTATATATACCGGTTAATACCGACCAAGACAAATTAACCGGCAACTGTCACACTTTGACTGCTCCATTTCCTGCCTCTTCCTAAATATACTAATCCCATCCCTTCTAACTGCCTATTTTATTAGTTACTGTCATTACAACAGAGCCAGTTAATAAGCGAATGCCTAGCAAACAACCAAGTTTCCCAAAAACAATTAAGGCAAATTTGGAACGGAAGATTCTCATAAAAAACTAGAATTTTAATCAAAGATTATAGTTGGCTTATCTAACAGCACTACAGTTACAACGTGTGGCGGGGAGAGCTTTACAACAGTGGCTATCATCACCTCAGGTGCAAGTTCTAGGTTTGCTTTTTGTCGCATACATCATAATTTGCACGATGTGAAGACTAAATCACATCCGTTCTCACTTGGAGAAAAAATTAAGAATTACAGCTTGGAGGTTCATCGACAATTAGCTTTGAGCGATGGCTAGAACTTCCTCAGGTTCACAATCCGTTGCTGAGATTAACGAAGCGGACTGAATCTTTCCAGCATGATCAAGCCGCATCAAAATAACTCCCCTGACAAAAAAAAATCACCATACACAATAGTCAGTAAGCCAGCAACAAGTAGTAGCTGCACTAGTAGGTATCAAAGTGACATAAATGGATCCTCTCAATTTTCTTTTGGACATCAGGGTGTCATGTTAAATCCTCACCACACATCAAGTCACGTTTTGAGGATATCAAGTTTTCTTTCAACTTGATCAAGGGTAAGGATTGTAACATCACATCCTCATCCGAAAATAAATTGAAAGGATCCACCCCCCAAAATGACATGCTATTGCTTATCAAAATTTGTAGCTATCAATTAGAGATCCTTTCTTGTTTCATTTCTTTTAAGACATTTGTTTCCCTTTGATATCTTTAATTCATATGTTTATATATTCAGCCACTGAGGAGGCTTTCCTCCGGCATATTAACACCAAATCCTTCATGTATATTTCTCAACTATTCAGAAATCAAATAAGCTGATATACAAATAGGACATAACTTTATCATACCTTGCAAAGCGAGACTGTATCGAAATATCCCGGACCTTAATTCTGTTTACTGTGCCACTTTGGCTTACGAGAACTACTTGTTCATCACTTTCACCATCATCTGGTATATACAATGATACCCAACAATATTTTACAAGAACAATTTTAAAGTATAATAAAAACAAAAGCAAAATTTGAAGATGAATAACCTAAAATCAAAACTGTAACCAAAGATATCAATGTCATATCAAATGCAACAGAGAAAATACCTGCTAATGAGAATCCAACCACAAAGACGGCAGCCAAGCGATCCTCAGCAGAAAACTGAATGCACAAGTGAGAAGAACACATGAAGGTACAAAAGAACAGACGAGTTCATTAGAGTCAAAAGTGGCATTTATTTGATGCTTTAAATACCTTGATTCCAATCAAACCGACTCGATTCAAAGGTGATATGCGGAAATTGTTTAAAGGAACTCGTTTCCCAAAACCACTTTCAGATACAAACAACAACCATGGGCCATTTTGGCCCTTTGCACTGTAGGCACAGAGTAAATAAACAAGTCAGGCACATCTGTGCTAAATTACCACCTAATTGCTTTGACAAGACAAAATGATCATCATAAAGTCTAGAGACTTCCTCTCTGTCCAAAAATGGACTGAAAAGTACAATTTAACAGCTACTAAACACATAAATCACAACCTTTTTAAGCAAATTAACCAACCCAAAAAGAATTCTCAAAACACAACCGTCCAGGGAACTTCAAATTTTAGGTCTTCAATTGGTAATATTGAAGCTAAAATATAGTTGCCCAGTTCAAGTTTCTGAAAAAATATATTACTAAAACAAATTTCAAAGAAGAAGAAAATAAACAAACTAGTGAAAAAACGCATGAAGATAATAAATATACAATTTTGTGGGTAGAATATAAATGTTCCCATCATTGAAAAAACACCAATTAAGACCAGGTAGGAAATATGATTTCCAAATGATAAAGTGGATCTAGAGCATTGTTCTCAATAAAATCATACTTGAACTGACATAATTCTAACAGTTACCAAATCACAACCACCAAAAGAATCAGTAGCTTGGCATTATTACATGCTCTCAGGATATTTTGACGAGTTTCCAAGCTCATTCCACATGGCAGCGGGTATGATGTCCACACTTGCCATCCTATCCCCTTCCTTCAGTCTCATTGCCAGTGCTCCCCTTGTATTTCTTCCTAGTGTGCGAATCTGGGCTTAAACCAAGACAGTGGTATCAAAACAAAATGTTAGAAAGACGTGCCACAGCAGCAAACGGAAAATTAATTCAGCAATGTTATACTAGTATTTTTCAACAGTTAAATTATAACAGTCTTCATGCACAAAGTATGGAAGTAACCTATTTGAGAGGTTTTGAAATAACGTCTCATAACTGGAAGAAGAAACACATACGTGGTGTTGAGAGTATACGGACTAGCAGTTGAAATATTAGAAATAGAAACCATAGGAAGAATAGTTCGAACCATAGGAAATAGTTCAAACCCATTATTATTGTCTTGTAAACTTATTTTATACAATCAATTATGTGAGAATCAATTATGACTGGGTACTTCAGCTAAAAAGTGATTTAAGATAATTTGTTTTGTTTAGATTGTATTGAGAATATCACTTTTATACTAAAAGGGGTATGAAATGATTTGTTTATATCATATTATATTTTATCTTCGGATTAATTTGGTAGAAATATAAATTCTAAAATAATCATCTTGTGCTCATCATTTAAAGCTTTGAAAAATTGCTTATTATTACAAGCATTTTCCAACTTAAAATATATTTTGAGCTTCTTACCAAACAGGATTGAAGAACAATGCAAGGCATGAACGAAGGGGCAAAAGTGTCTTTGCCAGGGTTTCCGCAATAGGACAGCGCTAACATTGGAAGAAAGTGTGTCTCACCTGTACGAGTGTGAGGCTCAGATCTCCTTATCCAAGTCAACGTGGGAGTCTACATTAGTGTGTTGGTCGTTTGTGGTTTAGGTGATGGTGTCAATGTGAAGGGAGGTATGGCGGAGGAGCCAGTGGAGAAATGCAGGGAGGATAAATCTCTTTGAAGATCAATGCAAAA
The DNA here is from genome assembly GCA_031216105.1 of Dalbergia cultrata. NCBI lineage: Eukaryota > Viridiplantae > Streptophyta > Magnoliopsida > Fabales > Fabaceae > Dalbergia > Dalbergia cultrata. Next base: position 36,939,432 of record CM062344.1, on the reverse strand, counting down.
ATATATAAAGACTGATTATGGGGATGGAGTTTAGGTGGCGGAATGATAACCTAATCCTATTTGAGCACTTCTCTCAAAAGGATTATTGGAGGGTAATGGAGGGAAGACTGTCGGCTTTTGATTAGGGTTCTCGTGGACATTCAAAAACCCATCCATTGTGAAATCAGGCCTCAAATTAAAAAGAACAAAGTGCCACAATGGTATGACTTATATGAATGAATCCCAAACTTCTGTTATAGATGTAGTCCTTTAGGCCATGCAACTGACGATTGTGAAAGGCAATAAGGATGCCTAAACAAAAGGCGAAATGTACAAACAACAGTGCACCAATTAGGCGAGTAAGGAAGGGAAAGGTGAGGTGAATCTTCCATGCAAAATGAGGTGTCAAGTCGTACTAGAACAGGTGCAATGAGAATAGAAAAAGAAGAGGGTTATGGAGTTGGAGGACGTAGGTACTCTTCTCCGCACAAGAAGTAAGACGAGGAAGAAGGTTCATAGGCCCAAAGCCAAAAATCAAATCCCCAAGGAGGAGACCAAAGAATACTGCTCGAGTACCCCACAACCAAGACAAGCAAAATGCACCTTGCTAGAGGTTGATGATGGTGAGCCAGCCATTCTGGAGTCGAGAGCATGCCATGCAATCCAAAAGAGATGCATTGGTGATGGGGTGGACGGTGAAACTTTATCTATAAGTTTTGAGGTAGTTGTTCAACAACCCCACAAAGAGCAATGAAGAACTAAGCATGGAACTGTTAGGACCCCTAATAATATGATTTTACAAAAAGGGAATTGGTGACATGGGAAAAAAAACGTGTGACATAAAGGAGAGGGAAGGGCTGTAACTAACTTTGCCTAGCTGGCATAGTTAGTGGGGGTGGGGTGTGTGGAGTGTGATTCGGTTAGAGGGAAGGAGGGGGGAAATATATGGGGAGAGGGAGAATGCCGAGGGATTCGGACAGTTGGAAAGAATTAGACATTGGAGAGCACTAGGTCTCTCGAATACCTAGCCTATTACACACTTTTAATTTCTGTTTCTGCCATTTTCATACACAACACAGCCAAGAGGGAGCATTATCACACTGGTATTGTTCTTTCTCTGAGTTATTCATCTCTGTTTCAGCATTTATCCATTATTCCTGATACCAGTTCTTACAACTGGTATCAGAGCTCTCGATTTTGGGAGCTTTGTGCATGGTGACCACGCGAGCTGCAATGGAAACTAGACCAGGTGATATGGAGCGAAGGTTGACAGAGGCGCGCGAGGAGTACGTGCGAGCTATGGCGAATTTGACTCGTCAGATGAAACAGATGGTGAAGATGAAGCAGAAGAAGAAGGTGAAGACAAATCTACAGAGCACAAAAAAGCAAGTGCAAAAAAGGTACATCCAGCGTCGTCGACAACCGGTTTGGGAGGATGGTGAAGATCGGTGGTGGAGGCGACGAAGGCGATCCTCCATAGAAGATTGGCCTCCTAACGTTCGGGCTTTCTTTGAAAGCTAGCCAGGTGAAAGGGAGGAACATGATGAAGCAGTGGACGGAGAGGAAGAGGCTGGAGATGATGAACCAGAGGGAGTGAAGGCGAATCACCATTTCTTGGATTCGAATTCGATCGAAATCGAGGCGCTGATAGAAGAGGAGGAGGAGGAACTTGTCGATGATGAAGATGACGATACATATAAACCTGAGGAAGAATTGAAGCTAGAGATCGTAAACGAAGATGAATTGTTGAAGGAGGTCGAGCAGCTGATGAATTTTAAGATGATGACAATCGGAAGGAGGGAAGGGGTGCTCGAATCAGCGGGAGAAGCTCTAGTGGTGTCATTGTATTTGAAAGAAGAGACTCAGGCAGGAGAGGACGTGCGATCGACTCCCACAGGTGAGCACCAGAAAGGAGAAGATCTCAAAATTGCTGGTAAGCTCTGGCCACAGAAACAAACGGCCAAACTTGCGCTGCCAGAACTGTCGGAACCACCAGATTCATCGGAGCGTGGGTGTTTGCTCATGATAACCGAGCTCCCACCGGCGAAGCCACCAGATCGGCCGGACTCAGCCTTACCAGCGGGAACAGAGAAGACACAAGCCGTGACGGAGCTCGGGTTCTCGCGCCTGACCATTTAGATCCCACCGTTTGAACCACCGGAGCCACCTGAATCAAAAACCAAAGTGATCGTCGCACGAGAGGAGCCACCGCAGATGGCCGCAAGACGAACAACCACAGGCAGCGATGTGGCAGAGAAGAAGAGGGGGGAGGAGCACGTGACGGTGGAGGGGTTTCGAGTTACGAAATTTCCGGTCAACCCACGACCTTCGTCGGAGCCACCGGACTGCGAGGACGCTAGAACAGTCGCGGCGGAGAACTGGGCGAAGAAGGAAGCGATAGAGGAGATTTCCTTGAACTATTGTGTGCGAAGAGCTCGTCCTAGGCCCCAACCACCAGATCGTGGGGTTGCAGCGGCGGCAAGGGTGATGACCGGTGCGCCGTTGCCGGGGGCGAACTGGTATGAGACGCGGCAGAAGGAGATGATGGCACCACCTCCCTCCGTTAGAAGCTTCGTGATAGTGCGAAAGAAAGGAGAGGAGAGGTTGGCATCGGGTTGGATAGCTGAGGTATGGGGTCCCTTTTTTGGTATAATGGGCCAAGCCCAACAGGATAAAAACAAGTTGATCTTAATTGGGAAAGCAGAAAATACTTGGTTAAAATTTTATTTAAGTTTAATGGGCAACCTAATGGGCCAGGCCCAAATCGGTGGAGATAATAATTGGGGTTATGGCGAAAGGGTCTGTGACATAAAGTTATTAGGCAGAGCCCAAATTGAGGATTGGAGTGCTGGAGAAGGAAACTTGCTCGTGACATCAATATGCAAGGCCCAAAAGGGTGGAGATGCACAAGTTGTATGCATATTCAGAATTGGGCTCCAACAATTGAAGTCATTCTCAGCCCAACCATTAGGAGCTAGTGTCATGTACGGGTCCAGCAGCATGAAAGAATTCCGCCACTTGACTCCATCAAATCCTGACAGTGAGAGAATTGAAGATGCTCAAAAAGAAAATGCTGGGATGGTTCGGGGTGCTATTGCTGTGACAGCAGAACAGCAAAGGGGTGTCAGTAAAATGACAATGTCATGCTTACAACTAGAGACATTGCTGGAAGCTTGCCAAGGACACTCATTGACTATTCAAAAAAAGATGAAGACAGAGTCAAGGTCGAGCAATAGTGTAGGTTGGATGTCACCTTCACTTGAAAGTTCTTTCAGCGATGCTACTGACGAAACAGGAAAAATCAGGCTGCTGGGAAGATGTCAAGAAACTAAAAATACAGATATTGAACATAATGGTGAGAGGGACAAGCAAGATGTGCCGGGGAATGGTGACAGGAGGATGGAAAAGGCACTAAGTTTGCGGGGAGCTTCATACAAGATCAAGAGAAATCTAATGCTTCTTAGCGCAGCTATTGTAGACTCCAAATTCCACAAGGAGGTTCCTGACTACATTGACACGCTCACCCAGGCAGGAGTCTTGATTTGGGCTGTGATTGAGGATAAAATGGAGACTACAATCAAGGGTGGTTCTGCTTATGGTCAGCCTACACAAAGACTTCAACAAATGATATATTTGGCGACTCCTAATGTTCAAGCACGACAGATTGGGGGAGATGAGGCTAGTATGCTTGGTGAAAAGGAAAATTATTTGCTGATAATTTCTGAAAACAAAGGAAGCCTAGGGATCAGACTGGGGTTAGATCCTTGGGACCCAGGGGGACAACTCAACAATGCAAACTCACTTTCCTTATTTTTCAAGATATGGGATCCAAGGGGAAGTCATCCTTCACCACTATGGTTTTTCCTTTCTATACATCACCTTGAGGACAAGGTGATTCTTTTAGGGGGGGAGTGTTGTTAGGACCCCTAATAATATGATTTTACAAAAAGGGAATTGGTGACATGGGAAAAAAAACGTGTGACATAAAGGAGAGGGAAGGGCTGTAACTAACTTTGCCTAGCTGGCATAGTTAGTGGGGTGTGTGGAGTGTGATTCGGTTAGAGGGAAGGAGGGGGGAAATATATGGGGAGAGGGAGAATGCTGAGGGATTCAGACAGTTGGAAAGAATTAGACATTGGAGAGCACTAGGTCTCTCGAATACCTAGCCTATTACACACTTTTATTTCTGTTTCTGCCATTTTCATACACAACACAGCCAAGAGGGAGCATTATCACACTGGTATTGTTCTTTCTCTGAGTTATTCATCTCTGTTTCAGCATTTATCCGTTATTCATCTCTATGGAGGATCGCCTTCGTCGCCTCCACCACCGATCTTCACCATCCTCCCAAACCGGTTGTCGATGACGCTGGATGTACCTTTTTTGCACTTGCTTTTTTGTGCTCTGTAGATTTGTCTTCACCTTCTTCTTTTGCTTCATCTTCACCATCTGTTTCATCTGACGAGTCAAATTCGCCATAGCTCGCACGTACTCCTCGCGCGCCTCCGTCAACCTTCGCTCCATATCACCTGGTCTAGTTTCCATTGCAGCTCGCGTGGTCACCATGCACAAAGCTCCCAAGATCGAGAGCTCTGATACCAGTTGTAAGAACTGGTTTCAGGAATAATGGATAAATGCTGAAACAGAGATGAATAACTCAGAGAAAGAACAATACCAGTGTGATAATGCTCCCTCTTGGCTGTGTTGTGTATGAAAATGGCGTAAATGTAAATAAAAGTGTGTAATAGGCTAGGTATTCGAGAGACCTAGTGCTCTCCAATGTCTAATTCTTTCCAACTGTCTGAATCCCTCAGGATTCTCCCTCTCCCCATATATTTCCCCCCTCCTTCCCTCTAACCGAATCACACTCCACACACCCCACCCCCACTAACTATGCCAGCTAGGCAAAGTTAGTTACAGCCCTTCCCTCTCCTTTATGTCACACGTTTTTTTTCCCATGTCACCAATTCCCTTTTTGTAAAATCATATTATTAGGGGTCCTAACAGGAACTATCATAGTATCGAGAATCTGCCAACAATTCCTGCCTTACACGTCTTAGTGAGGCAAGCTGAACCCGACGTGGTGCTCCTCAGTGAAATGAAAATCTATCCATGGAAATCTATACTAATGCTGACTAAAGTGGTTCTACTATTGATAGAAGATCAATGTCAGGATATTGCAACATTTTTGGGAGGACACTTATGACATGGAGGAGTAAGAAGAAAAATGTGGTTGCTAGATCAAGTGCTAAGGACGAGTTTCAGGCTATATGGATGAAAATTATACTAGATGACTTGAAAATGAAGTATGAGGCTGGTACTAAGATGCTTTTTGACAAGAAGTTTGCCATTAGTATTGGTCATAATCCTATCAAACTTGAGATTGACAGCATTTCATGAAGAAAAAATTGAACAATGTATTGACATTTACAATATGTTGATGTGTTAACTAATGGCCTACTCACTGAACAGTTTCAAGAAAATACATGCAAGCTGGGAATGGTAGATATCCATTCACCAATTTAAGGGGAAGTAATGAGATATCCTGTATTTTTACGTACAGATTTATTTTTGGATTGCCACTAATTATGACAGATATGGTTAGATGTAAAATTAGTATCTAACAATCATTAGGTAGAAATTGCAAGATGTCTATGTATTGTAGATCATTTGACAATTTGATTATCAAAGAAATCCATTCCGTCTCAAATTTCTCATTCTCATATATCATTCAAGTTCATCCGTGATTTGTGGTGTCTTTTTATATTTTCTAGTTATTAAGGGTTACTTTGTAACAAACTTAAAGTATACTAAGCCTCAACTTGAGGGGAAGTGTTGGAAATGATGTGTGTGATTAAAAGCATTAGGCTCTTAGAAAATAGCTAGTCATTAATTATCATTTCTTGAAAATATTCCATATATTTATTTCCTAATGAGTACTGAAAGTCAATACCAAGCATGCAAGAACCCAACTATTTTTTGCCACAGTCATTTCATTTCCCTTTCTCTTCTGTATTCTCTCTCAACATCTCTTTCAACAACAATATTTGAGTCACTTTTATTCCCAATATTAAATTCTTACAATAGTTATAGATATAACAAACAGCAACTTGCCTTGCTGCATAGGCTCAGTATGACCATTCCATTGTGTGAAGCCATGGCCACAATGTCATCATTTGTGCAAAGACGGACCCATTTCAGCTCATCATCAGGAACCTTTCAGGTTAAATGGCATGCATTAATACTATAAACAAAGATTTTAACCACTAGTCTAGTGATGGTACACAGTACAACTTAGATCAAGAGAACTCATAGGAGAACAAACCAACTGAATTGCAATGATTCCAGTTGACCTGATTGATGAAAAAGAATTCAAGGAAACTTTCTTGATGTAGCCTTGCATGGTGAGCATGAGCAAAAACTGATCTTCAGTAAACTCACTCACAGGAATAATGGATGTTATCCTTTCACCGTCAGATAAAGATAATATCTGGATCAAATGTAACAACAAAGTAATTAAAAAAAAAAAAAATGCAACATTCTAAGTGTAAATAGTAAAAGAGAATAATGAAATTGCAGCATTCTAAGGGTAAATATGTAATTAAAGTATTCTTTCTGAAATAGTCAACTCACAATTTCTATTCTCCACTTCTCTCCACTCATAATGCCAATAATTGTTTTCAGGTATGAACGCCTAAAATTTGAACCGTCTCAATTATATCATTTTCAGTATAACCCTTTTAATGCACACCTTTAGGTGTATGCCCATTTTTATAGCAAGTGTTTTTCAACTTTATATGTGTGGATCCACTTACTCCAAAAGTCAATCTTAATATATTTACATCGCCAAAATTTTTTTTCAGAAATATGTTCATTCAATCGAATAACTGAAGTGAAAAATCTGATGAGATAGATTAATCCCATAGATTTTATAGAAATAATAATAATAATAATAATAATAGAGAGTAGACCATACTTCATGTGATTACTTTGTTTAAATGAATGAAATGTTTTCAAAAAATATAAATAAATAACAATTATCGCATTAGATACAAATGAATGTCTAATTAATCTCATATTTTTGGATGCTTGGAGATCACAATAATATCACTGGATTAAACCTTTGAATTGGTAGAATTTATATCTAGGAAGACACTATTCGATGGAGTAAAAATCATGAAGAAAGTGCATAACAATCCACATTTAAATTATACATCAATAAGTCCATTACCTTTTTGTTCCATTTGCTCACTTTCTATCTGAACCTTTACATGCTTGAAGTATATTTTATGGCCCATGGTTATCAAAGTCTTATTTAACTCTTAAAAATTTATAGTATTAGGACACAAAACCAAGTTCTTTTGTTCGTTAACTAAAGTTTTGGATAACTCATATGAACTCAGAGAGAATCAGCAAACTCATTATTCTACTAACAAGATCTTGAGCTAAGGTTTACACATGTTATGTACATTAAAATGTAAAGATTTGGTTCATGCTATTGGAGTATTAATTTTCTGTTTTGATTATTAATTAAGACTGTTTTGTTAAACTATACTAAGCTTGAGCTTACTATAATACAACAGTTGGGTCAGGTGTCTAGTTATAGTTTATGATTCATCACATTCATTTGCTCTGCTAGGGAGTTGAAGTCAAGTTTACTATGAGCCCATGAGTTTATCTAAACACTAAGATGCCAATTTTTCCAGCACTCATTTTCTTATATATAAAATCATTCATGTAAAACAGCTTACACTTCTGGGATAAATGGTTCAAAACCTCATACTAAAGTTTCTATGACCAAGTGATCTAGAGATTTATCCTTCTTGTACACTGCTCTACTAAATAAAAGTTAAATTTCAGCACAAGGAAAAATGAGTGTGCTATCTTGTACATGATCCTATAATTTCCTTTGTATTCTTATTAGATTAGATAGTTTCCCAAAATTAGAGATTTGATTAGACATTTGAATCCTAAATTCATGGGATTCCCTTTCTACATTGTATAATTATTATATATATCATTGCCGGAAGTAGTTTGCTCTAAAGCAAATTCACTGACACTCTCAGGTATAGACATATATACATAAATACATACACATATAAAGAGGGAAGGAGAGAGAATATGAACACACTCGCACGCGCACAGAGATTGAGTATATGAACAAATAAATACCTGAACAAGTGGCGTGCCAGCAGCAGTACGGGTACATTCTGGAATTTTGTATGCACGAGCTGAGTATACTGTTCCCTTTTCACTGAAATTTAAAATTCACAGGACATTCCATAATCAAATGCAACTACATCAGCTGCAATGCAATGATTTTACGCACTGAGAAAATAAAATAATAAGTACAATTAAGAAGAAAATCAAAAGCAAGTGTTTCAGAATAAAGTCATCATAATACCATTTCCTTGATAAAGGGTGGTTGAGAACTTACTATACAAAACGGAAGTACAAGCTCTGTATATTCTAGAAATCTTTTCATGAAAGAAGGTACATACTAACAGAAAGCTAACTCTGTTCTACCAACGTCACCATGAAAAATTTAGTGTACATTTTTTTTTTATAATTGTACTGATTATTGATGATGAGGTGATTCCAGGTATTTTTGTTCATTATACATTTTTTTTCAATTTCCTAGTATTAATTATGAAAGATGATGTGATTCCATCCAACTTCCCATTTTGAAATGATTATAGGCATGGTTATCAAACTCTCGAGTTAATTCTTAAATGCTTATAATTTTAAGAGTTTAGATCCCCAAATTGAGTTAACTCGCTTGAAAACTCAAACCTTAGTAAACTCGAGTAAACTCGTGATTTTCTATTTTAGGTAGAATTTGGTCTCTCAAACAACCAAAGAGTGAGCCTCGACATAATGGTAAGATTGCTACCTTGGGATCTAAAGGTTATGGATTTTCAAATCCTAGAAACAACATCTCCACAAAGCGGGAGTAAGGCTGCGTACATCTACCCTCCTCAGACCCCATTAGGTGGGAGCCTCGTGCACTGGGCCGCCTTTTTTTTTTTCAGTCTCGAACAACAAAACATGAAATTTCACAATAAGCATTTGTAATTAGACCTTCTAAATCAACTTAAGTTATTTTGATTTTTCACATCCTAAATTTTGATTAGTTATATTTCTTATCATTTTAACTTTTAATTATATTTTATGACTAGTATATACTTCATTACGATGTTGCAGCTGAATTTTAGATATCTTTGTTTTATCATAAATTTATTTTATTATAGTTAGTATTGAATACAAACCCATTAGTGTCCTATAATCCAACAGCTTAAGCTTTTGGGACAAATGGTTTCATAACATGGCATAAGAGTGTTAGGACCCCAAATAAGGTTAATAAAAATGACATAGACCCTGGGCCTAGTAATGCTATTTTTCCTTATACTAAGGTTTATAGTAGAAGGAGTAAAAAGGAAAAATATGACAGGAGAGCAGCTTGTGACCGAGAAGAGAGAGGAGGGGTTTGTAACTAACTTGCCTAGGTGGCACAGTTAGTGGGGTGGGATGGAGATATTATCATTCTGTTATGGGAAAGGCTGGTGGGAAATATATGGGGAGTGGGAGAGTGCTGAAGGGGGGATTTAGAAAAGCTGGAGTAGGATTGGAATTAGGAGAGTGCTAAGTCTCTCGAAAACTTAGCCGATTAAACACTATTCTTCGTCTTCTTTTCTCTTTTTCTGTCTGAAATAACACTCAAACACATCCAAGGAGAGCTATACTTCTCTGGTATTGCTTTTCTCTCAGCTTTTTATTTCTAGTTTCTACTTTAATTTCGCATAACTGATACTAGTTCTTACACAGAGTTTCTACAATCAAGTGGTCTAGAGTTCGATTCTTGTTGTCCCTACTTCTAAACAAAAATAATTAAATTTCAGCACAAGGTATGGTGGCCTGTGCATTGTCCATGCTTCAAGCCCAAACAAAGGCATTCGTGTGAGGGGGCGTATTAAATATAAAACCATTAGTGTGTCATAACCCAACAACTTAAGCTTTTGGAACAAATGGTTTCATAACAATTAGATGTTATAAATACCATTTCATATTGTTACGAGTTTACGATTCGAGTTTATCTCGGTTCAATGAGTTTAGTCAAACTCGCGAGTTTAATAACCTTGATTATGAGAATTTATAGTTCAGTCATTCAAGTTCTGAAATACCTATAAGTAGTTAATTAGTCCACCATTAGGACTATCTGTCCTGAAGATTTGGGTTTGTGATATGTTAGAATCTGAAAATATCTGTAATTAGCAGTATTATATCTATAATTAGGGAAAATATATATTTGTAATTATGGTGTTTTTGTTGCACAGTATCTATATATACTCTCTTCGTTGTGCAGTTAAAACACACGGATTCCTCACGCATTTCTCTCTTTCTTTGTTTCTTAACATGGTATCCAGAGCCTAAGAAAGAAAACCCTACTCCGTGCTGTCAGAAGGCCCACTGCCCTGAAATTTTTTTTGGCCAAACCATGTTTCCCTTCGGGTTTGCCCGCCTTTCCCCTCCGCTGTGCCTCCTTTCCAGCAACATCACACCCTGTTCGCTACCGACAACTTTTCTAGCGCCGATTCACGTCGGCGACCACACCCCAGCCTCGCCTTCCATGGCCTACCCCACCAACCGCACCTCCAGTGCTGCAGCCATGCGCTCCCACGTGCCACGTCTACCCAGCGGTGTTTTCAGCTGCGGCTTCTTCTAGCCGTGCGTGGCCACGCGTCTGGCCCCCATTCTAGCCGCTACTTTCTCCATTGGACTCATGCTGCTCTCCTCTTCCCGGATCTGTGCTTGGTTTCACGTTTCGTGCTCTCCAAAGACCTCACTTTCTAGTAATTGTCGTTCTGCCCCTGCCTCCTTGTACCCATGCCTACTACCGACTCTACCTTTGAAAATAAGGGTGTTTCGAAGACTAAGCCTGCAGTGTTCACTAGTCATGTCAATGTGCCTCTTTCCATTGTTAAGCCTAATGACAACAATTATAATACTTGGGCGTCTAACATCCAACTTTGGTTACTGGGGCAGGACTATGCCAACCATCTCACCAAGATGGCTGTCAACATCTCGATGGCTGAGCATCCCCGCTGGGTTAAGATTGATGCCCAGCTGTGTAGCATTCTCAAGTCCATCATTGCTCCTTCCATCAAACAGATCTTTCAGGCTCATATCACTTGCGAACTTGTTTGGGCGCAAGCGAAGACCCTCTTCACCAATGACACTCAACGTCTCTATTGTGTTTGTCAGGATCTTATGAGCATCATTGCTCCTCGACAACTTGATGGTTCTATGTCATCTTATTTGGGTAAGATTCACGGTGCTACCCCTTGCTAATACCCCGGCGAAGGAGTTGGAGCAACATAGCTCTTTCTTTATGCTCATGGCCCTTTATGGTTTACCTCCCGAGTACTTTGCTATCTGTGATTAGCTTCTAGGCTCATCGACTGTGCCTACTCTCTCCATGGTGTCCGCCTTTCTACTTCGGGTTCCCGCCAAACCACCCACTAAGTTGCCCCCTCCTCCTACTTCAGTTGATACCTTTGCTCTCATCACGCAAAGTACCAATCGTGGCCGTTCTCGGAAGTCCTGCCCCAAGTGTGATCACTGTCAGAAGTTGGGCCATACCATTGATCACTGTTACACTTTGCATTCTCACTTGCACCCTACTATTAATGTTGCCCAAGCCAGTGATCCTACTACCTCGGACTCACCTACTCCGTATCAGCCGTCTCCAGCTGACTATGCTGATTTTTGAAGTGGTTTGAGCAACGTCAGAACTCTAGTTCCACTGCCTCTTTTGTATACACTGGTAATTCTTTTACTTGGCTCTCTCAGTCGGCCTTATTTGGTCCTTGGGCTCTTGATTCCGCCGCCACTGATCATATTTCTGGTAATAAAGTTTTATTTTCCACACTTTCTACTTCTGACTATTTACCTACTGTCACTTTAGCCAACGGTTCTCAAAGGGTCACGGGGTGGGCACTGCCCATCCCCTACCTTCCATGTAAGTTGATTCTGTCCTTTATGTTCCTGGTTCTCCATTCAACCTACTCTCTATTTATCGGTTAACCAAAGCCCTTAAGTGTGTTATTTCATTCAATGAAGATTCTATTTACTTGCAAGACCGGAGCATAAGACAGATGATTGGCACAGGATGTGAGTCTCGTGGCCTTTACTGGTTCTGCCCCCTGTCAAGTGTTTACGCCCTCACCACCAATCCTCTCACCCTTCACGCCCAGTTAGGTCATCCTAGCCTTGCCAACTTGCAGCGCATGGTGCCTAGCCTATCCAAACTATCCAGTTTGCCTTGTGAATCGTGTCAACTTGGAAAACACACGCAGAGTCATTTTCTTGATGGTGTTAGTAGTCGAGCTACGTATCCTTTTACTTTAGTTCATTCAGATATTTGGGGTCTTAGTCGCATCGTGTCTAGTTTAGGATTTTGTTACATTTATTGATGACTATTCTCATTGTACTTGGTTATTTTTACTGAAACACAGGCCTGAGTTGTTTTCTATTTTTACCAAATTTTATCAAGAAATAAAAACTATTTGTGTTCCTATTTGCACTTTACGCAGTGATAATGCAAAAGAATATTTGTCTCATGATTTTCAGCATTTGTTAGCATTCTTCACCAAACGTTCTGTGCTTATACACCTCTATAGAATGGGGTTGCTGAGCGCAACAACCGTCATCTCATTTAAACAACACGTACTATTCTTCTTCACAATCATGCCCCTTTTCGTTTTCAGGGGATGTTGTTTTAACTGCATGTTGTTTAATTAATCACATGCCCTCCTCTGTTTTGGGTTATCAAGTTCCCCACTCCATCTTATTTCCCCCATGACCCATTGCATTCCCTACCCCCAAACGTTTTTGGGTCCACTTGTTTTGTTCACAACTTCACTCCTCGTCTTGACATTTTCTGCACGTTTACTTAAATGTGTTTTTCTTGGTTACACTCGGTCTCAAAAGGGTTTTCGATGTTTTTCTCCTACTCTGTATCTTTACCTCATCTCTCCAGATGTTACCTTGTTTGACAGTATTCCCTTTTTTAAGCCATCTAATCATCCCGCCTCTCTTGCTTCTGAGGAACTCCTACTTCCTGTGCTCCCTATGCCTTTGTCACCCCTTATCCCTACACCTATGGCTAGCCCCCTTCAAGTCTACCATCGTCGCACTTGTCATCTGGTTGAGCTTGTCCCACCGTAGACACCCATTGCACCTACCCAGCAACCACCTGCTCCTGCTCCTTCCTTTGAGCCCGTCTTGGATGATGTGGACTCTCCTTTTGTGCCCAATCCTCTGTCGCCTTCGGTCTTGCCTGTTGCACCTAATCTTCCTATTGCCCTTCATAAAGGTATTCATTCTACTTCTAACCCGTCTCCTCACTATACAGGTTTTGAGTTACCACCATCTATCTTCTCTACGTTATGCTTGTTTGTCTTCTGTGTCTACTCCTAAGACTATAAGTGAGGCCTTCTCCCATCCTGGGTGGAGACAAGCTATGATTGCTGAGATGTATGCACTTTAGAACAGTGGTACCTGGGAATCGGTGTCTCTCCCTCCGGGTAAATCTGTAGTTGGTTGTCGATGGATTTTTACGATTAAAGTGGGGCCTGATGGTCAAATTGATTGTCTTAAAGCCCGTCTTGTTACTGAAGGGTACACTCAAATATTTGGTTTGGATTATGGTGATACTTTCTCCCCCGCTGCCAAGATGGCTTCTGTTCGTCTGTTTCTCTCCACGGCTGCTATGCATCGTTGGCCTCTTTATCAGCTGGATATTAAGAATGCCTTCCTCCATAGTGATCTTGAAGAAAAGGTTTATATGGAGCAACTTCTTGGGTTTGTTGTTCAAGGGGAGTTTCCTGGTCTAGTTTGTCATCTCCAAAATTCCCTGTGTGGTCTTAAGTAGTCTCCTCGAGCTTGGTTTGGAAGGTTCTCCACTATGGTTCAGCAGTTTGGTATGACTCAGAGTGAGGCTGACCACTTGGTGTTTTACCATCATACTCAGAGAGGTTGCACTTACCTAATTGTGTATGTTGATGACATTGTCATTACAGGGAGTGACACATGGCATAGCACAGATCAAACAGCACCTATGCAATCACTTCCAGAACAAAGATCTTGGCAAACTCAGATACTTCCTGGGCATTGAAGTAGCATGGTTCAATGATGACATAGTTCTCTCTCAGAGAATATGTTGTTGACATTCTAGAAGAAACATGTTTATTTGCTGCAAAACCTATTAATACTCCTATGGATCCAAATGTCAAGCTCCTGTCAAATCAGGGGGAGCCACTGTTTGACCCTAGGAGATGCAGAAGATTGGTTCGAAAATTGAACTATCTCACAATCACTCGTCCAGATATTTCTTTCGCAGTAAGTGTGGTTAGTCAATTCCTAAACTCACCATGTGAAGCTCACTGGGATGCTATTATATGTATTCTGAAGTATGTCAAAGAAGCCCAAGGGAAGGACCTTATTTATGAAGATAAGGGGCATACTGAGATGGTTGGGTATTCTAATGCAGATTGGGCAGGGTCCCCCTCTGACAGGCGTTGCACTTCCGAGTACTGTATATTTATCGGAGGTAATCTCATATCCTGTAAGAGTAAGAAGCAAACAGTAGTTGCGAGGTCTAGTGCCGAGGTAGAGTACCATGCCATGGCCTCAACCACATGTGAAAATCTGGCTCAAGCAACTCCTCGGAGAACTTCCATTTGGGGAAACCAAGCACATGACACTTGTTTATGACAATCAAGCTGCTTTACACATTGCCTCAAATCCAATTTTTCATGAGAGTACCAAACACATTAAAGTTGATTGTCACTTTATCAGAGGAAAGATTCTATATGGAGACATCACCACGAGCTTCGTCAATTCAAATGACGAATTGGCAGATGTTCTCACCAAGTCATTGAGAGATCCTAGAATAAGTTACTTATGTAACAAGCTAGGTGCATATGATCTATATGTTCCAGCTTGAGGGGGAGTGTTAGAATCTGTAAATATCTATAAGTAGGAGTATTATATCTGTAACTAGGAAAAATATATATTTGTAATTATGGTGTATTTATTGCATAATATCTATATATACTCTCTCTGTTGTGTAGATGAAACACACGAATTCCTCATGCATTTCTCTCTTTCTCTATCTCTTAACATGATACAAGGCATATTGTGTTTCTGCTTTCTGGACATACAAGTCTCTTGAAATTAAACAAAAAAACATATTTTTGAGAAATTTTCAAGTGTCTTCTTGCTCTATGTTCTACACCAACTCACCAACCCAACATACTAAAAATTTACTTCGGCAGAATATCTTATATTTGGCAACATAACAGAATAGAACCTGAAATAAAGGACATGATCATGTGCACGACAAACAAGAAAGTCAGACATTGAATCATTCACTCTCAGTTTTCCTACTGATTTTCCAATTGTTCCACGATTTTGAAGGTTAAAAGTGCTTGGCTTCATCCGCTTCACATAACCTTTTTCACTAAATGCCTGAAAGTAAATGACAACATTGGTAGCACATGAATCACTTAGCAATGAACAAACGAACAAAGGAACGCACAAGTTAAAGCTTTATAGTAATTCTGCCACCTACCAACAGCATATCTTCATTTGGAATAACATCAATATCTTCAAGTTGACCATTATCTGTGTCCTCCAACATAGAACGCCTAGGGCCACCAAACCTATGTTTAAGCTCAATTGCTTCTTGTTCTATAAGCTACAAAAAGAGAAAAAGGTCAGAATGGTCATCCCAGATAAATAAATGATTTTCTGACCAATATTAAAATTCTTTCTATTGTGTAATGAGTAGGTAGAAACAATCTAGAGAGAATTTAGTTCACTAGAAGGTCTCCAGTTCAGTTATGCTATAAAGAATTGCAATAAAAAACGAAAAAGTTTCCCTTCCAAGTTTTTATGACTAATTAATGACAATTTAGCAACGTTAGCAATATCTCGAATTTGTCATGAGTTACAGTAGAAATAATAGAGAGAATACAGTATGTTTTTGTTGCTTTTCTTAATAGTGAGTTGTCATTTGGAACATGTGAACATTAAGCGAATATTTGCGAGTATTTGGATTTTGGAGAGGTATTATGGGGAGAAAAGGACTTATAGTGTAAAGTTTTGAAATTTTACACTACAAGCCCTTCTTTTCACCCTCTTTCCCTCTAAAATCCAAGCTCACAAACATATCCTAAAGTAATAGTCATTCCCGATAAAATTGGCAGTTGAAATTGGCTTTACAAGATACAGATGTTCATAAAGCAGTCCAGGGGAAAAATCTCAAGCTTCTGAAGTGAGGGAAAATGAGTTTATATTTGACATGGAATATTAAACACAGCAAGTTTATTTGAAAAATCTAAATAGTTTCAGTTCAGCACCCATCTGACCTCATAGATCTGAGTATTAGCATACATTAGTCAACATAGGTATGAAACTAATGACAACGCCAATGCCATATTGTAGACAAGCCCACAATAAAAAAGAATGATCTTACCTCAGGCAAAGAGGACGAGATCAGTTAAATGATGGATTTCTCTTCAATCTATTGTTATCAGTATTATTCAAGGCTTCATACAACTTCAGCAATGTTATACTGTTATTTCATACATTTCAAATTAGTTAATGAAATTGTTGAGATACAACACATTATTTTGTATATTATGTACAGATATGAGTTCAATACTATAGGAATCCTAAATTATTGGGCAACATTTACAAATTATTGGTAATTAATAATTGCCAAGTTGTGCATATATTCTCCTTAAGTGAGCAATATTCTCCATAACTGAGCATATTCGGTGCAAGTTGAGAGCCCAGTAAGCTTCGGCTTGAAGGCAAAATACTAGAACACAAGTCCAAACCCGTAAACATGGTAGTCTAGAGATGAGCATACTGAAGAAAATTAATGAATCAAAACTGACTGTAGCTAGCACCTGTAACCAGATCTAAAATTTGTCCTGCAGTAGCTCCGGCAGTCAATACATTCACAATACACGCAATTTCCTTCGAACACTCTTTCTGCATTCTATATTTCCCCACTTGTTAACCAAAAGACTATCTTCCCTACTTGTGTACAATCTTATCTGTCAACTTTCTTTACATCATATTTCCCTGTTGCGCTATAAATTTAAACCTAAACGTTTTTAACCTTTAACAGATATGAATAGCATTAACAATTTGGTGGAAAATAGTCCAAATTTACAAAATGCCATACAAGCTACCAGATACAAGTATCTCACTGAACAAATACTCTTAATTAGCCAACTCACAACTCAAACGATTAACCTCCAATCAAACAACACGTTAACTACGCTGCTAATCAATAGGCTTTGAAAGAGAAATAAAGATTTGAAGTCAAGATATACCTCCAGTATATTTTTCCGGCTGGACAACAGTTCATCTAACTTTGAAATTTGTTCCACTAAATATTTACTTTCGGCCACAAAGTTTCCACTCTGCACAGGACAAAGCTCATAATTCTACCCTCTGTCATAATCACAAGTACTTCTATAGAAATCTTGATAAAGAAAAACATCAGATTGTTCTAGTCTAGTGATTGCTATGATTTCAACAAACCTCACGAAGGGTTAGCCTTCTTAGGCTAATGTCCAGAAGAGCTTCAGCTTGTTTCTGAGAGAGACCAAACTCTGCAGATAGATATTACTAATTCACATTAGATAGCTGAATGATCTAGAACTTCAAACCATGATTACATGGATTTCAAGCTTCAGAAGACATTTCCCAGTGAAGCATCAGCATCTTTGAAAGCAGCCCTTTCATATGCCATAAAATTATGTAGTTAAAGGAGATATACAATCATGAAAAATCAATAAATAAGCATAAAAGAAGGAGTTTACCATTACACAGACCAGCTGATGCGATCGAGTTACTCGAAGCTTCACGTATTATGTGAATCACCGCATCCAAATTATCAAACCCAATAAGAATACCCTGAGTTTGTACAGGAAATATGCTTAACGCAAAATGCTCAGGAAAAAAAATTATAAATTAGTCTGTAGCTAACTCAATCTTCAAGCATTAGATTTTCCAACACCATTTATTTTTCCTTGTAAAAAACATTAGATCTCTCATAAAACTAATGGGAGAGACTACAAGAGAATTGTCATGAACCATACCTAGTAATACACTCAAGAACTTTTTTTGAGCTTTGAAGGGTGGACAATTCATAAGCCCTCCTTTACCTTGTTCTGAAATTTAAGATTTATTTATAAGAATGGGAAACAACACAAAGTCGTCACAAAGGCTCCGATACCATCTTAGGATTGAGTAGATATAACTCAACCCCAAGAGCTAGTTCAAGTAAGGGATGCCCAAGTCCTCATAAAGGCTATCATGGTCCAATCTTGAACCGATTTGGCACTGACTAACACCCAGCCCCCCCCCCCCCAGCCCAAAATTGGAAATCTAGAACATTAAGTTATTAGGACTGTACATCTATGAGTGGCCCAACATAATGTGGATATGGGACGACTCGAACCCCAAACATCATAATGAACTAAATCAAAGGAAAGGCAGCACAAATATTGACTATTAACTCTAATTGGTGACAGAAGAATCAAGGATCCAAGGACCAAAGGACGTAGACAAAGAGAGATCTTGGAAATATGAATAGCATGCTTAGGAAATAGATATCAACATTTATTCTATATAATCATTATAGTAATATAAGCAAGCCATTTTCCCCAGAAAATCACTATAATATTATTATCATATGCATATTCTTACTTTCAGGTTGGTATCAGAGTGGGTTCGATCCTGTTTCTGCTATTCCCTCTGGGTATCAAACCAGGTTCAATCTTGTCTCTGCTACGCCCTCTGGTTACATGCATCCTCATCTGTCGACACGTGCAGCCCACGCGCCACTTTCTAGCCAACCATTCACCTTGGCTGCACCATCGTTGTGTTCGCTAGAGATTCATGTCTCGATTCGTCGGAATGTCATCGTTATTCACCTGAAGAACTTCATCACATGCACTTTCCGTTAGGGCCTATTCGCTGATACGTGGGTCTCAGCGGCTATTTGTGATGAAGTTAGGTCCTCCTTGGTTGTTGAAGTTTAACAGACCTGTTTCGAGGGTCAAGAGTTGATTTTGTCGATGTTTTGTTAGTGGTTCTATCACACCCACATTCTGCCACTTCTTAGATGCAGTATCTGCAAAATATAACATTGTCTTGGCTATCCAATGTGTTGTACATATTTTTCCTGTCATTGGCCATTTTTGTTCTCTATACATCACTCTCAGCTTTGTATCACAGGACGCCATTTGAAACTAAAATGTTTTGGTTATTACAAAGGCTAAAGCAAGTTGTGTCATCTAGAACTTCAGCAATCATTTCATTTCAAAAATTGTTTGGCCCAAAATTTTCAAGAATAACTCCATTTTTAAGGCTACCAAACAATTTCAGGTCACTTGTAGTTCCAAGGCATGCATATGTCAATCTGGTAATACTCAATCTGTGGATTATCAATTCAGGTTCTTCTGATCATTTTGCTAGTAGTATTTCTCTATCTCCTCCATATCTATACATTATGTTAGAATCTGTGTATATATGTAAATATATCTTTGTAATTATTGTGTATTTATTGGACATTGTCTATATATACTCCCTTCATTGTGTAGTTGAAACACACGGATTCATCCTATGATTTTCCCTATTTCTTTGTTTCTCTACATGGTATCCACAGCCTAAGAAAGAAAGAAAACCCTAATCCATGTAGTCAGAAGGGCCCACTACCCTCTGGTGAAATTTTTTTTTTCAACCAGGCCATGTTTCCTTACCGGTCTGTCCACCTTTTCCCCTCCGTTGTGCCTCCCTCCCAACGCAATAAGCCTAGTCCGCCACCTTCCTCTGCCGCCGGCCACTTTTCTGGCGCCGGATTTGACCGCCGACACCACCGTTCGCCTTGCCTCGCCTTGCGCGGCCAATCCCCACCGACCACACCCTCAGATCCCCTTCCACAGGCCCTTACGCGCCTCCGCTACTCTCGGAGGCACTGTTCACTGCCGCAGCTTCACCCGCGTGTTCGGCAACCTTTTCAGCTGATTCCGCCGCTGTTCTGCTCGCGCTGCTCTGCCTTTTCCAAATCTGCCCCCCCTTTTGCCATCCGTGCATGTTGCCAACCTCCTATTTTGAAAATACCGCTTCTGCCCTTAATTTCTTGTGACCCATGGCTGCTGGCAACTCTTCCTCTGATGATAAGGGTGTTGCAAAGCCTAAGACCCCGGCATTCACTAGTTATGTCAATGTGCCTCTCTCCACTGACAAACTTGATGGCAATAACTATGATACTTGGCCGTCTGATATCCTCTTTGGTTGCTGGGACAGGACTATGCTGATCATCTCACCAAGATGGCTGTTGACATCCCGGAGGTTGAGCGTCCTCATTGGGTTAAGATTGATGCTCAATTGTGTAGCATTCTCAAGTCCACCATTGCTCCTTCCATCAAACAAATATTTCGGGCTCATGTCACTTGTGAATCTATTTGGGCACAGGCAAAAACACTCTTCACCAATGACACTCAACGTCTCTATCGTGTTTGTCAGGATCTTATGAATATCATTGCTCCTCGTCAACTTGATGGTTCGATGTCATCTTATTTGGGTAAGATTTACGACGCTCTTCATGATTTCAATGAACTTTTGCCTCCTGCTGATACCCTGGCGAAGGAATTAGAGCAACGTAGCTCTTTCTTTATGCTCCTGGCCCTTTATGGTTTACCTCTAGAGTACTTTGTTACCGGTGATCAACTTCTAGGATCACCAACTATGCCTACACTCTCCACAGTGTCTGCCTCTCTACTTCACATTTCCATCAAACCGTCCACTGAGTTGCTCCTTCCTCCGGCTTTGATTGATACCTCTACCCTCGTCACGCGAAGTAACAATCTTGGTCATTCTCGGAAGTCCCGTCCCAAGTGTGATCATTGTCATAAGTTAGGCCACACCATTTACTGATGTTACACTTTGCATCCTCACTTGCGCCCTTCTGTTAATGTTGCCCAGGCTAGTATTCCTGCTACCTCAGACTCACCCACTCTACATCAGCCGTTTCCAGCTGACTATGCCGATTTTCTGAAGTGGTTTAAGCAACGTCAAAACTCTGATTCCATAGCCTCTGTTGCACACTCTGGTAATTCTTTTGCTTGTCTCTGTCAATCGGCCTCATTGGGTCCTTAGGTTCTTGATTCCGCCACCACTGACCATATCTCCGCTACCAAAGCTTTATTTTCCACACTTTCTACTTCTGGTTGTTTACCTACTGTCACTTTAGCCAATGGTTCTCACACACAGTTTCACGGGGTGGGCACTGCCCATCCCCTACCTTCTATGTCAGTTGATTCTGTCCTTTATGTTCCTGATTCTCCATTCAATCTACTCTTTGTTCATCGATTAACTAAAGCCCTTAACTGCATCATTTCATTCACTGAAGATTCTGTTTCCTTACAGGACCGAAGCACGAGACGGATGATTGGCACCAGATGTGAGTCTCGTGGCCTCTACTGGCTCTGTCCCCAGTCAAGTGTTTGCTCCCTCACCACAGACCCTCTCACCCTCCATGCCCAGTTAGGTCATCCCAGCCTTGCTAACTTGCAGCGATGGTGCCTAGCCTGTCCAAATTATCCAGTTTGCCTTGTGAATCATGTCAACTTGGGAAACACACGCGGAGTCATTTTCCTGATAGTGTTAGTAGTCGAGCTGCGTCTCCTTTTAATTTAGTTCATACAGATTGTTAGAAATAAGTAATATTTATTAATATCTTTATTATATCTTAGAATATCTCATATCATATCTTAGATTGATTTAGATTTATTTAGATTGATTCTATCATTATCTTTAGATTTTATCTTTGCCTTATAAATAGGATTACCTCATTGTATTACAATAGCACAATATCTAATTACTTTCATATTCCTGAGTGTCTATTCTCTCTCTTTTCTTCCTCCACTATCTAAAAACCCTCAATTTCAACACAGATATTTGGGGTCCTAGTCGCACAGTGTCTAGTTTAGGATTTAGTTATTTTGTTACGTTTATTGATGACTACTCTCGTTATACTTGGTTATTTTTACTAAAGCATAGGTCTAAGTTGTTTTATGTTTTTACCAATTTTTATCAAGAAATAAAAACCCATTTTGGTGTTCCTATTCGTGCTTTACGTAGTGATAATGCAAAAGAATATTTGTCTCATGATTTTCAAAAAATTTATAGTATCTCATGGCATTCTTCACCAGACGTCTTGTGCTCATACCCCTCAACAAAATGGGGTGGTTGAGCGCAAGAACCGTCATCTCATTGAAACAACACGTACTCTTCTTCTTCATCATCATGTACCTTTTCGTTTTTGGGGGGATGCTGTCTTAACTGCATGTTATTTAATTAATCGCATGCCCTCCTCTATTTTGGATTACCAAGTTCCCCACTCTGTCTTATTTCCCCATGACCCCTTGCATGCTCTTCCCCTACATGTTTTTGCCTCAACTTGTTTTGTTCACAACTTAACTCCTAGTCCTGACAAACTTTCTGCATGTTCACTTAAATGTGCTTTTCTTGGTTACACTCGATCTCAAAAGGATTTTCAGTGTTTTTCTCCTACTTTGCGTCGTTATCTCTTCTCCGCGGATGTTACCTTTTTTGACACTATTTCCTTTTTTGAGCCCTCTCCCTATACCCTCTCTCCTGCTTCTGAGGAACTCCCACTTTCCGTGATTCCTGTGCCTTCTCCACCCCCTTCTCCCTACATCCATGCCCCGCCCCCTTCAGGACTACCACCATCGAGCCCGTCCACTAGCCGAGCCTATCCCACCTCCGCCACCCATTGCACCTGACCGACAGCCACTGCCTTCTCCTACTCTTGCTCCTTCCTCTGAGCCTGTCTTGGCTGATGTGGACTCTCCTTCGGTGCCTAATCCTCCACTGCCTTTGGTTCTGCCTATTGCGCCTGATCTTCCCATTGCCCTTTGTAAAGGTATTCGTTCCACTTGTAACCCATCTCCTCACTATACTGCCTTGAGTTATCACCGTCTATCTTCTCCACATTATGCTTGTCTGTCTTCTTTGACTTCTGTGTCTATTCCTAAGACCACAGGTGAGGCCCTCTCCCATCGTAGGTGGAGACAAGCTATGATTAATGAGATGTGTGCACTTCAAGACAGTGGTACTTGGGAACTGGTGTCTCTCCCTTCAGGTAAATCTGTGGTTGGTTGTCGATGGACTTTTACGGTTAAGGTGGGGCCTAATGGCCAAATTGATCGTCTTAAGGCCCGTCTTGTTGCCAAAGGGTATACTCAGATCTTTGGTTTGGATTATAGTGATACATTCTCTCCTGTTGCTAAGATGGCTTCATTAAATGCATTTCTCTCTATGGCTGCTATGCGTCATTGGCCTCTTCATCAGTTGGAAATTAAGAATGTTTTCCTCCATAGTGATCTTGAGGGAAGAGGTTTATATGGAGCAACCTCCTGGGTTTGTTGCTCAGGGGGAGTCTACTGGCCTTGTTTGTCGTCTTCGAAAATCCCTATATGGTATTAAGCAGTCTCCTCGGGCTTGGTTTGGAAGGTTCTCCACTGTGGTTCAGCAATTTGGTATGACTCAAAGTGAAGCTGACCACTCTGTGTTTTATCGTCATACTCAGAGAGGTTGCACCTACCTAGTTGTGTATGTTGATGACATTGTCATTACAGGGATCGACACTCGGGGCATAGCA
This sequence comes from Dalbergia cultrata, assembly GCA_031216105.1. Taxonomy (NCBI): domain Eukaryota; kingdom Viridiplantae; phylum Streptophyta; class Magnoliopsida; order Fabales; family Fabaceae; genus Dalbergia; species Dalbergia cultrata. The sequence continues at coordinate 36,915,680 of CM062344.1, read as the reverse complement.
CAGATCAAACAGCACCTATGCAAGCATTTTCAGATCGAAGACCTTGGCAAACTCAAATACTTCCTGGGTATTTAAGTTGCATAGTCCAAAGATGGCTTAGTTCTCTCTCAGAGAAAATATGTTATTGACATTCTAGAGGAAACTGGTTTAGTTGCTACAAAACCTGTTGATACTCACATGGATCCTAATGTCAAGCTCCTACCAAATCAGGGGGAGCCATTATCTGACCCTGGAAGATATAGAAGATTAGTTGGGAAATTGAACTATCTCACAATTACTGGTTCAGACATTTCTTTCGCAGTAAGTGTGGTTAGTCAATTCCTAAACTCGCCATGTGAAGCTCATTGGGATGCTATTATACGTATTTTGAAGTTCGTCAAAGGAGCACCAGGGAAGGACCTTATTTATGAAGATAAAGGGCAATACTAATATAGTCGCGTATTCTGATGCAGATTGGGCAGGATCCCCTCCTGAAAGGCGTTCCACTTCCAGATATTGTATACTTATTGGAGGCAATCTCATATCCTAGAAGAGTAAGAAGCAAACTGTAGTTGCGCGGTCTAATGCTGAAGCAGAGTACAATGACATGGCCTCAACCACATGTGAGCTTATCTGACTCAACCAACTCCTCAAAGAACTTCAATTTGGGGAAACAAAGCACATGACACTTGTTTGTGACAATCAAGCCACTTTACACATTGTCTCAAATCCAGTTTTTCACTAGAGGACCAAACACATTGAAGTTGATTGTCACCTTATCAGAGAGAAGATTCTATCTGGATACATCAACACAAGCTTCGTCAATTCAAATGACCAACTAGCAGATGTTTTCACCAAATCATTGAGAAGTCCTAGAATAAGTTACCTATGTAACAAGCTAGGTACATATGATCTATATGCCCCAACTTGAGAGGGAGTGTTAGAATCTGTGTATATATGTAAATATATCTTTGTAATTATTGTGTATTTATTGCACATTGTCTATATATACTCTCTCCGTTGTGTAGTTGAAACACACGGATTCATCCTATGATTTTCTCCATTTCTTTTCTCTACACATTAGTTTCCTCATTTTGTTACCCAAGTTGATGGCTCTCAAGTCACAGCCAAAGGAACCAGTTCTATTGCACACACTCCTACTACGTCCTTGCAATGTGCTTTACTTATACCCAATTTCCCTTTTTAATTTACTCTCTCTTAGCCAACTTACCAGGTCACTTGACTGTTCAGTAGCCTTTAATGCTGATTCATTTATCATATAGGGACATAGTACAGGCCAGACAACTCGTGTAGGGCACGAATTGCATGGTCTTTACTCTGTTATCTTCATTCAGTACCTCCAGTGATTTGTGGCATAGTTGCATCTTGGAAGCTACTTAATGAGTGTATCCAAGTCTGTCCAAGTTGCAAAAAATGATTTATGGCCTTTCAAAAACAAAAATCCTTGAATAGTGAGTCCTGTCAATTAGGAAAAAAGACAAGTTGGAAGTTGTATTGATTCTCTTTTCACAGCTATTCTTTCAAATATATGGAGTCCAAGTTGTGTGTCAACATCTTTGGGTTTTAGAAATTGTCACTTTCATTTATGAGTTTTCTCGATGCAAGGTGTATTTGATGAAAGAACATTAAAAAATACTTCACATTTTCCTTTCCTTTTATAATCAAATCGAAACTTAGTTTGGGGGAAAAAAAATCAAAGTGCTTCGAAGCGACAATGTGAAAGAAAATTTTTCTTCTACTTTGTCCTCCTTTTTTTCTTCCCAAGATATCATGCATCAATCTTCTTGTACTCATACGCCTCAACAAAATAGGACATCAAAATAGAAAAATAGACATTTTGTTGAAACTGCTCGAACCTTGTTACTCCATGCAAATGTTCATGTACATCATCTTCCTTTTATAATCAAATCGAAACTTAGTTTGGGAAAAATAAAAAATCAAAGTGATTCGAAGCGACAACACTAAAGAAAATTTTTCTTCTACTTTGTCCTCCTTTTTTCCTTCCCAATGTATGATGCATCAATCTTCTTGTACTCATACACCTCAACAAAATGGGACATCAAAAAAGAAAAATAGACATCTTATTGAACATGCAAATGTTCCTGTGCATCATTGGGTTGATGCAATTTTAACTGCATGTTACTTGATGAATAGGATGCCATCTTCGTCCATCGAAAACAAAGCTCCTTATTCTATGTTATTTCCAAAAGAACCATCATTCCTTGTTGCTCCCCATGTATTCAGATGTACTTTTTTTGTTCACGATCTCTTTCCAAGTTTGGTTACAAAAAATATACTATTGTTACTCTCTAGTTAACAATTGCTATTACATGTCCGCTAACATCTCATTCTTTGAAGAGACTCCATAATTTCTCTTCATCTGTGAAAGACTCTTAACACTATTCTTGATGTTTTACCCATGCCCTTATTAGGTCCATCAATGTCTCCCTTGCAGGGTCAAGTGCCTCCAAATGAAGAACTTGGAAACTCTCAACCCATAACATTACCACCTCTTAGAACATATTAATGTTGCCATAGGGGGTCTTGATTCAATGGAGGAGGCAGCTTCACACCCAGGCAAATCATATTCTACTCCATTGGCCACCTCTTAGAAAATGTTGAAGTTGTGGGTTTTAGATATGAGAGGAAAGCTTATATTATGAATTGATATGATATTGTGGTGTGTAATACTAATACAACAGACACACACCTATCCCTGTTTATAATAATGCCAAAATCCTATTGCTCATTAAATAAGGAAATAATCATGAACTAATAGTAAATATCAAAACTAATCCTAAGATATCATCAAGGAGTATCCTTGATATTCTAAGTTATGGTGAAGATACTATATGATATCTTCTTTATTTATAACACTCCCCTATAAGTTGAAGCTTACTAAGGTTTAAGCTTATTACAATTATACCCTCAAGTGAAACCAACAAGGCAACTTAGGGATGCAGTACACAAAAAAGATAACACAACAAGGCAGCTGGAATGACCACTAGCTTGAACAAATTGAAGAATTGCATGATTAGGGAAAATAAGAGACACACAACTATCACTGAAGTTCCCAAAAAGCAATTAGGCTTGTAAACTACTCAAATGGCCCGAGGAGATTGGAATAGACGCAATGAAGTCATTGGAAACTTCCTATACATGCAACAATACATCACAAGAACAGCATATGGAAGCCTTGAATAGTTGAGAAATTGGAGATCCATAACAATAGATTGCAAGAACAACATATGGAATCCTTGAACAGTTGAGAAATTGGAGATCCAAAGAGGCCATAAGGTCAAAAATAAAATAAAGTTGATGCAATGCAATGCTGGGATGACATGGTGGAGGACAGATCCAAACAAGGGCAAGCAAGGCGAGTATGGCGATGTAAGTAGAGGTTAAAGACGGTGTCAAAAACATTGACGCGCAGCAGAACACATTAGACGGGTGTGAGAGAGCGTGGCAACTTGGATGACAACGCAATCAGTGGGCATGGGACACACAAAGGATGGGAAGGCCAGTAATGAGGTTAGTGGCCTGCACTAGTGGTAGGAGTGGTATCCAGAGGTGGTCTACAACGGTGGAGGATGCCAAAGTGAAGTATTGTGATGAAAAAACGAAAAACGGAGACTGTCAGAATAATGAATGGCAGAGGAGATAGAGGTTGAAGGCTGTTGGAGTGATGACAATAATGACTTTAGGAAGAAATTAAGTTATTATGCTGATGACCCTTTTCCCAATATTCATTGGTTTGGTCTATAAATAGTTCTTTTTCTTCCCATTTGAACTATGTTCTTTGGCATATGATATTGTGACCTCTCATGCAAGGATGCCACTACATCAGGCTTGATAAGGATGAGAATTTTCAATAGTCTAATCGAGTACATATTTGTTCTCATTATTATAGAATGGAGCAATGGCCTATGGCCATTAGTTGCCCACATGAGCAATGGATGATTAAGGGTTTGTTTAGATTTAGTTTTCAGTTTTCAATTTCCATTTTCAATTTTCAGAATTTTATGAAAGAAATACTGAAACTGGAAATAAAAACTGAAAACTGAATTTTGTAATTTTCAGTATTTCCTTTATAAAATCGGGAAAACTGAAAAACAGAAAATAAAAGCTGAAACCAAACAAGCCTTAAGCAGGCTGTTTCTGCGAAGTGGATGCCTATCCTTGATGTTTTATGGGCCCTTTCATATGAAGATTTTGTTCCTACAAAATCGGATGATACTTGAGGTAGCCCTACTACTACTCCTGGTTTTGAGGAGTGTTTACCTTACTGTAATAAATTATCTGAACTACCAAGCATGGAGGAGCTGAAATTCCAAGTGGCTCAGGCTCAATTCAACATGACAGTTTAGACTGACCAGAATTGGAGGAAGGTTAAACTGGCATATCAAGGAGAAGGCATGGTTTACTTGAAAAACTGTCTCTACATGCTAAAAGCCTCAGCAACCAGAGTTAATCAAAAACCGAGTCCCAACTATTATGGGACACATGAAGTGATTGAAAAGAGTCAACCTTTGCCTACAAAACTTACTAATGAGTGCAAATTAAGAGTCAATTAGCCAAGATCTTAGCCGTCAGATAGAATTGGCAAGGGGAACAACCACAGAAGCCAGAAGTCACTAGAAGTTAGCAATTTCTTGAGCTTCACCTTGAGGACAAGGTGAACCTTGAGGGAGGGAGTATTGATGGGAACCTAGGGTACGATTTGTATGTTCTAGAAGGAAGCATCGTGAATTATAAACGAGGGAAATAGATGTGTGGGTCCTCATGTGCATAATAGAATGACGAGCTAGCAGAGAGTGGAGATTTTGGGAGATTATGATAGAGCGTCTCAAATGCTCAAGAAAGTTACATTTTTTCTTCTTTATGCTGCACTTCTTTCCACTGTATTGCCATTTTCTAGACTTCCTGGTATCTTACTGGAGTTACTGATATCACACAAGCCCTTGAATAGGTGAATATACATGTTAGAGTTTTATTGCTCTAAATATGTTGGTACCTAACAGACATCTACTATCAACATAGACAAGGTTGGCATGCAATAACAAATGCTTTGGTTATGCAAAAAAAAAAATACATCTTTTATCCGGCAAAAAATACATTATTGGTGTTGCACTGGTTCTACAGCTATAACTTCGATAGTAATTGAAACTGACAAACACAAATGCACACTACTCCATTAGTGAAATATGTCTGAAAGTTTAATTCTCCTTATGCACATGAAAACACAAGCATACACACATAGATATCACAATTTATTACATACCTCCACGATGTGTTTTCTTTCTTCTGCATGAGAAAGCTTAAACCTTGCACGTCTCTCAACAACAGAGCATCTGAAGTCTATGAATGCCTGAAGAAATGTTAATATTCAACCAGAGGAAAAAAATAATCAGCACAATCCATATTAGAGCACAGCATATACAGCATAGACAATGCTTTGGCACATCAGCTGCAGCAGCATGACATGCAGCTCGGCACCATATTGGAACTCATTACTAGCTGTTAGCAGCAGTTGGAATTTTGTTAAGACACAGAATTCGTTAAAGCATACAAATGTCTTATGATGTAAGCTACTGCCAAGGACCTATTGTAGACTTCCACCTAGGGTCTGTTGTACTGTGCTACTAGGTCCAACTGTAAACTTCTATAAATAACTGAACCTGTTGTAAAATTGATCAATATAATTCAAAAAAGAATTATAGGAAAAAGGACTTTTATTAGAAAAATGGTACAAAAGTTCGTCACAAAGAAACCAAAAATAATGAACTGCATTCTAAATGGATAAACCTTACAACAAAACATGCCAAGCAATATCAAATAACAAATATCAAGGAACAAGACATGAGCAAAGGACCAAAGTGAAGCCCAAAGAGTAATCCTATGCCAAATAATGTCTAAAATAAAAAAGGAATCAATAAATATTCTAACATTCCATTCCAAATAGACAAAACAAAGCAACACATAAACTGAGAATTATGACAGGTCTGTGCATCTTTATGAGAATCAAACTGCTAAACTTAGTAAGGAGAGTTGATGTAAATCTACACGACAAACCCTTTACTTTCCAAAGATATCACACAGCCTACTCCAGAGAGATCTCACCATAAGGCAATGCAAAAGGAGATAATCCCCAAACCGGAAACCATATGACACATAATACACTAATTTCATAACAAAGCAATGAGATGTGAGTGCTGCTGGAGCAAGTCATTTGTGTTAATCATGTTAATAGCAAACCAAACAAAAGTGATGACCTTTGCAGGAGCTCTAAATTACCAAATGGATTTATCCAAAAGCAATGACCTTAGTAGTCCCTCACCATTGCCACACAGCCCCACCCTCATTCATAAGTTATCCTTTTACCTCTTCTTTTCTAAACTTTCATCTCAGGTAATGCTAGGTATGTTTGATACATCATTGGTAATTGGCAAATTACCAAAGTTACCCCTATGGTTCCTAAATAAGTTAAAGTATAAGCTATTATTATTGTCACGAACTAAAACTCCCAAAAACTTACACTATTTTGCACGTGAATGGTTTTATATATAACATGATCTCTCATGCAAAATCCCCTAAACTGTAAGTGTGGATAATGCTCAGGCCCAATTTACCATATGCTGAAATTCAAGCATTTTAATAAAAGAACAAGGATAACAAAGATCAAACTCTAGACAACTTAGTCATAACGGCTTTAATACTATGTCATGAATCATCTCTTAACAGCTCAAGCTTAATTGGTAAAGGAAAATGAATGGCTTTACAAATTATCTTATTGCTAGCAAATACCACTATTTTTGTCTGACAACCATAGTGACTAAATTTCTTACATCGGTCCCATTTTAGGTTAATTTACTGGCTACAACTTCAATCGGGGAAATTACAGTCCATTTAAAGAAGACATAACATTAAAAAGGTTTGTTGGATACGAAGGTCTTTTGAAGAAGATACTAAGAGCAATTTGGATAGGGAAAGAGATGCAGCTTGCAGGATCATATGGTAACACATGCTTTCACTCAAAAAATGTTGGGACTTCATGGTAAGAGCTCATGAGGGAATTGCAATATACCTATGGGACCTATCACAAGAGTGAGAGCAAAGAGGTTGATAGAGGGCTTTAGAAATTTGGCCAAGTCATTTGGGGGCCTATTGATTAGTCTAGCAATTAGAAAATGGTGCATTTGAAATGAGTTGTAATGACTAGTGGTAGATTGATGACTCACCCAGTTTCAGTTTGTAAGATTATGCTTCCAAGCACACATTGTTGGCATAGCTCAGTCCCTACTGCAGAGGACTTGACATTGAATGGCTTGATAAGAACATTAGAACAAATTTATGATTTGGGAAAAGGTCAATATATGCCCAAAAGACTTGGTTGCTTCTTCGGCTTTTCTTTCTTGTATTTAGAACTTGAATTTGAAAGCTCAAAGCTTTCTTACTCCCTTTGTTTAATTTCTAGTTCTTTGAAGATGGGTTGAAACTTTTCTGTTTTTGTTAAAGTTTTTTATTTGCTTTGTTCCTTGTTGCTGTGGAGTGGATGATTATTGTTTATGGGATCTGTCTCAATTCTACAAAAAAAAAAAAAAAACAAGGTCAATATTCTTGAGAAATTTTCGAAGTGTGGAGGTGGGAGGTTGAAGGAGATGATACTAGCCGGTGGCAAGAAATGGGGGTGGCAAAGAAAACCATGGCAGCATCGGCTGGGGCAGCGATGGCAGTGGCATTGATGGAGGGAGGCACTGGAGGTGCGATGGGGAAGATGAGAGCAAAAGGGGAAACAAATGAGGTGAGGATAAAAAAAGTCAATTCATTGTATTTTTTGTTTTTATTTTAATATCGCCAATCACCATAGTGATGACAAAGTTATGGGAACCATGTAAGTCGTCGCCTTTAAGATATTCCAGGACATGTATTTGTCTTTTATGTTTTTATTGAGCCCACTTTAGATTTTTGGTAACTTGGGCATATTCTTAATGGAATTAGGCTTATTTTAACCTAATACAAGGCATAAATACCTCATTCAACAACTGGTACAGCAGCTTTTGTCTCATAAGGGTGGCCCAATGCATGATGCTTCCACCTTGTGGTATTTGGGAAGGTAGATGTACACAACCTAGCCCCCAATTTGAGGAGAGATTGTTTATAAGATTTGAACCCATGACCTCTAGGTCACAAGACAGCGACCTCCATGTGCAGCAACTTCTATACACAAGAATTTTGATTTTTCTTCAAAATAGCCTACGTTTCCTTTCAAGTGAGGCGAATGATTTACTTTGCTTGTTGCATCAAGAAGTAGAAAGAATTCATCTAAGTCTCTAACGATATTCAATCAGTTTCTTGAATCATCATCCTTGCGATCATTTTTTTTTTTTTCTATGATCGGGTTTCTTTGGGGTTTAGTAAGAGAGGGGTAAAAAAATTTCACCAAAATGTGTGTCAGGGATTTCAAGATCTTTATATCCTTAGGGTTTTGCATCACTTTATTAAGAATGATCCTGGAAGGCAAGGCTTTTCCTGAGTTTTATAGCAACAACTAGATTCTTTTAGAACAGATTTGACCTTCAAGATGACCTTGGTTCCTGAGAAAGACAAGAGAAATCATTTGAAGAAGGCTAATAGAGGGACAAACTTGGTTACCATGCTAGGTGAAGTTAGTTACGTGGATCAATTTCACGGTATTGAACACGACACAACAAATCTAAAATAAGTGAAAAGGGAAAACCCAAATCTGAAAGTGTTCAGAATTTTCACATGAATGTATGTACTCATTTCGTATTGACAAGAAAGGTTTTACACCAAATCAATAGGTCATGACAAACAAATCAATTTTAAGCTAGACTGGAAGTTAGCAGAAATAAATGTTTACTAGAACATGGGGCCTTCAAGTTCTCACCTTGAGCAATTCCTTGAGCCCCATCAGCTTAGGTTGTCCGTTAAGAATGCTGCAAAGAAATTAGACAAAAAGGCATGTTCAAATTAAGATATGAAATGTAAATGAAGTATCATAACTCAACAATGGCTGTAACATAATCAAGAAGAGACAAACAATAAATTCACTAAGTCATTATGAGTTCCTAAAATAAGTTGTCTATGTATTAAGCTAGGTACATATCATCTACATACTCCAGCTTGAGGAAGAGCGTTATAATCTATAATGATATCAGAATCCGTAATTAGGGCATCAAATCATATATTTAGGGAAATCATATATTTGTAATATCCTTACATTTATTTGTATTTATTACATACAACCTATATAATTCAACATCTATGCAGTTAAGACGCAAAGATTCCCATGTCTTCCTCTCCTCTCTTTTCTCTCAACAAGTTTAATTTCATTATATTTTTAAAACTGAACCAACAAAAACCGATCAAAATTGGTTTAGACTAATATGGCTTGGTTTTTATTACTTTTTTTAAAAAAATAAAATATAAAACAAAACTTTAAGTTCACTAAATTATATTAAAGGGCAACCCAATGCACGAGGCTCTTACCTTGTGGGTCTGGGAGGGTAGATATACACAGCCCTATCCCCACAAGCAAAGAGATTGTTTCCAGAATTTGAACAACTAACTTCTAAGTCACAAGACAGCAACCTTACCATTACACCGACTCTCACCCTCTTAAGTACATTAAATTTTATTTATCAATAATATTTCTTTAACCTTATATAAATATAAAATCTAAGATCAGGTTTCTTTAACATTATCAAAAGTTATACCAAAATAAAATATTAAGGGTGTGTTTGGTTGGAGAGTAAAAATGGGAGTAAAAAGTTCATGGATGAGCATCGTGTACATTACACATGACTTATCCAATAAATTTTACACTCATTTTGGAGTTTGATTTGGAAGCTACAAATGGGTTGTATGAATGCATCAAGAGATTGGTGCCAAGTCAGGATGTGCAGCAAAAAATATTAATTGAGCTGCCACTTTATAAGAATGGTGATGGTCTTTTTGGATATGATTTTGCCCAATAAAATCAAAAAATCCTTGAACCTAGTGAGAAGAATAATACTAGTTATCAAATTTCTTTAATTTTAAAGTTTAATCTTAAGGTTAGTGATTTTCTTTCTTACATTGCCTTCTTTGGATTTGTAGCTCAATGGTGGCGAATGTATGGGCATTCTGCTCCAAATTTGCAAAAGCTGGCTATTAGGATTTTGAGCTTGACATGTAGTGCTTCGAGTTGTGAACACAATTGGAGTGTTTTCGAGCAAGTAAGAAGCAATTTTCTATCTTAATGGTTACTATTATAAGTATAACATAGTACCAATTAACAATTAAATAATTACATTGGTGCTGCAGATAGATTACTAAGAAGAGAAATAGACTTGAGCACAAAAAGATGGAGGACTTGGTTTTTCTAAGGTATAACCAAACACTCAAACAAAGATACAATATTAAAGATGAAATTGATCCCATTTCACTCAATGATATTGATGAGTGTAATGAGTCGATGGTTGGGAAGTTGATTGGTGAAGAGAATGCTGGAGATGAGTCGGTTTTGGAAGGTGATTAAACTTTGAATTGGGAGACTGTGTTTAGGGCATTTGGGATTGGAAAGCCCACAACAAATTCTAGGCATCAAAGTGAAAAAAGAAAGGCAACAAGTGGTGAAGGACAATCAAGTAGAGTTTTCAAGAAAGGAAAACAAGTAGCCTAAATTTGAGGACATTGTGGAAACTAAAGAAGAGGAAGAGGAAATAATGTTTGGTGATTCTAAATCAGAAGGAGAACAAGCAGAGGGATATGCCCTAATTGAGAACAAGGACAATGATGATGATGATAACTTTGGGGAGGATGATGAGGACTAGTTATTAGATTAATTGATCTTAGTTTATGTTTGTTCGTCTTGAACTCTTATGTTTCTCAAGAAATAATTTGTGCTAACATTATGACTATGTCTTTGTGGCTTTGATCATGGATTGCTATGTTTTTAGTCCTTGTTTGTGGCTTTGATTGTGTATTTGTGGCTTTGATTATGTCTTTAAGGCTTTGATTATGTATTATGTCTTTGTATTTTATATATATATATAGTCCACCATGGCTTCCGCCATAACCCGCAATGCTAGCAGTTTTTTTGCCTCACCACCATTGACAACCTTGAGTATTAGGATATTACATGAATTAGCTTATTACTCCAACTGCAAAAGAGATATCTAGTATTTCTATAGTTAAATAAATAAGCTTCCCAATCAATCTTAGGTATCTCTCACGATCAAAATAAGCCTCCATCTGTTCTAGTAACAATTATTTATTTGAATCCATGGGACTATCAACAGGTTTACAATCAAGTACACCTGTTTCAGGGAGTATATCCAAAACATACTTTATGTGTGAAATAGCAATATCATCCTTTGACAGAGCAACCTCAATTCCAAGGTAATATTTTAATCTATCAAGATCCTTAGTCTGAAAATGGTTGAACAAATGTCTTTTAAGTTGAGAAATTGTTTTATCATCATTGCCAGTGATGACCATATCATCTACATAAACCACCAAATAAACGTATTTGTTAGAAGTAGTATGATAATAGAAAACTAAATGGTTGGCTTCACTCTGTTTCATCCCAAAGTCTTGAATAACAGAGTTGAACTTTCCAAACCAAGCACGTGGGGATTGTTCAAGTCCGTAAAGAGAACATTATCACCGACAAACAAGACTAGACTCCCCTTGAGCAATAAAGCAAGGCAATTGCTTCATGTAAAACTCCTAAAGGAATGCAATTTTTATGTCCAGTTGATATAATGGCCAATGATGTGTGGCTACCATCAAGTGGCCAATGATGTATGGCTACCATCAAGAAAAAGGCAGACTGGAAGTAATGTTTGCCACAGGAGAGAAAGTAACACTATTCATGGCCATAAATCTGTGCATAACATTTAGCAACTAAACGAGCCTTAAGACGATCAATCATGTCTTGTCACCATCCTAGATGATCAAGTCATAGCTATTAAACTTAGACTGGTGATCAACTCAGTAGCATCACTGAGTCACTAGGTCACTGATTCAACCAGCGAGTTAATGGTTAAACCAGATGAACCAGATTTAATTAAATTAATATATAAAAATATATTAGATGTGTTAAATATATTTTGAGACACTTTAACACATCAAAGTTGTTATCCTAGTGGTTGCTTGGCAGCTAAGTGTATGTTGGCTTGCTAGGACAGGGTTCAAATCACACAATGGAGCTTTTGAATTTATTCATTAACTCCCATTTGTGTGTGCGCAGTTCAAGGCCAGTTCATTGGGATTTGGCAACGATCGATTCACAACTCAGACCTACCGAGTTTCATCGATTTTGACTGTGTTTAACTTGCATTGACTGAGCCAAATGCTTGCTCAATCCAAGTAGAGAACCAGACCGATCTAGTGGCCACTTCACCGATTTCTGGTTTGAACTGACCGATCCAGTCCAGGTTTTACAACTACAGATCAAGTGCCTCACCCTCACGAACATTTTTACAAATGGGGACAGAAGATAAGGATGATAAGAAACAAAATAGAATGAGGATTTCTAGTTAATCGAGTGCCCTTTTTGGTAGCAATGGGTAAATCACAAGTCGTGTCAGGAATATCCATAGTAGAGCTGGCTAAACGAGTAGGACATGATTCACTTGGATTGTCAGCAACGTCCAAAGTTGGTTCAATAACTTGAGGATGACAACTATTGTCTTAAGAAGTGGTGGAGATGACCTTGTTTGAGAACTTTTAGGAGCTACTTTATTTAAAGAAATTGATTCTTGTGAAGGAGAAAAGGATGGACCAAAGTAGTGAACAAGTAATACTTTGAGAACAAAGTCAGACACTTTAACACAAGAAGAGAAATATGGAGTCTCTTAATAGAAGGTAACACCAGCTGTCATATAGCAATGATTATGAATTGGAAAGTAGCACTAGCACCCTTTCTGCAATTTAGAATACCCAAGAAAGACACATTTGATAGCCCGAGCAAATAGTTTATCCAACCCTAGAGAAAGATCATATACAAAACATGTACATCCGAAAAAACGCAAAGCTCTAAGAAACAATGGTTTTTCTAGATATATAATAGAATAAGGAACTTTATTATCAAGAGAGAAGGAAGGAATTTGATTTATTCAAAACAAGCAGTAAGACCAACATCTCCCCAATGACGAAGAGGACCATTGGCATTAAGTAGTAAGGTCCTTGCAGTGTCAACCAAATGCCTATTTCTTTCTCCGACCCATTTTGCCGTGGTGTATGAGGGCATGTGAATTGATGTAAAATACCTTGAGAAAATAAGAAAGAAGAGAAAGCAGAAAAGAAATGTTCTTTGGCTTTATCACCTTGAATCTTAATTTGCTCACCAAATTTGGTGTTAATTTTAGTAAAAAACGAAGCAAAAATGGAGAGAATCTCATAACGTTCTTTCATTAGATAAGCCCAACTGCCCAAGTACATCGAGAGAATTCATCAATAATAGTGACAAAATATCTGAATCCCAATGAGGCAGACACTTGAGTTGGACCCCATCTGTCAGAATAGATAATAGAAAAAGGAGAATCAACTCGACTTTCAAATGTTTGAGGTAAAGAAGATCTAACATTTTTCCCCAATTGACATGACTCACAATTCAACACTTGTATTTTCTCCGATTCTGGAACCATTTTGTCTTAATTTGAACAAATTAGGAAGACCCAACCATTCATGAAGAAGATTAATAGACACAATTACAGCACAAGTTATAAATGGAGTTGATTAAAGGTAATAGAGTCTGCGTGATTCATGTCCTACGCTAATCAACTGGTTGTTCCATGCTCCTGTATGACAAAAAGATTTGGCATCAAAGATTACTGAACAATTAAGAGACAGAGTAAGTTTACTAAGAAATATTAAGTTAAAAGGACAGCTGGGTATAACTTTAGAACCACCAGCAAGTGTACTAAAATAAGGAAATTTCAGCGAAGAAATTGAGGAAAACAGAGATACTAGCACTAGTATGATCATAAGCACTTGAATCAATAATCCATGGACTTCGACTAATACCAGATTCAAAAATGCAGATGGTAGAGTTATTAGAACCTTTAGCAATGGTAGCTTGAGATTGTCTAATAGCTTTCATTTGGAGATATTCATGATATTCTTTTTCTAAAAATCTTTTATTAGAAGTTTCAGCCTTAGAAACATTTGCCATCTTCCTAGGAAACCCTAGAGGTGAGTACCAAGTTTCTTGAGTATGCCCCATTCTTTTACAATATGAACATGGCGAAGTCCACCTCTTCCTCCTCATCCTCCACGATTCCCACGACTTTCTCAATTTGTCAATAGTGCAAAAGATTCAACCAAATATGATGAAGCATTGCTTGTTTTGGGTGGTGGAACTCGAAGAAGTTGAGTAATCAAATTATTCATGGTAGGGATTTCTGGACTTGTCAGAATTTGACTTCTGAAGTATTCAAAATTAGGATGCATTGCTCAAAGTACTAGAACCATGTATAGATTATACAATTTGGTTAGCAAACCTTCAAGAGCAAGGTAGCTAAGATCGAGATCTTACCTGGGATCGGACGGGAGATGTAAAATCGTAAAACGTGGGATCGTAATACGGATCGTAAGATCCTACCAAAACTAACATACACAGATACATTTCATATAACATGACATAAATAAATAAAATAGCCACAACTAACATACTTAACTTCAATTTAAAATGCAAATAGTCCAAGAGCCATAAGCCCATAAGTCACAACCATTTTGATGACAATTTTTTTAACTCAAATAATACCTAATCAACAGTCAACAAAATAATATATGAACAGAAAAAAAAAAAGCAGTAACCCAAAATTTTAGCCATATCAAAAAACCCCAACCACACTTGCACCCAAAAAAAGCCAACCACACTTGCACCCAAAAAACCCAATCCGTATCCCTCAAAACAAAAACAACAAAAAAGCCTAATCATTAATATACTAAAAAACGCCGACCATAGTTAAAGAAACCCACTATCACCTACCCGGCTACCCCTTGATGATGACTGTAGAAGCAGAACAACAACATGAACAAAAAAAAAAAAAAAGTAGCAGAAACAGAATGGATGCACGATGAGACAGAAGCAGAAACAGCAAAGTTGAGGCGTGCAGAGGTGCTGCTATGTTGCGGACAGAGGTTGCGCGACAGAGAGGGAGACATGCGGACGGCGTTGTGACGATGGCATGAAGGTGACACAACGACAACACGTCAGCGGAACACGAACTCAGGGAACAAGAAGACCCGGCGTAACGAGCGAAGAAGCGTAACCCGATCCGAAACTTACGGAGAAGGCGCCGCGTAAGCGGCGCGATCAAGCGGCGACACCGACGATGGCTTTGGGGACAAATCGGCACAGCAGTGGACTCGGTCGGGGTTTGGGCCGCGTTTGGGCTGCTTCACCAAGCTCCATCGTGGAATCGTCTGGAGCGTTAAGATCGGCCGATTCTAGCGATCTTACGATCTTCCCCGGCGATCCCACGGCGCAACGAAGGGAGCGAGCCAGAGCTGGGATCGGGATCGGAAATGGGTTGCGAAATCGTGGAATCGTGCGATCTCACGATGTATCGCGCGATCCTAGCAACCTTGTTCAAGAGATTCAGCCTAGTTTTACCTCCTCAATTGTTGCTTGTGCTTTAGAGCCAAAGACTGTCATATCATTATCCATTTGTTTAAGGGATGCTAACTTTTGGGCAGCATCAAATAAATTTGGAATATCATTAGCAAGCACATTGCGTACTTTGTTCCAAAAAGAAGAGCAAGTCTTGATCCAAACATTTGGGTGGCGCGTGAACTTCACGCACCAGAAGATGGTGCACATGACAACACATGCGGCTCAAGGAGATGGCAGCATTCCGGGTTCTGGCCGATCTAGTCGGTCCAAGATTGCCTATGACCTCCGCTTGTGATAGGTCTTATTCTAGGCGACACGTAAGGCAGAAGACGGCGGCGATGCTCTGCGTTCCAACCGATCTGAGCAAGCTGACAATGTTGGTGGCCTCTTTTGGAGATAAATCTTATCCTAGACAGGTTTAGGTTATGAAAAGAATAGATGAGAGAGGGCAGAGATGGTAGGTTTTACAAGAGTGAGAGGTGTTATAACTTTTCTTATCTAAATAGTTACAAAAGGCTAGATGCTAGAGTGTGAAAGTGATGGGTACTGGGAGGTGATGGTTTTGCTGGACCAGATGCAAAACCTTAAATATTTGGGGAGAACCAAGGTAGTCAAAGGAAAAAAGCATCCTTAAGGTGCCAGGGGCTTTATAATGCCTGGAGGCAAAAGGCGCCAAAAGGCACAGGCCTCGCTAAAGGAAGGCATTAAAAAGTAGTAAATTACACAACTATTTTTCTTGTAAATTAAATAGTTTTAGTGAGTAAAACATAATAATTAGTTGATAATGAGTTCAGAAGTTTTAGTTCAATAACCAAAAATATATTTATACCAGGTCTAGAGCTGCTAAAAAAATGTAAAACTCTTAAAGTTCACCAACAAAGGGAAACATATCTGCTTTTCAACTTATAGCGATGATGCAACCTTCCTTTTAAATTTCATGCGGTGGTGGATCTTACTTTTCCATTTCAACCAGTGGTGGATGATCTTGCTTTTCCATTTCAAGCAATTCTGCGCAACTGATATGACCCTTTGATACTAGGATATTTTTAAGAGTTTAATTTTGATGCACTCATAGGGTAAAAGAGTTTTACACCATCCAATCAAACCTCTCCTTTTACATGACTTTTCAATTAGTGGATGTGAAAAGTAACCATATTTACTGATGTGTCATTACATGATTAGATGATTGTGTAACATATTTTTACATTGACAATGTATTCCGACTAAATCCTATTTTTAATGAAAACTAATATTTTATTGGTTTACAGCTGATGTGACAAATAAATGTTAGGATGCTTTTTTAATTTATTAAACGTAATCTCTATGACCTAACAAATAGGCCCTTTAAATAAAATGGTTTTCCATTTATGAAAAATAGAATAAAATAAAAGCTGACATTTATAAGAGGCACTTGCCTCAGCCTTTTTTATGAAACAAAAAGCTGTCTTTAGGCGCTATAAAAGCATGACTCATTGAAGAGGCAACGATGGCGTTGGGACATCTCACGCCCCGCCTTATGGGCCTAAGGTGCGCCTTTCCTCACCTTTGACAACGCTGGGGAGAACTAGAGGAGGTCCATGAATTTCTGCATAAAAGAATACCTGTAGCAGCCGTTTTTATCGGGTATTGTCACTTGTGCATGGTACTTGTACAAAAATAGCCTTACAACTGTCTCTTGAAAAAGGCAATCCTTAACTGTATTATTAAGATCTATAAATGCCAATACTCTAATGGAGAAAGGGATGACAATAAAAATATGAAATCTTCAGTTATTGCTCTGAACTTTCACCCTCTCTTCCTCTCTCCCCATGCAACTTTCCTTACAGCATTAAACACCCAATGTAGGTTCTCTTATACCTTTTTGAGAATTTGAACCTATTTATCAAACCTCAAACCCCTAATCTAAAATAGGTGTGTTCTATAATTGTATTTTCAGTATTTTATTATGTCTCCCAGTAGAGAAATTGTTTTTACTAGATACACCAATTTGGATATTCAAACTCCCCCCAAGGTAACTCTTTTGTTAAGAAAGTTGCTCTTTAAAGGATAAACAGTAATGGCATACAACAAAAGCATAGGGTTGTTACTACTTTGTATCCCAATTTGTGTTGTGTGCAGTTATAATACTCTAATCGAATAACCAGCAACTTTGGCCCATGTAAATCCAAAATTCATAATCAAGAAGTTTTGGCCAGGAAACTTTTTAACAAGTATCCACAAAAACAAGTTCTATCCTAGCACTCAAAATCACATGTGCACAAGGTCTAAAGAGTGCAGGAACATTTGAAAAGAAATTTATCTATCAAAATTCAAATCCTAAACATGGCAAACAAAATAAGAATCAACCATCGGAATTGTCATCTGAACATAGCATCCTTGATCAAAACAATTTAGATAGACAAAAATGTGTAAACTGGAACAAACTTACCCCACCATGTTGCAGCTAAATGTCGACTGAAGTGGTGTCATGCGATAAAGATTATTCAAAATAATCAATGGGTCTGATCCCCGCTTCAGCTGCAAAGTGGCTGAAATCAGTCTCATGTGGTGGTCAATGGTCTAGGTTCCCCCCCCCCCCCCCCTTCTTGTTTTTTTCTAAAGTGACTGATTGGAGACCCATAGTTAAAAAAGGTCCATACTGGGAGGGAGTCGGGGACAAGGAGGTGATGGGCTGAGATTATGAAATAGACCCACTCGTAAACATAACAAAAAATTACTGTTGTAGAGGGAAGAAAAAGAAGGGAAAAGGGAGAAGTTAGTTCAACTTTCGGAAATGAGGATTCTATCAGGAGAGGAGAGTCTCCCAAATACCTCTCACCCCGGTAAACATTCTTGGGTTTTTTGGTCACCTCGACTCAAAATCCTATGGTAACACAGAAAACAGAACAAGTTATATTGATGACCTTTGAAGGAGTAGAGCCATATTTAAGTTACCTCAATGACAATACGCATTCCAGAACGATCACTTTCATCCCGAATATCACTTATCCCATCTAAATTCTGTTACAAGAACATCAAAATTAGCCTACAAAATATATACACGCTAGCGCCTGTTCAACAAAGAGGACCTAGAATAACCCCTCCCCCTGCCCAAAAAGGAAAAATAAAAGGACGAAATTACATAAATTTGAAAGATAAAATTAATAAACAAAACCCAACGTCAGAGTGCTCTATGTTCACATATGTCTTCACAAGATATGAATATGAGAACAAAACCTGCAAGCTTTCCAATTGTCCAATCACATATATGGATAAAAGATAAAATCCAAGCAACCAAATATGAATGAGGACAAAACGTGCAAGCTTTCCAACTGTCCAATTACATACATGGATAAAAGACAAAATCCAAGCAACCAAATCTTGTTCCTCCACTTAAGTCAATATCAACTCGATAATCTTTCTAGTTATTCCCAAGCTGGGCAACAACCAACCAGGAAAAATGGTGATAGAGACAGTAAAGAAATCAAAGACACAGACAAAAGCAATAAAATATAGGTTTCAACATAAAGCAAAACCAACACAACAAAAGAAATGCAGGAGGGAAATGGATTAATGGAAAAATTTGACCTCACACAATAAAAAGCAAGGAAGAGAAAACCGCACTGGGTATCGAACCGGTCAAGATACTGGTTCAAAGATTTAGAGGTTCAACCGGTTCAACCGGAATATAACAAAATATATATATAAATATATACATATGATTAATTAAAACATAAAAAAATATTAAATCATTAACATTAACATAATCAACACAAATATATATATATATATATATATATTGATAGGTTTATAAAAATAAACATAATTCATATAAATTTCTCTAATTAGCCTCACAACATGGTTACAAAAGTATTTGAAAACAATATTTGTTGGTGACCAGGGAGTTTTATGGTGAGCAGCCTGCAAATGACGGAAAGAGAAAAAGGACAACCCAATATTCTTTGTTAGTGCCCTTCTTTGGTTCCATTTTTTTCATTTTTGCTCTGTGATTGCCACAAGATTTTCCTGGTTTTCCCCGGTTTTGACCCGTTCTTGACCAGTTCTGAGTCCCTCTGATTCCAGCTACTCAACTGGACCAGCCAGTCAACCAGTTCCCGGTTAACCCGGTCAGTCCGGTCCGGTTCTCTTAACTATGATAAAAAGACAAACCATGTGAAGATGAACAAGTTTATGTCAGAGAAACGTAGATAAATTTGCCGGCATCACAAACCAACAGGGCAAAGAACCCAAAAATAAGTGGAAATCTCCACACTATAAAACATAGAAGAAATAGGACTCAACATAACCAAGGTCAAAAGGACCAAAATATTCACTTGGCCAATAGAATGATAACAAAAATCCAAATAGGAAATCACTTGCCCATAAGAAGATAACACAATTTCCCAACAATGTGGACTCAGGA
This sequence comes from Dalbergia cultrata, assembly GCA_031216105.1. Taxonomy (NCBI): domain Eukaryota; kingdom Viridiplantae; phylum Streptophyta; class Magnoliopsida; order Fabales; family Fabaceae; genus Dalbergia; species Dalbergia cultrata. The sequence goes on along the minus strand of CM062344.1, from coordinate 36,895,650 downwards.
GAAAATCACAATTAAGATGTTTGGTAGATTGACACTTACAACAAGAACAGAACCTTGTTCCACAAGGTGGAATAGAGTACATAAATCAAATGACGTCATAGTGTCTTCTTGCAAAGCATGTTTAAAGACAAACCACCATGATTATCAATAGACAATTATAAGAATTGAAAAAAATAAATAAATACTTTAATTGAAACACAGTAATACTGATACCTTGTTTTCTACCAGTTCAGCAATCTTCTCAACTAAAGCTGCTTTGTTCGTCTGGTAAGGAATCTACTCCAATCATAAAATAGAATTTCTAATCAGCTCTCACATAAAATAAATCAAGTATTTCAAACCACAGAATCTAAGAGAATCTAGAGACACCTCTTTAATAATTATTGCAGTCCGTTTTGTCTTGGAATCAAGCAATTCGATATCAGTTTTCCCCCTCAAAACAACACGTCCTCGACCAGTACGATAAGCCTCTAAGATCCTTGAGAAAAATGAACATGATATCAAACCATACATCACATTGTATAATAATTTTGTAGCGGAGCAAACATAAAAGGGAAAGCACAAAACGGAATTCAAAAAGTTTGATAGAACTAACAGATCAATTAATCAATTAATAAATTACAAATAAAGAAAAAACTAACATAAAAAATCATCATTGAAAACGAGGCACACAGTTCTCAAATTTCACCACTGATAGTACCCTTGTATTTGCTGAAGAAAACATCTGTAATATTTCAGATATAGCCCAGAATTCCAATGGGGAATCAGCTTAAAAGCTTGAATACAAGAAAAGAAAAGATAAAACTGTCCTGGGCAAAGAGGACCCCTTCAGCCTCTACTGTTCTCTCTCCAAATTTCTGAATGATTCTACTGCTACCTCCCCAATGTATATAAATCAACCCACAATAGCAAATCCCAATGATTCCCTAATTTTTTCTCTCTTACCCAGCATAACAAACTCCTACTTGTCCACATTCCCCCTTTGGGCCCAGCGGCAGCCCACTAATCCCATTCTCCCTCCTCGGATATACCTTACCAGCACAGGGTCTCTATCAATACTCCCTCCTTCAAGAATCACCTTCTCCTCAAGGTAATGCAGTGGGAACCAAAACATGGCTGCTGGAAAGAATATGCAGTAGGAAGCAAAGGGTCTTGGATGAGCATCCTGCAGCTTCTTGTAAGGACTTCCCCTAGGTCCCATATCTTGAAAGTAAAAAAAATACTCTGCTGTGAGATTATCATGACGTCTTCAATCTTAGGGGCCAAATGTTGATTGCCAGAATAACTAACATTTGAGGGAATTTTAACAAAGAGCGCAACTTCTTAGATGAACAACATGTCCAACTCTGACATAGAGAGATCACATGTGCTTCTACTGCCACTTTCTCAAATCCAACAGCAGTAAATGGCTATTGTAACAAGCTAAGGGGCAACCTGAGTAGATGCATATGCTCTGTATTAAATAAAAAATACTGTTTATGTTAGGAAGCCATTATTTAGGAGTTAGTTAGACAAGTTAGTTAGTTGATTATAAATAAAGGGAAACAAAAATTAGTGAGGAGTCTTTTCAGTCTTTAGTCATTTGGTCAGCATCATCAGCAAGCATCACTGCAGGGAAGTTGGCAAAGAGGGGTCACATTAAGAGATCGGGGCCAGGCAACCGTCAATAGAGTGTCTTCTGCAGCTGAGCTGCCAATGATGCAAGAAGCAAGTGCTGATGACTAACAGTGGCGATAGGAAGACGGGCCATGTCACTAACGAGCAATGCTGCAAGAAGGAGGGCATCGGCTCATTCAAAGAGGAGGGCAGAAGACAGGCAGAGATGGACCTGATGGCAGTCGCTATAAAAGTTGTGGCAGCGATGCATGTGGAGAAGCAGCACAAGTGTGCGACACTCACCCACTGCCACTAATATGCAAGTGCGCAAACAGAAGGCCAATAGGACTATATATAAAGGAAAATAAGAATTAGTTAGGAGTCTTTTGGTCTTTAATCATTTGGTTATTGTTAGGAGAGTAGAGGGCTCTAGAATTCCCTAAATTAACAAAAAGCATTTTTTATAAATTCTTTAGGTTTATTGGTGATTTGCCAAGGAACCTGATAAGCACACAAGGAAAGTACAGAACCCACCGTCAAAAGCAAGCTATTAAGGGGGGAGAACCTCTTCGCTTAAATAGAACACCATGCAGCCCATACAACTCAATGTGGAACATTGGGCACGAAAAGGAATCTATTTATTCTCTCCCAATTGGTTGGACCGTAGGTGCGATGATTTACTTCACCCATGAGGTCTCTGGTTGAAGTCCCTAAACTACCCAGGTCCCTATCAATACACTGCACTTGGAGAGATGACGTGCTGACAGCTGCACTCTGTCGTACTTTACTCAACCTTCTTTTTGCTAGTACCCTCCGCATGTAACCCTCTCTATGCCGCCGACCACCAGGTCTGATACAGTTGATAAAGGGGGAGAACCATACAACACCAAGCAGCGCATACTACTCAATGTGGGATGTTAGGCATCCTATACTACCCAGATCCCTTTCAGAACCCACATCAATACAGATTCTTTTCTTTCAATTCTTCTACCAATGTAAAAACAGGTAATCAAAAGATGGCAAAGAACTAGTGTTTATTGATGTTTCTTGAAGAATTACAAGATAGAATGGAAATTCTAGAGTCCCCTCAACCCTTCCAAATGAGTAGCAAATGATCAAATACCAAAACTAAAGACTGAAGGACTCCTAACTAATTCTCATTTTCCTTTATTTATGGTCAACTAACTAATTTATAAATGTTACAGCCCCCCCCCCCCCTTAACTAACTCAACTACTCCAAAACTACCTCTTTCCCAAATCACACATGAAGCATTTAATTATCCCGGTTGGTGCCAAGCAATGATGGATGAGATGCCTGCCTCACATTCCAAAGGCACATAAGATCTAGTTTCTTGTCCATCTGGCAAATCTATTGTTGGATGTTGTTAGGCATTCACGATGAAGGATGGCCCAAATGGAACTTTTGATCCATTGAAAGAACAATTAGTAGCTAAAGACAACAACCAGATTTATGGCCACGCCTCTTCTCCAATAGCCAAAATTGCCTTAGTTTGCTTACTTCTTACCTTTGCCGAAACCCTTTATTGGCGTCTTCATCATCTCAATATAAAGAATACTCTTCTTCATGGAGACTTACAAAAAGAGGTCTACATGGAGCAACCACATGAGTTTGCTTCTCATCAGGAGATAGACCAAGCTTTTAAGATCCATCAATCCCTAAATGGTTTCAAAGCAATCACCTCAAACTTGGTTTAGAAGATTCAGTACTGTTGTACAAGCTTTCGGCATGACTAGAAGTGAGGCTAATCATTTTGTTTGTTATTGTCTCATTCTCCTAATCAATGCATCTATCCTATTGGCCATGTAGATGACATTATTATCTGAAAATTCTGTTCGTATTAAGAGTTGAAGCCAAGCTATTTCAAAATAAGAATATCAGCAAATTTCAATATAAGAATATTGGCAAATTTCAATACTTCCAACATATATATATTGCACAATCAAAATGGTATTACTTGAAAGAAAGACTTGAAAGAAAGAAACCCAAAGAGATAATAGAAGTGTAGTAATTCTGTTGCTTGTTATTTCTGTAAGAGGAAACAATTTTGTATGTACATTGCTGGAACCATCTAATAAATTGCAAGACCCACCTAATAAATGTGAAGGATACTAATAGATACCAATATATCTAAACCTATCAATCATAATAAATGATAAAGACAAAAACAGTAAATGAAAAAGACAAAAGTAATAAATGGCAAAGACAGAAGTGTCAGAAATATTTCAACACTCCCCCTCAAGTTGGTGAATGGATATTTATAATTCCCAACTTGCATGTAAGCTCTTGAAACCGCTCTTTAAGTAGGCCCTTAGTTAACACATTTGCCAACTGTAATCCGGAAGGAACAAGTATTGTAGCTATAAGTCCACTATCCAACTTCTCCTTAATGAACTGTCGGTCAATTTCAATGTTTTGTCCTATCATATTGGACAGGGTTATGAGCGATGCTAATAGCTGATTTATTGTCACCTAACATCTTCATAGGAGCCTCATATTTTATTTTCAAGTCATTTAAGATAATTTTCAACCATAATAGCTCACAAATTCCTTCCGACATGGCACATAATTCTGCCTCTGCCCTTGATCGAGCAATAATATTTTGGTTTTTGCTTCTCCAAGTCACCAAATTTCCTCCCAAAAACATACAATATCCTGATGTTGATCTTTTGTCACTACTAGAGCCTGCATAATCAGCATCAGTGTAGACTTCTAAAGAGAGCTTGTCACCACTTTTGAATAGCAATCCTCTACCAGGTGTGGCTTTAAAATACCATAATATTCTTTCTACTGCTTGCATGTGTCTCACTTTAGGATCATGCATGAATTGACTAATCACACTCACAGCATAAGCCAAGTTTGGCCTAGTATGGGCCAAGTATATGAGTTTTCCTACCAATCTTTGGTATTGGGCCTTATCAACACTGGAACTCTCTTCTTCACTTCCCAATCGATGGTTTTGTTCAATGGGAACTGTAGCAGCTTTGCACCCAAGTTTCCCAATCTCCTTAAGTAGATCTAGGATATATTTCCTTTGAGAAATAAAAATTCCTTGGTTAGAGTACGCTACCTCTATTACAAGGAAGTATCTCAATTTTTCTAGATTTTCCATTTCAAATTTAGCAACTAACTTCTCCTCCAAGAGCTTCTTCCCAACTGGATCATTACCTGATACAATGATGTCATCCACATATACCAAGAGAACCGTAATTTTTCCTCCAACTATATGTTTAAGGAAAAGAGTATGGTCCCCTTGACTCTGCTTTTACCCAAGAGACACCATAGTTTTTGCAAATCTCCCAAGCCATGCACAAGGGGACTATTTCAACCCATACAAAGCCTTTTTTAGCCTGCATACTTTGTTTCTTCCATTGGTGACATCATATCCGGGAGGAACTTCCATGTAAACTTCTTCCTATAAGTCTCCATGTAAGAATGTGTTCTTTACATCGAACTGATGCAAATCCCATCCAAAATAAGCTGCAAGAGAAAGTAAGACTCTTACTGTATTCATCTTTGCTACAGGAGCAAATGTCTCCTCATAGTCGATTGCATACACCTGTGTGTACCCTTTTACACCTAGTCTTGCTTTATATCGATCTAATGCACCATCTGACCGATACTTCACAGTGTATATCCACCTACATCCCACCGGCCTTTTATCTCTTGGCTTCTCAACAATCTCCCGTGTTCCATTATTCTCTAATGCCCTCATTTCCTCATTCATGGCTTGAACCCAGTTCAAATCTTTTAATGCCTCTTGTACTGAATTTGGGATTTGTATGGAATGAATAGCTGCAATGAAACTTTGATGCTGCAAGGAAAGGTGTTCAGAGGAGACAAAAAAGGAAATAGGATGTTTAGTAGAAGTTCTTTTTTCTTTTCTCAAGGCAATCGGTAAGTCATCTAGGTTGAGTTCACAAATTTTGGAAGAGTCAGTTTCTTCAGTACTTATCATAGGTTCGGACTCTTGAAGTTGCTGTTGGATCATATCGGGTTCCTTTCTCCTTTCATATACTAAAAATGGTTTCTTCTGAGCTTCCTCAGGTGGTGGAGTGAAAGACACTAACTCTTGGGAACTAGATGGAGCTGACTCTTGTGATGATGGAAAAGGGAGAAAGGATTGAGGAGAAAGGGTTAAGGTCTCAACTTCTACTAGACTCTCCCCCTGAAACGAAGGACTAAAAAACGACTCAATTTCAAAAAAGGTAACATCTAAAGAGACAAAGAAACGATGACTGGACAGGTCAAAACATTTGTAGCCTTTCTTGTTAGGAGCATAACGTATGACAACACACTTGATGGCCCTAGGGTCAAGTTTAGTATGATGTTGACGATGCACATGGACAAAGGCTACACATCCAAAAACCCGAGGCTGTAAACTTTGCATAATTGGAGCAGAGGGAAAGTGAGACAACATAGATTGAACAAGGCTGACATTACCAAGGACCCTAGAAGGCACCCTATTAATCAGGTAGGCAACTATTAAAACTGCTTCACCCCAATAAGAGCTAGGGACAGACATTTGAAAAAGAAGAGCGCGGGTAACCTCTAACAAATGCCTATTCTTCCGGTCTGCCACACCATTTTGTTGAAGAGTATCAACACAGGTAAGTTCATGAATAATGCCATGTTCTTTCATAAAATTACAAAACTGTTGATTTACATATTCCCTACCATTATCTAAACGTAAAAGTTTAATGGATTTTCCAAACTGTGTTTTAATCATATGATAAAACAGAACAAAGAGTTGAAAAGCTTCAGATTTATCTTTCATGAGAAAAAGCCAAGTGACGCGTGTGCAATCATCGATAAAAGAAACAAACCATTTTGTGTCAGTGATATTAGGAATAGATGCAGGACCCTAGACATCAGAATGAATAAGTGCCAAAGGTTCATCACTTTTATTTAAATTAGACGGGAATGACACACGGTGGTGTTTAGCAAACTGACAAACATCACAAGAAAAAGACTCAACTAACTCCTTTAAAAAAAGAGACGGATACATAGACTTTATTAGTTTAAAAGGAGGATGTCCTAGACGCCTATGATGTAACCAGATTTGGGATGCTTGAGGTTCTAAATTTGCAGTATAACATGAGGCTAGTGTCTTCTGTCTACAATCACTTTCAGTTAGTGCATTAAGGAGATAATATAACCCCTTTTGTTCCTTTGCAACTCCAATCGTCCTCCCTGTGGCAAGATCCTAAACAACACAATGCGAATGAAAAAAGGTTACAGCACAGTTAAGATCTTTGGTAAGCTTATGAACAGAGATAAAGTTACTAGTGAGTTGGGGAACGTGAAGGACATTATTTAAATGTAAGGATGGGTGAAGGGAAATGCTACCAGATCCTGCAACTGCGATTGTGGAGCTATCAGCTACAGTGATGTGGCATTTTTCAAAATTGCAAAGGTAAGAAGAAAAATGAGGGGTGTTAGAGATCATATGATCAGTCGCACCAGAGTCAATGATCCATAAATCCTTACATTCAGTATTAGATACATGAAAAGATTGAGAACAAGGAACCTTACCAGACAAGTTGAGAGAGCAAGAGCCAGATGGCTTATTAATAGAGTTTATGAGAGACCGCAGGTGTGTAAGCTCATCCTTACTAAGGGCAGGAACTTCATCATCCACTTGAGCAGCGGGGGCATTGTCTGATGTAGCCATCGAGGCTTGACTGCTTGGCAAGCCGCGAAATCCCCCTGTGCGGCTAAGAACTTTGTCTTTTCCATGAAATTTAAAGCAAGTTTCTTTAGTATGCCGGACTTCTTACAATAGGGGCACCAACGACTATCTCAGGAAGGCCTTGAAAAGGAAGAAGGGGGTCCTGGCTTGGCTGTCTTGCCGATGACCAACGCTGAACCACTACTGGGTTTGTCATCAAACATAACTGCCCTACGACTTTCCTCTCCCCGCACAATGTAGAACACCTCGGATATAGATGGGAGTCGCTCTTTACCCAAAATCTAAACTCGAATGGGATCATATTCTGGATTTAAGCCAGACAGAAACTCAAAAATCCTGTCCCTGTTAACAAAGTCTACTAAAGTAGAAGTATCCTTGCTACATTCCATCTGCAAGTTTTGGTAGTAGTCCAACTCAGTCCACAGATCAGTGAGAACACCATAGTAATCTATTACCGACATTACCCCTTGCTTGGTGGAGAATATTTTCGTCTTCAACTCGTAGCAAGTAGCAATATCCTGCTTCTTAGAGAAAGTTTTGCTAAGAACATCCCAAATCTCTCAAGAGGAAGTAAGAAACATACAATTCCAACTAATTTCAGGAATCATAGAGTTCCATAGCCATGTCATAATAAAAGAATCCTCATTATCCCAAGCCTCAAAAATAGGGTCATCCTTCTCAGGAGGATTTCCTTCAATGTGGGACAATTTCCGATGACCTTTAAGAGTATACTGGATAACTTGAGCCCACTGCAAGTAATTTTTTCTGTTCAAGTGGTAGGTTGGGTGCAAAACAGGAAGGTCATTAGGATTTAAAGATGTAGGTGTAATAGCTGGGACGATTTTGGGTTCTGCCATGGTGATAGGGTGGCTGGAGGATAGAGTGGTGACGGAGAGGGAAAAAAACAAAGAAAAAAAATGGGAGAAATGACAACAGCAATGAAGGCTGTTGTAAATGAAAGCTGAAAAAAAAATCCAGCAATGAAGGTTTGAAAAAACAAACACTCGTACAACCCAGCAATGAAGGCAGAAAAATAGTCCCAGCAATGTAGTGAAGGCTGGAAAAAAAAAAGGCCCAACAATGGAGGCTGAAAAAATAGTCCCACCAAATGAAGGCTGGAAAAAAACAACCCAGATCGGGAGCTCTGATATCAACTTGAAAAAACGACTTGAAAGAAAGAAAACCAAAGAGATAATAGAAGTGTAGTAATTATGCTGCTTGTTATTTCTATAAGCAGAAACACAATTTTATATGTACATTGCTGGACCCATCTAATAAATTGCAGGACCCACCTAATAAATGTGAAGGATACTAACAGATACCAACATATCTAAACCTATCAATCATAATAAATGATAAAGACAAAAACAGTAAATGAAAAAGACAAAAGTAATAAATGGAAAAGCCAGAAGTGTCAGAAATATTTCAATAGTATTTCTATTTCCCATTGAAAATATGCATTGGAAATCCTTGAAGAAGCTGGCATGATAGATTGTAAGCCCATTGACACACCCATGGATCCAAATGTCAAACTTCTTCCATGATAGGAAATAGGAAAAGCCATTATCAAACCCTAGACAAAATTGAAGAATGATTTGCCAGTTGAATTATCTTTCAACAACTAGACTAGACATTACTTTTACTGTATAGAGTCGAGTCAAATTCTTGATTACCCATGTGACTCACATCGGAATGCAACTATTCTAGGTTTGGCTACATATCAAAGGAGCTCTAGCAAATGGATTGCTTTATGAGAACAAAGGACATATAAAGATATGCGGCTACACAATCGTTGATCAGGCAAGCTCTACGTTATATAGACACTATACTTTAGGATATTGTGTTGTTTTTGGAGGTAACATGGTATCTTGGAAAAGTGAGAAACAATGTATGGTTGCTACGTCAAGTGCTGAAGCTGAATATCAAGTAATGGCAATTGAACATGTGAACTTATATGGCTAAAGCAGTTGTTGAAGAAGTCGCGTATTTATAGGGAGCAATCTTATGAAGTTTATTTCTAATAATCAGACTGCCCTACATAGAACTTCAAATCTAGTGTTCCATGAAAGAACAAAGCATATTGAGAATTATTGTCACTTTGTCATGAAGAAAATTCAATTCGAAAAAATTACTACTGCCTTTGCCAACTTTAGCAAGCAGTTTACATTTGTAGCAAGCTTGGTGTCTTTATAGAAAAATAGTTAGGGAAAAATCAAGAAAATATGTTTTATTCAATAAGGGTTTTTGACCATGTGACCAAAAAACATTAAGATATAAAATAGAGAGGGATATTTAAGAAACCCTCTAACTCTTAAGACTCAACTACTCAATTACGAGACACCCATGCCGCTACACTTTCCTTTTTATTTATACTAACTCATTCTATTAACTCCTAAACGCACACTACTAAGGCCTAGTGTCCTATCAATACCCACCCCTAGGGGGAAATGGTCGACCTTGCCCTCAAGGTGGGGGTACAAGGACTAAATACTTGACATTTACAATTAAGTCCCTCTCTACTCTTCAAACGGTCTTGTGTGCATTTCATCAAACAAAATATATGCTTGTGCAATATACAATAAACTTGTAAACAGCCCTTCGTGGTACTAGTGTTCCTGCCATACTCTCATATGGCCGCAGGGAACATATTGCTCCAAAAATGATTTTCCACAAAAAGATCCTTAAAAGGACAACTCTCCTCAAGAAATTTGGCCTCGTTCCACAAGTCAAGAAATGGTTGTAGGGTGTGGAACTTCAACTTAGCTCATTTGTTGTTATGGTGCTTCCGAACTGTTTAGGCTTGGCCCACTATGAAGCCAAACATCCTTAGACACACTTTTCGTTTTGCCCTATCCACCTCCTTTCTCACACAGTGACTCGTACGAGACAATGCAACGGCCTCCAAATGGGTCAGCATCAATACACCAACTAATTGTTAATCGAGGACCCACCACAATGGTCGCCCACCCCTTCATCCTCTTCTTATTCTGCCCCCACCTTTGGCTCAAACTTAAAAGGTAATTGCCATCATTACCACCAACTTAGATGCACACAGACTATCATCATTGACGCACCCCATTAGCTGCCACTCACCACATGGCAAGCACCCGTGATTGCTCGTCCTCCACTATCCCGTTCTAGTGATCCCTTGTGGACAACCAACTTGTAATAAGGCTTTTCATGACAATCCCTCCATTGGTAGCATCGCATCTTGCAAGTAGCTCATCCCCACCTCTTTCAAAGCCTGCGTCTCAGACATTAAAAATTTTGCAAGTTTCGTACTCTTCTTTTCCCCCAAAATGCCCTTACCAATGTCTCTCCTTTATTTGGATAAACATTTTGATCAACTATCTCCCTATAGCTGCGTGATTCCATACTTGACCCCAAAAAGTATCCATCACCGCTGCTCTCTTCTTTCTCTTATGTCTCCTCAAATTTTCCTATCTTACCCTCATGAAGCAATTCTTCCTCCATTCCCTTGTTGGGTTCAACATCCTTAAGCTTCTCTAACAGCTGCATCACCGTCTCCTCATTTCCTTCCATCTTCTTTAGAGCCTTTTCTCGATTTTCCTTGCTCAAGAACTTGCTCTTCTTTTGCCCATCTTCCTTCCTCAGATTCATCTTCCTCCAAATTGACACCAAAACGTTTTGGGTCTAGTAGGAAGCGTTTGAACACGAATTTCATAAATTTCCCCCATGTCATCTTCCTCCCCTTGCTCTCGTAGACTCTCAACTACTAATTTCTCAAAAATGATATCTTTCTACCTCTCCAGCAATATTTTATACTACCAATTCCTAACTATTAAGGCCCATTAATTATGGCCCAGTTCCAATCGATGTATTGGACATCTATGCACCAACTTGAGAGGAAGTGATGGAATACGTATTGAAATATTGGGATTAGCTAAGTTCAAAGGAAATATATCTAGCCCATTATCATTGTATTCTAAATAGAGGTAAGACTTAACAAGTAGATTCTATCATAGATATATATTAAACATGCTTACCAAATCGCACAATTCAAAATCGTCAATCATATGATCCGACATTATTCAATCTCCCTACTATTCAAATTGTTACAAGGAATCAGCACGTTACCAAAACCGTGCATTAATCTACAGAATCATGCAATCCATGTTGGAATTGCATTTCGCCATAGCAAAACCAACTTGTGTCAGCGCTGCTTGTGGATAATTTTTTTATTGTGTTTGTGAATCTTGGGAATCAATATGATTTAGCTTCACAACCTAAAAATTAGTCTAACAACTCAGTTTGAATCGTGATTTGATAATGACTTCTGTTGTGCTATATACAAAACTCATCAATGATGAATGAAATATGCATGCAATTTAAGGACACATTCTAATAATCTCTTTCATTTTAAGTCTATTTTACCCATACAAAAATTCATGACTTGTATTATGTCATCAATTCTCAATTTAAAGAGTGGAATGGATGAAGGAGAAAATAACTTATAATGAATCATGTCAACTATCCACATCCACCACTAACATATACTCCACATTCATTGACGTTGACTTTGACAACAAACAACAACAGCAACTAAGCCTTCTCCCACTATAGGGTCGGCAACATGGATAAAAATCATAATTAAATTGCCACTAACAATTAAATCAGGAATGTTATGAATGGCATTTTCGAAGTGTATTATGATATGGAAAATCCAAAATTGAGTAATTGACAACCAACATAAAAAATTAATGGTAAATTACACTGATATTTCCAAAGGTTCAATATAATTACACCCGACACCCGAGATTTGCAAAATTGTCATTATAAGTGCCAATAGATATCTAACGATTAACATACACATGATCACTAATAGAAAAATCATAATATTTTGACAATATTTGACAAATAAAGATATCTTTTTTTTATCATAAGTTACAATTATAATCTTCATCATTACATGATAAAAAGGGTATTTTTCGTCAAATCATGCCAAATATTACCCAAATATTATAATTTGTAATTCACAATCAAGTACATATCACATGTCTTTTTTGTCACTTAAATTAACAGGCCAATAATTGCAACGAAGGTCAATGTCAATTGTAGCAAACCCAAGAGAACTCTAGTGACAACATTACAAATAGAAAGCTGTCAAATATAATTCACCTTAACATTAGAAGTCATTGCATCCCCTCCAATTTATGGTCATGTGCACTACTCTACTGTAACTTTTTGATAAAAACATTTCTGCTCAAACTTTAAAAACATGCAACTTTATGTTAGTCATACAATCTAACTTTATATAAAACATTATCAAAAGTTCTCACGTTTTGTAACTTTTAGGATAAAGTGCATTATCAAAAATGTTCGTGATTTTACCATGACAGCTTTTGTTGATATTTAACTGAAAAATTAGACACAAGGACTAAAACAGATGTGTTGCGAAGTTTAAGGACTGCATTGCATGCTTTCAAAGCATGAGAACCTAAATGCACATGCGCCTAAGTGGGAGTGGGTAAATAGGAATGGTCCCTAAAAAAAATATCAAAATGAATTTCAAATATAAATAAAGGATGATACGGCCAAACATATTTAAAGGTTAATATAAAATATAAATAGACTCACCCAAGATTGCCCATAATCAGCCCTCCGGTTGGAAAGTCAGGTGCAGGCATGTATTCAAGCAATTCTTGCAGCTACAACATACCAAAAGTATAATCAGAAAATTTAAATACAAAAAATCCAAAATAGAGTTAAAACTGATTACTGAATAGTAATAAAATGAGTGGCTGCAGGGATCTGAGCCACAAACAAATGTGATCAGCATGGAATTCACTATAACTACTGGCATCATGCCATCTTTCACAGAATTCTAGGGCAGGAAATCAGTTTGAGGATGAGGAAGGATATTACGGAAAAAGGGGGAAGTGCAAGGTAGGAAATGTCAAAGTGAAGAATTGCAGGGAGAGACCAAGCCTCTCAAAAGTCTGAGGGCTATCTGTGTTTCCCTTCTGCTTCAGTTTTACCCTCTTAGGAGTTAGGACTTAGCTTCCTGATATCAAAATCTAATAGGTTTCAGTAGTACGAGGAATAAAACAATAGCCAAATATTTTTATAAAAGAAAGTATACTTTTAACAACTTATAAGTTAAAAACATATATCATCTTAACATTGCAAAACAAATACACTGTTCTCAACCCTTAGCCAGTTTTCTGTGGATTAGAAAAACCACATACACTACAATAAGGCTCCTGAAGACCACCAGCAGAATTCTACCTTTCATGTAGCATGTGACATGAACCTAATTAAACCGGAAGTCAGGCTCCTAACTAAACTTATTACTTGATTACAAATCTCACAGAAAGTCACAAAAATTCCAATATCTGCCAGGAAACTAGATCCCATTATTTTCTTACAGGATGAAGAGACTCAAGATTTGGCAATGGCACTTACAGTAGCTTCTGGATTATGAATCAACACACACAGCACATCCACTAGTTCCCCAAGATTATGAGGAGGGATATTAGTGGCCATGCCAACCTGATGAAGATAAACATTGATAGCTCCACATGAGAAGATACAACTAATAAGCAACAGCAGTTATCTCAAATATGCAAAAGGGAACCAAAATCACCGCAATTCCAGAAGAACCATTCAATAATAAGGTTGGAAGACGAGCAGGTAGAAGTGATGGTTCTTTCTGTGAGTTATCAAAATTTGGAACAAAATCAACCTGTATCAAGGCAAAAATAGGCACAATTACTGACTGAGAAATTAAATCAGAAAAAAACATAAATCACAGGGCAAAAAACAGCAGTGACTGACAGTATCTTGTTCTAGATCAGCCAACAGCATTGCTTCAGTCAGTTCCTGCAAATTCAGACCAAGAACCAAATAGTATACTTCAAAATGTCTGCCAACCATTATCAATTCAATAAACATGGAAGGCAAAAAAAATAAAAATAACAGGCTGTTGTCTTCAAACTAAATAAAACATCATGCTGATCCCTTAAAATCAAATCCTACTGATCTATAAATTAATATTGAAGTGCCCTTCCAACATTGTAATACCCTAGTTTTAAATAAAAAGATCATAAAAAATTTTCAAACTAGGAAAGGTGCCAGTTACCCTTATCTATCATTCCGCGTCCTGAATTTCAATCTGGATCCTACACCTCTTCGTAGGGCTATATGATAAAGCCACTTTCTTGGGATTAAAAGTCCCAGTAATTGTTCCCAAAAGGAAAATGAGTTAAAGAACTAATTTTAATGAATTTTATGAAACCTTTAAGCATTTTATTTTTAGCCCACAAGATTATAAAATCGCAAATTTCCCGAATTTGAACTAAAACTCAAATTTTGAATTTTGATTGGTTGGGATTTTGATTTTTTTTTAATATTTTATTCGAATCCAAATGGGGAGTATTTCTCTATTTACATTCATGTTTTAAAGTTAATGGAGCAATAAGTGAGTACTAAGATAACTCAAGTACCAGAATGACCCACAGGTGCTGAACCAGAGTTTACTGTCACCGCTTCACAGTATGTGTTTTGGGGGCATTTTGTGGTCTCAGAACCGCTATAGCAGTCGTAAGTGATGCACTCGGGCAAGGCTTGACTGCTATAGAGGTGTTAGTGGAGCAGAAACAATGTAAAACGATATAGTTTCGTTTAATGAGCCCTATATATACCCCAACTCGGGTTTCTCTCTTCCCAGAAGCAGAAACTCAAGCCCTAACCCCTTTAGGGTAAAACAATGTAGTTTCGTTTAATGTTGGTGCTATCCCCACTGCATGAAGCTCCCTCGGTATTGTTGTCTCTTGTTTTCCCTCTCCAGGTGAGTGGGTTTGATTCTTATAACCTTAGTTTCATCATTATGAGTATATTTTTTGCATCATGACTATGAAATATGAAATTTCAGATGAGAAAAAGTATAGAATATGATTTTACACAATATGCCAAGCCAGAAAAATTATGGTTTACGATGATAGCATGAAAGAATAAGTTTTAGAAAACCATAGGACCATGATTGCTATGTTGTGTGTCATCGAAGATGTTTTATATGTTGAGAAAAAATTTATTAAGAAAATACGTATCATAGCAAGATGACTATTTTATCGAAATTGTTTTATGGATTTCTTTGATATCACTACGATTTCAAGTTTGAGATTTCGAGCTATGTTTTCAAAATATTCAGTTAATATATTCATATATGTTGGAAAAATGTGAAACAAGAGTATGACTCAGCTTTACGAATAAAAATATTATATAATTTCCAAGGTTTATGATTGTGAATTTTGAGCTATGATTTTAGATTTATCAAGTATATAAAAAGTTATGTTAGCTTAAGATTTGAATTTAGAACTTCAGTCTTGTGGTACCAAGAGGTACGGAATTCAATATGACTCTTAGCAACTGCCAGATACATATTCTTTGGGTTTGAAATTGGGATGCCTACAAGCAGGTGATCCTTTGGGCACGATTTCCACAGCCACAGTTATGCTAAAGATAGATTGTTAGAGTTATATAAATTCAGAACTCTCAGAGTACTAATAATTTAGAGGCTCTTGTTCAAGAGGGACTAAGCACCCACCTTTTAATTATGAAATTTCAGCATTGTTATTTTTATTTATTTTCAATTAGGTTATGCATGATGAGTAGTGTTAAACAGCCATGGAGGCAAACATAATAAACAGCCATGGAGGCAAACCCAATAAACAGTCATGGTGGCATATACAGAAAATGGGACCTAGTTAGGTGCCACAGCTTATCCGACAAGGAATATTATGATTTCAGCAAGTGCTCTTATTCACCAGGGATTGAGTACAATCTTTCAGTTTATGATTTTACAACTTTTGTTATTATATAAGTATTTATCATGTTTAGCAAATATTGTTTCCTAATCCTCTGCAGCACCCTCAGTAAAAATGATTTTATATTTGATTATAAGTTTATAAATGCTTGTTTATGAATTTATGGAATGAAAAGAGTTTCCTATATAGCTATGTCTATAAATATATCCAATGGTTTATGATTGTTGCATGTATATTGCATTATATATATTCCTTGGTTGTCCCATGCGGATGATGGGTGAGAGCTCACTCATTGAGTGCATTGACTCACCCCCTCTCCATTCCTCCAAATAGTTGCAAGTGCAGATGTTGCTCAGCCTCCTGTTTGGCAAACGCAGTTATTCTTAGTGGTGAGCCTTACTTTGGAGTAAAGCTTAGTTTAGAGTCTTGTTAGAGTAGAGTGCTCCAATAGATGTGCAAGCAGGATCCAAGCCATGCATTATTTCAAATTATGTATTTGATTTCAGTAGTTGAATAGTTATCTATATGTTTTCAGTTTACAAGTATGAATTTAAAATGGTAAAGTTTGATTTGAGTTTATATAACAAGCCAAAGAGGTATTTGTGATTCAATTTTCAAGTGTTAAGCAGATTTTCAGATTTAAGATTTATACTACATGCTGAAACAGTTTAGGATTTCGTGATTTATGGATTTGGGTTAAGATGATTTTAGAGTTTGAACATTAAATTCTTCCAATTTTATGAATTTAAATATTATGTTTTAATTAGAAAAAATGATAAGGATTTGGAAGAAAATCGTATTTTAAGTATGATATTATACTATTTTATGCATTTAGAGAAACATGTCACCCAGTAGGCTTACGTGAGGATGGAATTCCTCACATGCCAGTCACATTCCCAAATCGGGTCGTGACAAATACCCTCTGCAAAATTATTACAATGATGATGACTTTTTATTGGGTTTTGCCAAAGACAAGGTTGAAAGTATTTTTCAAACACCATCTATAACGAGAAAAAATTGAGAAAAGAAATGAATATACCCTATAGCAAAGGAGCTTCAGATAATACACCCTATAGCAATATCAAGACCAACCAACACAAATTTACCAAGCAAAAATCATCTACTAAAACTCATGAACTTATATGCATCACTTTCAAAAATGCAAAGTATAGCAACTAACTTTCATGTTCTCGAAAACAAAATTTCCATATTTGCTGGAAGCTCCATGTTAGTTAATTCTGTAGGACAATTTTTTAACAATTGTTTTGACTGCAAAATATATCCTGAAATTAGTTTCTTGATACCAAAACGTTTTGTTTTCAGATCACTAGCCAAAACAAGCAAGCATCAATATTTTGAAAACCCCAATCTTTTCAAAAACTGAAGATTGAGTTTTTACATGTATATCCAGCATGAATTTATCACAAGTCCAATTTACATTTCCTACCAACACTTTTGAATAGAAAACCGATCACACAAATAAACTTTCAAATCTGACATCTTAGTGTTGGATATGTTTAAAATTAGTAATAATTGACAACCAACATGGAACAAAATCAACCATTGACCAACATAAGAACCCTGTAATGAATAATAATTACTACATCCTTACTAATCAGTAATTTAAAAAGTACAAACATTTACGGATTTAAGTGTCTACTAAGCCACACTGATAATTATAAAATAACAGGTGATATGATTAGACAAGTAGATTATAGATTAAAAAAGTAAATTAGTTGTTTAACACATACTTCCAGTCTGCACTCTGTATATCGCATGGCAGCAGGAGGGTCAGCATCAATTGAACCAAAATTCCCATGACCTTGGATTAAAGGGCAACGTAACGAGAAATCCTGATAGAAATTAGAAAAGATACATAAACTACAGTGGCAAAAAGAAAAGAACAGAGTCAAGAGAGCAAGTTAAAATCATAGTGGAATACTAACTTGCAAAATATATTAGGAAATAAAATTTCTACCAAAGCACTAATAGGAAAGAGCACTCTCAGTAGAAGGACATCTACCACTTCCAGTGTAGTAGAATTCAAATAAAAGAATCCTGGTCAATAAAGTTATATAATGATAAAATACCTCAAGCAAGTCTCCAGTATAGACACATCCTAACTCAACATCATCAAAGAAAAGAAAATTATTTAAATTAGTATAATATATTGATTATCAAGGAGAAAACCATGTTGGTTTTTTAGCTGGGAGGTCTGTCATGGAAGCAATTTATTTGTTACAGAGATTGATGGAAAGATATTAAAAGGATCAGACTTCAGAGAGATTTGCATATCGCCTTCATTGATCTGGAGATAGTGTATGATAGGGCTCCAAGGGAGATTTTATGGAAGGTTCTAGAGAAGAAAGAGTTCATATTGCATATATTCAAACATTCAAAGATATGTGTAATGGGTTCACAATTAGTGTGTGGAAAAGGCCTATAGTAGCTCTAGTAAGATGACTAGAAGAGTCTCAAATGGACAGCAGTCCAACAGCTATGGGTAAAGGGAGACCTAGAGAACCCATCTGTGAAGCTATTAAAAGAGATTTAGATTTCAAAGGCATAAACATAAACATTATGTATGACAAGCACCAAGGCATTGCCTTATCTATGTAGCCAACTCCACTTAATAAGACAAAACTTAGGTTTCATTTAGGTATATAGCATAATTAAGGCCTTTTGTAAAAAAAGCTTCAAACCGAAGGTCTTGTATAAAAAGTATATTATGAATAAGTTATTGTGTTTGGATGCACATTAACAGAAGTGTTTGTTTTTCAAGCTGTAGAGTTTGTTCCTAGAAAGCTATGCAGAGACTTTTTTTAAAAGGCTGATATTTCAACTAAACAAAAAGTACTAAAAGTAACTATTTGGAAACTGATAAATTGTACAACCAATTTGATCCAAACGGTTGCAATTTGACTTTTAAATACCAAAAAGTTTAAAAAGTCACAATCAATTCTATCCAAATGACACCTTAGCTGTTGTTGTTATTGTAATATAACTATTATTATTAAACATTTACAAATATAAAAAGTAATTCATAGATACACATCTGGAACATAGATTAAACTGTCATCTTCATGAAGCCATTCATTGAACGGCCAATATATCATAATGAACCACATAACAAAGGCAACATATTCCAAAAAAAAAAATGATGGAAACTGGTATTTTACTATAGAAAAGTGTAAAGAACTTCCAGGAGAAAGCTCCAGGTACAGGTAATATATCATAAAACAAACAGAAAAACATGGGTCTTCTGTACGTAGCGGAAGAAAATAGGAAGAAATAACACTTGAGAAGATTAAGTGAATTGCTTGAGCAAGTAATAAACACTCTCAGCACTGGTATATATAATTGCACTATATATACAATGAATTAAATTTCTTATTTTGGGTAACTATCTATCTGAATCTTATTACAATAGGTATAATTATATTATTATAAACTAAACAAGACCAGCCCATATCAACGGTAACAATCAGAGACTATTACAGCCTTGGCACTCCCAATGGCCTAGCCAAATAGCCAATCTACCCCCATAATAATATCCCCCCCTATCCTACCTCAACCAACCTCCTTATGCAGTTAGTTATACAAGAGTCATGCATTCCTCCTGTCAACTCTCATTCCAGTAATTGCAATAAAGCCCTACTATGTAATTGGCTCGTTCCCTAACCCCCCCCCCCCCCAAAAAAAAAAAAAAATTCACCTAGTCCTCAAGATGGTGTGCAAAGGGAAAACCATAGTGCTGAAGAAAGACTTCATCCTGGATCCCTATATCTTGAAAAAGAAGGAAAGTGAGCTTGCATTATTGCGTTGTCCGCCCAAGTTCCATTGACTTGATGCTAGTTCTACAACTAGGTGCACCCCAGAGATCAGCCAGAGGGGCCCTATGCCTTGATTGGCAGCAATTACTATGGCCACAATTGTAGAATGGCTCTAAGGAACAAGTTTTGGAACTGTCCTTGCATAACACTTGCAATCTGCAGAAATTTTCTGATCAGCAACAGTGCAACAACACCGTAGAATAGTCCCTCCCTTTGTGACAACAGTCCTCACCACTACTCTTGCATCCAACTCTAACGTGAAACCATTTTCTAGTTGTGTGGCAATAAAATCAGAAGGCTGGGGTGACAAAACTATTTCAGTGTTGGCTGCTTCTAGGAAGTTCCTCATAAATTTTGCTGCAACATCATTATCCTCCTTTGAAATGAGCCAACACAACCCGCCCATGACTACCCCTGGCTTGATCCTCCCCCCCCCCCCGCCTGAAAATGTTTGTAAGGTCACCCCTTTTACATTCAAATCTCTCAACTGCAATGACATTTCCACCCCCATCAAGAGCAAGATTCTTAAGTGTTGTAGAGCCCCAAGGATCACTGTCAAATAACCAACTAACCATTTGAATTGCTTCCTTGGAAGAATAATAGCTTCTCACGAAATTTTCAGACCAATGATGACCCACATGAGTAATATCACAATCAACCACTATCAGCAACCATAGCCCAAAATTTGAACCTACCATGTGCAGCCCTGGTAAAAGACAGCTCCCTTGCCAGATGATGAGCAGCCCATTGACTGACAGCCATGCTACTCAAAGGCTGTAAACAAACAATGTTCCTGTCACTGGAGGCTACCTAGTAACTATCTATGTTTCGCATGGAGACTTCTGCATCAGTTTCAGGGATATCAAAAGAAGTAGCAAGAGAACAAACACCTTCCTCCCTCATAAGTTAACAATTCCCCAAAATCTCCTTCCACATTAATGCCATTAGACCAGCCAAAAGCATCTTCTATTTCTGCAATAACAGCTTTGCTATCCTTCCTCTTTGTGATTTCCCATGCATTTAACAATTCGCAACTGACCCTCACCAGAAACATGCTTCCCTGTGCTTGCACCATAGAACCCAACATGGATCATTCCCAGTGTGGTGAGTTTAAATTGTCCCATATCCAACCCTCTGCATAATATTGCGCCTATGATATATTGATAAGATTTCCATGACACAATAGCAAAGCACATATATTCTCATGGTGATATTCTAGAGTTTTAATGTGAATCTTACTAACTTGGGCTTGGCCAATTTGGTTCAGCATTTGACTCAACTCCTGCCATGCCACATCTGCTCCATTTTTATTATTAAGCTTTATTGATCAGCAACCTTCTTCTGAGACTCTTTCCAGTTTGGACCTGTTCTCTTCTAAATGAGTTGCACTTGGCCCATTAAATCAAAATACAGACCCATAAACTCTCTTGCCCTCACTTCTGTTTGTGGTACATTCGGGAAGCTTCCACCGGAAGGACATGGTGCCTTCATTTCTGTCTTCCGCACCTCAGATTGATTTGCTGTTAGAGGCGGGTCGCTGGTTACTTTTCAAAAGTTACTTTTCTATAAGCGCTTAAATAAGTTGTTTACCCAAACGGGATCAGAAGCAAGCTTCAGATCAACCATATTCCTTTCATTGATCAGCTTGCTTATCTACTTACTAAGGCCCTATCCACCTCAAGATTGAGTTTGGCTACAAAATAAATGAAATGTGAACAACTCAAACAAGATGAAGCTTGAATAATGAACAAAAGAGATCAGCACAGCTGAATCACCTCAGCCTCCATCCTCAGTTTCAGACTTTCAGAGGACATGTTAGAGAGTATCAGTAAAGCTACCAGTTCACTATACACGTGTCCAACTGATTCTGTTATAGGGAACCAGCTTCAGTTACAATTAGTTAGCTATGGCATAACTACTGTGTGACAAACTCTCTTCTATAAAAGCACATGATGAACTGGCACAAATCATAATGAGAATAACATCATTTTCAGACACAATTCTCCCCAACTATATCTTCTCTTTCTCTCTGTTTCTCTCATTTTCTCAAACCTCCACTTGTATTGGTTTCTGTCCATACTCTGATTCCCAATGGAAAGGAAGGGTTAAACAAGGCAATATATAGAAAATACCCAAAGCAAGCCTAGCAAAAGGAATTTCCCTTTAAAGTACAAGCATTCCTCTAGGGAAAAAGAAATGACTCCAAGGTATAGCAAATGGGGAACACTGCAAGACACTCCACTCTCCATGAGAGAGCCAAATCCACTGATTCTTGTTACCAAAGAATACCATAGCCAAACTTTCCATGTATGGATAGATAAATGATTACGTAATACATATAGCATAATAGTAGCAAAGGGGAACTAGGGAAAAAATAGATAAGCTAATAAAGAGAAATATCGATATTTAGGGAAGAAAAATCAATCAACTACAAAATATGATAATGACATAACAGAAAGGCAGTTATCTGTGTTATATGATACTATAGATAAACAACCACCAGCCCAAATTACGTATCAAGATGAAGAACAAATAACACAAAGCTAATATTTTACCTGGGCCATTCGCACTAAGGAATCATACACAGCAGTGTCTCCATGAGGGTGGAATTTTCCCAATACCTAAAATAATAGCATCATATAGTAGCATATCAAACAATGAATATGACAATGCATACTACACCGTCCAAGCATACTTTTAGCCGAATGCATTGGGCACTTCATTTATATTAAGACTTTAACATCTCTAGCAAGATATTAACCTCTCCAACAACTCTTGCACATTTCTTGAACGGCTTTTTGGATGAAAGGCCAAGCTCATGCATTGCAAATCTGCATTCAAAACATTAGACTGTTTTGCAATCACATCTCAAAAAGAATTGTCAAATTTCACCAACTCAAAAGTTGAAGCCGTTAGGCAATTTGTTTTAAAGGACTAGTTATTTGCACTCCAACCAGACTATTAAGAATACACATTGCCAACTACTTTTGATTATAACTTCTCAAGGGCTTATTATTTTGGTACTTCTGAAATTACATTTATCACAATGGGGTTTGAACCTATGACCACATGCATAATCATACTACCCAAATCTCTCTCCACTAGACCAATTATTGTGGCTTTTCTTAAGGGCTTATTTGATTTATGTTTTTATTTTTTGCTTTCAGTTTTAATTACAAAAATGCTACCTTATTTTCAATATGTTTCTTGTTTTCAAGATTTTGGGAAGAAACTAGTAGAGACAAAAATTGAAAACAGGAAACAGGATTTTCTTGTTTTAAATATTTCCTTTACAAAATCATGAAAACAAAAAAACATATGGAGAACAAAGTGGCATTTTTTAATTTAAAACTAACAACAAGAAAGGAAAACAAAAACTAAGCAGACTCTCAATATTCAAATAAGCACTAATAAATATTTTTATTTGTCTATTCACATTTAATTGAGGGAAATTTACAAAGTTACAATCCAAAGTAGTTATTGGCACTTGACAATAGACAATTGGGAGAATAGCAATACCCTAGATCGTGTTATTGCCAGACTGCAAACTATAAAGTGACCATCAGAAAAACTTCATAAAATTAATGAGACAAGGAATGATAGCTTAAAACTTAAAACTAAACATGCAGGACAGCAAACATTAATATAACTCATCAGCCAATGCAACCAAAGAGGGTTTTGATTATGAAATTCAAGACGTGTGTAACCAAGGCCCTCTTCAATTAATATATTGATTTGCATAACAATAACACCATCACATCAGCAAAATGTTTTTAAAAAAATAAAAAAAAACTTCTTCTGTTAAAAAAAAAAAAAAAAGACAAAAACCGTCAACCAACAATTCACACAAAAAAGTCCTTTTGGCTATCAAACAAAATGACAAAAGCCAACAATTTACATGATAAAGCTACTCACGATAAAGCAGAATAATATCAGAACTAAGTTCTAACATAACAAAGTCAAACTGACATATTATACATGAATGCAAGACACCAATTCGATACTAAGCTCCAACAATATGATAAAAAGATCGGGAAAAAAGGCAAATTTCGCCCAAGTAGGGTATGAGGGAAATAACAAGTGAAAAAATCAAATCTTAAAGTTGTCCCATGTTTTCTGAATTAAGGGAAACAGAGAAGAAGAAAGAAAACCACGAATGAGAAGATTTTTTGTTTTCCGGTGACCTTCAAACAACGAAGAAGAAAAACTTACCAAAAAAAAAAGAAAAAAAAAAAAGCTTTAGTCCACAAGTGTTTTAAATTTCTCGAACAGAGAAATCAAGAGAGAATACTAACAGAATCCTTCTGTGGACCGGCTTCAACCCGTCACGGACGTCCGGCAAGGCGCGACCAAGAAGTACGGACATAGCATACGCCATGTAAGCCTCGGTAGCCTCTCTGTGAAGCTCCGTCATCACAACCCTCCCATCGCTCCGACTGTCCTTCACCATCACGCTCCCATTTCCGTCTTCCGCCTGCACGTCCCGGCGTCTAGCTTGGACCGCCGCCGCTGGCCGCCGCGACACCCGTCGGGAGGAGACGGAGAGGAATCGGAGCTCCGAGGAGGTCCGGCGGAGCCAAGGGAGACGCGCGGGGGCGAAGGGGGGGAGTCTGAGGATTGAGGAGATTCTGAGCGCGGAGGGAAATGCCATGGAACAGGAGGAGGAGGACCTGCGGAGAAGGTTTGGGTTTTGGACGGAAGAAGGTTTCATAGGGTTGTCATTGGATACTGTGCGGGTTAGTGGCTTTTACTTTTGAGGGATTTTGGGTGCGAGGCAAAGAGGGAACTTGTGAAACGGCTATTGCCCTAAAACCCTTTCATGCAATGGGGTTTCCGTGTGTTCTTGCGCGCCAAGTCGTGTGGATTTGGATGATAAGTATTCCTAATTAATTGTTGATTCATTCGTCTTCTTATATTTAATCTTGGCTTTTGATGATGAATAATTCATGATTGTGATGATTGAAGATTGAGTAACATGTGCTTCTAGTTTTTCTATGTCTTAATTATAGTCATTCTTTATGAAGTTCAGTGTTATTTTCTGATGATCATTTCTTTGGTTTCTTGATTCTGTTGCGCTAAGCTTGGTTTCTTTATGTACAAAAGCATATTTTACTTGATATAATTTATACTTTATCTAAGTTTATCCTCTTCCCACGAGATAAAAATATGTTTGCATATGCAAAGTGAAATAATTTTCGCTTAAGTTCAATAGTACACTTCGAAAACACCTTTTAAGTTTAGTCAAGAAACTCAAGGTGGTCATTAGTCATTCTTCAAAGTATTTTCCTTAAATTGGATTTGTTATCATTCAAAATAATAAAGCCCATACTTTCTGAAGAGTTCTGGAGTTTACACACATATCATACTACTCAACATCATACAAACCATATAATGCTAAATCACAACTTAAACATTTTGGTCTCAATATCAACACCAAAATTTTTCACTTAACACATACGATAAAGGGCTACTTATAACAATTTGTATCTCAACTCGTCTTGACTCTTAACTAATCTTGTCACGTCTGGACACTACGTATCGTCATCCCCAGCGGGGCAATAGTGAGTAATAGCCAACTTTTGAGGATTGAATTCATTCCTATACATAATCATTGGATTTACTTTCTCCATTTCTGATACAAACCTATTCCTAGCCAGGTTTACTTTCCTCGACTCAATTCAGGGGTAGTCAGGTTTATTTTCCCTCGACAAACTGGATTTAATTTCTCCAGCCCAAGACATAGAATCTCATGTTTTTCTTAGTAGTTAGGTTTACTTTCCCCAACAAACTAAATGTACTTTCTCCAACCCAAGAAATATAATCTCATTAATAACTTCACATGGTCAATTATTGATATTCAAGTACTCATGTCATATTAGTACCAAATGCCATTATTTCATCAATTCAAATCATCAATTCGTAGCACAAATTATTCTATATTTCAAACCATCAATTCCAAGGCTATAAAAATTCATCATAACACCTCAATGTGTCCCTAAGGCCCTATGAAAATTTCAAAGAAAAAAAGTTCTCTAACTATGTTAAAAAAATTCTACAAATTTTGTGACCACCTAATCTTAGCTCAGAACTGAAATCTCATAATTTTTAACCCTATCAAATGATTGAATCAATTAAGAATAAAAATCATGTTGAACTTCAAGATACTTCCAACACCCTGTAAAAATTTCAAAGGAAAAATCAATCATTTGCTATGGTGAAAAAATTAAACAAATTCTCAGCTTCAAGACTAGAAATTTAGACAGCACAAATATAGTTTTGGTTCATGATTTTTTTTTCAAGCAGTAAGAGTCCAAAACAAAGCTCAAGAAAATTTGTGGAACTAGCCTAAGATGTTAGCTTCAACATATGTTTTTTCTAGCTCATAAAATACCTACAACACCCTCAAAATATTCATGATCCTTCCCTGCCTGTAAGAAATTCCAACAAGGTAGTCCAATGCTTCTTTAACAAAATATGATTTTTCCACCGCACAACACTATCCCACCTATGCAAATACATCAATATCTATGGATAAACTCATATTAGAACTATAATTTACTATTTTAAAAAAACCAAAAATCTGCCCAAAATAGAATTTAAAGAAACAAGACACAACAACCCTACTTTTAAAAACTAATGGATCTTGGCTTCAAGGATGCTCCAAGATTACTTCCTTTCACTTCAAGACCTCTAAACTAACACCAAACCCTTCCTTTTATAGCAGTTTTTGAACTCTCAAAGGAAAAAAAAAAAGTTGATGGATTCAAATTCTAATTAGTTTTTTTGTAGATGGAGATGAGTAGAATAAGTTTTGTAAAGGAAGTTTATGGTTTTAGTAACTTTGAGCAACTGTTTTGGTGGTTTGAAATAAGTATTTGAGCTCTTGAGAAGATGAAAATGGTGGATGTTTACTCTTGTAATGGCCAAGAATGCAAAGTGGAGAGATAAGGTTAGTATTCTATGCATAGGACCCTTAACACATAGAATAGGTGTTTCTGACACTGCTATAGTAGTCCAAGACTGCTGTAGATATGGAAAAGAGCAAGGCGTGATCCTTGCCTCATTGATGTCTTTGATAACTGCTATAGCGATCTAGAACCGCTGTAGCGGTAAGTACATGGGCAGGAGGAATTTCTAAGACTCTGTCAACTATTATAGCGGTCATATGTTGGCAAGGAAGGGGTTCTTGACACCCCTCACTGCTATAGCGGTGTCCTTGGTGCGTGAATAGTGTCAAAACGATATCATTCCATTTAATGAGACCCTACCCCCTTTATATATCCCAAACTTGGGATTTCTTTCCTATTTCCAAATCCCTAACATTTCCAAACACATTTTCTCTCTTTTCTCTCAATCCAACCCCAAATCTTCATCCTCCAAAGATCCAAGGTAAGGTTTTTGTTGGTTTTTGTTATCTTCTTCCTCTCTGTAACACCCTAAATCTTAACCCAAGACTACTAGTATGTACTTAGGTTAATCTTTAGAATATTACCTCTTGGTCTCATCTTTCACTTAAAAAATACTTAACGGAAATATGGGTAAAATTTTTCTTTTTGGAATTTAAAATCAAAGTAAGAGCCACACACGAATCTTTAAGAGGAAGCATAGCAAAACATATAAGCAAAGCATAAAGAAGCACATCATATCATGGAGACATCAACTGAAACGTAGATATATATATATATATATACTGTGCCTACCCAAAGGGCAGGACTGTTCAATACATCGGGAAGCGGAATACAACTGAAATGCAATACAAGGAAATCATAAAAAGTAAATACAAGAGAAACAACACCTATACCCATGTGCGCCTAGAGCAGACAACCTCATATACAAAATAAGGTTTGTCCTCAACTATGTGGCGTGTGTGCACTAACTACTACCCCTCCTATATCTACTCCTGCTGGTCCGAGTACTGTGGGGTCGAGTCGATCCACTGACGAATCTCGGCGGGAGTGGTCGAGCACATCATCGGGGCATGTCCACCGCGGCGAGGGCGCATAGATGGCCGACGAGCCAACCTCTGCTGGACTACCGTCTCCTCACTCCCAGCCCTCATCGGTGGGGGAGCGGGACTGGAGCTCCAACTGTACATGTGGGATGGCGGGTCCTCGGATGGGTCCGTCTCCGAGTACTGGGGGCACGGCACATACTCGGGGTACTCGCGTACTGCTGATGTCTTGGGCTCCATGCGGAGGATCTGCTCATCGCGTGATCTCGCTCGCTCAAAAATCCCGTTAAGACGGTAAGGAGCAGTCGGGGTGAAGCGGTAACTCGGGACGGGGTGCGCAAAGGGTCGTCCCATGAACATAAATACTCTGACAGTGCAGCGACCCTCAAAATGGTATGACCCGAGTGCTGGGTTATGGTGCAGCTCTTATACCGGGGTGTCGATGAAGAGTACGAATGTCGCCATCTGAAGATATGACGGAAGAAAAGAGAGAGGGAATGAGAATCTTTCTAAAAGAATTCTCAGTAGGGTTATCCCTACCTAGGTGACATCGTCACATCCTCAGGAACCTTAGGTTTATTTCTAAAGGGTGTACATGCATATAAATTCCTTTTAAGTTATTTTTCCAAAGTGTTATTTATCCAAGGTCCATCATATTTTACAATGCGTCTTATAACTAAGCCTAAAATATACTAATGATATGAATGCATCATAAAGGTAAACTAAACAATAGAATATCTAAGAGTCATTATGACATTGGCATAAGTATAATATATGTGACATTGTAACTTTAAGTTTTATCTCATGGGGCCGCCCTAAAACATCTCTAGATTATGAGCTCATACCTTAACTAGTCGTCACTAGTTCTTACTTATCCTATGATAAGCGTAACATATACATAATCCCGACTTAATAGTGCGGGCTAGGGGGCAATTTAAGGATCACCTCTCTTAGGGTCATTTCCTCTTTGAAACGCTCTACTAGCAACTAGTGCATCGTAGTATTGTCCGCTTTGGCAAGCTCTATGTCAATACCCTCACAAATTTGTTTTCTTGGGGGTGCTCGGCTAAACCGGTGTCACCCAAGAAGGCGTCTCAGTGTTGTGTCACATTTAAATTCTCATAAAGTGTTAATTCATAGATACATCATTATTCATTACATAAATCATTTCATGAAACTTTCTTCATAGTGCATACATAAAACCATAGCATATACATTATCACATAATCACACCTTAGACAATCATTCATACAAACTCCCAAACTTGTTATGTTATAAACTTATAGTATGTTATGCTTTGGTTCCTTTGAGTCTTAAACTTGTAAACTAATCGTTCTAGTATTATTCTTAACCTCTTACACACCTATAGGTTCACAACTAATAAGTGTTACTAATTTTTATGCTCAAGGACTTATCCAAACAGCACTATGCAGATTTGGACAGCTTATATTTGTGTGATTACGGGGTTCTAGATATTACGGTTTAGACCCTTAGAGTCCTTAACTCACATTCTAAGTTATCGATCATCAAAACCTAGTCTCTTGGGAACCTATAAGGTTATAACTAAGTAATTCTCACCTCACACTATGGTCAAGAACATCTCTAAACCTCAAGGATGCAGAATTTGAAATCCTAACTTTACGGGTACCTAGAAGTCACAACAATGACCCTTTCTAAGTTTAGTTTGCTCCTATGGCTTCAAGATTAAGTCCTAAACCAATTATGAGTCATTCCTACATATTTAAACTAATTTAAAACCATGTTTATTAAGTCTAAACCTTGCTGGACAGAATCCAGAAAATTACATAATTAAAGGATCTAAAATTCTCAAATCAATTCTTTTCTAGTTCCTAACTTATCCTATCTTTCACATATGAGTTTTAACATTATTTTTACTCAAACATAGGCACATTATCATCATCAAAACAGCACATACAGTGGCAACAAAGAGCAAGGAAAGAACCGAAAATATACTTCTCCATAAAAGGCATAAATCATAAAAGAAAGACTAGCAAGACAACTCTAAAACTCTAAACTTAGCAAATGCTTCAAGGTGCAACAAGGCTATCACAAGCATCCTATTTATAGAAAAACAAAACCATGGAGCTCATCAAAGGGAGGGTGCTGGCTGTAGCTTTGAAGGACAAAGGGAGAGAAAAATATCTCTTTGATTGTGTCATAGAAGCATGGTTTGAAGTATGGAAGCTATGCTACAAAGTATGGTTTGATGTGAGTTAATTTCCTATCAAATTTTTATGAAATTAGGCTTCTAGAAACTTGGCATGGCTGGAACTTTTCCAGCCACAAATAAATGGGAAAAATGGGTTGTTTTAATTATTTATTCATGTGGAAATTCAAGCTTGATTGAAAGTTATGATAAGGTATAGTGTATGTGACTTAAGGTATAGCGAATATTCTTAAGGAAATATGGGTGTAGGTTAGTTTGAGTGGCAACCCACATACATAACCTTTGTAACCTTGATCCGTTAGTGATTAGAGTAAGACATAGCTTGGAGAGGCTAAGGTAAAACTACTTGCAACGTGATAGCAAAGGTATTTACTTATCACGATTCAAGTTGGAGAGACTGGTTCAAGACTGCTTATAAAGTGGCAGTGGAAGTTGTTTGCAGGTCACGGTTCATCTTGGAGAGGCTAGTTCATAACTACCCAGTTCAACTTGGAGAGGCTGGTTTAGAACAACTCGGCTCATCTTGGAGATGCTGGTTCAGAACTACTCGGTTAGTGACAGTTGGGGCTGTCCACTATGCACTGTGAGAGCTTGGGAAGGCTAATATAAAGACTATCCATTTTACTTTGTTAGGTTGAGAAAGTTGTTGTTAGTGAAATCTCAACATGTGTTGAGTACTGGATGTAGGAAGGTTGGCTAAACTAGTACGAAAATACTTGTGTTCATTCTCTCTTCCCTGATCTCTTAATTTCATGTTATGCACTTTATGTTAATAAATTGATTAAGCTCCATTAAAGTTGCATGATAATTATTAAGCTTTAAAAATCTACTTTATGAAACATCTAACCACTATTTCGCTGCACTTCAAGCTTTTTGCTTGATAGTATCTTTTGTGTTAAATGTTTCAAATAAGGAAGAAGGCTTTTGAAAGCATGATTCAACCCCCCTTCACGTGCATATACATACATATATGTATGTATGTATAAGAACAATAGCTACGAGTATTCACTACAAAACTATAGAAATTCCAATTTAGTTTTTCTTGTAGCAGCTTCATTGTCTCTGGAATCAACCGGTAGATGACATAGAAACACAAACACATGGGTGAGAATTATAAAATTCTCAATAGGGCATTTCTGCAAATACATACTCGTAATGTCATTGTCATTGTCCCAGCCACTTCAGTTTATTAAGAAAAAGATGATCATACATTAAATAATAACGGTTCATTTTCAAAGTTCCAAATCATACTTTCGAAGTCGGCTACTTTTAAAGGAAATGAATCACTTAGTACACATTCACAATAAGCTCATAATCATAGTAAATAATATTAAACAAAATGATCCTTATGTTATAAATATTTATATGCCCAATGTCGTGAAATTATCTTTAATTGCCCTTGTTAAATCGAAAAGGATCTCATCTCTCTCTATATGCTCTCCACAAGTTGAAAGGATCCCATCTCTCTTTATATGCCCTTGACAAGTCGAGGAGGATCTTATCTCTCTTTATATGGCCTCGACAAGTCAGAGATGATCTCGTGTGTATTTATTTTCCCTCGACAAGTCAAAGAGGATCTCAGGTTTCTTTATTTGCCTTTGACAAGTTAAGAGGATCTCATTTTGTTATGTATGGTTATAAAACTTAATTTAGGGTATCTTTTCTTTTATTTTTCCAATTGCATGCATAAAAAACATATAGGCATTCATTCACAATGTGAATTTATGCCTCAAACCAATCCTTAAAGTCATTAGTATGCTTTCATATACAATAGACTTGAACAAAACGTCATTATGTTACCTATATAATGCATTAGCACCCATACAACACATTGACAAATTTTACACCTTGGTAGTACAATTTAATTTGCACATCAAACAACCAATTCAAGGGCTATAAAAATTCCTTATGACACGTCAATGTGTCCTTAAGCTCCTGTAAAAATTTCAGATCAAGAAATATTCTTTAACTATATTAACAAAATTCTACAAATTTGGTGGTCAGAGGCCACTTAACCTCATCTCAGAACAGGAATTTCATAATTTTTAACCCAACCAAATGATTCAATCAACACAAGATAAAAATCATGGTTCAACTTTAAGATCTTTCTAACTCCCTGTAAAATTTTCAACAAAAAAAAAAATCAATAATTTCCTATGGTAACAAAATTAGCTAAATTAACATCTTCTAATCCAACAATGCAGGCAACACATGTATCATTTTGGTTCATGATTTTTTTTAAGCAGTATAACCCAAAATCAGAGCATAAGAAAATTCGTGTAACTAGCCTAAAATGTTAGCTTCAACAATTATTTTTTCTAGCTCATAAAAATATCTACAATATAGTTAGAAAAATCGAAATTATCTGCTGCCTGGGATGAAATCGAAATTCTAGCAAACTAATCAAAACTTCTTTTGACAAAAATGATTTTCTAACGTCATCCAAATACTCCACCAATTCAAACACATGAATATATATCTATTATCAACCAATACAACTAGAATTTCCAGCTAAACCAATAAAAAAAAATTAAAAATTAAAAATAAATTTTGAAAGAGAATGATATCTAAGGTAAAAAAAATTGGAATTTCAATCGGTTAGTTTTGTAGGTTATGATGAGTAGTAGAAATTTAATGAATGAAGTTTGAGGTTTTGGTAAGTGTAGGTTATGATTTTGGGAAATTGAAATCAAGTTGAAGCTCTTTGAAGAACAAAAATGGAGGCTGGTTTTTGCTTTCTTTGGCTAGCCGAGAATTGCATTTAGTGGAATGATAAGGTTCGGTGTATTGAATTTATCCTAAGTTAGACTATTATTTAATATAAATGCTTAATTCTTTCAAAAAGAAAACTAGATGATTGGCTAGGATTTGATCTTGTAATTCAAGATTAAATCCTAACCCTATACTTGGCTTTAAAGGATAAACATTATCCTTTTACAAAGATTAAACTATCTGTCGATGTTAAAAATCACACACTGAAATTTTACTGAACAGGTAAAATGTCATACTTGGGTAATCAAATATTGCCCGAAAATTAATTCTATATATAAATCTTTATTCCTATCTGTTTCTAATCTTAATCCTATAATTTCTCAATTATGGGCATCTCTGAGCCCTAATTCTAGGATTCCGGCTGTCCCGACGGGCCCATGTAGGTCACTATTCATATTTTTTTTTTATACCTCTGTTGGATTGTCCTCATTATTGCTATGCCTGTCGGATTTTTGAAATTATGACTAATAAAACTCAAATTAATTTTTGAAGGTGGGAGTACTATCTGGACATCTTTGATAGGGTATGTCTAGGAATGGTAACCGCCTTCTATGCTTTTTGGGGAAGAAACTAGAATACTATCAAAGCCATGATCAAGGACACTTAGATGGAAATTGAGCTATCTGACCTGTCAACAGTGGTTAGGGCATTATCTGTTGAAGTAAATTACGTAACTCATGAGGGATAGTTCAAATCACTTGGAGTAAGTGAAGAAGACGTTTCAAAATGCCTCATTGACTGAACAAAGTATTACCTGAGTGACATTACAACATCCTTGCTCAAGTCACAAGTAAGAAATGTTTTCACTATTGTACAATTTACCATTCTTCCCAAGCGAGGAAGCATTGATGTTCTTTTGGGGGTGGATAGTATGCTACTCTTCTGTCTTTTAACCAAAAGCAAAGTAAACTTGTCAGGATTAATAATGGACTACATGCTGAGTGTTGTTTCAAAGGAAAAAAGAAGAACCGCTAGAGTTCCCTATGGGATGTTGTTGACTAGGATCTTTCAACATGAAAATACCCTCTGGTTGAAGAGTGGTTTAAATATCCTACCAGCATAGACTTCACTATTAACTCTTTCAGAACAATAAAAAAGTCCCATCCCATACCCATGAAAACAAGTTCCAAAAAGACTAGCTCCCTAATTAAGGAAACTAATAGTTCCCTTACTAAGGAAAAGAAAAGGACATTGCAGAAAAAGAAAGAGAGAAAAAGAAAGAGTGCTTCATTTGAAACCAGCCTTGAGATAGAAGATCAGGAATTTGAAAAAACTGTCTCTCAAGAATCTCTTCTAAAGACAAAGAGGAACGAAAAGGAAAAAAAGAACAAAATGTAGAAATCAACAAAAGTCCTACAATCAACCAAATCCTCTGAGGCTGAGCTTGAGAGCTCAGAAAATGATCTATCACAAGGTAAACTTGACAAGCTACTTGTTCGAAGGAAAGTCACTAAGTCAAATCCTAAAAATTTCCTTAAAGGAATAAGCAAAGCAGCACTCATTCTGAGATATATGAGTGATGCCACACAAACAAGAATTGAAGATAAAGACTCTAACTCTTCAGAAGATGAAGAAGAGGAAGAGAGAATTCTTAAAGAACAAAAAATCCTTCAAGAAAAGAGATGGCTAGAAGAAGCCAAGAAACTGCAACATGCTAAAGGTATTCAAAGGTCAAGCACTTGAAGAAGAAGATCCTCCTCACTATGTCCTTTTGTTGTAATTGAAGAATGTTCAACAAGGCGTATGAGTGAGCAATTTGGATACACCTTTTTTCCCATCTTAGCCGCACTTCCCAGAGATACAGAAGCAATATTCATTTCTGAGCCAACACTTGCTTCCACAAAAGCAATAATCCCTCAGCCAAAGGTAACCTCCCTAGGTGAAAATGATGACTTCATGACAATTAGTCAATTAATGGAATCAATGGCTAAATCTACTGCATTAGAATCTAAGCCTGAGGAGGAAGGAGTAGATGAGCTGAATTTCTTAGTCAATGAGCTCTTCTTGATTATAGAACTAATTCGTGAAGAGTTAACTATTGAGGAGCCAGCTAAGGGAACTTATGAAGAAAAATCTTCTATGATTCTAATAGTACCTCAACCTCCCTCTTCCATTCGCATTACCTTACTAGAAAAAGAAGAAGAAGATAGATCATCAGAAACTGGGAATGTCCTTAGTAAAGAAGCTACAGTCTCGATCTCTGATCATACACTTGAAGGTGTTATCATCTCTACTTATGACCTTATCGCTGCTCCTGCTACACAAAATGCGAACATTCCATCCTTTACACTTTCAGCCATTACACAAATGGAAATGGAGGCATAATCGCCAAAGTCTGGGGACACTGTATCCTTTAATATCCCTGAGCCCTCTCCAAGAGTTGGTTTAGCCTTAGCATCTATCAACTTACCTCCTCTAGCATCAACTGAGTCTACCTCAAGCCATTAGTTCAATTAGATTATATTACGACATCTAAGAGAGATTGCCTCGTGACAAGATAAACTTGAGGCAACAATTATAGAGCAAGGTGCCCAGCTTATGCAAAATGAAGAATTACAACTTCAGATTCTTTAGATCAACAAGAACTAAGACACCAAGGTTGAAGATGATGCTCCTGACATCCTGCACAACTTCCTTTTTTATGATGCCAAAAGGGGAAGAAAGAATATGAAGGAAATATGTGCTTAGGAACTTAGGAGGAGAGTGTGGAATTCAGGGGGAAACAATGCTGAGGGGAAGCCCAAAATTTTTATTTAGCATGCTACACAGTTTTTTTTAACTGAAAACTTAATTATGGTTCAACTATTTCTTCTTATAACTTGACAATTTTTTTGAGTTATATATAATTTGTTACAGCCGTTTACCTATTGTGCCCATGCTTAAGTCTTTTATCTAAGTCCTTTTATGCTATGATACATAAATGGTTGTCCCTAAGCTCTGATACAGATCAATGCCTAACTATCATGCTTAACTAATTATTTATTATGACTTGCTTATGTATGCTTTTGATCTCTTAAATGCTTGCTCTGAACTGATTAATCATTAACATGCTAGAGAAATTAGCACATATTTGTATTCATGATTAACTTTAGTAAGTATCCTTAAGAAGTACAAATTTTTTCTAATAGTATATGGACACTTGAACTCTATTGATGTGCTTAGATATGTATAAGACTGCATGAAATGCCTATAATTATAAAACACATTATTAACATTATTATTGATATATGTATGAGATGCTCTATTTAATCTGATCAAACATAGTTGTAAATAGTTTTTGAGGAATTTCAGAAACCTGCTTTTAAAATGTCTCTACTTCAACTATGATCAGTAAGTTGATCTCAGAATCATCTTGAGTCTGCTGAGCTTAAAGGCCTAACAATGTATTATATTCTAATTCAATATGTATCAGTGAGCCAAAACTCATAGTTTGCATAAACACATATCAATCTTGAGAAAAAGTTTTCGAATATTGTTTCATCATCTGATACTTATAAAAGTTTTTAAGCTCATGAAAATAAGCTCATTAGTACTTAATACTTTGATAACACTTGGTTGGATCCCTAATTGAGCTTCATAAACTTCGCCTTGTAATATATTAATATCATTTATATCAAGGTTTCTTTCAGCATCAGATAGTACATTGGTATCACTTAAGCTTTTCTCATGACATGCTCGAAAAGGTTTATCATACATATATATCTTTAGGCATTAGTTTTAGAAAAAGGAGTTTTGCAAAAGAAAGTGCTAAATAAGATTTTTAATCAACAAAAAATATCACAAGTATTACTTCTTTATTTATTTAAGCACACTTGAATTTTAAAAAGTCATTTTTATTACAAGATTCAAGCTGATTGGTATAATTGAACTAAAAACGATGACATTTACTTTAGTATCTTTGTGATACAATTTCAAGAAGCATTCTGATTTAGATCAGAAAATATCATCATAAACCAAACAACTCTGATTTGAGTTAAATCAAGGCTTCAAAATTTTCTTGAACATATCCAATCATGCCTTAAGAAAAGAATTTACTAAGATTTAAGAATCATGATGTCTTGAAAGAAAATGCACTTATCATAATATATTCTGTTTTATGTCTTTCAACATATCTTTAAAAGATTTTCTTTAAATTGGTTTATCATCATAAAAAAAGGGAGATTGTAAGCTCTAGAACCCTTTAGAAAGTATGAGCTTTATTGTTTTTAATTATAACAAAGCCAATTTAAAGAAAATATTTTGAAGAACAACTAATGGCTACCTTGAGTTTCTTAATTAAGCTTAACAGGTAAATTCTAAAATGCATTATATAGACTAAAGCGAAAATAATTTCATATTGCATGTGCAAACATGTTTTATCTTGTGGGAGAGAATGACCTTAAACGAAGTGAATATTATATCATGTAAAGAAAGCTTACATGCATTAAGGAATGAAGCATATCAGTACAAGAACTGGGAACCCAAGGAAATGGTCTTTAGAAAGTAACACGAGACTTCAGAAAGTACACTAAAGAGGAGGAAATTATGTCAACCCTGAAAGTAACATGTTACTTAGTCGACAATGATCACAATTGCAAATTTATCAGCATAGAAAAACCAAGATTGAAGACTGGAAGATCGAAGAATGATTGAGGGATTGATTACGCATGTCACAAAGCTCACTTATTTATGGAGCACAGAACGCTACATGTAGCGCCCCGATTTTCTGTCTAAACAAAAATGACCAAAATGCCCCTAGGTCATATTCAGCCCGAAATTCAAGGAAAGCCGATCCGGCAGTTCTCGGAGGGCCAACTCAATGTTTGAAGGGGATTAGATGACTTTCGAGTGGTTTCGGAATCAAAAATCTAATTTTATGAGGTTTCGGATCAAAATGACCAAAATACCCCTATAGCATTTTTACTCGGGTATAAGTGCTGGATGAGCTAGAAACTCCTCCAGATGGTTTTAAATGATGTTTTCATATATTTTGCAACATTTGTTTATGTCCCGGTGGTCCCGGACAGTTTTTGTGCAAAATTACAATTTTGCCCCTAGCATAGTGTTTTTAAGCTTAATGATGTAATTATGCAAACCTAAGCAATATTAGGCTCTAATCGAAGGTTAATTAATTTTCATAATTAATCTAGAGTCAAAATAATTTATTAAAGTTAATTAGAACCTAAAATTGATTAGATTAAACCTAAAACTCTTTTTTAAAATTCAAGATTCCTAGTCATGGAATCTAGAATAGTGTTTTCCCTCTCCAATTCCTTCAATTAAGGAATTGTGTCTACATTGTTTATGCATAAAATGAATTTAAATCTCTCTAATGATGTATGAATACTCCTTAATCATGTCATGAGATTCCTAATTACATTCTCAGTTACCTAAACACTTGATTAACAGTTCCTAATCTTAAATCTAACCTAATACACACCTAAACACATCATTAGCATATAATTAGAAGAACAAATCTCTCCCCCGTGGCTTGAAGAACCACATGGCCACTCCTCCCTCATTTTCCACATGTTGAATTTATTTTTCACTCCATGGCCATGCTTGCACCATGCTTACACCTTACTTTGAGCCATGCTTTGCACCATACTCACCATACTTCAAACCATTCCTCAAAAATCAAAACTTCTCACCTCATGGAACATAAGGAAGCCACGCAGTTACCCCACTCCATGAGCCCTCATTATTTTGATTTTCTATAAATAGCTACCTTGGATGAACTTGAATCACTTTTGTTCATTTGCTAAGTTCAAAGTTTCAAGCATTCTTGCAAGTTCTTCCTTTTTCTCTCAAGTTTTCAAGGGCTTTTCTTCATTTTCATCTTCTTCATCTTCTCTTTGGATCACAACCTCAAACCACCACACCACCACCTTGAATCATCATCTAAACACATAAGCTCTCACCCTCAAACACAAATCCACACAAAAACTCATTCCTTTCCTTTTCCCCACCAAGGTCGAATTATCATCATCTCCTAGAGAAGATTTTTGTCTTCTCATTTGCAAGCAAAGACCAAGTTTTCTTCCTTCAAGATTTCATTGGTAGGGAGTTGTTCTTACATTATTCTTTTATTAAAAAATGCTTTGTTCTTGAAAGAAAATGTTGATCTCATGAGTTTTCTTTGCTATTTATTTTTGATTTCCTCTTGGTGTTTCCTTTTCAGTTTTGGCCTTCAAGGCCCAAGTTTGATCTTATGATAGCTTGATGATGAGTGTCTCTGTAACGCCCCGATTTTTTATCTAAGCGAAAATGACCAAAATGCCCCTGAGGTCATTTTCGACCCGGAATTCTAGGAAAGCCGGTCTGGCAACCCTCGAAGGGCTAACTCAATGTTTGAAGGAGATTAGTTGACTTGTGAATCTTTCCAGGAGCGAAAAGCTCGTTTTCTGAGGTTTTGGGTCAAAATGACAAAAATACCCCTGTTATGTTTGACACGGGTACAAGTGTCGGATGAGCTCGAAACTTCTCCATATGGTTTTAAAAGGTGTTTT
Source organism: Dalbergia cultrata (assembly GCA_031216105.1). NCBI lineage: Eukaryota > Viridiplantae > Streptophyta > Magnoliopsida > Fabales > Fabaceae > Dalbergia > Dalbergia cultrata. Next base: position 36,856,325 of record CM062344.1, on the reverse strand, counting down.
TACATATTCTGTGACCTCAGTTTTAGTCCTGGTGGTCCTGGGCAGTTTTTGTGCAAAATTATGATTTTACCCTTAAGCATTGTGTTTTTAAGCTTAATCGCATGATTAAGCAAACCTAAACAATATTAGGTCCTAATCTAAGATTAATTAATTTTCATAATTAATCTAGAGTCAAAATAATTTATTAGAGTTAATTAGAACCTAAGATTGCTTAATTTAAACTCAAATCTTATTTTAAATTCAAGATTCCTAGTCATGGAATCTTGAATAGTGTTTTCTCTCGCCAATTTCTTAAATCATGGAATTGTGTTCACAATTGTTTATTCATAAAATGAGTTTAATTTCCTCTAACTATGTATGAGCACTCCTTAACCATGTCATAAAATTCCTAATTACATTCCTAGTTACCTAAACACTTGCTTAGTGACTCCTAACCTCAAACCTAACCTAATACACACCTAAACGCATGATTACAACACAATTAAACAAAAGAAACCTCTCCCCTCTCTTCTAGAAGTCCACGGCCACACCCCCCTCCATGCCTCAAATATTTGAAATTCAAATGCATTTTCAAGTCCACACTAAGCCATGCTTAGACCATATTTTGCATCATACTTGTCATATCTTCAACCATGCTTTGAATGACAATGTGTAAGAGATATTTTCTCTCCTCCCATGCCCCCAAAAGCTATGGCCAGCCCCTCCCCTTGTGCACATTCATTGTTTTGTTTTCTATAAATAGGTGCTTTAGATGAACTTGTGTCATTTTTTATCATTTGGCAAGTTTGAGCATTCTTAGCATTCTTGTGAGTTCTCTCCTTTTTCTCTCAAGTTTTAAGAAGCTTTCTTTCCTCTTCATCTTCTTCGTCTCCTCTTTGCATCATCACCTCACAACCTCAAACCACCACCTTGAACACAAGCTAAAACACATCATCATCCTCTAAACACTCAAACACTCATCCTTAAACACAAGCTCACCAAGAACACCTTTCTTTTCCTTTCTCTTGGATTCTTTTTAGTTTTTCCTTGCTTTTCCTTTTCTCTTCATTTCGATCTCAAGGCCTTATTTTGATCATGATAGCTTGATGATAAGTAACTTTAGAGGATGACTTTGTGTTCATCTCAAAGAGACCTCAAGAGCTTGAGTTTTTCCTTTCTTGAACTTTATCTAGGTTACATAGCTCACATGGTTTTTAACTTAAGAAAAATTAATCATAAGGTTTTCAATAAACCTAAGGCCTGCCCTTGTCAACCTTAAAGTTGGCCGGCACGTTCTACAGTTTACTCTAGATAGGGGTCTTGAGTACATAATAAAGAACATAGTGTATAGTCCTTCTATTGTGATTTTGGTTTCTTGTTTCCTTTCCTTTATGTTTTCGATTTTTTGTTCCTATTTCGTTATGGTTTTGTTTTCTTTTAAGTTCATTTCCTTGATGCTTGATGATGATGTTCAAGAACCATGAAGTTTCCTTGAAAACTTGGTTCAAAAACTCTAAAGCTCACTTTGTTTGGTTGAGATAAGTGTTAGGTTGAGACTACGTTTTCTCAAAAAGTCTTGTACGAGCTCTAAGTTGAGATAAAAGGAACTTGCATCATATTTATCTTTATGTCATCACTAAACTCTCAAGATTAAAGAATGAACTTGCATCCTCATATTTATGTTTATGTTCTCACTAAATCTCTAAGATAATAATGGACTTGCATAGCATATTTATTTCTATGCTATCACTTTCTAATAAAGAGTAAAATAAAGTGCAATGCATGTTTATGTTTATGTCATCAGTTAAGAAATTTAGTGCTCAAGGACTTGCCCATGATTATCTCAAACAAAGTTGGAAATGAATGTGTTTTACTACTTTGATTTTCGGCCTTATGAAGATGTTGAATCTTAGAATAAGATTCATCTAGTCATAAGTGCTAAAACTTGTGTTTCATGATTTTCCTAAGCTTTGATGATCTCAAGAAATGTTTTGAGCAAAGTTTTATGATTTAAATTCCTCTTAAGATTAATTTGAAATAGCTACTGCCCTTATGTTTTTTATAATGGTTTTAATGAAATAAAATGTTTCCTAATGAGTTTCATAAGTTCTAAAAAGGTTCCAAGAGAAACTAGCAATTTATGTGTGTTAAAAATGAAATTTATACACTATATGATGATGATGTTCACGATTCTATTTGAGTGTTTTTCCCCCTGCATGATGTTGTTTTTATGATGATTAAATGAGTATGTTCATGTATATTTGAGGTTAAAATTAATTAGAGAAAGTTAAGACAAGCTAATAACTAGAAAGGAATCAAAATGAGACTTTTAGATCCCTTAGAAATGGAATTATCTGGATTCTGTCTAGTAAGGATAAAAATTAGTATTAAGGGTTTATAATTAGTTTAAATATGCAGGAACTACTCATAATTGGGTTAGGAATTGATCTTGATACCTCAGGAGGAAACCGAACTTAGAAAGGGTCAAGGTTGTGACTCCTAGGTACCCGTAAAGTATAAATCATGGATTCTGCACTAATGGATTTTAGATTAAGTTATGATCACAATAAATAGAAGAATAATTAGTTTTGAGCCTATAGGTGCATAAAACATTAAGATTTGATTATTAGAGAATTTAAGTTTCAAGTTTAAGGCCTCAAAGGTCAAGCATAATACACCTTAGGTTCTTTGATGCAATAAGTCTTATGATGTGATGGTATATGTGATGTGCTGAATATGTTAATGTGATTTCAAGTTGAGCATGATTAGAGAATTTGAATGAGGAAATGCTTATGTGTTATGAGTTATGTGCCATAAAGTAGTTTGAAGGAAATTCGGTGTCCAGCCGTTATGCTGCCGAATTTCCGTCAAATCTAAAAGGACTTGAGAATATTTTTGAAGAATCATATGAGATTAAAACCTTGGGTGACACCGGTTCGGCCGAGCACCCCCAGGAGATTTTTATGTGACAAGGCACTGAGACACGCTTTCTTAGGTGATACCGGTTTGGCTGAGCACCCACAGGAAAGACAAATCCGTGAGGGTATGAGTAGATGCAGCCTACCAAAGCGGACAAATTGCTATGCATTAGATGCAAGTAAAGCATTTCAAAGAAGGTATATCCTAAGAAAGGTGATCTTTACCCCCTAACTCATTCTCGAGGAGTCAGGATTTTATTATGCTTTTTGCTTCTGCAGATGATAAGTAAGAACTAGTGACGACTAGTTAAGGTATGAGCTCATAACCTAGATGATGTTTTAGGGTGGCCCCATAATGCTAAAGCATGATGTTCTAAGTCACAAAGTCGAGGAAAGTTCCACTTGAAAATTATATGCCACTTGTATGCTTCTTGATGTTATGATTTGTTAAGTTATTTGTTTAAGGTATTACCATGGATTCATGCTTTGATATATTGCATTCATGACATTAAGATGCATTCTAAAAGAAACGAACCTTGAATAATCTAGTTTTATAACCCTAAATAAGGAACACTATATGCATGCTCACCTTTTAATAAAAAAACCCAAGGTTCCTGAGGATGTGAATGATGTAACCCTATATACGAGTTCCCTGCTGAGTTTCTTTAGCAAGATTCTCACTCCATTTTCTTTCTCTCTTCCTTCTCGTCACATCTTCAGAGCTCGATGGTGACATTCGTGGTCTTTATCGACACTCCGACGTAGGAAGTGCATTATGATCCGGAGCACGGGTCGTATCATTTTGAGGGACATTATGCTGTTCGCATCTTCGTGTTCGTGGGACGTCCCTTCACACACCCTGTACATAGCTACCGCATCTTCCCTATGTCTCTCTATGATGATGCTATGGTTTTTGAGTGCGCCCGGACGTGTGACGAGAGGATTCTTCCGACGTACTCCGGAGGGTCGGCTGCTCGCGACTTCCAAGACTACGTGCCTCGATCTCCATGCTCGGAGGACGACCCCTCGGAGGATCCGCCAACTCACATGTATAGTGAGAGCTCCGGGCCTACTCCTCAGTTTGTTAGAGGCGAGAGCGAGGAGACAGTTACGTAGCCGAGGTTGGCTAGGCGAGCCGAGATGCGCCCCCACCTAGGAGCACGTGATCAGCCACCATGCGTGCCTACTCTTATTGCTCTACGTCCGTGGATCAGTTTCATCTCGCCATACCCCGGGTTCCAGTAGTAGGTGTTTTAGGGGAGGTTTAGTGCACACACTTACTCGTAGAATAGGATAAACCTTCTTTTGTCTGAGGTTATCCACCTTAGGTGCACTAGGGTATGTGTGTTGTTTAGCATGATTTCTTTGTATCTTTCTATTTCCGTTGTATTTGCTTTCCTTGTGATTTACTTTCCTTTGTACTAAACTAAGCCCCACTATTTGGTGGGCATACGGTAACATTAATGAAAGTATTTCCTTTGATGTGTCATTGATTGTTCATTGTTATATGTTCATTTACCTTGTGCTTATTCTTTATGAATTGCAATATATGTTTAGTTCACGATTATGTCGAATACGGCTCTCACTTTGCTTTTATATTTCAAAAAAAATTTTACCTGTATTTTCTGCTAAGTATTTTAACAAAGAACGAGACTAAGAAGTAATAACCTAATAATTAACCTAAATATATTCTAGAGTATTGGGTTAAAAATTAGGATGTTACAGTCTCTAGATGATGACCTTGTGTTCATCTCAATGAGACCTCTAAAGCTTGAGTTTTCTTTCTTTCTTCAAAGTTTTATTTATGATACTTAGCTCACTAATGATTTCAACTTAAGAAAATAATTATATGGATTTCAATAAGCCTAAAGCCTACCTTTGTCAACCTTAAAGTTGGCCGGCACATTCTAGAGTTTACTCTAGATAGGGGTTTTGGGAACATAATAAAGAACTTGGTGTATTTTTCTTCCTTTTCTTGATTTCGGTTCTTTCCTTTTCTTTTCTTTGGAGTTTTGTTTTAATTTCATTTCCTTAAGCTTGATCATGATATTCAAAGAACCATGAGGTTTCTTTGAAACTTTGGTACTTATAACTCTAGAGCTTGCTTTATGTTGTTGAGATTATGGTTGGGATTATGATATTAATTCTTTAAAGTCTTGTATGAACTCTAATGACATATAAAAATGGATTAGCATTCATATTTAAATTCATGCCTTGCACGGCATATTTATTTCTTATGTCATCACTAAACCCTCAAGAATAAATAAATGAACTTACACTATCATGTTTAAATTCAAGCTTTGCATATCATGTTTACTTTTCAAGTCATCACCTAATCTTAAGAATAAAGTGAGTTGCATCTCATATTTATTTTGAGCCCTCACTTTACTTTCTAATAAAGATAAAAATGGAGTGCATAGCATGTTTACATTCTTGTTGTCACTTAAAAATGTTAGAGCTCAAAGACTTGTCCATTGGTATCTCAAGTAAAGACTTGGAAGTGGAAGATTTTTTAGAAATACATTTGGCTATGTGATGATGATGAGCTTGGTGTAAGTCACATCTAGTCACAAGTGCCAAAACCTATTTTTTATAATTTTCTTAAGCATAGATGATCTCAAGGAATAGTTTAAGCATGAATTTATGATTTAAATCCTTCTTGAGATTATTTTGAAATAGCCACTGCCCTTATTGGTTTCATGATGATTTTATTAAAATAAATTATTTTCAAATGAGTTTTAAAAGTTCTAAAAAGGTTCCAAGAGAAACTAGCAATTGATGAGTGTTAGAAATGAAATTCTATGCTTGGTATGATGATTATGTTTTCGGCTCTGCCATGATTATTTACTCACTGTTTGATTATGATTATGCTATGTTAGAATGGGTATATTCATGTATATTTGATGATAGAATTAACATGAGAAAGCTAAGACAAGTTAGTAACCAGGAAAGAATTAAAATGAGATTTCTAGATCCCTTAGAAATGGAAATTTTGGATTCTGTTCCAGTGAGGTTAACATTAGTAATAATGGTTTATAATTAGTATAAATGCATAGGAATAACTCATAATTGGTTTAGGAATTTATCCTAGTACCTTAGGAGAAGATCGAACTTAGAAAGGGTCAAAGTTGTGACTCCTAGGTACTCGTAATTAGTAATGCATAGGTTCTACACTCATGAGGTTTAGAATTAGTTATGATCATAGAAATGAGTGAGGACTACTTAGTTATGAACCCATAGGTGCCCGAGAGGTTAAGTTGTGATGATAGAGAACTTAGATTTCAAGTTTAAGGCCCTAAGGGTCAAAGCATAAGACATTATAGATTCTTCGATGCTTTGAGTTTATTAAATCTAAGTATGAGATGATAATACATGTGCTATGATGAGTGTGCTTATGTGATTTTAAGTTTATTATGATTATAGAAGTTGAATGAGAAAGAACATGTATTATGAGTTATTGTGGCATAAAGCAAATTTGAAGGAAATTCGGTATACAGCTGTTATGCTGCCGAATTTCCGTCAAATTAAGGACTTGAGAATGCTTTTGAAAATCATACGGGATAAAGTCCTGGGTGACACCGGTTCGGCCGAGCACCCCCAAGAACTGAGTCCTAATGTGACGTAGCACTAAGACGTACTTCTCTCGCTCTGGTGGGGAGGAGGCAAATCCGTGAAGGTATGAGTGGATGCAGTCTACCAAAGCGGACAATTCACTGTGCACTAGATGCTAGCAGACCGTTTCAAAGAAGGTAATATTCTTATGATAGGTGATCCTTAAGTCCCCTAGCTTGTACTCTAGTAGTTGGGATTATTTTTATGATTTCGCTTATCATAGGATAAGTAAGAACTAGTGATGACTAGTTAAGGTATGAGCTCATAACCTAGATGATGTTTTAGGGTGGCCCATGATGCTTAAGTACGAAGTTCTTAAGTCACAAAGTTGAGAAAAGAGAAATGTATCACTTGAAAGTTAATATGTCACTTTATGCCACTTATATGTTTACTTGATGTTATGTTTTATTGAATTGCTTGCATAGTGTGTTATCATGCATTCATGCTTTTGCTATGTTGCATTCATAACATTGACCTTGGATAATTATGTTTATAAACCTAATAATGAACCTTATATACATACTTACCTTTTTATAATAAACCCAAGGTTCCTGAGGATGTTGACGATGTAACCCTAGATAGGAGGTACCCTACTGAGATTCTTTAGCAAGATTCTCACTCCTTTTTCTTTCTCTCCCATCACATCTTCAGATCATGGTGACGTTCGTGCTGTTCATCGACACTCCCATATGGGAGGTGCACTTTGATCTGGAGCATGGATCATATCATTTTGAGGGACGATGCGTCGTACGAGTCTTCATGTATGTAGGACATTCCTTCATGCACCCTGTACATAGTTACCACTTCTCCCTGACGTCTCCTTATGGCGACGACATGGTCTTCAAGCGAGCCCGAACACATAATGAGCATGTTCTTCAGACTTACACTACTAGATTTGTAACGCCCCGATTTTTCTATTAGAGTGAAAATGACCAAAATGCCGCTGAGGCCATTTTCAGTCCGGAATTCGAGGAAAGCCGGTTCTGCAGTACTTGAAGGGCAAACTCAATGTTGGAAGGGGATTAGATAACTTGTGTACCTTCCCGGGATCGAAAATCTTGTTTTTTGAGTTTTCGGGTCAAAATGACCAAAACGCCCCTACGGTGTTTTACCCATTTGCAAATGCCGGATGAACCCGAAACTTCTCCAGATGGTTTTAAAAGGCTTTTTTATGTATTCTATGACCTCAGTTTTAATTTTAGAAGTCCCGGGCAAAATTAGTGCAAAATTACGGTTTTGCCCCTAGTTTCGTGTTTTTACGCTTAATCGCGTGATTAAGCAAACCTAAGAAATATTAGGCTCTAATCGAAGGTTAATTAATTTCCTTAATTAATCTTGAGTCAAAATAATTTATTAAAGTTGATTAGAACAAAAAAGTACTTAATTACAACCTAAAATCATATTTTAATTTCAAGACACCTAGTCATAGAATCTTGAATAGTATTTTCTCTTTCCAATTCCTTAAATCATGGAATTGTGTTACACATTGTTTATTCAAAAATGAGTTTAAAATTCTCTAATGATGTATGAGCACTCTTAAACTTGTCATAAACTCCCTAAATCACATTCTTAGTTACCTAAACTTAAGCTTAACCATTCCTAACCTTGTACCTAAGCTAATACACATCTAAACCTACCATTAACACACAATTAAATGGTCAAAACTCACCCCCACTCTGCTGTCCAGCCTTGGCCGAAGCTGTCCCTCCCCATTGTGCATCACATGTTCAATTTTTCAACACTCCAAGGCCATACCTCAAGTCACATACACTATACCTTGTTATAACTTTCAATCAAGCTTGAATTTCCACATGAATAAATAATTAAAACAACCCATTTTCCCCATTTATTTGTGGCTGGAAAAGTTCCAGCCATGTCAAGTTTCTAGAAGCCTAATTTCATAAAAATTTGATAGGAAATTAACTCATATCAAACCATACTTTGTAGCATAGCTTCCATACTTCAAACCATGCTTGAATGACCTTGTGTAAGAGATATTTTCTCTTCCTTCCTCTCTCAAACCACACGGCCAGCCCCCTCCCCTCACTTCTCCATGGTTTTGTTTTTCTATAAATAGGATGCTTGTGATAGCCTTGTTGCACCTTGAAGCATTTGCTAAGTTTAGAGTTTTAGAGTTGTCTTGCTAGTTCTTTCTTTTTCTCTCAAAGTTTCAAGAGTGTTATTCCTTTCTTTTCATCTTTATCTTATTCATCTCTTCATCTCATCATCATCTCTTAACCATCAAACACCACCCCAAAGCCTTGAACCATCATCAAACCTCTCAAACACTACACCTCAAACACAACTTCACTTGAAACACATTTCCTTCCTTTTTTTTTCATCAAGGCCGAATCATCATCACCATCCTAGGAGGTGTTGCTCATCTCATTTCCATCTTCAAATCCAAGCTTTTACCTTCATCACAAGGTAGGGATTTGTTTTCAAACTTTGTTTTGCTCAAGAAAGTGTTTTTCTCTAGTTTCCTCTTGGATTCTTTTTGAACTTTCCTTTGTTTTTGCTTTTCTTTTCATTTCGGCCTCTAGGCCCTATTATGAGCATGATAGCTTGATGATGAGAGTTTCTAGATGATGACATTGTGTTCATCTCAAAGAAACCTCTAAAGCTTGAGTTTTCCTTCTCTTATGACTTCATCTATATGATATCTAACTCACATGGTTTTTCAACTTAAGAAAATTAATCTAAGGATTTCTAAAAGCCCAAGCCTACCCTTGTCAACCTTAAAGTTGGCCGGCACGTTCTAGAGATTTTTCTCTATATAGGGGTTTTGGGTATTTAATAAAGAACTTGATTTAGTTTCACTTTCTTTCTCTGTTATATGACTTTCGGTTTTTGTGTTGAGATCTTTGAGATATTGTATTGGGTTGTTGTCTTGTTAAAGTCTTGAATGAGCTCTAGTTAATCATAAAATGAACCTTGCATCATGTTTACTATATGCTTTGCATATCATGTTTATTTCATTGCTATCACTAAATACCAAGATAATGAATGAACTTGCATTATCATGTTTATATTTCAAGCTATGCATTATCATGTTTATATTTCAAGTTCTCACTTAATACCAAGATAATAATAAGTTGCATTCATGTTTACTTTGTGCTATCACTTTACTTTCTAATGGAACCTAAAATAAGTGCATGAGCATGTTTATTTTTATGTCATCACCTAAATGAATCTAGAGCTCAAAGACTTGCCCATTTGTTGTCTTAACAAAGGTCTAACAATATGTGTTTTTCTTGGGTTCATATTTCGGCCCTAAGAGGTCTTGAGGTCTCTTAGTATTTGAGACTATGTTTTATAATTTTTCCAAGCTTACATGAGTTTAAGGAATACATAGAACTAAGTTTTATTAATTTAGGACCTCTTGAGATAAAGATAAATTGGTCACTGCCCTCTTAAATACTCTTATAATTTTAGATGTTTAAAATGTTTATAAATGAGTTTCTAAAGTTTAAGAATAGTTCCAAGAGAAACTAGTATTTTATGTGCTTTAGAAATTATGTTTTATGCCTTTTTTTGGAGAAGCATATTTTCGGTTCTTCCTTGCTCTTTGCTGCCACTGTATGTGCTGTTTTGATGATGATAATGTGTCTATGTTTGAGTAAAAATAATGTTAAGGCTCATATGTAAAAGATAGGATAAGTTAGGAACTAGAAAATAATTAATTTGAGAATTCTAGATCCTTTAATTATGTAATTTTCTGGATTCTGTCCAGCAAGGTTTAGATTTAATAATCATGGTTTTAAATTAGTTTAAATGTGTAGGAATGACTCATAATTGGTTTAGGACTTAATCTTGAAGCCTTAGGAGCAAACTAAACTTAGAAAGGGTCATTGTTGTGACTTCTAGGTACCCGTAAAGTTAGGGTTTCAAATTCTGCATCCTTGAGGTTTAGAGATGTTCTTGACCATAGTGTGAGGTGAGAAATACTTAGTTATAACCTCATAGGTTCCCAAGAGACTAGGTGTTGAGGATCGATAACTTAGAATGTGAGTTAAGGACTTTAAGGGTCTAAACCGTAATCTCTAGAACCCCGTAATCACACAAATATAAGCTGTCCAAATCTGCATAGTGCTGTTTGGATAAGTCCTTGAGCATAAAAATTAGTAACACTTATTAATTGTGAACCTATAGGTGTGTAAGAGGTTAAGAATAATACTAGAACGATTAGTTTACAAGTTTAAGACTCAAAGGAACCAAAGCATAACATACTATAAGTTTATAACATAATAAGCTTGGGAGTTTGTATGAATGATTGTCTAAGGTGTGATTATGTATATGCTATGGTTTTATGTGTACACTATGTAAAAGTTTCTTGTGATGATGTATATGCTATGAAAAAGATTTATGTAATGAATAATGATGTATCTATGAATTAACACTTTATGAGAACTTAAATGTGACACAACACTGAGACGCCTTCTTGGGTGACACCGGTTTAGCCGAGCACCCCCAAGAAAACAAATCCGTGAGGGTATTGACATAGAGCTTGCCAAAGCGGACAAAACTACGATGCACTAGTTGCTAGTAGAGCGTTTCAAAGAGGAAATGACCCTAAGAGAGGTGATCCTTAATTGCCCCCTAGCCCGTACTACTAAGTCGGGATTATGTATATGTTACGCTTATCATAGGATAAGTAAGAACTAGTGACGACTAGTTAAGGTATGGGCTCATAATCTAAAGATGTTTTAAGGCGGCCCCATGAGATGAAAGTTAAAGTTAACAATGTCACATATACTATACTTATGCCAAATGTTATAATGTTTCTTAGCTATTCTATTGTTTGGTTTACCTTTATGATGCATTCATATCATTAGTATATTTTCTGCTTAAGTTATAAGACGCATTATAAAATACGACGGACCTTGGATAAATAACACCTTAGAAAACTAACTTAAAAGGAATTTATATGCATGCACACCTTTTAGAAATAAACCCAAGGTTCCTGAGGATATGATGATGTCACCTAGGTAGGGATAACCCTACTGAGAATTCTTTTAGAAAGATTCTCATTCCCTCTCTATCTTCTTTCGTCATATCTTCAGATGGCGACATTCGTACTCTTCATCGACACCCCGGTATGGGAGCTGCACCATGACCCGGCACTCGGGTCATACCATTTTGAGGGTCGCTGCACTGTCAGAGTATTCATGTTTATGGGACGACCCTTCGCGCACCCAGTCCCGAGTTACCATTTTACTCCGACTGCTCCTTATCGTCATAACGGGATTTTCGAGCGAGCGAGACCACGCGATGAGCAGATTCTCCGCATGGAGCCCCAGACATCAGCGGTACGCAACTACCCAGAGTACGTGCCTCGTACCCAGTACTCGGAGACGGACCCATCCAAGGACCCGCCATCACACATGTACAGTTGGAGCTCCAGTCCCGCTCCCCCACCGATGAGGGCAGGGAGTGAGGAGACGGTAGTCCAGCCGAGGTTGGCACGTAGACCATCTATGCGCCCTCGCCGCAGTGGACACGCCCCGATGATGCGCTCGACCACTCCCGCCGAGATTTGTCAGTGGATCGACTAACCCCCAAGACTCGACCCGGCAAGAGTAGACATAGGAGGGGTAGTAGTTAGTGCACACACGCCACATAGTTGAGGACAAACTTTCTTTCGTATATGAGGTTGTCTACTCTAGGTGCACATGGGTATGGGTGTTGTTTCTCTTGTATTTACTTTTTATGATTTCCTTGTATTGTATTTCAGTTGTGTTCCGCTTCCGGATGTATTGAATAGTCCTGCCCTTTGGGTAGGCACAGTATATATATATATATATATATATATATATATATATATATATATATATATATATATATATATATATATATATATATATATATCTATGTTTTAGTTGATGTCTCCATGATATGATGTGCTTTTTTATGCTTTGCTTATATGTTTCGCTATGCTTCCTCTTAAAGATTCGTGCGTGGCTCTCACTTTGATTTTAAATTCCAAAAAGAAAAATTTTACCCATATTTCCGCTAAGTACTTTCTAAGTAAAAAATGAGACCAAGAGGTAATATTCTAAAGATTAACCTAAGTACATACTAGTAGTCTTGGGTTAAGATTTATGGTGTTACAAGATTAGCCTTCCGTGACCACTCAGATTACGTGCCTCGCTCTCAGCATTTGGATGATAACCTATCAGAGGATCCACTGACACATATATAGCGAGAATTCTGCCCCTACTCCCCGGTTGTGCGAGAGGAGAGTGAGGCGATGGTGATGTAGCCGAGGTTGGCGAAGAGAGCTGAGATGCGCCCCCGTTGCAGAGCCCACATTCAGCTGCCGCGTGTTCGTTCCTCACTCTGCTATTACACACCCGAGGAGCTCGAGCAATTCCCTAGGTATATACCCTCGTCACTCGAGGATCGCCGCCGCTAGCAGTAGAGTCTCGTAGGGAGGGCTAGTGCATACACACCACATATAGATAGGATAAACCTTTTTTTGTTATGAGGTTATCCACTTTAGGTGCACTAGGGTAGGGGTGTTTTCATTTGCGCTTTCTTTGTACTTTTCTATTTCAGTTGGGTTTGCTTTCCTTATGTATTTGCTTTCTTTTGTACTAAACTTAAGCCCCACCTTTTGGTGGGCATGTTATGAATATTAATGAAGTATTTCCTTTGATGTGTTATTGATTGATCTATTATGCCTTGTTATCTTGTGATTTATTCTCTTGTCTTGCGATGTATGTGACTCTCACTTTGTTTTATATTTCAAAAAAAAAATTTATCCGTATTTTCCGCTAAGTAATTTAAAGAAAGATTTTAAAGAATGAGACTAAGAAGTAATAGCCTAATGATTAACCTAAATATATTCTAGGAGTATTGGGTTAAAATTAGGATGTTACACTACAAGAAATGGAGTGAAATTCAAAATTCAAAATTCAAATCTCAAATCAAACCCAATTTTATAACTGGTATGTCATCTATTCTGCCTGATTGGTCAACCATCCTATTTTCTAGAAGGAGAAGTTCAAAAACCATGATCAGAAAGCAAAAAGAAAGAAGGACATCAGAAACGTTTACAATACAACGGCTTTTGCAACTGAGTGACAAGTTTGTCAGCCTACCTTTCTAGACTAATGTTCTTAGACACAATAGATGATCTACACATGTCACTTATAGATCTGATCAAGGGCAACGATCATGATGAAGGACCAGTATAAATGGAGATACTATACTTGAATACCGATTAGAGACTCGAAGGTATAAGAGTGAAAACTTTGGAAAAATCTCTACACATCTACTGTGATATTTATCATTATATGAAATCAATCACCTTGAAGTGTAAAATTTTCTTTCTATGTTTTGTAATGATTTGTATACTCTTCTTAGGAAGAGGAGTTAGAAAGAAGTCACTCATGTTTCCTAGGATTGTTTTATTGAAAATTTGTAAGGAAATATGGGTGTAGGTTAGTTAGAGTGGGAACCCAAACACATAACCTTTGTAATTTTGATTAATTAGTTATCAGAGTGAAATATAGCTTGGAGAGGCTAAGGTAAAACTACTTGCAACATGATGGGAAATGCATCTACTCATCATAGTTCAACTTGGATTGGCTGTGGGTAAACTACTGGCAAGATGATGATGGGGGCATTCCATTCATCATGGTTCAGCTTGGAGAGGCTGAAAAAAGCTACTTGCAATATTGCAGTAGAAGTTGTCTGCAGATCATGGTTCAACTTGGAGAGACTGATTCAAGACTACTCAATTCAGCTTGGAGAGGCTGGTACAACACTACTTGGTTTGTGACAGTAGAAGTTGTCTACTGTTCACTGTGAGATCTTGGGAAGGCTGATGTAAAGACTGTCTAGTTTATTTTCTCAGGTCGAGAAAGTTATTGTTAATGAAATCTTAATATGTGTTGAGTACTGAATGCACACAGGTTAGCCGAACCTGTATAAAAGTATGAGTCATTTCTCTTTTGCCTGATCTCTTATTCTTATGTCATGTATTTTAAGTTAATTTCTGCTTAAGTATCAGTAATGTTGCATTATTGTTATTATGCTTCAAAGATCTACTTTTTGAAAACAACTAACCACGATTTTGCTACACTTTGAAAAGCTTTAAGCCTGATAGTATTTCTATTCAATATTTCAGATTCAGAAGAAAGCTTCAAAGCATGATTTAACCCCCCTTCTCGTGCACTCTTTTTCCTACAAACAATATTGGCATGAACAGAGCATGATGCCACTCAAGGGTGGACTTCAGCAAATCAATATCATGATTTGTTTGTTAATGTAACAGAATTTGGAAAATCATGGAGAGAAAAAGCTTTTGGGTAGGAAGAGAAGTATGGAAAGCTAATTAGTGAATCGAGTCATTATATCCTAAACTTTGTTTATTGCTTTGAGAAGGCAAATAAACAAATTAGTAAGATGCCACCATTCAGATTACCTCGAGAAGTGATAGAGTTTATAGATTCACATGAAAGCATCACTAAAGATCTCAGGAGAAAAAAGATGATGCTTTTGATGTAGTTATTATTCATGAATGAAGATAGGGTTATTGATGTAGTTGTTTTCTCTGTTTGTTGTTAAGAAAAGTTGACTCACATGACATATTCTTAAATGATTTGTACTCAAAACTTCACCTGGGAATGAATGAAATTTTCAATGTTCATGCTTCTACTTTGAATTGCCAATTACGATATCCCTAGCTTGCTCAACGTTTGTAATAGAGGAGCAAATGTTCCCTTAGAAAGTGATTTATCACATTTTTACCTTGAGATCGTTTATCCTTGTGCGAAAATGTGAGAGGCTCCATCAAATGGAAAAGAAGAACTGCATTGCTAGTGCTTATTAGATAACATCTATGGAAGAGTGGATTCTCCCTAGGAATTTGCTATTAACTGCACCTAGACTTATAGGGTGACATACATATAAGAATAGGTGCAGGGCATCTTCATTTGTGCAAAGAACGTTTTGTGGGTAAAAGAGTGCACGAGAAGGGGGGTTGAATCATGCTTTAAAACTTTCTTCATATTTGAAACATTTAACAAAACGATACTATCAAGCTTGAAGCTTAAAGTGCAACGACATCGTAGTTAGTTGTTTCATAAATTAGATCTCTGAAGCATAATAATTATAATGCAGCTTTAATGATACTTAAGCAGTTATTAACTTAAAGTGCATAACATAAAAATAAAAAATCAGGGAAGAAAGGAATGACACAAATATTTTTATATTAATTCGGCTAACCTACCTAAATCCAATACTCAACACATGTTGAGATTCCACTAACAACAACTTTCTTAATCTGAGAAAGTAAAATGGATAGTCTTTACGTTAGCCTTCCCAAGTTCTCACAGTGAACAGTGGACAACCCCAACTGTCAAAAACCGAGTAGTTTATTTGCAGCCTCTCCAAGCTGAACCGTGACCTATAGACAACTTCTATTGTCACGTTGCAAGTAGTTTTTCCCAGCCTTTCCAAACTAAACCATGATGATTGAAATGCCTCCATCATTAAGTTGCAAGTAGTTTGCTTATAGCCTCTCCAAGTTGAACCGTGATGAGCAGATGCCTATTCCATCATGTTGCAAGTAATTTTACATTAGCTTCTCCAAACTATGTTTCACTCATATCACTAATGGATCAAGTTTATAAAGGTTATATGTTTGGGTTCTCACTCAAACTAACTTACACCCATGTTTCCTTATAAATATTCAATAAGACAAACCTGGGAACCATAAGGGACTTCTTTCTAACATCTCTTCCTAATAAGAGTATACAAGTCATTACAAAACATAGAAATAAGATTTTACACTTCACGTAGATTGATTACATATTATGGTGAACAACACAGCAAGTATAGAGAGATTTTTCTAGAGTTTTCACTCTTCTATTTTCAACTCCCTCACCGACATTCAAGCATAGCATCTCCATTTATACCAGTCCTTTTTCATGATCGTCGCCCTTGATCAGATCTCCAAGTAACATATGTAGATCGTTAGTTGTATTTTGGAACGTTAGTCTAGAGAGGTAGGCTGACAGATTCATCATATCGGTTGCAGAAGCAATTGTATTGTAGAGATTTCTAATGTCTTCTTTCTTTTTACTTTCTGATCATGGTTTTTGAACTCCTCCTTATAAAAGCTAAGATTGTTGATCAATTAGGTAGAAGATGACATACCAGTTATAAAATTAGGTTTGATTAGAGATTTGAAATTTGAATTTCGAATTTCCCTCCATTTCCTGTAGCGTTCTATGCTCCATAGTTAAATGAGCTTTCTAACCGTGTAATCAATCTCTTGATCATTCTTCGATCTTCCATTCTTCAATCCTGGCTTTTTGGTGCTGATTTATTTGCGGTTGTGATGATTGTCGACTGAGTAATGTAACACTCCGATTTTCTGCTAGAGTGAAAATGACAAAAATGCCCCTGAGGTCATCTTTAGCCCGGAATTTGAGGAAAGCCGATCCGGCAGTACTCCAAGGGCAAACTCAATGTTGGAAGGGGATTAGATGACTTGTGTACCTTACCGGGATCGAAAATCTTAATGTTTGAGTTTTCGGGTCAAAATGACCAAAATGCCCCTGTGGTGTTTTACTCGTTTGCAAGTGCCGGCTAAACCCGAAACTTCTCCAGACGGTTTTAAAAGGCATTTTTATGTATTCTATGACTTTAGTTTTGGTCCCGGAGGTCCCGGGCGAAATTAGTGCAAAATTACGATTTTACCCCTAGTTTCGTTTTTTTATGCTTAATTGCGTGATTAAGCAAACCTAAGCAATATTAGGCTTTAATCGAAGGTTAATTAATTTTCATAATTAATCTTGAGTCAAAATAATTTATTAAAGTTGATTAGAATCTAAAAGTGCTTAATTACAACTTGAAATCCTATTTTAAATTCAAGATTCCTAGTCATGGAATCTTGAATAGTGTTTTCTCTCTTCAATTCCTTAAATCACGGAATTGTGTTTTCAATTGTTTATTCCTAAATGAGTTTTAAACTCTCTAATGATGTATGAGCACTCCTAATCTTGTCATAAAATCCCTAAACCTCATTCTTAGTTACCTAAACTTAAGCGTAATTATTCCTAACCTTGTACCGAAGCTAACCTACACTTAAACCTATCATTAACACCCAATTGCATGGAAATTTTTTTTCTCTCCCCTTGGCTGCTGCAATCTGGCCGAAGCCACTCCTCCCCATTTCCATCACATGTGCAAAATTTTGACACACTAAGACCATGCTTCCAACTCATATACATCATACCTTGTCATATTTTCAATCAAGCTTGATTTTCCAAATGAATAACTAAATGAAATAAACCATTTTCCTCATTTTTTTGTGGCTGAAAAACTTCCAGCCATGTCTAGCTTCTAGAAGACTAATTTCATTCAAAATTAAAAGAAAAGCTCACTCAAATCACCTTACTTAAAGCCATACTTTGTATCATAACCTCCATACCTCAAACCATGCTTGTATGACACCTTGTAAGAGATATTTTTCTCTTCTTTCCCTCCCATTGCTACGGTTACTCCTCCCCCTCAATGAGACTTCATTTGTTTTCATTTTCTATAAATACCTTGCTTAGAAACACATGGAAACACTTTAGCTCATTTGTAAACTTTTAGATTTCCTAGCTTTCTCAAAGTTCTCTCTTTTCCTCTCTAAGTTCCAAGAGAGTTCTCTCTTGTTCTTCATCTTCATCTTCATTATCTCTTCATCTTATCATCATCTCACAACCTTCAAACACCACCCCATAGCCTCGAAACACCTCCTAAGCTCCCAAACACTTCATCTTAAATACAACCTCACTCAAAACACACCTCCTTACCTTCCTCACCCCCTTGGCCGAATCATCATCAACATCCTTGGAGGAGTTGTTCATCTCTTTTTCTTTCAAAAGTTCAAGTTTTCATCTTCACTCTAGGTAGGAATGTTTTTCTAAATTTGTTTCTCTTGAAAATGAGTTTTCCTAGCTTTCTCTTGGATTTTCTTTTTGAAACTTTCTTGTTTTCTCTTCCTTTGAGTTTCGGCTTCTTGGCCTTAATAAGTACATGATGGCTCAATGATGAGAGCTCCTAGATGATGACTATGTGTTCATCTCAAAGGAACCTCTAGAGCTTGAGCTTTTACTTTCTCTAAATCTCATCTTTATTTTCTAACTCAAAATGATTTTTGCTTAAGAACACCTTTACTTGTTTTGCTATTTTGGGTTTCGGTTTCCTCATTTCCTTTCCTTTAATATTTCAGTTTTGGTTTCCTTTTCTTTGTAGTCTTGTGTTTCTTTGAAAGGTTGTTTCTTTTGAGTTTGATGATGATGTTCAAGAACCTCATAGTTTCTTTGAGAACTTGGTTCAAGAACTCTAAAGCTCTCTTTGTGATGAGATAAGTGTTGGGTTGTATCTCTAAAATCTTGTAAGAGCTCTAGATGAGATTAAAATGAATATTGCATTCATGTTTATGTTTATGCCTTGCATATCATATTTATTTTCCTTGCCATCATTAAATATCAAGAATAATAAATGAACTTACATTATGATGTTTATGTTTCAAGCTTTGCACTATCATGTTTATATTTCAAGTCCTCACTTAAATACCAAAGATAATAATAAGTTGCATCTCATGTTTATTTTATGCTCTCACTTTATTTTCTAATGAAAGCTAAAACAAGTGCATAAGTATGTTTACTTTATGTCATCACTTAAGAGAACCTAGAGCTCAAAGATTTGCCCATTGTTGTCTCAAGCAAAGGCTTGAAAACCATATGTTGTTTAGTTCTTTGATTTTGGCCCTAAGGAGTTATATTTGTTACAAGTATTAAAATCTATGTTTCATAAATTTTCTAAGCTTATATGAGTACAAGAAATGTCTAAAACAAGGTTTTATGAAATTAGGACCTTTTGAGATAAATTTAATTTAGCTACTGCCCTTACAAATATTTTGATGATTTTAGATGATAAAAATATTTATAAATGAGTTTTGAAAGTCTTGAAAAGGTTCCAAGAGAAACTAGTGTGTTATGTGCTTTAAAAACCAAGTTCTATGCTTTTTATGGAGATGTATGTTTCGGTTCTGCCTTGCTGTGTTTACCCACTATATATGCTGTTTTGATGATGATAATATGATTATGTTTGAGTATAATTAATGTTAGAACTCATATGTGAAAGATAAGAGAAGTTAGTAACTAGAAAAGAATTAATTTGAGAGTTCTAGATCCCTTAATATATGAATTTTCTAGATTCTATCCAGTATGGTTTAGAGTTGATAATTATGGTTTTGAATTAGTTTAAATTTGTAGAAATGACTCATAAATGGTTTAGGACTTGATCTTGATGCCTTAGGAGCAAACCGGACTTAGAAAGGGTCATTGTTGTGACTCCTAGATACCCGTAAAGTTAGTGTAACGCCCCGATTTTTTTTGTTAGAGTGAAAATGACCAAAATGCCCCTGAGGTCATTTTCAGCCCGAAATTCGAGGAAAGCTGGTTCGGCAGTACTCGAAGGGCAAACTCAATGTTGGAAGGGGATTAGATGGCTTGTATACCTTCCCGGGATCGAAAATCTCATTTTTCGAGTTTTCAGGTCAAAATGACCAAAACGCCCCTGTGGTGTTTTACCCGTTTACAAGTGCCGGATGAACCCGAAACTTCTCAAGATGATTTTAAAAGACGTTTTTATGTAGACTGTGACTTTAGTTTTGATCCCAGAGGTCCCGGGCGAAATTAGTGCAAAATTACGGTTTTGCCCCTAGTTTCGTATTTTTACGCTTAATCGCGTGATTAAGCAAACCTAAACAATATTAGGCTCTAATTGAAGGTTAATTAATTTTCTTAATTAATCTTGGGTCAAAATAATTTATTAAAGTTGATTAGAACCTAAAAGTACTTAATTACAACTTAAAATCATATTTTAATTTCAAGACTCCTAGTCATGGAATCTTGAATAGTGTTTTCTCTTTCCAATTCCTTAAATCATGGAATTGTGCTACACATTGTTTATTCATAAATGTGTTTAAAATTCTTTAATGATGTATGCGCACTCCTAATCTTGTCATAAAATCCTTAAATCACATTCTTAGTTACCTAAACTTAAGCTTAATTATTCCTAACCTTGTACCTAAGCTAATACACATTTAAACCTACCATTAACACCCAATTAAATGATCAAAACTCACCTCCTCTCTGCTGCCCAAGGCCTGGCCGAAGCTGTCCTCCCTCCATATGTATCACATGTTCAATTTTTCAACACTCCAAGACCATACCTCAAGTCACATACACTATACCTTGTCATAACTTTCAATCAAGCTTGATTTTCCAAGTAAATATCTAATTAAAATAGCTCATTTTCTCCATTTATTTGTGGCTGGAAAAGTTCCAGCCATGCATTGTTTCTAGAAGCCTAATTTTATCAAAAATTGATAGGAAATTAACTCACATCAAGCCATACTTTGTAGCATAGCTTCCATACTTCAAACCATGCTTCTATGACCCAATCAAAGAGATATTTTCCTCTCCCTTTTCCCCCTCAATGCTATGGCCAAAGGCCTCCCTTGGTGAGCCTCATTGTTTTGTTTTTCTATAAAGAGGATGCTTGTAATAGCTTAGTTGCACTTTGAAGCATTTGCTAAGTTTAGAATTTTAGAGTTGTCTTGCTAGTTCTTTCTTTTTCTCTCAAGTTTCAAGAGAGTTCTTCCTTTCTTTTCATCTTCACTTCATCCTCTCTTCATCTCTTTATCATCTCTCAACCTTGAAACACCATCCCATAGCCTTGAATCATCTCCTAACCTCTCAAACACCTCACCTCAAACACAACCTCACTCAAACACATTTTCCTCTCCATTGTTCTCACAAGGCCGAAGCCATATCCACCTCAAGGAGGAGCTCATCATCTTGTTTTCCTTTTTAAAGTTCAAGCTTTGTGTCCTCACTCTAGGTAGGGATTTTCTTTTCAAACTTGTTTTGCTCAAGAATATGTTTTTCTCTAGTTTCCTCTTGGATTCTTTGAACTTTCCTTTGTTTTCCTTTTCTCTTGCATTTTGGCCATGAGGCCTTGAGAAGCACATGATAGCTCAATGATGAGGACTCCTGGAGAATGACTATGTGTTCATCTCAAAGGAACCTCTAGAGCTTGAGTTTTTCTTTTCCTTTAACTTCATCTATACTATACTTAGCTCACATGGTTTTTCAACTTAAGAAAATTAATCTAAGGATTTCTAAAAGCCCAAGCCTACCCTTGTCAACCTTAAAGTTGGCCGGCACATTCTAGAGATTTTTCTCTAGATAGGGGTTTTGGGTATTTAATAAAGAACTTGACTTAGTTTCACTTTCTTTCTCTTTGTAAAGACTTTCGGTTTTGGTATTTTGATCTTTGAGATATTGTATTGGGTTGTTATCTTGTTAAAGTCTTGAATGAGCTCTAGTTAACCATAAAATGAACCTTGCATCATGTTTACTTTTATGCTATGCACATCATGTCTACTTTCCTTGCTATCACTAAGTATCAAGATAATAAGTGAACCTTGCATTATCATGTTTATATTTCAAGCTATGCATTATCATGTTTATATTTCAAGTTCTCACTTAATACCAAGATAATAATGAGTTGCATTCGTATTTATTTTGTGCTATCACTTTACTTTCTAATGGAACCTAAAATGAGTGCATGAGCATGTTTACTTTTATGTCATCACTTAAATAATCCTTGAGCTCAAAGACTTGCCCATTGTTGTCTCAAACAAAGGTCTAAAAATATTTATTTCTTGTGGTTCATATTTCGGCCCTAAGGGGTCTTGATGTTTCTAAGTATTGAAGACCATGTTTTATAATTTTTCCAAGCTTTTATGAGTTCAAGAAATGCATAGAACTAAGTTTTAAGAATTTAGGACCTCTTGAGACAAAGATGAATTGGTCACTGCCCTCTTAAATATTCTTATGATTTTAGATGTTAAAATTGTTTATAAATGAGTTTTGAAAGTCTAAAAAGGTTCCAAAAGAAACTAGTATTTTATGTGCTCTAGAAATTGTGTTTTATGCCTTTATGGAGAGTGTATGTTTTGGTTCTGCCTTGCTACTTATTTGCCACTGTATGTGCTGTTTTAATGATGATAATATGCTTATGTTTGAGTAAAAATAATGTTAAAACTCTTATGTGAAAGATAAGATAAGTTAGAGACTAGAAAAGAATTAATTTGAGAGTTCTAGATCCTTTAATGTTTGAATTTTCTGGATTCTGTCCAGCAAGGTTTAGTAATGCTAATCATGGATTTAAATTAGTTTGAATGTGTAGGAATGACTCATAAATGGTTTAGGACTTGATCTTGAAGCCTTAGGAACAAACCGGACTTAGAAAGGGTCACTGTTGTGACTCCTAGGGACCCGTAAAGTTAGGATTATAAATTCTGCATCCTTGAGGTTTAAAGATGTTCTTGATCATAGTGTGAGGTGAGAAATACTTAGTTATAACCTCATAGGTACCCGAGAGATTAGGTTTGATGATTAATAACTTAGAGCGTGAGTTAAGGACCTTAAGGGTCAATGCATAAGACATTAAAATGTCTTGAGTTTTTATGATGCTTAATTTATGACATATGATACATGAGTTTTGTCTATGATAAGTTGATATGTGCTATAAAGAAGTTTTACATGATGAAATGTTTGTGTATGTCCTATATGTTTTCATGGCATAAGCAAATTTGAGGAAATTGCCCATAAATTACACATACGCAATTTCCATCAAATTTGAGGAACTTAGAAAATGGTCTTTTTGAAAATCATGAGAACTTAAATGTGACACAACACTGAGACGCCTTCTTGGGTGACACCGGTTTAGCTGAGCACCCCCAAGAAAGCAAATCCGTGAGGGTATTGACATAGAGCTTGCCAAAGCGGACAATGCTATGATGCACTAGTTGCTAGTAGAGCGTTTCAAAGAGGAAATGACCCTAAGAGGTGATCCTTAAATTGCCCCCTAACCCGGACTTCAAGTCGGGATTATGTTACGCTTATCATAGGATAAGTAAGAGCTAGTGACGACTAGTTAAGGTATGAGCTCATAACCTAGAGATGTATTAAGGTGGCCCCATGAGATGAAAGTTAAAGTCTAAAATGTCACATACACTATACCTATCCCCTTATGCCAATGTAATTATGTTTCTCAGTTATTCTATTGATTGGCTTATCTTTATGATGCATTCATGTCATTAATATATTCCATGCTTAGTCATAAGACGCATTATAAAATATGATGGGCCTTGGATAAATAATACTTTAGAAAACTAACTTAAAAGGAGTTTATATGCATGCACACCTTTTTAGAAATAAAACCCAAGGTTCCTGAGGATGTGATGATGCCACCTAGGTAGGGATTACCCTACTGAGAATTCTTTTAGAAGATTCTCATTCCCTCTCTCTTTTCTTCCATCACATCTTCAGATGGCGACTTTCGTACTCTTCATCGACACCCCGACGTGGGAGCTGCACCATGACCCAGCACTCGGGTCATATCATTTTGAGGGTTGCTGCACTGTCAGAGTATTTATGTTTATGGGACGGCCCTTCACACACCTAGTACGGAGCTACTGCTTCACCCCGACTGCCCCTTACCATCATATCACGATTTTTGAGTGAGCCAAACCACGCGATGAGCAGATCCTCCGCATGCAGCCCGAGGCGTCAACCATACGCGACTACCCGGAGTACATGCCCCGGACTCAGTACTCAGAGACGGATCCATCAGAGGACCCGCCTTCGCACATGTACAGTTGGAGTTCCAGTCCCGTTCCCCCACCAATGAGAGCCGGGAGTGAGGAGACAGTAGTTCAGCTGAGGTTGGCTCGTCGGCCATCCATGCGCCCTCGCCGCAGCGGACACGCTCCGATGATCCGCACGACCACTCCCGCTGAGATCCGCCAGTGGATCGATTCCACCCCTCAAGACTGCACAACAGGAGTAGGTGCATAGGATGGGTAGTAGCTAGTGTACACACGCCACATAGTTGAGGACAAACCTTCTTTTGTATATGAGGTTGTCTACTCTAGGTGCACATGGGTATGGGTGTTGCTTTCATGGTTTCCTTGTACTTGCTTTCATGATTTCCTTGTATTTGCATTTCAGTTGTATTTCATTTTCTTATGTACCGAATAGTCCTGCCTTTTAGTAGGCACACTATCTATATATAATCAGTTGATGTGTCCATATTTTATTATGATTTGTTATTTATGCGTTTTATTATGATTTGCTCATATGACTTGTATGAATTCCCATTCAAAGAATCATGCGTGTCTCTCACTTTGGTTTTAATTCCGAAAAGAAAAATTTTACCCATATTTCCGCTAAGTATTATCAAGTAAAGAATGAGACCAAGAGGTAATATTCTAAAGATTAACTTAAATACATACTAGTAGTATTAGGTTAAGGTTTAGGGTGTTACAGTTAAGATTTTAGATTCTGCATCTTTGAGGTTTAGAGATGTTCTTGACCATAGTGTGAGGCAAAGAATACTTAGATATGAGCCTATAGGTACCCAAGAGTTTAAGTTCTGATAATCTATAACTTAGATTGTGAGTTAAAGGCCTTAAGGGTCAATGCATAAGACATCAAGAATTTGTTAATGCTATGATGTGTATATGATGCAATGCTATGTTGAGATGTTTATAATGCATGAGGAATTGATTAATTGAGATATGAGTTTATCATAGCATGAAAGTGAAATGAGACATGTGTTGTGTGATTAGTTTGTGGCATAAGTTTCGATTTGAGGGAAATTTGGTTTAAGAGCTGTCATGCAACCGAATTTCTGTCAAACTTAAAAGGGTTGAAGAAATGTTTTAAAGTACCACATGAGTTGAAAACCCTGGGTGACACCTGTTCGGCCGAGCACCCCCAGGAGATTTTTATGTGACAAAGCACTGAGACGCGCTTTCCTAGGTGGCACCGGATCGGCTGAGCACCCCCAGGGGAGACAAATCCGTGAGGGTATGAGTAGATGCAGCCTACCAAAGCGGACAAATTGTTGTGGCTTAATGCCCGCAAAGCATTTCAAAGAGGGTATATCCTAAGAGAGGTGATCCTTGCCCTCTACCCGTACTTGCGTAGTCGGGATTATTTTATTATGTTTTGCTTATTCAGATAATAAGCAAGAGCTAGTGACGACTAGATGAGGTATGAGCTCATAACTTAGTTATTTTAATGTGGCCTTATTATGCTGAAGTACCATGATTGATGTCACGAAGTTGAGGAAAGATCCACTTGAAAGTTACGTGCCCTTTATGCCACTTGTGTGCTTTATTGAAGTTGTGATTCTTTTAGTTATTTGATTGAGGCATTGCCAGGCATTCATGTTTTAATATGTTGCATTCATAACATCAAGATGTATGCTAAAAGGAATGAACCTTGGATAATTGGTTTTATAAACCCTAATTAATGGACCTTTATGTATGCACACCTTTTATAATTAAACCCAAGGTTCCTGAGGATGTGAACGATGTAACCCTAGGATAGGAGACTCCTACTGAGATTCTTTAGTAAGAATTCTCACTCCTTTCTCTCCTTTCTCTCCTTTCTCCTTCTTCCGTCACATCTTCAGAGAGAGATGGCGACGTTCGTGGTCTTCATTGACATGCTCATCTGGGAGGTGCACGACGACCCGGAGCATCTTTCCTACCACTTTGAAGGTCGCTGTGCCGTTCTTGTTTTTGTGTACATGGGTCGACCTTTTGCTTATCCGGTGTCCAACTACCAGTTCACTCCTACCAGTTCACTTTGAGGTCCTGGGCGAAATTAGTGCGAAATTACGGTTTTGCCCATAGTTTCGTGTTTTTACGCTTAATCGCATGATTAAGAAAACCTAAGCAATATTAGGCTCTAATCGAAGGTTAATTAATTTCCTTAATTAATCTTGGGTGAAAATAATTTATTAAAGTTGATTAGAACCTAAAAGTACTTAATTACAACTTAAAATCATATTTTAATTTCAAGACTCCTAGTCATGGAATCTTGAATAGTGTTTTCTCTTTCCAATTCCTTAAATCATGGAATTGTGTTATACATTGTTTATTCATAAATGAGTTTAAAATTCTCTAATGATGTATGAACACTCCTAATCTTGTCGTAGAATCCTTAAAACACATTCTTAGTTACCTAAACTTAAGCTAAATTATTCCTAACCTTGTACCTAAGCTAATACACACTCAAACCTATCATTAACACACAATTAGATGATCAAACCTCACCTCCCCCCATGCTGCCAGGTTTGGCCGAAGCCCCTCCCTCCCCATATGCATCACATGTTCAATTTTTCAACACTCCAAGGCCATATCTCAAGTCACATACACTATACCTTGTCATAACTTTCAATCAAGCTTGATTTTCCAAGTAAATAACTAATTAAAATAGCCCATTTTCTCCATTTATTTGTGGCTGGAAAAGTTCCAGCCATGCATTGTTTCTAGAAGCCTAATTTTATAAAAAATTGATAGGAAATTAACTCACATCAAGCCATACTTTGTAGCATAGCTTCCATACTTCAAACCATGCTTCTATGACACAATCAAAGAGATATTTTCCTCTCCCTTTTCCCTCTCAATGCTACAGCCAAAGGCCTCCCTTGGTGAGCCTCATTGTTTTGTTTTTCTATAAATAGGATGCTTGTGATAGCTTAGTTGCACTTTGAAGCATTTGCTAAGTTTAGAATTCTAGAGTTGTCTTGCTAGTTCTTTCTTTTTCTCTCAAGTTTCAAGAGAGTTCTTCCTTTCTTTTCATCTTCATATTCTTCATCTCTTCATCTCATCATCATCTCTCAACTTTGAAACACCAACCCAAAGCCTTGAACTATCATCAAACCTCTCAAACATCACACCTCAAACACAACCTCACTTGAAACACAACTCCAACCTTCTTGCTTCCTCTTGGCCGAAACCATCAAGCCCCAAGGAGGAGCTCATCATCTTGTTTTTCTTTTCAAAAGTTCAAGCTTTGTGTCTTCACTTTAGGTAGGGATTTGCTTTTCAAACTTGTTTTGCTCAAGAATATGTTTTTCTCTAGTTTCCTCTTGGATTCTTTTAAACTTTCCTTTGTTTTCCTTTTCTCTTGCATTTCGGCCATGAGGCCTTGAGGAGCACATGATAGCTCAATGATAAGGACTCCTAGAGAATGACTATGTGTTCATCTCAAAGGAACCTCTAGAGCTTGAGTTTTTCCTTTCCTTTAACTTCATCTATACTATACTTAGCTCACATGATTTCTAAAATCCCAAGCCTACCCTTGTCAACCTTAAAGTTGGCCAGCACATTCTAGAGATTTTTCTCTAGATAGGGATTTTGGGTATTTAATAAAGAACTTGGCTTAGTTTCACTTTCTTGTTCTTTTATAAGGTTTTCGGTTTTGGTATTTTGATCCTTGAGATTTTTGTTTGGTTTTGTTTAGAAAGTTGGTTTTCTTTGAGCTTGATGATGATGTTCAAGAACCTCATAGTTCCTATGAGAACTTGGTTCAAGAACTCTAGAGCTCTCTTTGTAATGAGATATATGTTGGGTTGTTACTTTGTTAAAGTCTTGAATGAGCTCTAGCTAACCATAAAATGAACCTTGCATCATGTTTACTTTATGCTTTGCATATCATATTTGTAACATCCCCAAATTTATAACTAAGAATCTTAATTATCGATAGCAAAACCAAGAGAATCTGGACAAATGTTATGAAACACAACAAATAGACTACTTAAGTATGTCTAGAGAAAAATGCAAAGAATTACGAAAATGCCATCACTTAGTGGAAATTACGAAAATGCCCTTGCTATGTAAAGGAAATTACCAAACTACCCTTGCCTTATTAAATGACAAAGATACCCTTACTCTATGAATGGAATTACAAGAATATCCACTAACATCTTTGCACAAAACATGGAAACGTGTTTGCAAAATACATGGAAACGTGTTTGCATAAAACATGGAGCATTTTCATCCAACATGTTTGCATAAAACATGGAAACGTGTTTACACAAAACATGGAAACGTGTTTGCACAAAACATGGAAACATGTTTGCACAAAACAAGGAGCATTTTCATCCCAAAATTCAGCCAACATGTTTCCATAAATCATGCTCCAAGTGCTTTCCATCTTCTGTTTTTTTCTCTAATCTTTCCACTATAAATACTCCTCAAACTCTCTTCAATTCAAAAACTCCCTAAGTGTTCTTTCTTTCTTATTCTATCATTCTTCTTATGTTCTTCAAAAACTTCTCTTGATCCTATAAACTTCATCCAAACACTTCAATCCTAAGTCCAAACTTTCACTAGCCCTCACAAGAGTTACAATCTTTAACTCTAGTGAGAAATATTTTCTTAAGCATTCAAGTTCTAGAGCCAAGATTCAAGGAGGGTCATCCACTCCAAAGACTCTTGTTCGAAGCTTAAGGAAGAAGAGAAGGACCCTTTTAGACCCTACACAAGAGGTAGGAGCTTCATCTTTAATTGTTCAAGCATTGTTGGCTTCTAACCTTGATAGAATGCCTCAAGTTTGAGTTATTGTCAAAAGTTTTAAATGATTATTTGAAAAATATATTTTTAGAAATATGACATGTTCTATTTTGTTATGAGTACCTTTATGATGTTATCAAACTCAAATATAACTTGAAAAGATTGTATGTGAAACCTGATTTAATAAAGGTAACTTAAGACATGAAAATGGTAGGTGCTGGAAATTCTAGTTGTTTCTGGCAGCAGGTACTTCTGAAAGCTACTGTTCATAAAATATTAAGTATCTCGAAATTAAAATAATTTTACTATAAACTAGACTCATTATAGAACACTCTCCAAAAGAATCACCTAAAACGGAGTTTTCTAGCTCAAGATATAAATTTTTAAAGTAGAGCCTAAGACTGAAACTTTAAATCTGACCTTGTAGTAGTAAAATAGATGTAACTCACTCTAGAAAAATGCAAATGGACTGATTTCAACTTTGTTGGAGAGCTAACACATATAGGAATACACCCATGTATGTTATGTATAAAGCTTTGTACCACGTAAATACAGAATGAGAAATAAATTTCGGGATAGTGTACTGTGAAAGTGCAGTTTGGAAAGGTTCTGCTAAGGAAAGACTTGGTATTTAAGCATGTCCATTGTGACCCACCTCTCTTTCTGGGAACCCTCCTATGCATGGTTTACAGTTGATTTACACTATTCCAAAGATGTAAATGCTAAAATTTGATGAGTTAGGAGTTTGGAACTACCTTTACTAAGCTGAGATAACAAGTATACAGAGAATTATAAACTTTCTTCTAAAAGACGTCAAAACTATAAATAAAAGAATCAAGTCTTGTAAAGAGAGAATTTTAAGAATTTAAGTAGAATAATAATCTTCAAGAGTTATATGAAAGTCATAATAAAAATATATAAGGAACCTATAATAATATTTTGAAGTGCATTAATGTATTAATGGAATGCTAAGAGTACAAAGAACACTAAGAGAAAAAGATAATACTAAGACATCCATTACCTCTTACGAACACTAAGAACTCAACTTGATAACTTTGGTTAGTTAATATGAATTATCTATGAAAGTGTTTACTATGAGATTTACATGATATTGTCCATGTTTTATGAAGTGATTTATAGTAATGTGAATGTATGGTGATGAATTATGAAATGATGAGGATGAATGATTGATTGCCCAGGGTTTATTGTGATTACATGATAATATGCATACATTCATTTTCCAAAAGAAATCATAAAAGTAAAGTTTGAAAAAGTAGCAATGAAAGTCTGGAAAAGTGGACTTGAGCTAAACTCACGGCTTAACCCCCTAAACCGTTGAGATCACGCTAATGGAATGAAAACCAAAAAGGTTATGGCGACGGCCATGGTATGAGCTCATTACCCTTTTAGGGTGGTCTAAGGCATTGATGCATTCATCCCGTGAGTAATTAAGAAATATGTTGATGAAATAAATGAAAGATGATGATCACTAAACAAGTGAATGTTGAGGATGAGTAATCATGAAATGCATGCAGCTCCTAAATGATTACTGCTTATTAGTGGTTTTACATGATATGCTTATATGTATGCTTGATAAAATACTGAATGAATATTTCTGCTAATGTTCAAGATTAGTTTAAAAGTAACTGCACTTCGGCTAATCACGTTTGTGAAAGTTTGATAATTGAATCCTTACCTGTTCACCTTTTTATAATAAACCCGAAGTGACTGGGACGACAACGATGACACTTTTAGTACAAGTAGGAACTCCTACTGAGAAATCATGTATTTCTCAAACCTATGTTTATTTTCCGTTGTCGTTACCAGACACAGACGTGTCCACCTAAAGCAACGAGGCCGTAGCTGAGGAAGGAGGTAGCACGTGAAGATTTCAAACCGTTCAAGTAGGAGCATTCCGAGCTTTAGTTACATTATAGTTTGTGAGAAACAATTAGTAATAGTAGAACTTATATTGTTATTTGTAATAACTTATCAGTATGATATATGCCCTGTTGTGACTTATGTATTAAGTGATTATATTCCAGTTTATGTGATAATTGTTCTACACTTAGTCTTTTATTCCGCTTATTTAATTAAGTGCGCAATGTAACTTGATTATTATCTATAAAAGCGCTATGTATTTCACTTCTCATTCTGAGCTTAAGTTTTCAAAAAAATTAATTTATTTAAAGAAAAAAAAAACTTACATTATTTTTCTAAGTTAATTTCAAAAGAAAATTAATACAAGGCATAAGTGATAACTAATAGTATCCAAATGTGAACTTAAGCACAGTGGGGTTCTATTAGGGTGTTACAATATTTACTTCCTTGCTATCACTAAATACCAAGATAAGGAATGAACTTGCATTATCATGTTTATATTTCAAGCTATGCATTATCATGTTTATATTTCAAGTTCTCACTTAATACAAGATAATAATATGTTGCACCTCATATTTATTTTATGCTATCACTTTACTTTCTAGTGGAACCTAAAATGAGTGCATGAGCATGTTTACTTTTTTGCTATCACTTTAATGAACCTAGAGCTCAAAGACTTGCCCATGGTTGTCTCAAACAAAGGTTTAAAATATTTATTTCTTTTGGTTCACATTCGGCCCTGTAACACCCTAAATCTTAACCCAAGACTACTAGTATGTACTTAGGTTAATCTTTAGAATATTACCTCTTGGTCTCATCTTTTACTTAGAAAATACTTAGCGGAAATATGGGTAAAATTTTTCTTTTTGGAATTTAAAATCAAAGTGAGAGCCACACACGAATCTTTGAGAGGAAGCATAGCGAAACATATAAGCAAAGCATAAAGAAGCACATCATATCATGGAGACATCAACTGAAACATAGATATATATATATATATATATATATATATATATATATATATATATATATATATTCTGTGCCCACCCAAAGGGTAGGACTATTCAATACATCGGGAAGCGGAATACAACTGAAATGCAATACAAGGAAATCATGAAAAGCAAATACAAGAGAAACAACACCCATACCCATGTGCACCTAGAGTAGACAACCTCATATACAGAAGAAGGTTTGTCCTCAACTATGTGGCGTGTGTGCACTAACTACTACCCGTCCTATGTCTACTCCTGCTAGTCCGAGTACTGTGGGGTCGAGTCGATCCACTGACGAATCTCGGCGGGAGTGGTCGAGCGCATCATCGGGGCATGCCCACCGCGGCGAGGGCGCATAGATGGCCGACAAGCCAACCTCGGCTGGACCACCGTCTCCTCACTCCCAGCCCTCATCGGTGGGGGAGCGGGACTGGAGCTCCAACTGTACATGTGTGATGGCGGGTCCTCGGATGGGTCTGTCTCCGAGTATTGGGTGCGAGGCACCTACTCCGGGTAGTCGCGTACGGCTGATGTCTCGGGCTCCATGCGGAGAATCTGCTCATCACGTGGTCTAGCTCGCTCAAAAATCCCGTTATAACGGTAAGGAGCAGTCGGGGTAAAATGATAACTCGGGACTGGGTGTGCGAAGGGTCATCCCATAAACACGAACACTCTAACTGTGCAGCGACCCTCAAAATGGTATGACCCGAGTGCCGGGTCATGGTGCAACTCCCATACCAGGGTGTCGATGAAGAGTACGAATGTCGCCATCTGAAGATATGACGGAAGAAAAGAGAGAGGGAATGAGAATCTTTCTAAAAGAATTCTCAGTAGGGTTATCCCTACCTAGGTGACATCGTCATATCCTCAGGAACCTTGGGTTTATTTCTAAAAGGTGTGCATGCATATAAATTCCTTTTAAGTTAGTATTCTAAAGTGGTATTTATCCAAGGTTCGTCATATTTTATAATGCGTCTTTAAGCAGAAAATATACTAATGATATGAATGCATCATAAAGGTAAATCAAACACAATAGAACAGCTAAGAAACATTTGGCATAAGTGTAGTATATGTGACATTGTTAACTTTAACTTTCATCTCATGGGGCCGCCCTAAAACATCTCTAGGTTATGAGCTCATACCTTAACTAGTCGTCACTAGTTCTTACTTATCCTATGATAAGCGTAACATAATTCCCGACTTAAAGTACGGGCTAGGGGGCAAATTAAGGATCACCCCTCTTAGGGTCATTTCCTCTTTGAAATACTCTACTAGCAACTAGTGCATCGTAGTATTGTCCGCTTTGGCAAGCTCTATGTCAATACCCTCACGGATTTGTTTTCTTGGGGGTGCTCGGCTAAACCGGTGTCACCCAAGAAGGCGTCTCAGTGTTGTGTCACATTTAAGTTCTCATAAAGTGTAAATTCATAGATACATCATTATTTATTACATAAATATTTTTCATAGCATATATAGCATCACAAGAAACTTCTTCATAGTGTATACATAAAACCATAGCATATACATAATCACACCTTAGACAATCATTCATACAAACTTCCAAGCTCATTATGTTATAAACTTATAGTAGGTTATGCTTTGGTTCCTTTGAGTCTTAAACTTGTAAACTAATCGTTCTAGTATTATTCTTAACCCCTTACACACCTATAGGTTCACAACTAATAAGTGTTACTAATTTTTATGCTCAAGGACTTATCCAAACAGCACTATGCAGATTTGGACAGCTTATATTTGTGTGATTACGGGGTTCTAGAGATTACGATTTAGACCCTTAAAGTCCTTAACTCACATTCTAAGTTATTGATCATCAAAACCTAGTCTCTTGGGAACCTATGAGGTTATAATTAAGTGTTTCTCACCTCACACTATGGTCAAGAACATCTCTAAATCTCAAGGATGCAGAATTTGAAATCCTAACTTTACGGGTACCTAGAAGTCACAAAAATAACCCTTTCTAAGTTTAGTTTGCTCCTAAGGCTTCAAGATTAAGTCCTAAACCAATTATGAGTCATTCCTACACATTTAAACTAATTTAAAACCATGATTATTAAATCTAAACCTTGCTGGACAGAATCCAGAAAATTACATAATTAAAGGATCTAAAATTCTCAAATTAATTATTTTCTAGTTCCTAACTTATCCTATCTTTCACATATAAGTCTTAACATTATTTTTACTCAAACATAGGCACATTATCATCATCAAAACAGCACATACAGTGGCAGCAAAGAGCAAGGAAGAACCGAAAATATACTTCTCCATAAAAGGCATAAAACATAATTTCTAAAGCACATAAAATACTAGTTTCTCTTGGAACTCTTTTTAAACTCTCAAAGCTCATTTATAAACAATTTTTAACATCTAAAATCATAAGAATATTTAAGAGGGCACTGACCAATTCATCTTTGTCCCAAGAGGTTCTAAATTCTCAAAACTTGGTTCTATGCATTCCTTAAACTCACTTAAGCTTGGAAAAATTATAAGACATAGTCTCAAATACTTGGAGACCTCAAGACCTCTTTAGGGCTGAAATATGAACCCAAGAAAAACACATATTGTTAGACCTTTGTTGAGACAACAATGGGCAAGTCTTTGAGCTCTAGATTCATTTAGGTGATGACATAAAAATAAACATGCTCATGCACTTATTTTAGGTTCCATTAGAAAGTAAAGTGATAGCACAAAGTAAATATGAATGCAACTTATTATTATCTTGTATTAAGTGAGAACTTGAAATATAAACATGATAATGCATAGCTTGAAATATAAACATGATAGTGCAAGTTCATTCATTATCTTGGTATTTAGTGATAGCAAGGAAATAAACATGATGTGCATAGCATAAAATAAACATGATGCAAGATTCATTTTATGGTTAACTAGAGCTCATTCAAGACTTTAACAAGATAACAACCCAATACAATATCTCAAAGATCACAACACAAAAACCGAAATTCATATAAAAGAGAAAGAAAGTGAAACTACATCAAGTTCTTTATTAAATACCCAAAACCCTTATCTAGAGAAAAATCTCTAGAATGTGCCGGCCAACTTTAAGGTTGACAAGGGTAGGCTTGGGCTTTTTGAAATCCTTAGATTAATTTTCTTAAGTTGAAAAACCATGTGAGTTAGATATCATATAGATGAAGTCAGAAGAAAAGGAAAACTCAAGCTTTAGAGGTTTCTTTGAGATGAACACAATGTCATCATCAAGAAACTCTCATCATCAAGCTATCATGCTCATAAATCAAGGCCTCATGGCCGAAATGAAAAGAAAGGAAAAACAAAGGAAAGTTCAAAAAGAATCCAAGAGGAAAACTAGAGAAAAACACTTTCTTGAGCAAAACAAAGTTTGAAAACAAATCCCTACCTAGTGATGAAGGTAAAAGCTTGGACTTGAAGATGGAAATGAGATGAGCAACACCTCCTAGGATGGTGATGATGATTCGGCCTTGATGAAAGAAAAAGGAAGGAAATGTGTTTCAAGTGAAGTTTGATGATGGTTCAAGGCTTTGGGGTGGTGTTTCAAGTGAAGTTTGATGATGGTTCAAGGCTTTGGGGTGGTGTTTCAAGTGAAGTTTGATGATGGTTCAAGGCTTTGGGGTGGTGTTTGATGGTTAAGAGATGGTGATGAAATGAAGAGATGGTGATGAGATGAAGAGATGAAGAAGATAAAGATGAAAAGAAAGGAAGAACACTCTTGAAATTTTGAGAGAAAAAGAAAGACTAGCAAGACAACTCTAAAACTCTAAACTTAGCAAATGCTTCAAGGTGCAACAAGGCTATCACAAGCATCCTATTTATAGAAAAACAAAACCATGGAGCTCATCAAAGGGAGGGTGCTGGCCGTGTGGTTTGAGGGAGGAAGGAAGAGAAAATATCTCTTACACAAGGTCATTCAAGCATGGTTTGAAGTATGGAAGCTATGCTACAAAGTATGGCTTGATGTGAGTTAATTTCCTATCAAATTTTTATGAAATTAGGCTTCTAGAAACTTGTCATGGCTGGAACTTTTCCAGCCACAAATAAATGGGAAAAATTGGTTGTTTTAATTACTTATTCATGTGGAAATTCAAGCTTGATTGAAAGTTATGACAAGGTATAGTGTATGTGACTTGAGGTATGGCCTTGGAGAGTTGAAAAATTGAACATGTGATGCCTAATGAGGAGAAGGGTACACGGCCAGGTTCAAGACAGCAGAGAGGAGGTGAGTTTTGACCATTTAATTGTGTGTTAATGGTAGGTTTAGATGTGTATTAGCTTAGGTACAAGGTTAGGAATGATTAAGCTTAAGTTTATGTAACTAAGAATGTGATTTAGGGAGTTTATGACAAGTTTAGGAGTGCTCATACATCATTAGAGAATTTTAAACTCATTTATGAATAAACAATGTGTAACACAATTCCATGATTTAAGGAATTGGAAAGAGAAAACACTATTCAAGATTCTATGACTAGGTGTCTTGAAATTAAAATATGATTTTAGGTTGTAATTAAATACTTTTTGGTTCTAATCAACTTTAATAAATTATTTTGACTCAAGATTAATTAAGGAAATTAATTAACCTTCGATTAGAGCCTAATATTGCTTAGGTTTGCTTAATCCCGCGATTAAGCGTAAAATATACGAAACTAAGGGCAAAACCGTAATTTTGCACTAATTTTGCCCGGGACCTCTAAAATTAAAACTGAGGTCATAGAATACATAAAAACGCCTTTTAAAACCATCTGGAGAAGTTTCGGGTTCATCCGGCACTTGCAAACGGGTAAAACACCGCAGGGGCGTTTTGGTCATTTTGACCCGAAAACTCAAAAAATGAGATTTTCGATCCCGGGAAGGTACACAGGTTATCTAATCCCCTTCCAACATTGAGTTTTCCCTTCGAGTACTGCCGAACTGGCTTTCCTCGAATTAGAGTGAAAAATGACCTCAGGGGCATTTTGGTCATTTTCACTCTAACAGAAAAATCGGGGCGTTACAGACCCTAAGGGGTTTTGGAGTTTCCAAGTATTGAAAATTATGTTTTATGATTTTTCTAAGCTTATATGAGTATAAGGAATATGTAGAACTAAGTTTTATGAATTTAGGGCCCCTTGAGGCAAAGATGAATTGGTCACTGCCCTCTTGAATATTCTTATGATTTTAAATGTTAAAAATGTTTATAAATGAGTTTTGAAAGTTTTAAAAAAGGTTCTAAGAGAAACTAGTATTTTATGTGCTATAAAAATTGTGTTCTATGCCTTTTATGGAGATGCACATTTCGGTTCTGCCTTGCTATTTACTTGCCATTGTATGTGCTGTTTTATTGATAATAATATGCTTATATTTGAGTAAAAATAATGTTAAGACTCATATGTGAAAGATAAGATAAGTTAGAGACTAGAAAAGAATTAATTTGAGAGTTCTAGATCCTTTATTGTTTGAATTTTCTGGATTCTGTCTAGCAAGGTTTAGTAATGCTAATCATGGATTTAAATTAGTTTAAATGTGTAGGAATACCTCATAAATGGTTTAGGACTTGATTTTAAAGCCTTAGGAACAAACTGGACTTAGAAAGGATCATTGTTGTGACTCCTAGGTACCCGTAAAGTTAGGATTACAAATTCTGCATCCTTGAGGTTTAAAGATGTTCTTGATCATAGTGTGAGGTGAGAAATACTTAGTTACAACCTCCTAGGTACCCAAGAGATTAGGTTCGATGATCAATAACTTAGAACGTGAGTTAAGGACCTTAAGGGTCAATGCATAAGACATTAAAAAGTCTTGAGTTTTTATGATGCTTAACTTATGTAAATATGATACATGATACATGAGCTTAGTCTATGATAAGTTTGATATGTGCTATGAAGAAATTTTATATGATGATATGCTATATCTTATAAGATATGTTTGTATGAATTGTATGTTTTCATGGCATAAGCAAATTTGAGGAAATTCGGTTTACAGCCGTCATGCTGCCGGATTTCCATCAAATTTGAGGAACTTAGAAAAAGATCTTTTTGAAAATCATGAGAACTTAAATGTGACACAACACTGAGACCCCTTCTTGGGTGACACCGGTTTAGCCGAGCACCCCCAAGAAAACAAATCCGTGAGGGTATTGACATAGAGCTTGCCAAAGCGAACAATACTACTATGCACTAGTTGCTAGTAGAGCGTTTAAAAGAGGAAATGACCCTAAGAGGTGATCCTTAAATTACCCCCTAGCCCGTACTTTAAGTCGGGATTATGTATGTTGCGCTTATCATAGGATAAGTAAGAACTAGTGACGACTAGTGAAGGTATGAGCTCATAACCTAGAGATGTTTTAGGGTGGCCCCATGAGATAAAGTTAAAGTTAAAATGTCACATATGCTATGGAAAACCAAGGAAGTTATTATGAGATTTATACCTATCAAACTTATGCCACTATTACAACGTTTTTGTGACATTGTTGATTAGCTTATCTTTATGATGCATTCATATCATTAGTGTATTCCATACTTAGTCATAAGACGCATTGTAAAATATGACGGACTTTGGATAATGAATATTTTAGCAAACTACCTTAAAAGAAGTTTACATGCATGCACACCTTTTTAGAAATGAAACACAAGGTTCCTGGGGATATGATGATGTCACTTAGTTAGGGATTGCCCTACTGAGAATTCTTTTAGAAGATTCTCATTCCCTCTCTCTTTTCTTCCGTCATATCTTCAGATGGCGACTTTCGTACTCTTCGTCGACACCCCGACGTGAGAGCTGCACCATGACCCAACACTCGGGTCATACCATTTTGAGGGTCGTTGCACAGTTAGAGCATTTATGTTTATGGGACGACCCTTCGCGCACCCAGTACGGAGCTACCGCTTCACCCCGACTGCTCCCTACCATCATAACACGATTTTTGAGCGAGCCAGACCACGTGACGAGCAGATCCTCCGCATGCAGCCTGAGGCATCAGCCGTATGCGACTACCCGGAGTACGTGCCCCGGACTCAGTATTCGGAGACGGATCCATCAAAGGACCCGCCCTCACATATGTACAGCTGGAGCTTTAGCCCCGCTCCCGCATCGATGAGAGCCAGGAGTGAGGAGACAGTGGTTCAGCCGAGGTTGGCTCGTAGGCCATCCATGCGCCCTCGCCGCGGTGGACACGCTCCGATGATCCGCACGACCACTCCCGCCAAGATCCGCCAGTGGATCGATTCCACCCCTCAGTACTCGGACCAGTAGGAGTAAGAGCATAGGATGGATAGTAGCTAGTGCACACACGCCACATAGATGAGGACAAACCTTCTTTTGTATATGAGGTTGTCTACTCTAGGTGCACATGGGTACGGGTGTTGCTTTCATGGTTTCCTTGTACTTGCTTTTATGATTTCCTTGTATTTGCATTTCAGTTGTATTTCATTTTCCTATGTACCGAATAGTCCTACCTTTTGGTAGGCACATTATCTATATATATAATCAGTTGATGTGCTCATGTTATTTATGTGTTTTATTATGATTTGCTCATATGACTTGTATGAATTCCCGTTCAAAGAATCATGTGTGACTCTCACTTTGGTTTTAATTCCAAAAAGAAAAATTTTACCCATATTTCCGCTAAGTATTTTCAAGTAAAGAATGAGACCAAGAGGTAATATTCTAAAGATTAACCTAATTACATACTAGTAGTATTAGGTTAAGATTTAGGGTATTACATACTTTACTGCTTTCTAGTTTCTGTTGTATTTCCTTTTCTTCTGTATTACAAGCTCAGCCCGTTTCTATAAGGGCGTGACTACTATGTATTGTAACTATCTTATTATTAATGAAATGTTTCCTTGTTGTGATGATCAGTGTTCTATTGTTCCTTGCTTTAACCTTCGTGTTCTTTATGATTGATGATTATGTATTTCGTTTAGATAAGAACGCGACTCTTACTTTGGTTTATGTTTTCAAAAAAAATTTTACCCATAATTTTCGCTAAGTATTTTAATAAAATGATGAGACTAAGAGGTAATAACCTAATGATTAACCTAATGTGTTCTAGAAAGTTAGGTTAAAAATTAGGGTGTTACAAGTAACATATTACTATTAGAGTTTGCATGATTTCCTCATTCTTCAGTGTACTTTCTATAGTCTCGTGTTACTTTCTGAAGACCGTTTCTTTGGGTTTCTTTTTCTTGTATTAATCTGCTTTATTCCTAAATGTATGTGAATGTTCTTTACATGATATAATATTCACTTCATTTAAACTTATTCTCTTCCCATGAGATAAAACATGTTTGCACATGCAAAGTGAAATTATCCTTGCTAAAGTTCGTGTAATGCACTTCGAAATTTACCTGTTAAGCTTAGTCAAAAAACTCAAGGTAGCCATTAGTCGTTCTTCAAAATATTTTCTTTAAATTGGGTTTGTTGTCATTCAAAATAATAAAGCTCATACTTTGTGAAGGGTTATGGAGTTTACAATCTCCCCCTTTTTGATGATGACAAACCAATTTAAAGAAAATCTTTTGAAGAGATGTTGAAAGAAATAATAGAGAATATAATATGATAAGTACATTTTCTTTGAAGACATCATAATTCTTAAATCTTAGTAAGTCCTTTTCTTAAGGCATGATTGGATGTGTTCAAGAACATTTTTGAAGCCTTAAGTTAACTCAAATAAGAGCTGTTTAGTTTGTGATGATATTTTATGATTTAAATCAAATTGCTTCTTTAATTTGCATCACCAAGATACTAAAGCAGATGTCATCGTTTTAGTTCAATTTTACCAATTAGCTTTATTCTTGTCATAAAATGACTTACTAACATTTAATTCTGGTTGAATAAATAAATAAGTAATAATTGCGATATTCTTTCTTGATAAAAATCTTATTCAGTATATTCTTTTCCTCTGCCTCTTTTTTAACAAAGAAATTTGATGCCCAATATGATAAACATTTTTGAGCATGTTATAAAAATAAAAAAAACCTGACTGATACATTTGTAGTATCTGATGCTCAGAGAAGCCTTAATATAAATTATAGGGTTAAATGCATTTTACCCCCCTGAACTTTAGGTCATGTGCAATTTACCCCCTGACTTTTCAAAATGTGCAACGCGACCCCTTGAACTTTTCAAATTATGCAAAAAACCCCCCTATTGTTCAAAATGTGCAAAAAACACCCCTGAACTTTTCAAATTGTGCAAAAAACTCCGGTGTCGGGTTGCACACACTAAAAAAGTCAGGGGGTTAATTGCACATATTATTCACAAACAAGGTGTCAGGTTGCACAAATTAGAAACTTTAGGGGGGGGTTAAGTGCACATAATCTTATCTTTATAGTTGGTAAAATTATACTAAGGGGTGTTTTGCACAATTTTGAAAGTTCAGGGGGTCACAATGCACATTTTGAAAAGTCAGGGAGTAAATTGCACATGACCTAAAATTCAGGGGGGTAAAATGCATTTATCCCTAAATTATATCTGTGTATTACAAGGTGAGGTTTCTGAAGCTCAATCAGGGATCTAACCGTGTTTTATCAAAGCATTGAATGGTCATGAGCTTATTTTTGTGAGCTAGGAAACTTATTAACATAGGTATCAGATGATGAAACAATTTTTGAAAACTTTCTTTCAAAGCAATTTTTGCTTACTGATACATATTGAATCAGAATATAACACGTTGTTAGTCATTGAAGCTCAGTACACTAGAGATGATTTCAAGATTAGTTTACTGATCATAGTTGAAGTAGAGACATTTAAAAGCATGTTTTTGAAATTCCTCAGAAACTATTTACAACTATGTTTAGTCAGATTAAACAGAGCATCTCATACATGCATTAATGATAATGTGTTTTATAATGATAGACATTTCAAGCATTCTTACACATATCTAAGCACATCCATAGAGTTCGAGTATCCATATACTAGTAGAAAGAATTTGCACTTCTTAAAGATACTTGCTAAAACTAATCATGAACATAAATGTGTGCTGATTTCTCTAGCATTTTAATGATTAATTAGTTCAAAGCAAGAGCTTAAGATATCAGAAGCATACATAAGCAAGTCATGATAAACGATTAGCTAAGCATGATAGGTTAGGCATCGATATGTATTAGAGCTTAAAGATAATCATCTATGTATCAGAGCATATAAGTAATTAAGATAAAGATAAAAAGCCAAACATAATCATGATAGTCAGGTATGGGCACGGTAGATAAATAGTTATAACCGATTATATAACTTAGAAAAAAATTCCAGTAAAAAATTTCAGCATGCTAAATGAAATTTTAGGCTCCCCCTCAGCATGGTCTTCCCCTGAATTCCACACTCCTCCCCCTGAGTTCCTTAGCACAGATTTTCTTCATATTCTTTTTTCCCCCTTTGATGAGGACAGGATAATAAACTCTAACATCAACGTCTCAGCTCTTGTAAAATTTGTTGATTGGTCTGAAGGATTTGAAGTAGTAAGTCCTCATGATTACATGACCTTTTCCCAAATCATCTAGCCTATCAGTGATTAGCTATTGATTTTCTAACAATATTCATATTTGAGGGTTGATTTGAGGAGGGGCAGGCTGAGGACGACTAGTTGAAGGTTGGTTAGTTTCTTGGGCTGGATTTGGAACAAGTGGTGGAGCAGGCATGGAGGACTCCTTGATATGAACATGAGGAGAGTCATCTGCTAGAGTAAAGTCAGTCTTAGGAACTATGCTTCCAGTATTACCATCTGATGACCTCCTTTTTATGGATGATGTAACACCCTAATATTTAACCTAACATGCCTAGGACGTATTTGAGTTAAATACTAGTTATTATTCTTTTGTTCCATTTATCTGACATTACTTTTCTAAAATACTTAGCAAAATATGGGTAAATTTTTTTTTGAATATGTAAAAACAAAATATGAGCCTTCTGTACCTAAGTAAGCTACATCGTGCGATTCGCATACAAATATCATAACACCATAAGCAAGGTAAACATCATGGATTTCATATAATCATCATAGTCATCACCCACATCACGTACAGACAACATAAATAATAAGTAGCATAATACCCACTAATAAAGGTTGGGTTAGTACAATAATCCCAGAGTCATATAAATAAAGTACATGAAAAGAAACATTAATCAAAGTACTAAAGACCTATCTTCTACCCTATGTCCCCCAAGATGTGCCACAA
The DNA here is from genome assembly GCA_031216105.1 of Dalbergia cultrata. Taxonomy (NCBI): domain Eukaryota; kingdom Viridiplantae; phylum Streptophyta; class Magnoliopsida; order Fabales; family Fabaceae; genus Dalbergia; species Dalbergia cultrata. The sequence continues at coordinate 36,813,328 of CM062344.1, read as the reverse complement.
AAAGATAACCCCAAAATATAGAAGCAAAAGAAGGCTATCTGCCGCATCAACTCGAGCACTCTCATGAGGTCCATTATCAGCTACAAAGGATGCCCTTACTAAGAGGGTGAAATGTAACCAATGAAGTGTACTAGCTCTTCATGCTTGTTGAGATGCACAGTAGGACGGGCGTGGGCTCCGTGGCGGGGCCAAATGGCTCCTCTCACATGACCTCTAACCGTGGCATCTCCGTCGGAACCTCCTCCGATCTCCATGGGACTAGTCGGGGCAGAACCTCTAGAAGAGTGCTAGGATAGTGACTCCTTAGAAGGATCCGTCTCGGGCTCAGACGAGCGGGGTGAGGAACAAGGGATGTACTTAGGATAACCTCGGACCGATGAAGCAGAAGTATGGGCACATCGAATCTGCTCTCTGCAAGGGCACGCGTGCTCGAAGATCATGTCCTCGGGGTATGGGGCGACATGAGAGAATCTATAACCGGTGATGAGGTGCGAGAACGGACACTCCATTTATAGAAAAAGCTGGACAGAACATCTACCCACAAAGTGGTAGGACTTGTGCGCGGGGTCGAAGTGGAATTCCCAGGTGGGAGCGTCAACATACAGCATGAACGTCGCCATCAACCTTTGAAGACATGACGGAGAAAAGAAAGAAAAAGGGGATGAGAAACTTAACAAGAATCTCAGTAGGGTACTTTCCTCCTAATGCATGTTATCATCTACGTCCTCAGGAACCTTGGGTTTATTACGAAAATAGTGAGCATGCATAAAGTTCATTTTACTAAGTTCCAAAGCCCTTTATCCAAGGTTCGTGTCTTTTAATATGATTCTTGATGTTATGTATGCATTGCATTACATCATGAGTTCATGTCCATACCATGTGCAACGTATCATAGAATTATGCTAAATAAAGAAAGCATGAGGAAATATGATCACATAAATGACATAAAAGAACATGAGTCTTTTCTTTCTTATCATATTAGGTGACTTTGGGTTCATTGTTTCTTTCCTCTATGAGGCCACCCTAATACTCTCCTCTTTTGAGAGTTTCTAGATTATGAGCTCATACCTAACTAGTCATCACTAGTCTATACTTATCCTATGGTAAGCAATTTTGTAACATCCCCAAATTTATAACTAAGATAAATATTAATTAGCGATAGCAAAAACTAAGAGAATCTGGACAAATGTTATGAAACACAACAAATAGACTACTTAAGTATGTCTAGAGAAAAATGCAAAGAATTACGAAAATGCCATCACTTAGTGAAAATTACGAAAATGCCCTTGCTATATAAAGGAAATTACCAAACTACCCTTGCCTTATTAAATGACAAAGATACCCTTACTCTATGAATGGAATTACAAGAATACCACTATCATTGTCTAATTACAAAAATATCCTTGTCTTAGTTAAAGAAATTACTACAACGCCATTTACACAAATCCCTACACTTGTCTTTAGACAAGAATGAATCTAAGCCATTGGATTAAGATGATAACACAATTATTTAACCACATACATCATACACATTTCTGAATCACATACATGCACTAAAGGTTAGAAAATCTCGACTAACATCTTTGCACAAAACATGGAAACATGTTTGCACAAAACATGGAGCATTTTTCATCCAACATGTTTGCACAAAACATGGAAACATGTTTGCATAAAACATGGAGCATTTTCATCCAACATGTTTGCATAAAACATGGAAACATGTTTGCACAAAACAAGGAGCATTTTCATCCCAAAATTCAGCCAACATGTTTCCATAAATCATGCTCCAGGTGCTTTACTTCTTTTGTTTTTTTTCTCTAATCTTTCCACTATAAATACTCCTCAAACTCTCTTCAATTCAGAAACTCCCTAAGTGTTCTTTCTTTCTTATTCTATCATTCTTCTTAGACTTCTCTTGATCCTCTAAACTTCATCCAAACACTTAAATCCTAAGTCCAAACTTTCACTAGCCCTCACAAGAGTTACAATCTTTAACTCTAGTGAGAAATATTTTCTTAAGCACTCAAGTTCTAGAGCCAAGATTCAAGAAGGGTCATCCACTCCAAGGACTCTTGTTCAAGCTTAAGGAAAAAGAGAAGGACCCTTTTTTAGACCCTACACAAGAGGTAGGAGCCCTCACTTTGGTTGTGTAAGCCATGATGACATCTAACCTTGCTCATGGTTAGGATGCCATCAAGCTTATGTTTGTTGATAAAAATGTTTCAAGGGGATATTGTATAAATATTTTGTGAAAGCCCTTGTTCCATTCTGCTTCCAAAGTGATATTATGTTGCTTTCATGCTCAAATGATGCTTGAAATATGTTGTGTGATCCTTGTGTTAAACTAAGTGACATAAAACATGAAAATGATAAGTGCTGGATTTTTGGCTGTTTCTTGCAGTAGGTGTTCTGAAATTTAATACTCATAAAATATGAAGTATCTTGAAATAAAAATATTTTTACCATAAACTAGACGCATCATAAAACACTCTCCAAAAAGAATCACCCAAAACGGAGTTTTCTAGCTCAAGATATAAATTTTTAAAGTAGAGCCTAAGACTGAAACTTTAAATCCGACCTTGTAGTAGTAAAATAGGTGTAACTCACTCTAGAAAAATGAAAATGGACTGATTTCAACTTTGTTGGAGAGCTAACACATATAGGAATACACTCATGTATGTTATGCATAAAGCTTTGTACCACATAAATACAAAATGAGAAATAAATTTCGGAATAGTGTACTGTGAAAGTGCAGTTTGGAAAGGTTCTGGCTAAGGAAAGACTTGGTATTTAAGCGTGTCCATTGTGACCGACCTCTCTTTCCTGGGAACCCTCCTATGCATGGTTTGCAATTGATTTACATTATTCCAAAGATGTAAATGCTAAAATTTGATGAGTTAGGAATTTGGAACTACCTTTACTAAGCTGAGATAACAAGTATACAGATAATTATAATCTTTCTTCTAAAAGATGTCAAAACTATAAATAAAAGAATCAAGTCTTGTAAAGAGAGAATTTTAAGAATTTAAGTAGAATAATAATCTTCAAGAGTTATATGAAAGTCATAATAAAAATATATAAAGAACCTATAATAATATTTTGAAGTGCATTAATGTATTAATGGAATGCTAAGAGTACAAAGAACACTAAGAGAAAAAGATAATACTAAGACATCCATTACCTCTTACGAACACTAGGAACTCAACTTGATAACTTTGGTTGGTTAATATGAATCATCTATGGAAGTGTTTACTATGAGATTTACATGATATTGTCCATGTTTTATGAAGTGATTTATAGTAATGTGAATGTATAATGATGAATTATGAAATGATGAGGATGAATGATTGATTGCCCAGGATTTATTGTGATTACATGATGGTATGCATACATTCATTTTCAAAAGAAATAATAAAAGTAAAGTTTGAAAAAGTAGAAATGAAAGTCTGGAAAAGTGGACTTGAGCTAAACTCACGGCTTAACCCCCTAAACCGTTGAGATCACAGCAACGGAATGAAAACCAAAAAGGTTATGGCAACGGCAATGGTATGAGCTCATTACCCTTTAGGGTGGTCTAAGGGATTGATGCATTCATCCCGTGAGTAATTAAGAAATATGTTGATGAAATAAATGAAAGATGATGATCACTAAACAAGTAAATGTTGAGGATGAGTAATCATGAAATGCATGCAGCTCCTAAATGATTATTGCTTATTAGTGGTTTTACATGATATGCTTATATGTATGCTTGATGAAATACTAATTGGATATTTCTGCTAATGTTCAAGATTAGTTTAAAAGTAACTGCACTTCGCCTAATCACGTTTGTGAAAGTTTGATAATTGAATCCTTACCTGTTCACCTTTTTATAATAAACCCGAAGTGACTGGGACGACAACGATGACACTTTTAGTACAAGTAGGAACTCCTACTGAGAAATCATGTATTTCTCACTCCCATGTTTTTTTTCCGTTGTCGCTACTGCAGACAGACGTGTCCACCTAAAGCAACGGCGTAGCTGAGGAAGGAGGTAGCGCGTGAAGATTTCAAACCTTTCAAGTAGGAGCATTCCGAGCTTTAGTTACATTATAGTTTGTGAGAAACAATTAGTAATAGTAGAACTTATATTGTTATTTGTAATAACTTATCAGTATGATATATGCCCTGTTGTGACTTATGTATTAAGTGATTATATTCCAGTTTATGTGATAATAGTTCTACACTTAGTCTCTTATTCCGCTTATTGAATTAAGTGCGCAATGTAACTTGATTATTATCTATAAAAGCACTATGTATTTCACTTCTCGTTACAGGCTTAAGTTTTCAAACAATTAATTTATTTAAAAAAAAAAACTTCCACTATTTTTCTAAGTTAATTTCAAAAGAAAATAAATGCAAGGCATAAGTGACAACTAATAGAATCCAAATGTGAACTTAAGCATAGTGGGGTTCTATTAGGGTGTTACAAATTTTCCCGACTCCCAAAGTATGGGTTAGGAGGCATAGGAACACCTTTCATAGCCATTAATTCCTGGAGTCCAAAGAGTCCAAAGAGAATCATTTCCATGTGTTTTATATCACATTTAAAACTTAGCATGTTATTTAGAGATGCAATCATAATCCATATATATTCATTATTCATAACATATCATGTGATAATTCATGTTTGGAAAATCTCATCATTTATCTAGGTTCGCAAATTTGGTGGAAATTCGGCAACATAACAGCTAGAAACCATATTTCCCCAAATTCGCTTTATGCCATGTATTCACATATATCATGCATCTCAATAACTCAAACATAATCATAGCATGTCATTCAAGTCACGTAATCACCACTTATTTCCATACATCCATCAACATATATCATCATTATTTCTATTGAAAGCTAAATATGCTCCTACCTAGTATGTCGAAATTATGGGCCGGACTCAGGTAGTGCACATGCTATGCTTATCAACATAAGATATACATACACAGATAGGGCAATAAAGATCATCATCAAGCGTTTTATACGAAAGCGCACCCGATTTATTGTAATCGCAACATAGTCCTGCACGGATTAAAACTTACGACCCGGTTTGACCTAATTACCGAAATTAATTCTTTAAGCACCTAGGGGACCTTCCCCAAAGATTTTCACTAACATAAAACCTCATAAACATTTTTAAATGTTGCTGGACAGCTTTGGCAGCGTTTTAAAAAGGCCGTTTCGGGGTTCTAGAAATCGCATTTTTGACCCTTTTTAATTACCGGTTTTTCCTAGGACGCCAAAATTAATTCTTACCTGCACAAATGGAAATTTTACATATAAAATTAGTTTCAAACAGAATTCTCATCAAAATAATTTACCAAGACAGTAGGTATAAAAACTTAATTTTTTAGGAGTCTCAAAGCACATTTTCGATCCTTTTTAGCCTCTAGTTTTTCCTCAAGATAATTGGATCCTCGCATCAACTATCAATGATTACTACACATTTAGATAATTTTGAACAACATTTTCTAGAAATTAAATAAATGGGGCAGTAGCCAAAAATCAATTTCTTAAAAGTACCTGAAAATGGTTTCTTTGACCTATTCTTGTTACTAGTTTACCCTAGGATGCCAAAAACAATTTTTACAACATTTAATACCAATTTTTACATCTTCTAACCTCTCCAAACAGCATCAAACAGAAAAGGAAATACCAAAACAGTAGCCAAAAGTTTGTGTACTAATAACACATAAAATCAAATTTTTACTTTTTCTTGTAGCAAGATTTCTAAGACAACTTCTAAGAAAATTCTAAAACATAGAGGTTGAGCAATAAAACCAAATAAAACTCATCTCAAACATCAATATTTTTTCATGGCCGAAATGCACATGCATTGAGTGTAGCTATGATTTAAAATTTCATTCTAGATCCAAGGACAAGTTTGTGAGCTTTAAGATCTTTTAGGTGACAACTTGGAGATAAACATGCTATGCATCATATTTTTATCTTCAAGATTTAAAGGTGATAGCTCAAAAATAAATATGCTATGCAAATCCATTTTTATCTTCAAGATTAGAGTGATAGCACAAAAGTAAACATGCTATGCAACTTATTTTTGTCTTCAAGGTTAGGGTGATAACATTAAAAGTAAACATGCTATGCACTTCATTTTTATCTGCAAGCTTTAGGGTGATGGCTCAAAATATAAATATGCTATGCAAACTCATTCTTATCTTTAGATTTAGGTGATAGCATAAAAATAAATATGAATGCAAGCTCATTTTACATCTTGTTCACTTAAAGCTCAAAAACCTTACAAGATTAGTTTCTTACTCCTAATAGATCTTAAACATTAGTGAGCTTTAGGGTCTGTTTGCGAGATGGATTTAGGAGGGGAAGGAAAGGAAGGGAAAGGCTTTGAAAGGTGAAATTATGTTTATGACTTTTGTTAATTGAGGGAGGAGGTGTTTGAAGGATTTTTTAAACCCTCCCTAATACTCCATTCACCCCCATTTTGGGGGGTTTATAGTGATATATGAACTGAAAATACCATTTTACCCTTATTAATTTTAGCCAATTTAAAAAATAACCACACTCTCACGTACTTTTACGCACATGTAAACGTCTCTTTCCCAGACTCTCACAAACATCTCTCTGTAACCTTCATTTGCGAAAGATCTCGAAACATAATCCCAATTCCATGAACCCTAATCCCGATCTTGATATGTCAGATCCCAAATCTTGAGGCATTGACGTTGCAATCCAAGAGGAGTTTCTAAACCTTTCTTTGTTTCAGAGTCTGTTTCTGAAACCATTCACATCACAAGGTGAAGCTCGGACGCGGTCACAAGATTCCATTCGCTGCTGGTGCCTTCGACTTTGTGCTCTCTGGCAAGGACTCCCTCGAACAATCACCACGGCTGTCGGAGTTTGCCACCGAAATCGCCAGAATGCTCAAACTCCAAGGGTTCATGGGCGTTCCATTTGGTAAGCCCCAAAGACAATTATAGCTTCAATTCGTTCCTTGATTTGCAAAAAGAAAATCACCTTGTACAATAGTAACCATCCATATTTTCTGTGAAATTTCCTACCAATGTAAAATTAATCTTTTCGAAAAGGAAAATTTTGAGAATCAGAATTCTTGGTCAAATTCACTCTTAAGAATAATGTGGCATATATGTTAACCATTGGACGAATAAGTCATTGATAGCCTTTTCTTGATTGCCTGTCTTGCTTGATTGTTGTACATTTCTATTTTCCTCCATACTTTGTGGAAGTTTTGTAATGCTCCAATACGTTTGGGGCTTCTTTGATTCTGCTGAAAATTTTTTTTTGAATTTTTTGACAAAAAGGTAGAATTATTTTTGTTTGTATAAAATTATTTTTCTAAACTGTTTTTGGAAACTGAAGAAACAAAAGATTTATTTGGAGTAATAACAACCCAGCAATTGTTCCAACACATGTTCTCGTATGTTTTTAGTAAAGACTAGACACATAGCTAAAAAATATCTTGTTTTCTTGGTCCCCCTATGGCTTATGTCTTGCTCGATTCTTTATGAGTTTGTCAGAATGGACTAATTCTAAAGTTGTAACTTGTTAGCCATCAAGCAAGTAGGCAGCAGCAGGTGTATTGGGTTTTTGTGATAGTAACATGATGCAGAATGGGTAAGGAATGTTATCTATAGAATATATACTTGTCTTGGTAAATTGGAAATATATAGAATTTGCAATTCCAATTTTGGGTGAGATTGAGTGGAAGCATAAGAGGGCTGTACTTGAAGAAAATATGCTGCAGGTTTCATGGTGTAAAACCTGACAGAGATTGCTTTCATTTCATATTAATGTGTAAAATAAGGGGTTTCATGTTTCTAGAAGTTATTTGGAGGCCTATTAGTGAGATAAATTAAAGTAAATATGTGAAGCTCCTGTTTATAAGTAAGCTTATCATTCTTTGAGTGTATTGTGTATGACTTGTATATAAGATTGGTTAAATAAGATACATAATTTGGCACCTAGCTCATAGATTGTGTCTCTGAAGTCTTATAAAAAAAAGTGGATTTCAGATTAACAAATGAAGTTCTCTGTAAATTCATAGAAGTGATGTAGTTTATTGTTCTTTCAATTTCTTCCTTTCCTTTTATTTTGGAATTTGTGGTGCTTCATTCGAGGTTCATGCAGTCATTTTCAAAAGCATGTGTATGATGTTTTTCTTACTGATTCCAATTGAGCATGGCCTTGATGTTTATGTTGTTTATGATATATAGAGCATGGCCTTGATTGTTGTATTCTTGGTTCCAGGGGTCAAAATTTTTGTGTTGTTCCATTATTCTGTCAATATCAATTGATGTCATCCCCTTTTCCCATTCAGGTGAGTTTGCTGTAAAATATTTAGTTTTGATGTACTTGATTAGTTTGAGTATCTTGATGGGCCCAAGCTTGGCTTGGCTTGCTTGTATATACAATATTTAGTGGTTGCAGTTTGTATGTGATAATTTATTGATTGCACAAATTTGTTTCTTGATAATTTATAGATGGATGATTAAGGAGGAAACATAAACCTTACACTGTTAACAAAAATACTCAATTTCTGTAACAAAATCAAATTTATTTTTGTCTCTACTCCTTACTGATATAAAAAATCCAATACTATTCCTTCATTTTTTTTCAAGAAAAAGATTAATAAAGCACCTCCATTGAGCAATCAAGTCCCACTTCTTTTTGTTTGTATCATTTTTGTATGTACAAGATCAAGATTCAAAGTAAAGATAGCAACCAAAATTAGTAATAATGGTAGCACATTCACAATAGAATTTATCTTGGACACTAGTGGTGCCCCTTATCTGTGTTGATACCAGTGAACTTGAATCCCAATTCACATTCATCTAATGAACTTTCTTTTGTTCCCAATGCCATATGCACATTGCTGCTCCATTAAGTAGAGTAAATGAAGAAAAAAAATGTGATTCAGTAACATGCTTGCACAAAAGGAAGTCCAAGATTTACAGTGTAATGCTGAGAAACGTTCCAAAGTTTATAGAATCCCTCTAATCTCCTAAAGATGTTGGTAATCACTCACTTTAAGCTTCCTTTGAAAGTGAAGTTTTTTATGCATGCTAGAAGAATTGTAAAATCATTGCTTAACAAGTTTAACTAATTCTTTCACACTACCAAACAATGCAAGATCTATTGGGAAAAAAAAGATCATTTGACAAATGGTTGTATGAGAGAAAGAGAACAATAGCGGAAGGTTTGGAAGGGAAGACTGTAAGACAGGGCTAAGCAAGAACAAGGTTAAGTTGGTAAAGTTGTTGTCTTTGTTGTTGTTTTATTTTTCATTTATTGATTTTTGTTATATATCACTCAATCAAGAGGATGATTTTTGATAGAAAGGTAAGATTTTTGCATTTATAGTCTCATGTTCATGACTATCATGTTTTGCTGTCATTTAATCTCCTTCTCACTGCGACTATATTGGCCTCTTGTTTTTATTCTGAAGTTTTTCATTTAGCATGATTCATAAATTTCTTCTTTTTTTTTTTTAATGTATTTCAGAAACTATCAAGAAATAGAAGCTATTAACCAAGAATTACATGCTGCTTGTGCTTTTAGGGAAAGCACTACTGCATACGAAAGAGCTAAGCAAAAGGCTCCAATTCCAAAAAGTGAAGTCTGGAAGATGCTTGAGACTTGCAAATTGAGTACCACCTAATAAGCCGAGTACACATGTATCTTCTTGGTCATCCCGAGTGCATTAGAGGAGTAATCGATTGTCCTCAGGACAAACGTAAAAGGTTGTTATTTGATAGTGTTTGGTCCTGGTGGTCCTTCTTGATATAAATTTTAAATGAATTCTATTTGTGAACCAAAAATTTAGTATTTATTTTAATTTAATATTTGACATTGTTGGACTATTTGAGTTTCAATTAATAGAATTTTTTCCTTATGTATTGTTATGAAAAAATTACTAAAGTGTTAGACCGATAGTATTTGTTATTTTTTTTCTTTTTGCAAGCTACAATTGTATATGTAAATGATAGTTATATTTTTATTTGTTCCTTTTTGTAATTTTTTTTGTAAATACAATTTTTTTTTCCATGGTATTATTATTTTTTTTATGAATATAAATTTTTAAAAATTTTATAAATTTTTTATGTACTTTTTGAAAATATTGATGAGAAAAGTCATTTTTAGAGATAAAAAGTAAAAATATTTTTTAAAATGATTTATTGTGTAGAGTAGAAAATTTAAAGGAGATGTTTTTCAATTTTTTTCCAAAATAATTAATTATTTAAAAAATGAAATAATTAAATATATTATTAAGGGATAAAAGTGTAAAAAAAATCATAAATTTTTTACTTCATTTTTTTGGTAGAAATATGTATTTTTAACTAAAATAAATAATTCTATAAAAATAAAATAATTGAATATTGTAGGGAAGGGTAAAATTGTAAAACTAGACTAAAAATCCCCCAATTTCCTTCCCTCTATATATCTTAGACTCTCAAACAAATGGAGGATCAATCCTTTAAATTCCTTCCTTCCCCTCTAATGTCTCCCATTCCCTTCTCCTCCAAACTCCCAAACAAAGCCTTAGAACCTATCCACACCATGGTTCCAAGAACCTTATTTCTTGGACTCACCATCAATCTCAAAACAAAGAACAAAGAGAAGAAAATAACCAACAACATTTCTTTTCTATGTTTCTCTTTGAAACTGAAAATGAAAAGGAAATGAGAGATGAAAACCAAAAAAGCAATGAACCAAGAAGATCAAGATCTTAGGCTTTAGAGATCTTAAGGTTAGTGATGTCAAACCACCATCAAAGATACCCATCATTAAGATATGATCTAAACTCATATTAATAACAGAAACCAAAATCTAAGAGGAAAAAGAGATAAGGCCGAAAATGAAGTAAAACTAAGGAACCAAGCCTTTGATTTTAGAAGCCTCAAACATGATGATGTCAGGACCACCACCAAGAGCTCTCATCATCAAACCATGGTTCTACAACCAAGAACCCAAAACATAGAGAAAAGAGTACCAAAACCCAAAAATATACATCAAGAGGAGAAGATCCAAACCAAAACATAAAGAAAAGAAAACATAGAAAGCTTGTTCAACCATTCATGACTAGATCCGAAAATGGAGTAAAAGAATAAAGCTCAACACCAAAACTAACCATATAAAGGAAACAAAGCATAGATGGCCGAAAATGAGAAGTACTCAAAAAGGAAAAACTTTGCTTACTTGAGCAACATAAGAACTGAAAATATAGACAAGAAAAAGAGAAGAAACTTCAAACAAAACCCTACCAAGGATGTTGTCTTCGATGGAAGGAAGAAAGCTTGGTTCTTGTGGTTAAAATGAGAAGACAAAATCTTCTCTTGATAGCTTATATGGTTTCGGCCAAGGGGGAGAAAGGAAAAGGAAATGGTTTTATTGTGAGGTTGTACTTGGGGGTGGAAAGGTTGTGTATTTATGAGGTGGCTTGAGGTGGTGGTATGGTTGTTCAATGTGGTTTGTGGTGGTGGTTCTCTCTTGAAGATAGAGGAGAAGGAAGAACTCAAGTTTGAGAGAAAATATGGGAGTTTTTTTGGTAACAAGTTCTCAACAAAAAAGCTAGTATAAGAAATGAGAGTTTCACTAGGTTTTGAGTGTGTTTGTATGTTGAATAAAAATAAAATATGAGTGAAAATGGGGAGGGAGTGGCCAGTGGCCTCATGGGCTTTGGGGGGGATTTTCATTTCATTTAGGTGTGATAATTAGGTTTATGGTAATTTTAATTAGGAAGCATAGTTAAAAACTTGTGTTTTGGTGTTTAAGAGTTGTAATTGTGTGATTAGAGTTTTCAAGACATAATTAGGAGTTGTCATACACACTTAGTTTGAATTAAACGTATTTAGTTTGAAATTCAAACTCCAACAAGGTTCTTAATTTTATGGAACATGAGAGAGAAAACACTTGTAACATCCTAATTTTTAATCCAATACTCTAGAACACATCAGGTTAATCATTAAGTTATTACTTTTTAGTCTCATTCTTTTATTAAAATACTTAGCAGAAAATACAGGTAATTTTTTTTTTAAAATATAAAAACAAAGTAAGAGCCGCACTTGCCATAATCATGAACTAATCATACATTGCAACTCATAAAGAATAAACACAAAGTAAAAGACCATATAACAAATGGAACAATCAATGACACACCAAAGGAAATACTTTCATTAATATCATAGTTACTTAAAGTCACACCCTTATAGGATCGGGCTGAGCTTGCAATACAAGGAAATAACAGAAAAGCAAATACAACGGAAATAGAAAGATACAAGGAAATCATGCTAAGTGACACCCATACCCTAATACACCTATGGTGGATAACCTCAGACAAAAGAAGGTTTATCCTATTCTACGTGTAACGCCCCGATTTTCTGTTAGAGTGAAAATGACCAAAATGCTCCTGAGGTCATTTTCGGCCCGGAATTCGAGGAAAGCCGGTTCGTCAGTACTCGAAGGGCAAACTCAATGTTGGAAGGGGATTATATGACTTGTGTACCTTCTCGGGATCGAAAATCTCATTTTCCGAGTTTTCGGGTCAAAATGACCAAAACGCCCCTACGGTGTTTTACCCGTTTGCAAGTGCCGGATGAACCTGAAACTTCTTCTGATGGTTTTAAAAGGCATTTTTATGTAGACTATGACTTTAGTTTTGGTCCCGGAGGTCCCTGGCGAAATTAGTGCGAAATTATGGTTTTGCCCCTAGTTTCGTGTTTTTACGCTTAATCGCGTGATTAAGCAAACCTAAGCAATATTAGGCTCTAATCGAAGGTTAATTAATTTCCATAATTAATCTTGAGTTAAAATAATTTATTAAAGTTGATTAGAACCTAAAAGTGCTTAATTACAACTTTAAAATCTTATTTTAATTTCAAGACTCCTAGTCATGGAATCTTGAATAGTGTTTTCTCTCTCCAATTCCTTAAATCATGGAATTGTGTTACACATTGTTTATTCACAAATGAGTTTTAAATTCTTTAATGATGTATGAGCACTCCTAACCTTGTCATAAAATTCCTAATACTCATACTTAGTTACCTAAACTTAAGCTTAATTACTCCTAACCTTGTACCTAAGCTAACCTACACTTAATCCTATCATTAACACCCAATTACATGGAAGATTTTTCTTCTCTCTTTTCTGCCCAATTTGGCCGAAGCCATGCCTCCCATTTATCCATCACATGTGTGAATTTTTCTTACACAAAGAGCCATTCTTTGACCTTACACAAACCATACTTTGAGTCATACAAACCATGCTTTCATCCATACTTCCAAGGACAACATCTAGAAGCCTTTCTTTCCCCCATTTTCTGGTCAGATTTGCACCAGCCCTCACCCCCATTTTCATGAATTATTTCATTTCAAAACTTGAAGAAAAATCACCTCAAATCACCATACTTGTCATACCTTGTCACAATTTCAATCAAGCTTGCTTTTCCTAATGAATAACCAATTGAAATAAATCAATTCCTCCATTTATTTGTGGCTGAAAATCTTCCAGCCATGTCTCACTTCTAGAAGCCTAATTTCATTCACAATTAAAAGAAAAGCTCACTCAAAAACCCATGCTTGAACCCATGCTTTGTGTCTTGAACTCCATACTTCAAACCATGCTTGTATGACACAATCAAAGAGATATTTTCTCTTCCTTTCCCCCTCAAAAGCTACGGCCACTTCCCACCCCCCCTTGGTGAGCCTCATTGTTTTGTTTTCCTATAAATAGGTGTCTTAGATGAACTTGTGTCACTTTTGGTCCATTTGGCAAGTTTGAGCACTTTAAGCATTTGTGAGTTCTTTTCCTTTTCTCTCTAAGTCTCAAGAGAGTTCCCTCTTGCTCTTCATCTTCATCCTCTCTTCATCTCTTCATCTTATCATTATCTCTTAGCCCTTCATCCTCTCAAATTAATTCTTTTCTAGTTGCTAACTTCTCTTATCTTTCACATATGAATTTTAACATTAATTATACAAAAACATACTCATATTATCATCATCAAAACAGTATAAACAGTGAGCACATCAAGGCAAGGCAGAACCAAATTCTTCTCCAAACAAGCAAGGCATAAACTTGAGTACTAGAACATATAAAATACTAGTTTCTCTTGGGAACTTTTCTAAAGCTTTCAAAACTCATTGATAACTAGTTTTATCAACTAAAATCCTCAAAATACTCTTAGAGGCAGTGGCTATTTTTAAATTAGTCTCAAGAGGTTCTAAAATTCATAAAACCTTGTTTTAAACATTTCTTGAACTCATATAAGCTTAGAAAAATTATGAAACATAGATTTTAGTGCTTGTAACAAAGTAAACCTCTTAATGCCGAAATCATAAGCTAAAGAACACATATTTTTCAAGCCTTTGTTTGAGAAAATAAAGGGTAAGTCTATGAGCTCTAAATCTCTTAAGTTGTGACATAAAAGTAAATATCCAATGCACTTTATTTTAGTCTTTATTTAGAGGAGAGGACATAAAATAAATATGCTATGCAACTCCTTGTTATCTTAGAAATTTAGTGAGAGCATAAACATAAATATGGAGATGCAAGTTCATTCTTTAATCTCAAGCATTTAGTGATGACATAAAATGTAAACATCGATGCAAAGTCTTTTATCTTAACTCAGAGCTCATATAAGACTTTTAAAGAGAAAAACAAATCTCAACCCAACACTCATCTCATCACAAAGAGAGCTTTAGAGTTCTTGAACCAAGTTCTCAAAGGAACTACATGGTTCTTGAATATCATCATCAAGCTCAAAAAGAAGTAAACTTTAGAAGAAAACAAAACTTTAAAGAAGTAAGAACCAAAACAACATTATTTTTAGAGATGAAATAAATATAAGAACACTTTAAGAGTTTTAACAAAACCTTTAAAGGAAAGCACATGGAAGCCAAATCATATAGGAAGGAAAAAGGGAAGAAAAACCAAAACCTTGCTAGATCAAGAAACAAAACTCAAGTTTTAGAGGTCTCTTTGAGATGAAAACAAGGTCATCATCTTGAAACACTCATCATCAAACTATTATGAGGATGAAATAGGGCCATTGAGGCCGAAGATGGAAAAGGAAATAAGAAAAGGAAAATCGAAACTCTAGGAAAGAAAAGGAAAGGAAAAACTAAAATGCTTCAAGATCAAAAGAAAGTTTCAAGCTTTAGAGGTCTCTCAAATGATAATCATAAAACCATTATTTTGAAACCTCATTATCAAGCTCAAGGTTTTCCTTTCAAAAACCAAGTCTCATAACTAAAAACAAAAAGAGAGAAAAAGAGTTGAACCAAGAGAAAGCTAGCATTTCTATGTCATAAACAACATCACAAGAAAACATTTTGAAAACAAAACCCCCTACCTAGTGGAAATTTCTTTGGAAGGAAAAGAGCTTAGTTCTTGGAACTAAAATGAGGAGACAAAAACCTCTTCTTTGTGGCTTGGTGATTTCGGCCAAGAGTTGAAGACAAGCAAAGGAGGAGTTTTTCTTGAGAGTTTAAGTTGAAGGTGGAAAGGTTGAGTGCTAGGGAGGTGGCTTGAGGTGGTGGTGTGGTGTTTCAAGGTGGTTTGTGGTGGTGGAAGGGGTTTATAGGTGGTGGAGAGGAATTTGAGGTTGACAGAAAGTAAGAGAGATTTTTAGTCACAAGCTCAACAAAAAAGCAAATGGAAAAAGTGTGAAATTTCTCTACACTTTGCTATATATATCATGATTTAAATTTTGAAATGTGGAGGTGGATTTTGGGGGGAAAAATGGAGCCATTTTTTCAGCCTTGGGGGAGGGAAAATATCTTCTCAAATGTGTCCTCCAAGGCATGTGCAAAGTATTGGTAAGTGCGAATACTATTCCTAAATTCCTTTCTCAAAGAATTAAGACTACAAAAGGATTTTGAGTTCCCTTAAGCAATTTTAGGTTCTAATTAACTTTAATAGATTATTTTGGCTCAAGATTAATTATTGAAATTAATTAATCTCCGATTAGAGCCTAATATTGCTTAGGTTTGCTTAATCACGCGATTATGCTTAAAAACACAAAACTAGGGGCAAAATCATAATTTTGCACTAATTTTGCCCGGGACCTCCAGTGTAACATCCCTAAATTTATAACTAAGATAAATATTAATTAGCGATAGCAAAACCAAGAGAATCAGGACAAATGTTATGAAACATAACAAATAGACTACTTAAGTATGTCTAGAGAAAAATGTAAAGAATTACGAAAATGCCATCACTTAATGGAAATTATGAAAATGCCCTTGCTATGTAAAGGAAATTACCAAACTACCCTTGCCTTATTAAATGACAAAGATACCCTTACTCTATGAATGGAATTACAAGAATACCACTATCATTGTCTAATTACAAAAATATCCTTGTCTTAGTTAAAGAAATTACTACAATGTCATTTGCACAAATCCCTAGACTTGTCTTTAGACAAGAATGAATCTAAGCCATTGGATTAAGATGATAACACAATAATTTAACCACATACATCATACACATTTCTGAATCACATACATGCACTAAAGGTTAGAAAATCTCCACTAACATCTTTGCACAAAACATGGAGCATTTTCATCCAACATGTTTGCATAAAACATGGAAACATGTTTGCACAAAACATGGAAACATGTTTGCACAAAACATGGAAACATGTTTGCACAAAACAAGGAGCATTTTCATCCCAAAATTCAGCCAACATGTTTCCATAAATCATGCTCCAAGTGCTTTCCTTCTTCTATTTTTTCTCTAATCTTTCCACTATAAATACTCCTCAAACTCTCTTCAATTTAGAAACTCCCTAAGTGTTCTTTCTTTCTTATTCTATCATTCTTCTTATGTTCTTCAAAGACTTCTCTTGATCCTCTAAACTTCATCCAAACACTTCAATCCTAAGTCCAAACTTTCACTAGCCCTCACAAGAGTTACAATCTTTAACTCTAGCGAGAAATATTTTCTTAAGCATTCAAGTTCTAGAGCCAAGATTCAAGGAGGGTCATCCACTCCAAAGACTCTTGTTCAAAGCTTAAGGAAGAAGAGAATGACCCTTTTTAGACCCTACATAAGAGGTAGGAGCTTCATCTTTAATTGTTCAAGCATTGTTGGCTTCTAACCTTGATAGAATGCCTCAAGTTTGAGTTATCGTCAAAAGTTTTAAATGATTATTTGAAAAATATATTTTTAGAAATATGACATGTTCTATTCTGTTATGAGTACCCTTATAATGTTATCAAACTCAAATATAACTTGAAAAGATTGTATGTGAAACCTGATTTAATAAAGGTAACTTAAGACATGAAAATGGTAGGTGCTGGAATTTCTAGTTGTTTCTGGCAGCAGGTACTTCGAAAGCTACTGTTCATAAAATATCAAGTATCTCAAAATTAAGATAATTTTACTATAAACTAGACTCATTATAG
Organism: Dalbergia cultrata; assembly: GCA_031216105.1. Taxonomy (NCBI): domain Eukaryota; kingdom Viridiplantae; phylum Streptophyta; class Magnoliopsida; order Fabales; family Fabaceae; genus Dalbergia; species Dalbergia cultrata. Next base: position 36,795,902 of record CM062344.1, on the reverse strand, counting down.
AACACTCTCCAAAAAGAATCACCCAAAACGGAGTTTTCTAGCTCAAGATATAAATTTTTAAAGTAGAGTCTAAGACTGAAACTTTAAATCTAACCTTGTAGTAGTAAAATAGGTGTAACTCACTCTAGAAAAATGCAAATGGACTGATTTCAACTTTGTTGGAGAGCTAACACATATAGGAATACACCCATATATGTTATGTATAAAGCTTTGTACCACGTAAATACAGAATGAGAAATAAATTTCGGGATAATGTACTGTGAAAGTGCAGTTTGGAAAGGTTCTGGCTAAGGAAAGACTTGGTATTTAAGCATGTCCATTGTGACCCACCTCTCTTTCCTGGGAACCCTCCTATGCATGGTTTACAGTTGATTTACACTATTCCAAAGATGTAAATGCTAAAATTTGATGAGTTAGGAATTTGGAACTACCTTTACTAAACTGAGATAATAAGTATATAGAGAATTATAAACTTTCTTCTAAAAGATGTCAAAACTATAAATAAAAGAATCAAGTCTTGTAAAGAGAGAATTTTAAGAATTTAAGTAGAATAATAATCTTCAAGAGTTATATGAAATTCATAATAATAATATATAAAGAACCTATAATAATATTTTGAAGTACATTAATGTATTAATGGAATGCTAAGAGTACAAAGAACACTAAGAGAAAAAGATAATACTAAGACATCCATTACCTCTTAGGAACACTAGGAACTCAACTTGATAACTTTGGTTGCTTAATATGAATCATTTATGAGAATGTTTACTATGAGATTTACATGATATTATCCATGTTTCATGAAGTGAATTATAGTAATGTGAATGTATAGTGATGAGTTATGAAATGATGAGGATGAATGATTGATTGCCCATGATTTATTGTGATTACATGATGATATGCATACATTCATTTTCAAAGGAAATAATAAAAGTAAAAGCCTGGGAAATTAGCAATGAAAGTCTGGAAAAGTGGACTCGAGCTAAGCTCACTCTTAACCATTGAGATTACGGCAACGAAAAGAAAATAAAAGTAAAATTTGAAAAAGTAGCAATGAAAGTCTGGAAAAGTGGACTTGAGCTAAACTCACGGCTTAACCCCCTAAACCGTTGAGATCACGGCAACGGAATGAAAACAAAAAAGGTTGTGGCGACGGCCACGGTATGAGCTCATTACCCTTTTAGGGTGGTCTAAGGCATTGATGCATTCATCCCGTGAGTAATTAAGAAATATGTTGATGAAATAAATGAAAGATGATGATCACTAAACAAGTGAATGTTGAGGATGATTAATCATGAAATGCATACAGCTCCTAAATGATTATTGCTTATTAGTGGTTTTACATGATATGCTTATATGTATGCTTGATGAAATACTGAATGGATATTTCTGCTAATGTTCAAGATTAGTTTAAAAGTAATCGCACTTGACTAATCACGTTTGTGAAAGTTTGATAATTGAATCCTTACCTGTTCACCTTTTTATAATAAACCCGAAGTGACTGGGACGACAACGATGACACTTTTAGTACGAGTAGGAACTCCTACTGAGAAATCATGTATTTCTCACTCCTATGTTTATTTTCCGTTGTCGTTACCGGAGACAGACGTGTCCACCTAAAGCAACGGTAAGTCAGTGAGGAAGGAGGTAGCGCGTGAAGATTTCAAACCTTTTAAGTAGGAGCATTCCGAGCTTTAGTTACATTATAGTTTGTGAGAAACAATTAGTAATAGTAGAACTTATATTGTTATTTGTAATAACTTATCAGTATGATATATGCCCTGTTGTGACTTATGTATTAAGTGATTATATTCCAGTTTATGTGATAATTGTTCTACACTTAGTCTTTTATTCTGCTTATTTAATTAAGTGCACAATATAACTTGATTATTATCTATAAAAGCGCTATGTATTTCACTTCTCGTTACAGGCTTAAGTTTTCAAAAAATTAATTTATTTAAAGAAAAAAAAACTTCCACTATTTTTCTAAGTTAATTTCAAAAGAAAATTAACACAAGGCATAAGTGACAACTAATAGAATCCAAATGTGAACTTAAGCACAGTGGGGTTCTATTAGGGTGTTACATCCAGGACCAAAACCAAAGTTATAGAATACTTAAAAACGCCTTTTAAAACCATCTAGAGAAGTTTCGGGTTCATCCGGCACTTGCAAATGGGTAAAACACCGCAGGGGCGTTTTGGTCATTTTTCCCGAAAACTCGAAAAACGAGATTTTCGATCCCGGAAAGATACACGAGTCATCTAATCCCCTTCCAACATTGAGTTTGCCCTTCGAGTACTGCCGGATCGGCTTTCCTCGAATTCCGGGCTAAAAATGACCTTTGGGGCATTTTGGTCATTTTCACTCTAGCAGAAAATCGAGGCGTTACACTTCATCTTATCATTATCTCTTAGCCCTTAAACACTTTCCTAAAGCCTTAAACCACCATCAAATCTCTCAAACACCTCACCTCAAACACAACCTCATCTCAAACACAACTCCAACCTCCTTATCTCCCCTTGGCCGAAACCATCAAGCCCTTGGAGGAGCTCATCATCTTGTTTTCTTTTCTCAAAGTTCAAGCTTTTTAACTTCACTCTAGGTAGGAGTGTTTTCTAAACTTTGTTTTCTTGAAAATGAGTTCTTTCTAGCTTTCTCTTGGGTTTTCTTTTTGGAACTTCCTTTGTTGTTCTTTCTTGAGATTTCGGCCATGAGGCCTTCATGAGCACATGATAGCTCAATGATGAGGACTCCTAGATGATGGCTATGTGTTCATCTCAAAGGAACCTCTAGAGCATAAGGTTTTACTTTGCTCAAGTTTCAACTTCATTTTCTAACTCAAACATGATTTTTACTCAAGAACTCCTTTTCTTTTCTTGCTATTTTGGAGTTCGATTTCTTTGTTTCCTTTTCTTTAATATTTCGGTTTTCCATTTCCTTTTTGATCTTTGAGGTTTTGTTTGTTTAGGAAGTTTATTTTCTTTGAGCTTGATGATGATGTTCAAGAACCTTATAGTTCCTTTGAGAACTTGGTTCAAGAACTCTAGAGCTCTCTTTGTAATGAGATATATGTTGGGTTGTTACTTTGTTAAAGTCTTGAATGAGCTCTAGCTAACCATAAAATGAACCTTGCATCATGTTTATTTTATGCCTTGCACATCATGTTTACTTCCTTGCTATCACTAAGTACCAAGATAATGAATGAACTTGCATTATCATATTTATATTTCAAGCTATGCATTATCATGTTTATATTTCAAGTTCTCACTAAATATCAAAGATAATAATAGGTTGCACCTCATATTTATTTTATGCTATCACCTTACTTTCTAATGGAACCTAAAATAAGTGCATGAGGATGTTTACTTTTATGTCATCACTTAAATGAACCTAGAGCTCAAAGACTTGCCCATTGTTGTCTCAAACAAAGGTCTAAAAATATTTATTTCCTTTGGTTCATATTTCAGCCCTAAGAAGTTTTAATGCTTCTAAGTATTGAAAACTATGTTTTATAAATTTTCTAAGCTTTTATGAGTACAAGGAATATGTAGAACTAAGTTTTATGAATTTAGGACCTCTTGAGACAAAGTTGATTTAGCCACTACCCTCTTAAATATTTTTATGATTTTAGATGTTAAAAATGTTTATAAATGGGTTTTGAAAGTTTTAAAAAGATTCCAAGAGAAATTAGTATTTTATGTGCTTTAGAAATTGTGTTTGATGCCTTTAAATGGAGATGTTTGTTTCGGTTCTGCCTTGCTATTATTTTCCACTGTATGAGCTATGTTAATGATGATAATATGCTTAAGTTTGAGTATAATTAATGTTAAAACTCATATGTGAAAGATAAGAGAAGTTAGAAACTATAAAGGAATTAATTTGAGAGTTTTAGAACCCTTAATGTTTGAATTTTCTGGATTCTGTCCAGCAAGGTTTAGTAATGCTAATCATGGATTTAAATTAGTTTAAATGTGTAGGAATGACTCATAAATGGTTTAGGACTTGATCTTGATGCCTTAGGAGCAAACCGGACTTAGAAAGGGTCATTGTTGTGACTCCTAGGTACCCGTAAAGTTATGATTATGAATTCTGCATTCTTGAGGTTTAGAGATATTCTTGACCATAGTGTAAGGTGAGAAATACTTAGTTATAACCTTATAAGTTCCCGAGAGATTAGGTTTGATGATTTATAACTTAGAATGTGAGTTGAGGACCTAAAGGGTTAATGCATAAGACACCAAGAAGTTGTTAATGCTATGATGTGCTGTATGATGCAATGATATGATAAGATGTGCTTGATGCTTGAGAAAATGATTGATGAAATGTTAAAGTTTATCATAGCATGAGGTTTCATGAGAACATAATGTGTGGATTAGCTTGTGGCAGTTTGAAGGAAATTCGGTTTAACAGCTGTTATGCTGCCGAATTTCTGTCAAACCTTAAAGGGTTGAAAAAAATGTTTATGAGTACCATATGAGTTGAAAACCCAGGGTGACAACGGTTCGGCCGAGCACCCCCAGGGGAGACAAATCCGTAAGGGTATGAGTAGATGCAGCCTACCAAAGCGGACAAATTGCTGTGGCTCAATGCCCGCAAAGCATTTCAAAGAGGGTAATCCCAGAGAGAGATGATCCCTGCCCCTTACCCGTACTTGCGAGTCGGGATTATTATTTATGTTTCGCTTATTGAGATAATAAGCAAGAGCTAGTGATGACTAGCTGAGGTATGAGCTCATAACCTAGTTATTTTTAGGGTGGCTTATATGCTAAAGTACCATGATTGATGTCACGAAGTTGAGGAATGATTCACTTGAAAGTTATATGCCCGTATGCCACATGATTTATGTTTATGTGCTTTGATGTGTTGTTTTATATGCTCAAGTATCGACACGCATCCATGATATAATATGTTACACTCATAACATCAAGATGCATGCTAAAAGGAATGGACCTTGGATAATTAGTTTGAGAAACCCTAAATTGAACCCTATATGCATGATCACTATTTTATAATTAAACCCAAAGTTCCTGAGGATGTGTACGACGTAACCCTAAGATAGGAGACTCCTACTGAGATTCTTTAGCAAGAATTCTCACTTCTCTCTCTTCTTTCTTCCGTCACATATTCAGAGACCGATGGCGATGTTCGTGGTTTTCATTGACACGCCTGTTTAGGAGGTGCACTATGACCCAAACCACCGTTTGTATCACTTCGAGGGTCGTTGTGTCATCCGCGTTTTTGTGTACATGGGACGACCCTTCGCTTACCCGGTTTCGAGCTACTAGTTCACTCATACTGCACCTTTTGGTGATGATGACATGATCTTCGAGTGCACTCGCCCGCGTGACGAGCAGCTACGCCGTGCCCGTACCTCTGCCTCGGCTGTCCGTGACTACCCGGAGTATGTGCCTCGCTTGAGGAGGTCCGAGACTGATCCATCCGAAGATTCGCCGATGCATGTCCCTTCGGAGGGCTCCGCTCCCTTTCCCCAGTTTCGGCGCGAGGGGAGTAAGGAGACCGTGAGGCAGCCACACTTGGCGAGGAGAGCCGAGATGTGCCCACATCGAGGAGCTCATGTTCAGCCGCTGCGAGTTCCCTTCACACTCCATTGGCCCACACAGGAGGAAATAGAGCGGTTCCCCGGTTACCTGCCTCCATCACCCTAGGATCCCCGTCGTCACTAGTTTCCGATGGAGAGCTTTGCGAGTACCTGAGCTTTTATGGAGATCTTCCCTTCGGTAGTACCTTTTGGGAAGGGTTGTAGTTTGTACCCGTAGTCTAATAGGAAGGTAGCATTTTGGGTTTTTCTATCTTCATGTTGAACCATGTACTTTACATTTCCTTATATTTTATTTCCGTTGTATTACAAGCTCTGCCCGTCTCCACGAGGGTATGACTACTTATGTACCTTAATTATGCTATTAAAGGAATATGTCCTGTGTTATCATGATTGTTGTTCTTTGGTTGTATGCTCCGCTTTATGATTTATGATGAGTGTCGTGCGTGCTTTATATTTCTGTTGGTCGATTAGTTAAGTTCGTGGCTCTCACTTTGTTTATGTTTTCAAAAAGAAAAATTTACCTGTAATTTCTGCTAAGTATTTTAATAAAAAGTTGAGACTAAGAAGTAATAACCTAATTATTAGCCTAATATGTTCTAGAGTATTGGGTTAAAAATTAGGGTGTTACACTACGAGTGAGTGTGTGCACTAGACCTCCCCTAAAACACCTATTACTGGAACCCAGGGTATGGTAGAATGAAACTGATCCACAGACGTAGTGCGGCAAGAGTAGGCACGAGTAGTAGCTGATCATGTGCTCCTTGGCGGGGGCACATCTCGGCTCGCCTAGCCAACCTTGGTTGCGTAACTGTCTCCTCGCTCTCGCCTCTCACGAACTGAGGAGTGAGGGCGAAGATCTCGCTATACATGTGAGTCGGCGGATCCTCCGAAGGGTTGTCCTCCGGGCCAGGAGATCGGGGCATGTAATCTTGGAAGTCGTGAGCAGCCGACCTTCCAGTGTACGTCTGAAGAATCCTCTCGTCGTGCATCCGGGCGCGCTCATAAACCATAGCATCGTCGTAGGGAGACATGGGGGAGAAGCGGTAGCTATGTACAAGGTGTGCAAAGGGACGTCCCACAAACATGAAAACGCGAACAACACAACATCCCTCAAAATGATACAACCTGTGCTCCGGATCATAGTGCACCTCTCACGTCGGAGTGTCGATAAAGACCATGGATGTTGCCATCGAGCTCTGAAGATGTGACAGGAGGAATGAGAATCTTGCTAAAGAATCTTAGTAGGGATCTCATATCTAGGATTACATCATTCACATCCTCAGGAACCTTAGGTTTATTATTAAAAGGTGAGCATGCATATAAATTCTTTCTTTAGGTTTATAAAACTAGATTATCCAAGGTTCGTTCCTTTTAGAATGCATCTTAATGTCATGTATGCAGTATATCAAAGCATAAATGAATGGTAATGCCTTAAACAAACAACTCAACAAATCATAACATCCAGAAGCATACAAGTGGCATAAAGTGGCATGTAACTTTCAAGTGGAACTTTCCTCAACTTTGTGACTTACAAGATCATACTTTAGCATTATGGGGCCATCCTAAAATATCATCTAGGTTATGAGCCCATACCTTAACTAGTCGTCACTAGTTCTTACTTATCATCTCGATAAGTGAAAAAATAAATATAATCCCGACTACTAGAGTACGGGCTAAGGGGCTTAAGGATCACCTCTCTTAGGATTATTTCCTTCTTTGAAACGCTCTACTGGCATCTAGTGCATAGCGAATTGTCCACTTTGGTAAGCTGCATCCACTCATACCCTCATGGATTTGCCTTCTCCGCATCGAAGCAGGAGAAGTACGTCTCAGTGCTACGTCACATAAAAATCTCCTGGGGGTGCTCGATCGAACCGGTGTTACCCAGGGTTTTAATCTCATTTGTTTCTTAAAAACCATTCTCAAGTCCTTTTAGTTTTGACAGAAATTTGGCAGCATAACAGCTGTACACCAAATTTCCTTCAAACTAACTTTATGCCACGAATCTCATAACACATATGCATTTCTCATTCAACTTTCATGAACATGATAGACATAACATCTCAATGAAACACTCATCATATCATATATCATCACATCATACTTGCATAAATAAGCTCATTTTATTAAGGAACCTAAGGTGTCTTATGCTTGACCCTTAAGGTCTTAAACTTGAACCTTAAGTTCTCTAATCATCCAATCTCAATATCTTATGCACCTATAGGCTCAAAACTAATTATTCTTGCTAACTATTATGATCATAGCTTATTCTAAAGTCCATTAGTGCAGAATCCATAATTTATACTTTATGGGTACCTAGGAGTCACAACTTTGACCCTTTCTAAGTTCGGTTTGCTCCTAAAGTACCAAGATCAATTCCTAAACCAATTATGAGTAGTTCCTACACATTTAAAATAATTATAAACCATCATTTACTAATCTTACCCTTGCTGGATAGAATCCAGAAAATTCATTTTCTAAGGGATCTAAAAATCTCATTTTAATTCCTTTCTAGTTATGAACTTGTCTTAACTTTCACAAATTAATTCTAACATCAAATATACATGAACATACTCATTTTATCATCATAGAAACAGCATCATACAGTGAGCAACCAAACATGGCAGAACCGAAAACATCTGTATCAAATAATGCATAGAACTTCATTTCTAAAACACATAAATTCCTAGTTTCTCTTGGGACCCTTTTTAAAACTTATAGAACTCCTTAGGAAACATTTTATTTCATTAAAACCATAATCAAACTCCTAAGGGCAATAGCCATATCACATTAATCTCAAGAGGAATTTAAATCATAAAACTTTGCTCAAAACATTTCTTGAGATCATCTAAACTTAGTAAAAATCATGGAACATAGGTTTTAACGCTTGTGACTAAATGAATCTTACTCTAAGTTCATCATCATCACATGGCCGAATTCATGTGAATAAACCACACACATTTCCAAACTTTATTTAAGATAATAATGGGAAAGTCCATGAGCTTTAAATCTCTTAAGTGATTGACATAAAGATAAATATGCAATGCACTTTGTTTTAGTCTTTATTAGGAGGTGAGAGCATAAAATAAATATGTTATGCAAGTCCTTTATTATCTTAGAAATTTAGTAAGAACATAATCATAAATATGAAGATGCAAGTTCATTCTTTTATCTTGAGAGTTTAGTGATGACATAAAGATAAATATGATTGCAAGTTCTTTTTATTTTAACTTAGAGCTCATGCAAGACTTTTAGAGGAATATAAACTCAACCCAACATTTATCTCAACCAACAAAGTAAGCTTTAGAATTCTTGAGCCAAGTTTTCAAAGAAACTATATGGTTCTTGAACAACATCATCAAGCTTCAAGGAAATAAACTTAAAAGACAATAAAACCACAAGGAAAAAGGTAACCAAAACCACAAACATAAGGGAAAGGAAAGCAAGGAACAGAAATCACAAGAGAAGGAAATATACACCAAGTTCTTTATTATGTACTCAAGACCCCTATCTAAAGCATAACTCTAGAACATGTCGGCCAATTTTAAGGTTGACAAGGGTAGGCCTTGAGTTTATTGAAATCCTTATGATTAATTTTTCTTAAGTTAAAAACCATGTGAGCTAAGTAACATAGATAAAGTTGAAGAAAGGAAAAACTCAAGCTTTAGAGATTTCTTTGAGATGAGCACAAAGTCATCATCTACAAACACTCATCATCAAGCTATCATGATCAAAATGAGGCCTTGAGGCCGAAATGAAAAGAAAAGGAAAAGCAAGGAAAAACTTAAAAAGAATCCAAGAGAAACTTCAAGAAAATAACATTTTTTTTTAGTAAAACAAAACTTGAAAGCAACTCTCTACCAAGTTTGAAGATGAAAGGCTTGATCTTGAAAGGAAATGAGAAGAACAACTCTTCCTTGAGTGGTGATGATGTTTCGGCCACGAAGATAAAAAAGGAAAGGAAGGTGTTTTTGAGTGAGCTTGTGTTTAGGAATGAGAGTTTAGGTGCTTTGATGGTGATCTAAGGTGGTAGGGTGGTGGTCTGTGATTGTGATATGGTGGCTCAAGGTAGAGGAAGAAGAAGATGAAGAAGAAAAAGAGAGCTTCTTAGAAACTTAGAGAGAAAAGGAAAGAACTCACAAAAATGCTAAAATGCTCAAACTTGCCAAATGAACAAAAGTGACACACGTTCATCTAAGGTACCTATTTATAGAAAACAAAACAATGAAGGCTCACAAAGGGTAGTTCTTGGCCGTAGCTTTTGGGGCATGGGAGGAGGGAAAATATCTCTTACAACTTGTCATTCAAAGCATGGTTAAAGGTATGACAAGCATGGTGCAAAGCATGGTCTAAGCATGGCTTGGTGTGGACTTGAAAATGCATTTGAATTTCAAATATTTGGAGTATGGAGGGGGGAATGGCTTCAACCAGCTGATGCAGCCCCAAGGGAGAGAAAAACATCTCATCTAATTGTGTGTTAGTGATGTGTTTAGGTGTATATTAGTTTAGGTGCAAGATTAGGAATTGCTAAGCATGTGTTTAGGTAACTAAGAATGAGATTAGGAATTTTATGACATGATTAAAGAGTACTCATACATCATTAGATGATTTTAAATTCAATTTATGAATAAACAATTGTAAACATAATTCCATGATTTAAGGAATTGGAGAGAGAAAATACTATTCAAGATTCCATGACTAGGAATCTTGAATTAAAAATGAGATTTTAGTTTAATCTAAGCAATTTTAGGTTCTAATTAACTTTAATAAATTATTTTGACTCTAGATTAATTATGGAAATTAATTAATATTTGATTAGAGCCTAATATTGCGTAGGTTTGCTTAATCACGCGATTAAGCTCAAAAACACTAAACTATGGGCAAAATCGTAATTTTACACAAAAACTGCCCGGGACCACCGGGACCTAAACTGAGGACACAGAATACATAAAAACACCTTTTAAAACCATCTAGAGAAGTTTCAGGCTCATTCTGGCACTCATACCCGTGTTAACCACAATAGGGGTATTTTGGTAATTTTGACATGAAATCTCAGAAAATGAGCTTTTCACTCCCAGAAGGATTCACAAGTCAACTAATCCCCTTCCCCTCAAGGACTGCCGGGTCGGCTATCCTCTAGTTCCGGGCCAAAAATGACCTTAGGGGCATTTCGATTATTTTCACACTAACAGAAAATCGGGGCGTTACAATACTATTTGAGCATGACATGACATGATGTCTTGGATGCTTTATGACTAAGATTGAAATTTGAAATTCCTTAAGTACTTTTTGGCCCTTAACAACCTTAATTAATTATTTTGACTCAAGATTAATTATTAAAATTAAATTACTTTTAATTAGAGCCTATATCACTTATGTTTCCTTAATCGTTTAATTAAGCTCATTATGCACTAATCTAGGGGTAAAAAGGTCATTTCACATCAAAACTCTCTGGGACCACCCGAATTCATCCCAATATCATGGATTACGTAACAACAACATACCAAAATCCCGAGAAATCTTTCTGGCTCAGTCGACACTAAATCTCGTGTAAAAACGCCGCAGGGGTATTTTCGTCATTTTGTGCCGAAAGTTCAGAAAGTGAGATTTTCATCTCTGTTATTGTTTCTAAAATATCTAATCCCCTTCAAACATCAAACCAACCCCTTGAGGATGGCTCAGGTGCCGTCCTCGAATTCTGGGCAAAAATGACCTTAGAAGCATTTTGGTCATTTTTACACGGGAAAATCGCGGATCACGATTTCGCACAGATCACGACCTAATCCTCATGTAGTCTATTCCTAATATAGGAATAACCTTTTGAGGGTGGTCGGGGTTGACCGGCCTCGGTTTTCACACAAAAACGACCTAGGGGTATTTTGGTCATTTTTGCTAAGTAGAGAAAATTTGGGGTGTTATAGATGACAAGGGTTTTTCTTTGTTTTCCCTAATTTTGCCTACTTGATCAGTCCCAGATTCAGCAGGTTTGGATAAATCATCATGTATGTCTTCACCACCGACGTCAGTTTGGGGTTTTGTAGAATATTTTGAGCTGCTATCTAGATTGTTATCATTCTTTTCTCCTTAGAGCATTCAGCATTGTTAATGGCTTTTCTCATGTTTTTGAAGTGTTCTGTAGGGGAACCAATGGACTTTCTCTTGACTCTAAAGGAAGATATGGTGTACTCAATTCCAACCATACATTTGCTAGGGGATACTTCAAATGTTCGAACACTTTGGTTAGTAGCATTCCATACAGAACATAGGCAGACTTTACATCTTTCTTTTTAGAGATAGTTGCATCAACCATGTAATCGAAGATAAGTCTGGGCAAGTTAACTTTTCTCATTGTTAGTAAGTAGAATAGCAGCATACAGTCCATCCCTATAGTGAATCCATGTTTCTTATTTTAGGGAGAAAATAGAACTGAATAAGGATGCAGATTTGGCTGCCTCTGGAATTAAGCATAGTGACAGTTACTCGTTGGGTTGGTGCTCTCAAGAAGAAGGCTTGAATCGTGCTTTCTGAAGTTTTCTTTCGAATTTGAAACTTTTAACGAAAATATACTATTAAGCTTTTGGCTTGAAGTGTAGCGAAATAGTGGTTAGTAGCTTCAGAAAGTGGATCTCTAAAATAAAATAATAATAATACAATTTTACTAATGCTTAAGCAGTGATTAACATAAAATGCATGACATAAAAAATGAGAGATCAAGGAAGAGAGAAAGGACACAAGTATTTTTATACTGGTTCGACCAACCTACCTATATTTAGTACTCAACACATGTTGAGATTCCATTAACAACAACTTTCTCAACCTAAGAAAGTTAAATGGATTGTTTTTACATTAGCCTTCCCCAAGCTCTCACAGTGAACAGTAGACAACCCCAACTATCACAAACCGAGTAGTTCTGAACCAGCCTTTCCAAGCTAAACCAAGTAGTTTTGAGCCAGCCTCTCCAAGCTGAACAGAGTAGTTATGAGACAACCTCTCCAAGCTGAACCAAGTAGTTCTGAGCCAGCTTCTCCAAGCTAAACTGTGTAGTTCTGAACCAATATCTCCAAGCTGAACCAAGTAGTTCTAAACCAGCCTCTCCAAGCTGAACTGTGATAAGCATATACCTTTGTCACCGCATTACAAGTAGTTTTACCTTAGCCTCTCCAAGTTATGTCTTACTCTAATCATTGACAAATCAGGGTTACAAAGGTTATGTGTTTGGGTTGCCACTCAAACTAACTTACACCCATGTTTCCTTACAAATATTAAATAATATAGACCTGAGAAATATGAGCAACTTCTTTCTCACATATCTTCCTAAGAAGAGTATACAAATCATTACAAAACATGAAAAAAAGATTTTCTACACCTCAAGAACATTGATTACATGTTATGATGAGCAACACAGGAAGTGTAGAGAGATTTTTCCAGAGTTTTCACTCCTATGTCTTCAACTCTTTCATTGGCATTTAAGTGTAGCATCTCTATTTATACAGGTCCTTCTTTATGACTATTGCCTTTGATCAAATCTGCAAGTGACACATGTAGATCATCGATTGTGTCTTGGAATGTTAGTCTAGAGGGGTAAGCTGACAGACTTGTCACATCAATTACAGAATTTGTTGTATTGTAGATTTTTTGATGTCTTCTTTCTTTTTACTTTTTGATCATGGTTTCTAAACTCCTCCTTCTAGAAACTAGGATCATGAATCAATCAGGCAGAAAAGATAACATAATAGTTATAGCACTGTGTCTGATTCGAGATTTGAAATTTGAATTTCAAATTTTCCTCCATTTCCTATATTGTTTTGTGCTTCACAGTTAAGTGAGCTTTCTGACGGCATCATCAATTTCTTGATCATTCTTCGATCTTCTAGTCTTCAGTCTTGGCTCTTTGATGCTGATTTATTTGTGATTGTGATGATTGTTGACTGAGTAACACGTTACTTTTAGAGTTGGCATGATTTCCTCATTCTTTAGTGTACTTTTTAAGGTCTCATGTTACTTTCTGAAGATCATTTTCTTGAGCTTCTTGCTCTTGAATAGATCTGCTTCATTCTTTAATGCATATGAACGTTCTTTACACGATATAATGTTAACTTCTTTTAAGCTTATTCTCTTCACACAAGATAAAACATGTTTGCACATGCAAAGTGAAATTATTCTTAGTTAAATTTGTGTAATGCACTTTGGAATTCTACCTGTTAGGCTTACTTAAGAAACTCAAGGTAGCCATCAATTGTTCTTCAAAGTATTTTCTTTAAATTAGCTTTGTTGTCATTCAAAATAATAAAGCTCATACTTTCTGAAGAGTTCTAGAGTTTACAATCTCCCCTTTTTTTATGATGACAAACCAATTTGAAAAGAATCTTTTGAAGAGATGTTGAAAGAAATAATACAGAATATAATATGATAAGTGAATTTTCTCTCAAAACATCATGATTCTTAAACCTTAGTAAGTCTTTTTCTTAAGGCATGATTAGATATGTTAGAGAAAAATTTTGAAGCCTTAAGTTGACTCAAATAAGAGCCATTTGGTTCAAGATGATATTTTTTTATTTAAATCAGAATGGTTCTTTAATTTGTATCACCAAGATACTAAAGCAAATGTCATCGTTTTAGTCCAATTCTACCAATTGGCTTGATTTTAGTCTTAAAACGACTTTTTAACATTTAAGTGTGCTTGAATAAATAAACAAGTAATACTTGCGATATTATATCTTGATCGAAACTATTATTCAGCACATTCTTTTCCTATGCTTCCTTTTTAATGAAGAAATATGATGCCCAAATATATATGTATATGTATGATAAAACCTTTTGAGCATGTTATGGAAAAAGCTTAAGTGATATAAATGAAGTTTCTCACGCTCAAAGAAACCTTGATGTAAATGATATCAGTGAATTACAAGGTGAGGTTTCTGAAGCTTAATCAGGGGTCCAACCTAGTTTTATCAAAGCATTAAGTGCTAGTGAGCTTATTTTGTGAGCTAGGAAACTTTTAACATAAGTATCAGATGATGAAACAACTTTTGAAAACTTTTTCTTAAAACAATTTTTCCTCACTGATAAATATTGAATCAGAATATATCACATTATTAGTCATTTAAGCTCAACATATTCGAGATTATTCTTAGAACAACTTTTTTCTATCATAGTTGGATTAGAAACATTTAAAAGCGACTTCTAAAGGTGCTTAGAAACTATTTACAACTAAATTTGATCAGATTAAAACATAGCATCTCATATATGTATAAATGATAATGTGTTTTATAATAATAGGCATTTTAAGCACTTTCATACATATCTACACACATCAATAAAGTTCCAGTATCCAGATACTATTAGAAAGAATTTGCTCTTCCTAAGGATACTTGCTAAAGCTAATCAGGAATATAGTTGTGTGCTTATTTCTCTACCACGTTAATGATTAATCAATTCATAATAAGTGCTTAAGAGATCAGAGCATACATAAGCAAGGCATGATAAATTATCAACTAAGCATGATGGGTTAGGCATTTATATGTATCAGAGCTTAAAATAACCATCTATGTATCAGAGCATATCAAAACTTAAAAGAACTATGTATGTATCGGAGCAAATTGACACTTAGGATGGAAAAATATAAACCAAGCATAAACATGATAGATATGGCATTTATTCATAATATTACAACCAAGTTCCAGGAAAAAAAAAAAGAATATATGCAGCATGAAAATAAAAATTATGGGCTCCCCCTGAACTCTTCATTCTCCCCCTGGATTTAGCACAGATTTTCTTCAAAGAAGTGGTGACTAAACAGCTAGAGGCTGGATTTTTGGAAGTATCAAGACACGCTGTATAGGTGGCTAACATTGTGCCTGTGCCTAAAAAGGATGGCAAGGTTGGGATGTGTGCAAACTATCAGGATTTAAATAAGGCTAGCCCAAAAGATGATTTTCCTTTCCCTCACATTGATGTCATAGTTATAACACCCTGATTTTTTTGTCTGAGCAAAAATGACCAAAATGTCCCCTAGGTCATTTTCCACCCGGAATTCAAGGATAGCCAACCTGGCAGTCCTCGAAGGGTTAACCCAATGTTAGAAGGGGATTATATGTGAATGAATGATAATAGAGCAGAAAAATCTTATTTTCTGAGGTTTTAGGTCAAAATGACCAAAATACCCCTATAGCATTTTTACGCGGGTATAAGTGCCGTTTGAGCCCAAAAACTTTCCAAAAGGTTTAAAATGATGTTTTTATATGTATGGTAATATCTGGTTAAGTCCCGGTGGTCTCGGGCGATTTTTGTGCAAAATTACGATTTTGCCAATAGAATAGTGTTTTTGAGTTTAATGATGTAATTAAGGAAACCTAAACAATATTAAGCTCTAATTGAAGATTAATTAATTTCGATAATTAATCTAGAGTCAAAATAATTTATTAAAGTTAATTAGAACCTAAGATTGCTTAGTTACACCTTAATCTTTTCTAAAAAAATCAAGATTTTTTATCATGGAATCTTAAATAGTATTTTCTCTCTTCAATTCCTTAAATTAAGGAATTGTGTTTGTGCACATTTATATCATAAAATGAGTTTTAATTTAGCTAATGAAGCAAGACCACTCCTAATCATGTTTTAATATTCTTAATTACACAATTACCTCACCTAAACACTTTCTTACAAATTCCTAATCAAAAGCTTAATCAAAGATACACCTAAACACATCACTAAACTACAATGAAATGAAATAAATCCCTCCCTCTTGGCTGCATCATGGCCGAACCCCATCCTCCTCATTTCCCATATGTTGAATTTGTTTTGCACTCCAAGGCCATGCTTGCACCATGCTTAGCCCATACTTTGAGCCATGCTTGAGACCATACCCACCATACTTCAAACCATGCCTTTGAATGACCACAACAAAGAGATATTTTCTCTCCCCATGGACACGAACCTCACGGCCAACCCTCCTTCCATTCACTCATTTACATTTTGTTTTCTATAAATACATGTATTGGAAGAACTTAGTCCATTTTGTTCATTCTTGCAAACTAGCTTCAAGAGTTGTCTTAAGTTTTCTTTCTTTTCCTCCAAGAGTTCAGAAGTTCTCTCAAGTTCTCATCTTCTTCACCCTGCTCCTAGAGCCACCATATCACAACCTCAAACCACCATACAACCACCATACAACCACCACTCAAACACCAAAGCATCTTTTCCCAAACACAAGCTCACACAAAACACCTTTCCTTTCCTTTTTCCTTGTCTTGGCCGAAGCATCATCACCATCGTGAGAGGAGTTTTTCTTCTCATCCTCACTTCAAGAACCAAGTTTTCATCTTCATACTTGGTAGGGGTTTTGTTTTCAAAGGCTTTTACTTTTATATTGAAATCTTGATATGAAAAGTTTTAGTTTTCTCTTAGATTCAAACTCTTTTCTCTCTTTTTTATTTTGATTATGAGACTTCGGTTTTTAAAGGAAATCTTGAGCTTGATGATGAGGTTTCAAGATAATAATTTGTGATTTTCATTTGAGAAACCTCTAGAGCTTGAAACTTGGTTTTGGTTCTAAATCATTTTTGGTTTTTCCTTTCTTTTCCTTGAACATGATTTCAGTTTTCCTTTCCTTGTTCCCTTATGGTTTCGGTTTTTATTTCCTTTTCTTGACAAAAATGCTAGATAACTCATTAAAAAATTTACTTAAGAAAAGATCACTAATTGGTTTTTAAAAAGCTCAAAGCTTACCCTTGTCAACCTTAAAGTTGGCCGGCACATTCTAGAGTTTACTCTAGATAGGAGCTCTTGAGCATAAAATAAAAAATATGGTGTAGTTCTTTCTATGTTTTGTTTCAAGAAATGTATTGTTTATTTTGATCTCTTGTTCATTTTCCTTGTGTTTGATGATGATATTCAAACCATGAGGTTTCTTTGAAACCTTGGTACAAGGACTCTAAATCTCACTTTGTCTTGATAGATAAGTGTTGGGTTGAGATTATTATTGTCCTTCTAAAAGTCTTGTATGAGCTCTAGTTAAGTTAAAATAAACTTGCATTCATATTTACTTTTATGTCAACACTAAACTTTCAAGAATAAAGAATAAACTTGCATTCTCATGTTTATATTTCAAGTCATTACTTAAACTTTAAAGATAATAATAAGTTGCATCTCATATTTATGTTTATGCTCTTACTTGATTATAAAGAGTAAAACAAAGTGCATAGCATGTTTAAGTTTATATCATCACCTAAAGAACCTAGAGCTCAAAGACTTGCCCATTATTATCTCAAGTAAAGTTTGGAAAATGGAAGTGTTTTATGTATAATAATTTTGGCCATGTGATGGAGATGGACCTAATATAGGTTTCATCTAGTCAAAGTGCCAATAGCCTACGTTTTTAGAATTTTCTCAAGCATAAATGAACTTATAAAGTGTTATAATTATGTTTCTATGTTTTAAATCTCAACTATGAGTAAAATAATATAGCTATTGCCCTCACTTATATTTTTATGATTTTTATGAATTAAAATTATTTTCTAAAATAGTTTGAGGTCCTAAATTAATTCCAAGGGAAAACTAGTAACTTGTATGCACTTGAAACTGTGATTTTATATATGTGATTATGTGACTTATATGATTCGGCCACTGCCTTGGAACTTTGGGCACTGTTTGATGCTATTTTTATAAGTTAAAATGTGTAAAAAAAAAATTATGTTTGAGTGAAGGAAAAATTATTAGGTGAATGATAAGAACAATAAGTTACTACAAAGGATTAGAAATGAGATTTCTAGAACCCTTAGAAACTAAAATTATGGGTTTTGTTTCAGCATGTTTAAGGTTAGTAAAAATGGTTTATAATTAGTATACACGTGTAGGAATTCCTCATAATTGGTTTATGAATTTATCTTAGTACTTTAGAAAATGACAAAACTTAGAAAGGGTCAAAGTTGTGACTCCCAGATACCTGTAATTGTGATATATATAGATTCTACACTATGTTGTCCAATATTGATCATAATCATAAGGATTAAGTAAGAATTATTGGTAATGGTTCCCTAGGTGCATAAAAGGTTAAAAGCATATTTTAGATTAATCGGATTTTAAGCTTAAGATCTATGATGCTGTGATCTTATTATTTTGATGCTATGATAATGTGTGATGCATGTGCTATGATGAAACTGTTTATATGTATTTAGTGATTTATTTTGAAATGTCGAATTGAATGTGAAGGTACATGCACTATGAGTTCTTTTGACATAAAGCAAATTTGAAAGAAATTCGGTATACAACAGTTATGCTGTCAAATTTTCATCAAATTTGAGGACTTGAGAATGTTTTTGAAAAACTTCATGAGATGCGTCCTGGATGACACCGGTTTAGCCGAGCACCCGCAGGAACATAGAAATGAGATTTTAAATATGACATAGTACTGAGACGCATTTCTCCCACTCCGGTAGGGAGGAGGCAAATCCATGAGGGTATTGACATAGAGCTTGCCAAAGCAGACAATTCGCTGTGCACTAAATGCCAATAAAGCGTTTCAAAGAAGGAAATATTCCTATGGACTCCCCGAATTAAAGGTTATGATAGGTGATCCTTATGCCCCTTAGCCCGTACTCTAGAAGTCGAGATTATTATGTTTATGTTTATCATAGGATAAGTAAGAGCTAGTGACAACTAGTTAAGGTATGAGCTCATAACCTAGATAATGTTTTAGGGTGGCCCCATGATGCTAAGTATGATGTTTTAATGTCATACAGTTGAGAAAAAAGAAAAGTTTCACATGAAAGATTATATGCCACTTATATGTTTCTTGATGTTGTATTTTATTGATTTACCTGCCAACGTATTATCATGCATTCATGCTTTGCTATGTTGCATACATAACATCAAAATACATGCTAAAATGAATGAACCTTGGATAATTATGTTTATAAACCTAATAATGAACTTTATGCATACTCACCCTTTTACAATAAGCCCAAGGTTCCTGAGGATGTTGACGATGTCACCTAGATAGGAGGTTCCTTACTGAGATTCTTTAGTGAGATTCTTACTCCTTTTCTTTCTCTCTTCCTTTCCCGTCATGTCTTCAGATCAGGATGGTGACCTTCATGCTGTTCATCGACACCCCCACATGGGAGGTTCACTATGACCCCGAGCATCGGTCATATCATTTTGAGGGGCGTTGCGCTATCAGAGTTTTCATGTTCATAGGACGTCCCTTTGCACATCCAGTACACAGCTACCGGTTCTCAGCAACATCCCCCTATGGCGACAACATGGTTTTTGAGCACGCTCGGACGCATAACGAGAGGATCTACCGTACGCATACGACTGCATCGGCCATACATGACTTCCCCAACTACGTGCCCCATTCACAGTCTTCGAAGGCGGACCTCTCGGAGCACCTACCGACCCACCTGTATAGTGAGAGCTTTACCCCTCACTCCCCCGTGTGTAACACCCTAATAGAACCCCACTGTGCTTAAGTTCACATTTGGATTCTATTAGTTGTCACTTATGCCTTGTACTAATTTTCTTTTGAAATTAACTTAGGAAAATAATGGAAGTTTTTTTTTTCTTTAAATAAATTAATTTTTTTGAAAACTTAATCCTGTAACGAGAAGTGAAATACATAGCGCTTTTATAGATAATAATCAAGTTACATTGCGCACTTAATTAAATAAGCGGAATAAAAGACTAAGTGTAGAACAATTATCACATAAACTGGAATATAATCACTTAATACATAAGTCACAACAGGGCATATATCATACTGATAAGTTATTACAAATAACAATATAAGTTCTACTATTACTAATTGTTTCTCACAAACTATAATGTAACTAAAGCTCGGAATGCTCCTACTTGAACGGTTTGAAATCTTCACGTGCTACCTCCTTCCTCAACTACGGCCTCGTTGCTTTAGGTGGACACGTCTGTCTCTGGTAACGACAACGGAAAATAAACATAGGAGTGAGAAATACATTATTTCTCAGTAGGAGTTCCTACTTGTACTATAAGTGTCAACGTTGACGTCCCCAAATACTTCAGGTTTATTATAAAAAGGTGAGCAGTAAGGATTCAATTATCAAACTTTAACAAACGTGATTAGCCGAAGTGCAGTTACTTTTAAACTAATCTTGAACATTAGCAGAAATATTCATTCAGTATTTCATCAAGCATACATATAAGCATATCATGTAAAACCACTAATAAGCAGTAATCATTTAGGAGCTGCATGCATTTCATGACTACTCATCCTCAACATTCACTTGTTTAGTGATCATCATCTTTCATTTATTTCATCAACATATTTCTTAATTACTCACGGGATGAATGCATCAATGCCTTAGACCACCCTAAAAGGGTAATGAGCTCATACCATGGCCGTCGCCATAACCTTTTTGGTTTTCATTCCGTTGCCGTGATCTCAACGGTTTAGGAGGTTAAGCCGTGAGTTTAGCTCAAGTCCACTTTTCCAGACTTTCATTGCTACTTTTTCAAACTTTACTTTTATTATTTCCTTTGAAAATGAATGTATGCATATCATCATGTAATCACAATCAATCATTCATCTTCATCATTTCATAACTCATCACCATACATTCACTTTACTATAATTCACTTCATGAAACATAGATAATATCATGTAAATCTCATAGTAAACATTTTCATAAATGATTCATTTTAAGCAACCAAAGTTATCAAGTTGAGTTCCTAGTGTTCCTAAGAGGTAATGGATGTCTTAGTATTATCTTTTTCTCTTAGTGTTCTTTGTACTCTTAGAATTCCATTAATACATTAATGCATTTCAAAATATTATTATAGGTTCTTTATATATTCTTATTATGGTTTTCGTATAACTCTTGAAGATTATTATTCTACTTAAATTCTTAAAATTATCTTTTTACAAGACTTGATTCTTTTATTTATAGTTTTGACATCTTTTAGAAGAAAGTTTATAATTCTCTGTATACTTGTTATCTAAGCTTAGTAAAGGTAGTTCCAAATTCCTAACTCATCAAATTTTAGCATTTACATCATTGGAATAGTGTAAATCCATTGTAAACCATGCATAGGAGGGTTCCCAGGAAAGAGAGGTGGGTCACAATGGACATGCTTAAATACCAAGTCTTTCCTTAGCCAGAACCTTTCCAAACTGCACTTTCACAGTACACTATCCCGAAATTTATTTCTCATTCTGTATTTACGTGGTACAAAGCTTTATACATAACATACATGGGTGTATTCCTATATGTGTTAGCTCTCCAACAAAGTTGAAATCAGTCCATTTGCATTTTTCTAGAGTGAGTTACACCTATTTTACTACTACAAGGTCAGATTTAAAGTTTCAGTCTTAGGCTCTACTTTAAAAATTTATATCTTGAGCTACAAAACTCCGTTTTGGGTGATTCTTTTTGGAGAGTGTTCTATAATGAGTCTAGTTTATAGTAAAATTATTTTAATTTCGAGATACTTGATATTTTATGAACAGTAGCTTTCAAGTACCTGCTGCCAGAAACAACTAGAAATTCCAGCACCTACCATTTTCATGTCTCAAGTTACCTTTATTAAATCAGGTTTCACATACAATCTTTTCAAGTTATATTTGAGTTTGATAACATCATAAGGGTACTCATAACAAAATAGAACATGTCATATTTCTACAAATATATTTTTCAAATAATCATTTAAAACTTTTGACAATAACTCAAACTTGAGGCATTCTATCAAGGTTAGAAGCCAACAATACTTGAACAATTAAAGATGAAGCTCCTACCTCTTGTGTAGGGTCTAAAAAGGGTCCTTCTCTTCTTCCTTAAGCTTTGAACAAGAGTCTTTGGAGTGGATGACCCTCCTTGAATCTTGGCTCTAGAACTTGAATGCTTAAGAAAATATTTCTCACTGGAGTTAAAGATTGTAACTCTTGTGAGGGCTAGTGAAAGTTTGGACTTAGGATTTAAGTGTTTGGATGAAGTTTAGAGGATCAAGAGAAGTCTTTGAAGAACATAAGAAGAATGATAGAATAAGAAAGAAAGAACACTTAGGGAGTTTCTGAATTGAAGAGAGTTTGAGGAGTATTTATAGTGGAAAGATTAGAGAAAAAAATAGAAGAAGGAAAGCAGTTGGAGCATGATTTATGGAAACATGTTGGCTGAATTTTGGGATGAAAATGCTCCTTGTTTTGTGCAAACATGTTTCCATGTTTTGTGCAAACAAGTTTCCATATTTTGTGCAAACAGGTTTTCATGTTTTGTGCAAACACGTTTCCATGTTTTGTGCAAACACGTTTCCATGTTTTATGCAAACATGTTTCCATGTTTTGTGCAAAGATGTTAGTGGATATTTTTGTAATTAGACAATGATAGTGGTATTCTTGTAATTCCATTAATAGAGTAAGGGTATCTTTGTCATTTAATAAGGCAAGGGTAGTTTGGTAATTTCCTTTACATAGCAAGGGCATTTTCGTAATTTCCACTAAGTGATGGCATTTTCGTAATTCTTTGCATTTTTCTCTAGACATACTTAAGTACACTATTTGTTGTGTTTCATAACATTTGTCCCGATTCTCTTGGTTTTGCTATCGCTAATTAATATTTATCTTAGTTATAAATTTGGGGATGTTACACCGTGCATGATAAAGAGGGAAGCGAGCAAACCATGACTCAGCCGAGGTTAGCCTGGAGGCCAGCCATGCGCCCCCATCGTGGAGCACACGTCCAACCACCACACATGCCCACTCCTGCCAAGTTATGTCAGTGGATCGGTTATGTCCCATCCTTTCTGGGACCGCAGCAGTAGAGGTTCTTGGGGAGAGTTAGTGCACACACCACACATAGATTAGGATAAACCTTCTTTTGTTATCGACGTTATCCATTTTAGGTACACTAGGGTGGGGGTGTTCTTCCTTTATGCTTTTCGTTGTATTGCATTTTATTTGTACTTGTTTTTTTGTTGTATCGAACTCATCCCGCCTTTTATAGGTGGGCAGTTATTGTATTAATATGATATTATATTATCATTGGTGTGTGCTTGACTTGTCTAATGTTGTGAAGTTATTTGATGATCTTATCTTGTGTTTACTTTTGTATGTGTTACGCTTTATGATAACGATCGTTTATGATATACGTAGCTCTTACTTTACCATTATGTTTCAAAAAAAAATTTTACCCATATTTTCCGCTAAGTAATTTAAAGAAAGAATGAAACTAAAGAGTAATAAACTAATGGTTAACCTAAATACGTTCTAGGAGTATTAGGTTAAAAAATAGGATGTTACACTAGTTAATAATACAGCTGGAAATGACCGATTTTAATTTATGGATAGATACTCCGGGTATAATCAGATTCCTATGGATATTCATGTCAAAGGGAAAACTATTGTCATAACTTCATGGGGAACATTTTGCTATACAGTAATGCCATTTGGATTAAAGAATGTCGGTGCCATCTCCTAACATGCTATGGTCGTATTATTCCATGACATGATGCATAAGGAGATTGAAGTGTATGTGGATGACATGGTCACCAAGTCTAAGGAGGGAGAAAGTCATGTGGCAGTTCTACAAAAGCAATTCGAAAAGCTCTGAAGATATAAACTCTGATTGAAACTGAATACATGCATTTTTGTAGCTTCCATAGGGAAATGGATTTATCGTTAGCAGAGAAAGGATAAAAGTAGATCTTAACAAGGTGAAGGTGATACAAGAGATGCTAGGCCCTCAAATTGAATGGGAAGTGAGAAGTTTTCTTAGGAGGCTCAACTACATTGCTAAATTTATTGCCATTTTGACTAGAACTTGTGAACCTATATTCAAGTTGTTACAAAAACATCAACCTGGAGAATGAAATGAAGAATGCCAAGAAGCCTTTGACAAAATAAAGGGTTATTTAATGAAACCTCCTATTTTGATATTGCTGATAATCGGTTGTCCTTTAATACTATACCTTATAATGTTACCCACATCACTTGGGGCAATGTTAGGACAATATGATAAGTTCGAAAAGAAGGAACAAGTGATCTATTATCCATGCAAGAAGTTTAATGACTATGAATCCCATTACATGGCCGATTAAAAAGACCTATTGTGCATTGATATGGACTTCTAAAAGGCTAAGGTAGTATATGTTGTACTATACGACTTGGTTGATTTCTCGAATAGATCCATTGAAATACATATTTGATAGTCTTCATGTGTCAATGAGAATGTTGAAATGGCAAGTGATGCTGTCTAAACTTGATATCAAATACGTGACTCAAAAGTCCATTAAGGGAAGTGCAATTGTTGATCATCTAGTTGAAAATCCTTTTGAGAGTGGACAACTCACCATGTCTGAATTCCCCAATGGTGAGGTGTTGGCAATGGAAATAGAAGATATAGAAGAGGAGAATATATGGAAGATGTACTTTGATAGGGCTGTCTACATGAATGGGTGTGGAGTAGGAGCTATAGTGGTGTCACTAGCCGGGAAGCAGTACCCAGTTTCCATCAAACTAGACTTTGAGTGTACCAATAACATTGCAGAGTATGAAGCATGTGCAAATGGTTTAGAAGTTGCAATTGACTTAGGAATCAAAGAATTAAAAGTCTTTGGAGACTTTGCACTAATAATCTACCAAGTTAATGGACAATGGCGTACAAAGGATTCAAAATTGGTACCTTATCAGAAGCACTTGTCTTGACTAATTGAGCACTTTGACGATATATCATTCTCCCACTTGACTAAAGACAAGAACCAATTTGTGGACACTTTGGGGACTTTGGCTGTGATGACTAAATTGGAAGTCCAAACCAATGTCCAACCTATCCATGTATAGGTGCAAGGTGAATGGGTATATTGTGGTAGTGTGGAGACTGAACTAGATGGCTGACCATGGTATCATGACATCAAGAAGTATATTAAAAAAGGAAAATACGCTGCAGGTGCAAATGAAGTGCATAGAAAAACAATTCAACGAGTGGCCATGGCTTTTTTCCTGAATAGTGAAGTCCTCTACAAGAAGAATCATGGCACCACTCTCCTCAGATGTGTAGATGCTCATGAAGCTCGAATAATCAAGATCAAAATCCATGAAGGGATCTGTAGAGCTCATGCTAATAGGCATATAATGGCATGCAAAATCCTAAGGAGCGGTTATTATTGGTCTACCATGGAGAATGAGTGCATCAATTATGTTCGAAAGTGCCATAAATGTCAAATATATGCAATCCTAGTTAATGCTCCTCTAGTTCCATTGCACAACATGGTATCTCATTAGCCTTTCTCAATATGGGGCATGGATGTCATTGGGCCGATAAGCCCAAAGCATCCAATGATCACCGTTTCATTTTGGTGGCAATAGATTATTTTACTAAATGGGTGGTGTAACGCCCCAATTTTCTCTGCTTAGCAAAAATGATCAAAATACCCCTAGGTCATTTTTGTGTGAAAATCAAGGTCGGCCAACCCCAGCCAACCTCAAAGGTTTATTTCTATAATAGGAATAAATTACATGAGGATTAGATAGCAATTCGTGCGAAAATCGCAATCCATAATTTTCCCGTGTAAAAATAACCAAAATACCCCTGAGGTCATTTTTGCCCGGAATTCAAGGGCGGCCGACTCGAGCCATTCTCGAGGGGTTGGTTTGATGTTTGAAGGGGATTAGATGCCTTAGAAATAATAACAGAGGTGAAAATCTCACTTTCTGGACTTTCGATACAAAATGACGAAAAATGTCCCTAAGGTGTTTTTACACGAGATTTAGTGCCGACTGAGCCAGAAAGATTTCTCGGGAGTTTGAAATGTTGTTTTTATGTAATTCTTGATTATTGGATGAGTCCAGGTGGTCTCGGAGAGTTTTGATGTGAAATGACTTTTTTACCCCTAGATTAGTGCATAATGAGCTTAATTAAACGATTAAGGAAACGTAAGCAATATTAGGCTCTAATTAAAGGTAATTTAATTTTAATTATTAATCTTGAGTTGAAATAATTAATTAAGGTTGTTTAGGGCCAAAAAGTACTTAAGGAATTTCAAATTTCACTCTTAGTCATAAAGCATCCAAGACATCATGTCATGTCATGCTCAAATAGTATTTTCTCTCTCCACTTCCTTAATTTTAGGAGATGTGTTCCCATTTGAAATTCAAATTAATCTTGTTTAATTCAAACTAAGTGTGTATGACAACTCCTAATCATGTCTTGAAAGCCTTAAACACATGCTTACAACTCCAAACACTTAATTACCAACCCCTAACCCTTTTGCCTAATTAAACTCACCTCTAATACATATCCTAACCTACATGAAAGTGAAAATTTTCCCTCCCAAACAGCCAAGGCAGTAGCTGCCTCCCCCCAAAACATCCTCATATTTATTCATTTTACAACCCAAAAATCTCATTTCTTACCATTTACTTTTCTGGCAAACTTTTGTGTCAAAAAAGTTGTCTTAGAATTTTCTCAACTCCAAGCTTTCTTTGTACACTTCCAACTTCAAGAAACTCCTTCCACCACCACCACAAATGTAACACCCTAATATTTAACCCAACACACTTAGGACGTATTACAGTTAATTATTAGTCATTACTCTTTTGTTTCATTTTTTAACTTTACTTTGTTTAAAATACTTAGTGGAAAATATGGGTAAAATTTTTTTTGAAATATAAAACAAAATGTCAGCCATGCACGTTGACCTAAAACACATATCAAACCACATCATAAAGGGATAAATACATTCATATATCTAAAACACAACATTCATGAACACGGAGCACAAATATATTACATAACATCTTAATGTAGTTCATACATGGTAATACAACATAATAAGCCATTAAGTAAGTAGAGTCACACCCAAACAAAGTGGGCTAAGCTTTCAATACATAAGTAAACAACGGAAAGAAATAAATGGAGGCAGAAAATGCACGGAAGATCAAACACTAGATTCCAACAACAGCTACCATTCCACTAGTCCTACGACTGCTCATATCTAAAGTCACCCCTAACAAAAGATACAACATAAAAAAGGGGATTCTCGTGTGATAGCTTTGGCACTCTGTCGGGTCCTCCGACAGAGTCTACTGGAGATCCTGATCCTCCGGTAAAAGGGGTATATACCCAATAAACTGGGCAAGCTCCGCAAGTGTATACAGGCAGAACGGGGGACGAACATGGCCTTTGCGGCATCGACGCATCTCTGGTCATCGAGCTAGCCTGGGCTCGATCACCGTGTCCTTGCTGCCTCTACCTACGTCCATGGGTGCCATAGGTGCAGAACCCTCCAAGTAGATGTGTGTAGAGGAGTCCTCAGATAGGTCAGTCTCTGAGCGCCTCAAACAGGGAACATACTCGGGGTAATCGCGAACTGCTGAAGCGGTAGGGCGAGCACATCGAGTCTGCTCATCGCGGGGTCAAGTGTGCTCAAAGATCAAGTCGTCACCATAGGGGGAAGTGGGGGTGAACCTGAAGCTAGAAATCGGGTAGGCGAAGGGGCGTCTCATGTATGCAAAAATGCATACTGCACAGTGACCCTCGAAGTAATACGAGCGGTAGTTCGAGTCATAGTGCACCTCCCACACCGGGGTGTCAATGAAGATCACGAATGAAGCCATCGCCCTCTGAAGACGTAACGGACAAAAAGATAGAGGGAGTGAGAATCTTAATAAATAATCTCAGTAGGAGAAATCCTCCTATCCTAGTGTCATCGTCTTTGTCTCTAGGAACCTTGGGTTTATTATTAAAAAGGTGAGCATGCATAAGGTTCATTATTAGGTTTTAAACATAATTATCCAAGGTCCATTTATTTTAGGATGAATCTTGATGTTATGAATGTAGCATATCAGAATATGAATGTATGGCAGAAGCATTATGCAAATATCACTTGAACAAGTCATAAAGAAACATACTCATGTGGGTGGCATCAAGATGTATATAACTTTCATGTAAATTCATTCTCTTTTCCTTTGCTTAAGTGACATTACTTTCATCTTTTGTCATCTCATGGGGCCACCCTAATAACTTTTCTCCTTTGAGAATTTCTAGGTTATGAGTTCATACCTAACTAGTCATTACTAGTTTCAGCTTATCCTAAGATAAGTATAAATATATCTCGACTCCCAGAGTGCGGGTTATGGGGGCTTAAGGATCGCCCATCATAACCTTTAATTCGGGGAGTTTATAGGGTCATTTCCTTTTGTGAATCACCTCTCATAACCTTTAATTCGGGGGAGTCTAGAGGGTCATTTCCACATAGCTTACGTCACTTTAAGTCTTTTAGCGGATCACCCCTTAGAACATTTAATTTGGGGAGTCTAGGGGATCATTTCCTCATCTCATATCATGTAATAACAAATGCATTTCAAATAACTTTCCAAGTCCACAAATTTGGCTAAAATTCGACAGCATCACGGTTGTACACCGAATTTCTCCAAATTTGCTTTATGCCACGTAAACACATAATTCATACACTTCATCATCAACTCAAGAACATGATAAGCTATTAAAGCCATATAAACACTTCCTCATAGCATATACATCAGCACATACATATCTCAATTCTTTTGAAAAGAAAATAAACATGCTCCTAACCAATGTACCGAAATCAGGGATCAGACTCAGCTAATGCATATGCCATGTTCTCAACAACTCATAAATAATCATACATTCAGTTGAAATTCTAACTTCCATTACCTCCTCTATCTTACAGTATCTTATGCTTTTGATCCTTACAGGACTTAAGCTTACGATCTAATTAACCTAGTGTCCAATATAAGTCTTTTATGCACCTAAAGGATCACAACTAGTAATTCTCACTCATTTTAATGCTTATGATCAATACCAAACAGCCTTAGGCAGTTTGGGCAGAATTACCACAATTCAATTACGGGGTTCTAGAAGTTACATCTTTGATCCTTTCTATGTATCGACTTTTCCTAAGGTACTAAAATTAATTGTCACTAACTTTAGGAATTAATCCTACACTTCTAAACAATTTTAAAACAGTTTTATCTCTGATTTTATCATCCTAAAATAGTAGCCATAATTTTTAATTTCTAAGGGTTCTAAAACTGACATTTTTGGCCCTTTCTAGGTACTAGTTTTTCCTAACACTCATAAAATAATTTCTACTTCAATTAAATATAATTTTTACATATTCTAGCACATCAAAAAAGAATCAAACAGAAGCCAACATAGCAAGGTAGTAACCGAAATTTTTGATTCAAAACAACACATAAAATCACATCCTTAATGCATATAAGTAACTAGTTTATCTTGGAATCACTTTAGGACTTCTAATATGCTTTGAAAACCAATTTATTTCATTAACATCATAAAAATATAATGCTAAGGCAGTAGCTATTTCAAATCTTTCTTGAGTAAGGTTTAAATCATAAAATCATACTCATAGTATTCTTTGAGTCCTCCTATGCTTAAGAAAATCTTAAAATATAGTTTGTTGGCCTTTATGGCTAAATGAAACTTATACTAAGTTCATCATCATCACATGGCCGAATCTAGCATCCATAGAGTGCTTCCATTTTCCAAACTTTACTTGAGATAAAAAGGGCAAGTCTTTGAGCTCTAGAAAAAACATAAACATGAGATATAAATATGAGATGTAAGTTCATGCTATGCAATGCAATTTATTTTATTTTTCATTATAAAAGTAAAGTGAAAGCTTCAAAGTAAATATGAGATGTAAGTTCATTTTTATCTTTAAAGTTTAGGTGATATCTTGAAATATAAACATGAAATGCAAGGTTTGAAATTTAAACATGAGAATGCAAGTTCATTTCTTTATTCTTGAGAGTTTAGTAATGACATTGGAAAGTAAACATGATATGCAAGTATAAACTTAAACATGGATGCAAGTTCATTTTTATCTTTACTAGAGCCCATTCATGACTTTAAAGGAACACAAGCCTTAACCCTCAAACTTATCTTAATAAGACAAAGTGAGCTTTAGAGTTCTTTGTACCATGGTTTCAAGGAAACCTTATGGTGTGAACTTCATCATCAAGCTCAAAGAAATGGATCTAGAGAGCAAACCAAGTAATAACATTTCTTTGAGAATCGAATCAAAACCACAAAAAGGAGAAAGAAAAACCAAAATACTTTTAGACCCAAAGGCCAAGTTTCAAGCTTTAGAGGTTACACCAGTGATAATCTCATGATCGCCATCATAAACACTCATCATCAAGTCAACATTTTCTTATAGAAAAACAAGGCTCCATGGCCAAAAATGAAAAGAGAGGCAAAGAGTTTAAACCAAGAGAAACTAAAACTTGTCCATAACCAACATAAAAAGAAAAAGGTAAAAGCTTTTAAAACAAAATCCCTATCAAGTGGTGTTTCTTTGTTGGGAAGAAAAAGAGCTTGTTCTTGTAAAGAAATAAGAAGAAAAGCTCTTCTCCAAGAGGGTATATGTGTTCGGCCAAGAGGAGAGAAAAAGAAAGTAAATGTTTTTGTGTGAGCTTTGTGTGTAAGGATGAAAGCTTAGGTGTTTGAATGAAGGTCTATGGTGATTATGTGGTGGTTTGAGATTACAAGGGGGTGGTTCATTGAGAAAGATGAAAAGGATGAAGGAGATGAGAGAAAAGAGAACTCTTGAGGAAAAGAAAGAAAACTTGAATGAACTTCTTAAGACAATAACTAGGGAATGAGCAAATGGAACCGAGTTCTCTTAAGATGTGTATTTATAGAAAATTGAAACATGAAAAGGTGAATAGAGGATGGAGAGGCTATGGGTATGCAGCCATGGGGGAGGAAAATATCTCCTCAAAATGTCATTCAAAGGTAAGGTTGGAGGTATGGCCAAGCATAGTTCAAGGCATGGGCTTAGACATGGTGCAAGTATGGTTCTTTATGTGTAAAATAAATCAACATGTGATGAATGTGGTGGAAGGAGTGGCACCGGTTTCATGTAGCCAAGGGGGAAATTGTTTCAACTAATCATGGTTTATAGGTGTGTTTAGGTGTATCTTTGATTAGGCTTTTGATTAGGAGTTTATAAGTAAGTATTTAGGTAAGGTAATGGGTAATTAAGGATGTCAAGACATGATTAGGAGGTGTACTTGCCTCATTAATGAAATCAAAACTCATTTTATAAGGTAATCAATCACAAACATAACTCCTTAATTTAAGGGATTGGAGAGAGAAAACATTATTCAAGATTTCATAACATGAAATCTTGACTTTAAGAAAGAGATTTAGGTTTTTCTAAGCAACTTTAGGTTCTAATCAACCTTAATAAATTATTTTGACTCTAGATTAATTATCAAAATTAATTAATTTTCTATTAGAGCCTAACATTGCTTAGTTTTCCTTAATCACGTCGTTAGGCCCGTAATGCACTATTTCGGGGGCAAAATGATAATTTTGCTCAAACATTACCCGGGACCACCCGGACTTAAACAATTATCATTATTCACCTATATTTAGCATTTCGAACTCCCAGGAAAGATTCCGGGCTCAAACGGCACTTATACCTGCATAAAACGCTATAGGGGTATTTTGGTAATTTTGAGCTGAAAGTTCAAAAAATGAGATTTTCATCTCTGTTATCAGTCAAAACACTTTTAATCCTCTTCAAACATTGAATTGACCCTTCGAGGACCGCCGGATTGACCATCCTTGAATTCCGGGTAAAAATGACCTCAGGGGCATTTTGGTCATTTTCGCTCAAACAGAAAAATCAGGGCGTTACAACAAACCACCACAAACAACCTTAAACCACCATACCACCACCTCAAACCACCTCCTAAATACACAACCTTTCCACCCCCAAGCTCAACGTCACAAGAAAACCATTTCCATCTTTTCTTCCTCCCCTGGCCGAAACCTTTTAGCCACTAAGAGAAGATTTTTATCTTCTCATTTTAACCCACAAGAACTAAGCTTTCTTCCTTCCATCAAAGACAACATCCTTGGTAGGGCTTTGTTTTGAGTTTCTTTACTTTCCTTTGCTTTATTTTCATATTTGTTGTTGATTGGTTGAACAAGTTCCTTTGGTTTTCCTTTCTTTATGTTTGGGTTTGGATCTCTTCTTCTTGATGTGCTTTTTGGTTTTTGGACCTCTTTTCTCTATGTTTTCGGTTCTTGGTTGTAAATAAAGTTTTGGAATCATGACTTGATGATGAGAGCTCTTTGGTGATGGTCTTGACATCACCATGTTTGAGGCCTCTAAAGCCAAAGGCTTGGTTCCTTAGTTTCATTTCATTTTCGATTTTATCTCCTTTTTTTCCTCTTAGATTTCGGTTTTGTTGTTGGCATGAGTTTAAAAATCATAGCTTGATGATGAGTATCTTTAATGGTGGCTTGATATCACCAACCTTAAGATCTCTAAAGCCTAAAGTTTTGATTTCCTTGGTCCATAGTCTTTTTCGATTTTCATCCTTTATTTTCCTTTATTTTCGGTTTTAAAGAGGAAAATGAAATGTTGTTGGTTATTTTCTTCTCTTTTCATTTTATTTTGAGCTTCATGGTGAGTCCAAGAGATAAGGTTTTTGGAACCATGGTGTGGATGGACTCTAAAGCTCATTCATGTTTAAGATCTACTAATAGCAAGAAACTAATCTTGTAAGGTTTTTGAGCTTTAAGTGAACAAGATGTAAAATGAGCTTGCATTCATGTTTACTTTTATCCTATCACCTAAATCTTAAAGATAAGAATGGGTTTGCATAGTATGTTTATATTTTGAGCTATCACTCTAAAGCTTGAAGATAAAAATGAAGTGCATAGCATATTTACTTTTGATGTCATCACCTTAACCTTGAAGATAAAAATAAGTTGCATAACATGTTTACTTTTGTGCTATCACCTTAATCTTAAAGATAAAAATGGATTTGCATAGCATATTTATTTTTGAGCTATCATCTTTAAATCTTGAAGATAAAAAATTGATGCATAACATGTTTATTTCCAAGTTGTCATGACAAAAACTTTTGGCCATGACAAAATATCGAGATTTGAGATGAGTTTTATTTGGTTTTATGGCTCAACCTCTATGTCTTAGATTTTTTTTTTTCTTAAAAGTCATCTTAGAAATCTTGCTACAAGGAAAAGTAAAAATATGATTTTATGTGTTATTAGTACACAAACTTTTGGATAATGTTTTGGTATTTTCTTTCCTGTTTGATGCTGTTCGAAGAGGTTAGAATATGTAAAAATTGGTATTAAATGTTGTAAAAATTGTTTTTGGCATCCTAGGATAAACTAGTAACACGAACGGGTCAAAGAAACAATTTTCGGGTACTTTTAAGAAATGGATTTTTGGCTACTGTCACATTTAATTAATTTCTGTAAAATGTTGTTCAAAATCATCTAAATCTGTATTAATAACTAATAGTTGATGCAGTGATTCAATTCTTTATCTTGAGGAAAAACTAGAAACTAGAAAAGACCGAAAATGTGTTTTTGAAACTTCTAAAGATTAAGTTTTTTATACCTACTGTCTTGGTAAATTATTTTGATGAGAATTCTGTTTGAAACTGATTTAATGTGTAAAATTCCCGTTTGTGGATGTAAGAATTAATTTTGGCATTTTAGGAAAAATTGGTAATTAAAAAGAGTCAAAAGCGCGATTTTTAGAACCTTGAAACGGCCTTTATAAAACGCTGCCCAACTGTTCAGAACTATTTGAAAATGTTTTTGAGGTTAAAAGTTAGTGAAAATATTTGGGGAAGGTCCCTTGGGTGCTTAAAGAATTAATTTCAGTAAGTAGGTTAAACCGGGTCGTAAGTTTTAATCCGTGCAAGACTATGTTGCGATTACGATATATAGGGTACGCTTTCGTATAAAGTGCTTGATGATGATTTTTATTGCCCTACTTGTGCATGTATATCTTATGTTGATAAGCATAGCATGTGCACTAGCTCAGTCCAATCCATGATTCCAGCATACTAGGTAGGAGCATGTTTATCTTTCAGTAGAAATGATGATGATGTGTGCTGATGGATGTATAAAAGTAAGAAATGATTATATGATCTATTATGGCATACTATGATTATGATTGAGCTATTGAGATGTATGATTGATATGTTTGTTGATAGGTAGCAAATTTGGGGAAACTTCGTTTTCAGCCGTTATGTTGCTGAATTTCCACCAAATTTGTGAACTTAAGAAAATCTATGGAATTTATGAGCATGAAATGTTATGTAACAAGTTTTGATGATATATAAAGTTATGCGTTCATGCATGCATCTCTATCTAATATGTGAAGATTTTAAAGGTGACGCAAAACACATGGAAATGACCCTCTAGACTCCAGAAATTAATGGTTATGAAAGGTGTTCCTCTATAAAAAATTATATGCTCATGTTAAGATTAAAGGTGTAACACCCTAATAGAACCCCACTGTGCTTAAGTTCACATTTGGATTCTATTAGTTGTCACTTATGCCTTGTATTTATTTTCTTTTGAAATTAACTTAGAAAAATAGTGGAAGTTTTTTTTTCTTTAAATAAATTAATTTTTTGAAAACTTAAACTTGTAACGAGAAGTGAAATACATAGCACTTTTATAGATAATAATCAAGTTACATTGCGCACTTAATTAAATAAGCGGAATAAGAGAATAAGTGTAGAACTATTATCACATAAATTGGAATATAATCACTTAATACATAAGTCACAACAGGGCATATATCATACTGATAAGTTATTACAAATAACAATATAAGTTCTACTATTACTAATTGTTTCTCACAAACTATAATGTAACTAAAGCTCGGAATTGCTCATACTTGAAAGGTTTGAAATCTTCACGCGCTACCTCCTTCCTCAGCTACAACTTCGTTGCTTTAGGTGGACACGTTTGTCTCTAGTAACGACAACGGAAAATAAACATAGGAGTGAAAAATACATGATTTCTCAGCAGGAGTTCCAACTCGTACTAAAAGTGTCATCATTGTCGTTCCAGTCACTTCGGGTTTATTATAAAAAGGTGAACAGGTAAGGATTCAATTATCAAACTTTCACAAACGTGATTAGCCGAAGTGCAGTTACTTTTAAACTAATCTTGAACATTAGCAGAAATATCTATTCAGTATTTCATCAAGCATACATATAAGCATATCATGTAAAACCACTAATAAGCAATAATCATTTAGGAGCTGCATGCATTTCATGATTACTCATCCTCAACATTCTCTTGTTTAGTGATCATCATCTTTCATTTATTTCATCAACATATTTCTTAATTACTCATGGGATGAATGCATCAATGCCTTAGACCACCCTAAAAGGGTAATGAGCTCATACCGTGGCCGTCGCCACAACCTTTTGGTTTTCTTTCCGTTGCCATGATCTCAACGGTTTAGGGGGTTAAGCCGTGAGTTTAGCTCAAGTCCACTTTTCCAGACTATCATTGCTACTTTTTCAGGTTTTACTTTTATTCTCATTGAATGAAATCATCAATACCTTAATCCTCAAAGAGGATTAAGCAGTGGGTTGATCTATTTATTATTTCATTTGAAATATGAATGTATGCACATTAATAAATCATGGCACAGTCAATCATTTTATCATTATCATTTCATATCTCATCAATACATTCACATTTCTGTATATCACTTCATGTAACATAGACAATATCATGTAAATCTCATAGTAAACATTCTCATAGATAATTCATATTAAGCAACCTAAGTTATCAAGTTAGGTCTCTAGTGTTCCTAATAGGTTATGGATATCTTGGTATTATCTTTTTCTCTTAGTCTTCTTTGTACTCTTAGTATTTCCATTAATACATTAATACCCTTTAAGATATTTTTAGAGGTTCTTTATATATTTTTATTATGACTTTTATATATATCTCCTGAAGATTATTATTCTACTTAAATCCTTAAAATTATCTCGTTACAAGACTTGAATCTTTTATTTAGAGTTCTGACATCTTTTAGAATAAAATTTGTAGCACTAACATCTTAGATTAGTGTAAATACTGTAAATTGTGCATAGTAGGATTCCCAGGAAAGAGAGGTGGGTCACAATGGACATGCTTAAATACCAAGTTTTTCCTTAGCCAGAACCTTTCCAAATTGCACTCTCACAGTATCATGCTACCTTCAAGACTTTCTCAACACACTGTCTCGAAAATATATCTCTCATTCTGTATTTTCCTGGTGTAAAACTTTATGCATAGCATACATAAGTGTGTTTGTAGATGTGTTAGCTTTTCCACAAAGTTGAAATCAGTCCATTTGCATTTTTCTAGAGTGAGTTACACCTATTTTACTACTACAAGGTCAGATTAAGAGTTTCAGTCTTAGGCTCTACTTTAAAAATTTATATCTTGGGCTAGGAAACTCGATTTTAGGTGATTCTTTTTGGAGAGTGTTCTACAATGAGTCTAGTTTATACTAAAAATATTTTCATTTCGAGATGGTTCATATTTTATGAACACTAATTTTCGAAGTAACTACTGCCAGAAATAACTAGAAATTCCAGCACCTGCCATGTTCATGTCTTAAGTTATCTTTATTAACTCAAGTTTCACATACAATATTTTAAGTTATATTTGAGTTTGATAACATCATAAAAGTACTCATAGCAGAATAGAACATGTTGTGTTTTCTAAAAATATAATTATTCAAAACTTTTGATAATAACTCAAGTTTGAGGCATTCTATCCATGAGCAAAGTTAAAAGCCAACAATACTTGAACAAATAAAGGAGAAACTCCTACCTCTTGTGTAGGGTCTAAAAAGGGTCCTTCTCTTCTTCCTTAAGCTTTGAATAAGAGTCTTTGGAGTAGATGACCCTCCTTGAATCTTGGCTCTAGAACTTGAGTGCTTAAGAAAATATTTCTCACTAGAGTTAAAGATTGTAACTCTTGTGAGGGCTAGTGAAAGTTTGGACTTAGGATTTAAGTGTTTGGATGAAGTTTAGAGGATCAAGAGAAGTCTTTGAAGAATATAAGAAGAATGATAGAACAAGAAAGAAATAACACTTAGGGAGTTTCTGAATTGAAGAGAGTTTGAGGAGTATTTATAGTGGAAAGATTAGAGAAAAAACAGAAGAAGGAAAGCACTTGGAGCATGATTTATGGAAACATGTTGGCTGAATTTTGGGATGAAAATGCTCCTTGTTTTGTGCAAACATGTTTCCATGTTTTATGCAAACATGTTGGATGAAAATGCTCCATGTTTTGTGCAAAGATGTTAGTGGAGATTTTCTAACCTTTAGTACATGTATGTGATTCAGAAATTTGTATGATGTATATGGTTAAATTATTGTGTTATCATCTTAATCCAATGGCTTATATTCATTCTTGTCTAAAGACAAGTCTAGGGATTTGTGCAAATGGCACTGTAGTAATTTCTTTAACTAAGACAAGGATATTTTTGTAATTAGACAATGATAGTGGTATTCTTGTAATTCCATTCATAGAGTAAGGGTATCTTCGTCATTTAATAAGGCAATGGTAGTTTGGTAATTTCCTTTACATAGCAAGGGCATTTTCGTAATTTCCACTAAGTGATGGCATTTTCGTAATTCTTTGTATTTTTCTCTAGACATACTTAAGTAGTCTATTTGTTGTGCTTCATAACATTTGTCCAGATTCTCTTGGTTTTGCTATCGCTAATTAAGATTAATATTTATCTTAGTTATAAATTTGGGGATGTTACAAAAGGTGACATAAGATACATGGAGATGATCCTCTAGACTACCCGAATTAAAGGTTATGAGAAGTGATCCAATAAGGAAGTGATCCTTCGGACTCCCCGAATTAAAGGTTATGAAAGGTAAACTTGGCCTCTATCCCGTACTTTAAGAGTAGGGTGTTGAACTTATCATAGGATAAGCAACTTACCATAGGATAAGCTGAAACTAATGATGACTAGTTAGATATGAGCTTATAACCTGGAACTCTGACTGAAAAGAATAATAGGGTAGCCCCCACAGAGGAAAGAATAATGAATTAAAGTCACCTAAGAGAATGAAAGAGGAAGAGTTCATGCAAAATGATTATGTATTCCATGCTATGTTCATTTAATATAACTCATGTGATACGTTATATGTGTTACTTGTGCATACAAGGCATTGTCATGCATACATTAAATACCTATTGCACTCATGACATTAAGACCCAAGCTAAAAGATACCCACTTCGGATAAATAGATTTGAGAAGTTTAAAACAAAACCTGATGCATGTATACCCCTTTCATAATGAAAACCGAAGTGGCTGGGGATGATAACGATGACACTTGTGTTAGAGTCGGGAAGCCCTACTAAGAATCTTGAATAAGTTTCTCATCCCTTTCTTTTCTTGTGTGTCGTCTCCAGACGAGGATAATGGCGTTGCTCGTAATTTTCCATGAGACATGGATATGGGAGATACGCTACGAACCAGATTAGAAGGTCACAGTGGGAGCATGGAGATAGTTTTTCTTTGCCATCCCCTTATACTTTTGCGTAGCCTAGTCCCTCAATGGACATGTTGCAGAGACGAGGCTAGTTTGGTGATAACCATGTTTAGTTTTGGTTTAGTGTATGTTAAACCTTATTGGTGGATTTAATATCTTTGCATGTCCTTTATGTATATAGGACGTCGCTATTATGTTATAGATATGATACGATAATTTGGTATGTGACTTGTTATGCTATGGCTTTTATATATATCATGATGAGGTATATGTGATTTGCTACTATTATGCGTGTACTAACTGACATCTACATACACACGTGGCTCGCATTTTGGTTTTAAAGTTCAAAAAAAAATTTAGTCATATTTTTATTACTCGTATTTTAAAGAAGAATAAGTTAATTTATGAAATAAAGGCGTAACAACTAATAATTAACCGGAGTGCTACTAGGGCGTATTAGGTTAAAAGTTAGGGTGTTACAGGTAGAAGCTTCTTCGAATACTAGTATCACACAGAAGGTGTTTCTCAGATTTATCAAAATTTACATTACCTATAGATATGGGATTCTAGAAAGAATCATCACAGACAATGCTCCTAATCTCAGTGGTGCCGAGGTTTTGAAGTTTTTCGAAACTCTCAAAATCAAGTACCACAACTTAGTGTAAATTTCAAAACCTTTCAGAAAGTACACAGAAAGTATGAACCTTAAAAGGTTTTGAATGACAACAAAGTCAATTTAGAGAAAATGTTTTGAAGAATGACTAATGACTACCTTGTGTTTCTTGACAAAGTTTAACATGTAGATCCGATCTGTATTACACGAACCTAAGCAAGATTAATATTTCACTCTGCATGTGTAAGCATTTTATATCTTGTGGGAAGAGATTAAATTAATTAGAAAGTGAATATGAAGTCGAGCAAAGTAAGTGTATATAGATTAAGGCATTAAACAGACTCAATGCAAGAATAATGTTTCACTATGCATGCGCAAGCATGACATATATCTAATGGGAAAAGATTAAAATAATTAGAAAGTGAATGTTATTTCAAGCAAAAAACGTATTCATGTTCACGAACCAAAGGCATTGAAGAAAACTTGAATTGGGAATAATTTCATTACAAATGAGAAATCATGTTTATCTCATGAAAAGAGATCAAGCTTAAAAGGTGAATATTATCTCAAGGATAGAAAGCATAAATGTTGGAGGATTGAAGCTGATCAAGTCAGAAATCAAGAAACCAAGGAAAAGATCTTCAGAAAGTAGAACGAGACATTAGAAAGAATACTCATGATGAAGAAATCAATTCATGTCCAATACCAAGGTATTACTCAGTCATCAATCACTACAATCGCAAAGAAATCAGCATCAAGCAATCAAGATTGAAGGCTGGAAGATAAAAGAAAAATCAACATGATTGACTACAATGTTAGAAAGCTCACGAAAGAGTGAAGCAAAGAACACTGAGGAAAAATGGAGGGAGATTTGAATTTCAAATTTCAAATCTCAAATTAGATCCAGTGTTATAACTGCTACGTCATCTCTCCTGCCTAAATGAGTCAAGATCCTAGGAGGTGGAGTTCAGAAACCACAGGCCAAAAGTAAAAAGAAAAATGAGGACTTCAAAAACCTCTACATTATAACAGCTTCTGCAACGATGGGACAAGTTGTCAGCCTACCTCTTTAGACTAACGTTTCAAGGCACATCTAACGAAATACACATGTCACTTGGAGATCAGATCAAAGAGGCAATAGTCATAAAGATAGACCGGTATAAATGGAGATGCTAAGACTTGAAAGTCGATGAGAGAATTGAAAGGGTTAGTGCAGAATCTTTGGAAAAATCTCTCCACACTTCCTGTATTGTTCATCAATTATGTAATCAATCACGAAGTGTAAAAATCTTCTTTCTCAGTTTTAAAATGTATTTGTATTTGTATACTCTTCATGTAAGGAGATAGAAGAAAGAAGTTGTTCTACGTTTCCCAGTCTATATTAGCTAGCATCTTTAAGGAAACTTGAGTGTAGGTTAGTTTGAGTGGCAACCCAAACACATAACCTTTGTAACCTTAATTCGTTAGTGATCTGTGTGAGATATAGCTTGGAGAGGTTAAGGTAAAACTACTTGCAATGTGTTAGCAAAGGTATTTGCCTATCATGGCTCAGCTTGGAGAGGTTGTTTGAAAGACTACTTACAATGTGAGTGCAAAGGTATTTGTTCTTCAAAGTTCAGCTTGGACAGGCTGTTTGAAAGACTACTTACAACATGACAGTAGAAGATGTCTGTAGGTCACGGTTCAGCTTGGAGAGGCTAGTACAGAACTACTCAGTTAAGTCGCAGTTGGGGTTGT
The DNA here is from genome assembly GCA_031216105.1 of Dalbergia cultrata. Classification (NCBI taxonomy): domain Eukaryota; kingdom Viridiplantae; phylum Streptophyta; class Magnoliopsida; order Fabales; family Fabaceae; genus Dalbergia; species Dalbergia cultrata. The sequence continues at coordinate 36,754,660 of CM062344.1, read as the reverse complement.
CCACTATGCAAGTTTATCTTGGACAGGCTGGTACAGAACTACTTGGTTAAGTCGTAGTTAGGGTTGTCCACTATGCAAGTTCAGGTTGGAGAAGCTGGTACAAAACTACTCGGTTAAGTCGCAGTTGGGGTTGGCCACTATACAAGTTAGAGCTTAGGAAGGCTATTGTAAAGACTATCCATTTACTTTCTCAGGTTGAGAAAGTTGTTATTAGTGAAATCTCAACATGTGTTGAGTACTGGATGTAGGCAAGTTGGCCGAACCAATATAAAAACTTTGGTGTTAATTCTCTCTTCCCTAATCTTTTATGTTTTTTGTTATGCATTTCAAGTTAAGAATTGCTTAAGTTTCGTCAATATGTTTAACAATCTTTAATGTTCAGAAACTTAATTTCTGAAACTACTAACCATTATTCCGCTGCACTTCAAGCCTCGGGCTTGATAGATTTATGTATTCAAAATTGTTTCAAGTCAGAAAGAAGTCTTCAGAAAGCACAATTCAACCCCCCTTCTCGTGCACTCTTTTTACCAACAAGTGGTATCAGAGACAAGTCTCTAGGGGTTGAGCAGTCTAACTATTGCAGAGGTCAAAGATCGAAGGACAAAATGAAGATAATATTTGCATTCTCTTAAAGTGAATAACATGAGGATCACAAAAAAAAAAACAAAAGGAGGGAACTTAACTACAAGTCACAATGATATGGGAAATTCAAATATTGCAAAAAAGGTACTTTCAAAAATCTCTATATTAATAGCAGTATTGATCCTTTTTAAAAGAATCATATACGGCATTATAAAATTTCTTTTACTCCGCTACCTTTCTTGATAATGCTTGTACCATTAGCTTTGTTTGGGAAATATCTAGCACTAAATGTTTTACATCTGCATAAATATTCATACATAATACATTCTTAGGATCGTCCTCTCTTAAAACTCCCCAAATGAATATCTCGTTCAGTCATCTCAACACAAAGACATCATCAAATCAGTCTACAAGATCAAAAGTTAGTAGTATATCGAAAATCAATCAGAGAAAAATCCAGAGATCAAAAGGTGGAAAAGGATAAATCTCATATAGAGGATCAGAAAGTAAGTTAGAAGGTCAGAAAGAAAACTCCTTCAGAAAGTCTCCCAAAAGTCTGAAACCCCTTCCTAAAAGGATAGAATCTTCAAATAAGTTGTTTGTTTACCTTTTCTCTCCCATGTTGTTTCACTTCTTGACAGCAATGTCACATCTCATAAATAACTTCTCCTTTCAAAGCTTATCAATCTCCCTTTATCTTCCTTCACACACTTCCTTTATCTATTCATATCTCTCTGAAACTGCTGGTGACTCTCTCAAAGCCTCTCATCTTTTCACAAGCCGTTCATCATTCCTCTTTATCAAAATCATTCCAAGATTCAATCTTTCCTCATTCTCTCTTCTTACACCATGGCCGAAAACAAGAAACGGACTACTTCCACTGAAGAAGAAACCTCCATTCATATGTATGATGATCCACATATGTAGGATCACTATGACAAGAATTACGCTTCAAGAAAAATGGCTCCAGGAAAAACCTTATGCAGAGATCTTCTTGAAGAAATCACCGTCCTCAACGAAGTATTCTCTTTTCAAGAATAGGAAGAATACCTGGGAATAAATGAACAAGTTTATCCTAGGTTTGTCAATGCTTTTTACTCTCAATTAGAAGGAAGCTCCTCATCCTTTATTAATACTACGATAAGGGATTGCGCAATCAAGATTACTCCTTCAAGATTGTCAAAAATCATCAAAGGTTCAAATGATGGATTAGTCTGTAGTTCAAACCTGGCTGGGCTCGAACTCTCGAAGTAAATGAAGGAGATATTTCAAGGTATCTTATTGATTTCATCATTCATAAACCAAATGAAATATCTACTGCTATGCTGAGTGCTACGGCAAGGAAAGTATACACAGTAGTACAATTTTCTATTTTGCCCCGTATTGGAAGCATTGATGCACTAGTAAGGATGGATTGCATGCTTCTATACTGTCTCATGGCTAAGAGAAAAGTAAATCTGCCAAGACTCATTATGGACTATATGATAAGCGCCGCTACAAAGGAAAAGGGAAGAACTGCTAGTGTTCCTTATGGGATGCTTTTGACAACACTCTTCAAAAGATGGGTCTTCCTCTCATCACTGAAAATATATGTATCTTGAAGGAATGGTTTTCACGCCATCATCATTCAAAACCTCAAGAAAAAAGACAAATGTCCCAGTTTTGGAACCAACTCGGTGAAGTCCTCGGACAAGAGGAAGTCAGGTCAAAGAAGTCTTTTTGAAGAAAGATTCTCAGAAGGAAGAAACTGAAGGAAACAGAAAATTAATTCTTCTAGAAAGCAAAATTGAGAACTCAGAGAAAGAAGAAAGGCGAACCAAAAAAAAGCAAGAGTTAGAAACCGAAGAAACTCAACAATCAGACAAACTAATAAAAGTTATTAGTAGAAGAGATATTTGGCTTAAGTGCAAGAATATGCCTATCCATGAGACTAAAATCTCCATTGTGCAAAAAGAAATTAAAAGGTATGAAGAGGAAGGATATCGTGTTGTCCTACGTTATTCTGAAGATGAAAAAGAAGAAGTGTAGGAAGAAGAAGAACAAACAGAAGTATCATCTAAAGAAGAAGAAGAGAGTCTACTGCAAGTGAGAATGCTAGAATAAGTGGGAGGATGAGATCTCAACTTATTGCCAGTTCCTCCTTAGAACCAATAATTGAAGAGCCAGAAGAAAAAGAGGACCTCAGACCAGAAAATGCCATCACCCTTATGATACCTCAACCTTTTCCCTCCATCTGCATTGTTCAGATTGAAGAGGAAGAGGTCAGATATTTAGAAGCAGATGCTCCTATGGTTGACAAAGGCAATGTTTCTATCTTGGCTCAAATCTTGAAACTACTACCATTTCTACTCTTGAGCCTGCTCCTTCTCCTGCTGCTAATTCACCATCCACCATATCTCATGCTGATGGACAAAATGATGCTAAAAATGATTCACCAAAGTCAGGGGATATTGTACCCTTAAATATCCCTGAGCTATCTCCAAGAGCCACTATAGCTTTGATACCTATAAACTTACCCCTTCCAGCCTCAGACCAGCCTTCCTCAAGCTATCATTTCAATCAGATCATTCTAAGTCACCTTAGGGAGATCACCCCCAAACAAGATAGACTTGAGGTTTCAATTATAGAACAGGAAGCACAACTTAGGCAAAATGAAGAATTTCAACTTCATATTCTTCAGACAAATCAAGAGATACTAAAATAGTTGAAAAGAAGGAGTTAAAAATGCTACTTCAACTTTCTTCCTGATTTTTTTGACGATGCGAAAAGGGGGGGAGAAGGATAAAGGGATGAAGAAAATCCATTGACAAGCAATCAAGGGAAGCCACACTCAAGGGGAGTTGTGTTGAGGAGGAGCCCAAACTATTTTTTTTTTGCATACTGCATAATTTTCTTCTGAACACTATCATTAAGGCAGTACTCTTCATCTATTTTTATATCTATGAATAGTTTACTCTTTCATACTTTGATAACATAGATATTTATTCTCTGTTTTGATCTAACATTTATAAATGCTTTATTCATCATGCTTATGCTATGCTTGCTTGTTTACACATTCATTCTCAACACTAAACGATATTTGCTTAAGCCATAGTATATAATCACTGCCTATATATCATTATGCTTAGCTAATCATATAGAATGATTGAAAAAGTGTGGCTCAATTGCACATTCTCTATCTTGCTAAATTATTAACACGCAAATACAGTTAGTTCACAAACATATCCTTGATTAGTTAAAGCTTGAATTTATCTGAGTGTCATTGATATGTATGAAAAGCTTATATGGTATCAACACATCCTTATCCACTACTTACTTGAGATATGCGTAAAAAGTCTCTGCTTAACTTGATCAATATTGCTTATGTATATCATGTTTCTGACGGTCTTCAGAAACATTTTCTTACCATGTCCCAACATAACTAAAATTAAAAAGCATAAATGCTGGAGGACTGAAGCTGATCAAGTCAGAAATCAAGAAACCAAGGAAAAGATCTTCAGAAAGTAGCACGGGACATCAGAAAGAATACTTATGATGAAGAAATCAATTCATGTCCAAGAGGAACGTGTTACTCAGTCATCAATCACTACAATTGCAGAGAAATCAGCATCAAGTAATCAAGATTGAAGACTAGAAGATCAGAGAAAAATCAACATGATTAACTACAATGTCAGAAAGCTCACTAAAGAGTGAAGCAAAGAACGCTGAGGAAAAATAGAGGTAGATTCGAAATTCAAATTTCAAATCTCAAATCAGATCTAGTGTTATAACTAGTACGTTATCCCTTTTACCTAAATTAGTCAAGATCCTAGGAGGTGGAGTTCAGAAACCATAGGCCAAAAGTAAAAAGAAAAATGAGGACTTTAGAAACCTCTACACTACAACGGCTTCTGCAACAATGGGACAAGTTGTCAGCTTACCTCTCTAGTCTAACGTTCCAAGGCACATCTAACGAAATACATATGTCACTTGAAGATCAGATCAAAGAGGCAACGGTCATAAAGATAGACCTGTATAAATGGAGATGCCAAGACTTGCAAGCCGATGAGAGAATTGAAAGCATTAGTGCAGAATCTCTAGAAAAATCTCTTCACACTTCCTGTTTTGCTCATCAATTTATGTAATCAATTACGAAGTGTAAAAATATTCTTTCTCAGTTTTAAAATGTATTTGTATTTGTATACTCTTCATGTGAGGAGATAGGAGAAAGAAGTCGCTCTAAGTTTCCCAGTTTGTATTAGCTAGCATCTTTAAGGAAACTTGAGTGTAGGTTAGTTTAAGTGGCAACCCAAACATATAACCTTTGTAGCCTTAATCCGTTAGTGATTAGTGTGAGACATAGCTTGGAGAGGTTAAGGTAAAACTACTTGCAACGTGTTAGCAAAGGTATTTGCTTATCACGGTTCAGCTTGGACAGGCTGTTTGAAAGACTACTTACAACATGAGTGCAAAGGTATTTGTTCTTCATGGTTCAACTTGGAGAAGCTATTTGAAAGACTACTTACAATGTGGCAGTCGAAGATGTCTGCAGGTCACAGTTCAGCTTAGAAAGGCTGGTAAAGAACTACTCAGTTAATTTACAGTTGGGGTCGTCTACTGTGCAAGTTCAGCTTGGAGAGGCTAGTATAGAACTATTTGGTTAAGTTGCAATTAGGGTTGTCCACTGTGCAAGTTCAGCTTGGAGAGGCTGGTACAAAACTGCTCAGTTAAGTCGCAGTTGGGGTTGACCACTGTGCAAGTTAGAGCTTGGGAAGACTATTGTAAAGACTATCTGTTTACTTTCTCAGGTTGAGAAAGTTGTTGTTAGTAAAATCTCAACATGTGTTGAGTATTGGATGTAGGCATATTGGCCGAACCAGTATAAAATTTCTGGTGTTAATTCTTTCTTCCCTGATCTTTTTTTTTTTTTTTTGGTTATGCATTTCAAGTTAAGAATTACTTAAGTTTCATCAATATGTTTAACAATCTTTAATGTTTAGAAACTTAATTTCTGAAACCACTAACCATTATTCCGCTACACTTCAAGCCTCAAGCTTGATAGATTTATTTATTCAAAATTGTTTCAGGTCAGAAAGAAGTCTTCAGAAAGCATGATTCAACCCCCCTTCTCATGCATTCTTTTACTAATACTCAGCTCCTTATAGGCCTCAAATGAATGGTGCAGTTGAAGCTATAAATAAGAATATCAAGAAAATCCTCACCAAAATGGTGGTGAATTACAAAGACTAGAATGAAATGCTACTATATGCATTACGTGCATATCGTACCAACATACGGCCAAGCGTAGGAACAACTCCCTTTTCATTGGTATATGGAATGGAAGTTGTATCCCCCATAGAAGTTGAAATCTCATTGTTAAGGGTTCTAATGGAGGTTGAGTTAGAAGAATCTAAATGGCTGAAAGACAATATTTGATGGATTTTGGATAGCAAATGCTACAAGCCTAACACTTCAACCCAATACTTGAACAACAAAAATTCAGCCCCAAACTTCAGGCCAAAAGCTCCAAGAGTAACAAATCTTGCTCAAAGCCTTAAATTTCCTCAAATACCTTATTATGAAGGAATCTTAATCTAACCAAAACCTCAAATACTTTGGCATTAGTCATTAGCATATAACAGAAACTGGATCCAGATATGTGTTTATGGGCAATTAATATATCTAACCACAACCTTACATCTCACAATTAGACAACTATAGGGTCTAGTTAATAGTAAAATGAAATGATTTGCAATTACTTTACAAATACTTCAAACCCTGAAAGCAACAAAACAACCCCAAACAGTCTTCAAGACTTGGTAAAAGGCCAGCTTCTGAGGCTACCACATCTCTGGATGGATCTCCTCTACATTTGATCTGGTTCAAAGAATTTGATTTTGAGGCTTGGTGGATACCCACATTCTTACCATAGAAGTAGAATCTGACCTTTCTGCCTCTGATCTCCCTAGCAGCCTATACTAGTGCCTAAAATGGTTCGTCCAAGGAGTTGGTGTATTGAGATATATGGAGAAGGTTCATGGCGATATGGTGAAGGCAATTTTCGACAAGCAGCTAATTAAAGAGGCTCGTGACCAGGCAAAGGACGAGGCCAAGGAATGAAGGGACAAAGTCGTGGCTTCCAACCTTTAGGTTTCCGAGCTCGAAAATAGGGCGAAAAAGGATAAAGAGACTTAGGAGGCTTGAGAAGCCAAGTTAAAATAAGATCTCAAGGCTGTTACTGAGAGGCTTGAGGATGCAGAAACCACCCTCTCTAGCCTTCGTGCTTAACTTTATGCAGCTAAAGAGAAACATGTTGAAATCGTTTTCAATTTCCAGGAGGCACTAAAGGAGATGTTTGGTAATGTTATGGGTCAAGTTACTCATCCTGCTCTAGGGCTTGACTTTGGCGAGGTAGGGTTGTGGAAGAAATATGACCCTAAATCTAGGTCAATTGATCTGGTAGCGAAAATGGAATTTGCGGAAGGCAGTTAAGGAGCTTGCGAAGAAATAGGTGTTGGTGCTGGTAACTTGGACACCATAGAAGCTGTGGATACAGTAGCTATAGGCGAGGAGCCCGAGACCCATTAACTGTTTACCACCTTTTTTTTTTTGGAACATCATTGCTATAATCTTTGTTTTATTTATGGCTTTTGAACATTTTACTAGAGTAGGTTATGTTCTTCCATGCTCTATCGTCATTTAGCCTTATATAAAACATCTTTACGATTTAGTGTCTTCCGAGAAGTGAGCTCTGGAAGGGCGATCAATATATGTCTCATAGAGAGGGAAAAACATTGCACTTTTATCCCTCTGGGCCCAAGAAAGGATTTGCTATGTGTAGCATAACCTCGTAAGGTTGGTCCTTAGAGGGATCACGGTTAATTGTGGGCTTTGGACCCAATTACTTTTTGAGAGTCAGACATCACATATCGAGACTCAAATTTCATAAATGATTGAAATGTAACTAAATACTCGGAGTCGAAAATCGGAACTAATTGTGTTTTCCTTAAATTTGAGACTCAGAATTATCATATTAAGACAATCATGATAACAAGTAAAGCCTTATTTTTCAAGCCTCATTAAAAACCTCCTTGGTAAAACCCATGTAGGAAATACCCAAGGTAGGGAAAAAGAGTGTCCGGTAAGTAATTGCCATTACAAAGACAAAACAGGAGTGTGGAATGTAAATGATATATAAAATCTAAATACATTACTAAAAAAAACACTTAAGTGTAGAACCTTCAGAGATTTGAAATGTTCCATGACCTCAGTATCTCGAAACCCTCCATCATTTGTACCTTGTATGCTTCTTTTCCGAGGATCTCAACAACCTTGCAGGGACCTCCCATGTTACTGCTACCTTATTAACCGCTTCCACCTGACCGTTGACCTGAGGATGCTCGACTGAGGTGAAGTGATGTCTCACCTTATAACTTGCGAGGAAGTTTCGAAATTTTCCGTCCATGAATTGGGTTCCATTGTCCGATACAATTAATTCTAGAATACCAAATCTGGTGAAGATGTTTCTCCACACAAATTTTTTGCATTGAACTGTTGTGATCATGGCCAATGGTTCATCTTCAACCCATTTTGTAAAATAATCAATTGCTACAATGAGGAATTTAACTTGCCCTGGGGCTAACAAAAAAGGTTCAAGCAGGTCAATTCCCCATTTTACGAATAGCCAAGGAGCCACGATTGCCATGATTTCTTCCACCGGGGCTATGTGTAGCTGGGTATGCTTCTGGCATTAACAAAGAGTGTTGCGTCTTGGAGGAAGGTAGGCCAATGATACCCTGCTCGGCCAATTTTTAGTGCTAGGTTCCGGCCTCTGATGTGATGGCCGCATATTCCATCATGGTCGATGATAAGGTAATTCACGGTTTCTTTTACAATCTTACTTGCTTCTCTGAGGTCCGTGAGCCATTTTCTGTGCTTTATGTACTCAACCAAAGGAGTCATCCAGCTTCGCTCTCCTTGCGTGATTTGGCATGCTTCTATCTCGGAAATTGAAGGTCTCTTTATTACTTGCTGAAGCAGACTCCTATTATTTCCTCTCAGCTCGGTATTAGCCAGTTTGGATAATACATCGACCTAGACATTTTGGTCTCAAGGGACGTGCTAGATTTCAACATCAGGAAAATTCTCTAATAGACCTTTGACCACGACCAAATACTTTTGCATCTGGGGATCTTTTGTCAAATAGACACTTGGTATCTGTGAGGTGATGAGTTAGGAATTACTGTAGATAATGAGCTTCCAGACATCGACGTCTGAGGCTAGTTTTAGTCCAACTATCATAGCTTCATATTTTGCTTGATTATTGGATACTTGGAATTTGATCTTCACAGATAACTCTATCTGGTTTTCATTTCAAGTATTATCTCAGATCCTCCGCCCTTTGAGTTTGATGCTCCATCTACATGTAGCATCCAGGGCAAGGGCATTTAAGGAAGTGAAATATTGACCATTTTAGCCATGAACTTGGCGAGCACTTGGGCCTTAATTGCATTCCTTGGCTTATACCGGAGATCGAACTCCAAAAGTTCTATTGCCCAATTCATCATTGGTCCGGCAAGGTTCGGTTTGTGAAGCACAGTTCGAATTGGTTGATTAGTGAAGATCACAATAGTATGTGCTTGGAAATATTGACTTAACTTCTGTGTTGACATAACCTGTGTGAAAGCTTCTTTTTCTAATTTGGAGTAGCGGAGTTCTGCTCCCGAGGGTGATTTACTTACAAAATACATTGCGGTTTGGGACCTTCTAGATTCCGTCATTAGGGCACTTGCAATTGCATTTTTTGATATAGCTAGGTACAAAATCAACTAACTTCCGGGGTCCAGCCTTGTCAGAATAGGCGAGGTATCGAGTACCTTTTTAAAATGTAAAAAATCTTCTTCACACTCCTGGGTCCATATGAATCCTTCTTCTTTTTCAACAGCTCAAACAATGGATTTGCTTTTAGTGCATATGCTGCCAAAAATCTTGAGAAAGAGGCCAATCAGCTTGTTAAGGGTTGGGCCTCCTTTATCGAACTCGGGCTTCGCATATCAAGGATTGCTTTGTAGTTGTCCGGATTAGCTTCAATTCCCCTATGAGTAATCATGAACCCAAGGAATTTTCCGGCCTCGACAACAAAGGCAGATTTGAGGGGGTTCAACTTCATGTTGTATTGTTCCAAAGTGGCTCCGGCATTCTTCAGTTTGAATGGCACAACTTTATAACAATAGTTTGCTGAGCTCATTCTTCTCTTTCACTGAGCTATCGGTCGGACGTTGGGATAAACGACCAACTTATGACACATGATCTTGGGGTCTATCCCTAGCATATCGCAAGCCACCCATGAAAAGAAATGGGAGTTCTCTTGTAACAGAGAGACCAGCTCTTTCTTTGATTTTTCCTCCAAGCCCTTGTTTTTCCTTGTTATCTTGCTTGGGGTCTCAGTGATCTGCACTTCCTCCAACTCTCCTTTTAGCTCAGGACGGTGCCTCATGGCTTCGGTTCTAACATCTAGTTCTACTACATGGATCTCGGAAGAGTCTAAGGACCGAGCCTTCTTATTGCTAGGGTTTTCTAAACTTGCAAAATAACATCTTCGGGCTGTTAATTGATCACCCCTTATGGTGGCTGCTTCTTTGCCATCCGATATGAACTTCATAGTTAGGCATGCTATGGAAACAATGACATCTATTTTATTTAGGACCGGCCTTCCGATGATGGCGTTGTATGCCGAACTCTTGTTAACCACTAAGAAATCTACTTTGATCATTCTGCTCAATCACTTAGTGCCTATGGTTATGTACAAAAATAGGCATCCCAGGGGGCAGACTCTTTCTCCAGCAAACCCTACCAACTCTTGGGGATAATTCTTAAGCTCGAATTTTTGGATTTCGAGTTTATCAAAAGTATCCCTGAAGAGTAGGTTTGCTACGCTCCCTTGATCTATTAAGATGCATCTTCTTTTCGGTAGCCCAAACTAAAAGAACTCCACAGTTAAGCGTGCTTGACCTGGGGTAATTTTGGGATGGGTGACCTCCTGGGAAGTTTTCCCAGGAAGCGTGCGAGTGAGGACAAAGCATGCTGAAAAGACCCGTGTTGGTTTGTGGGGACAGTCGTCAATCCATAAAGCAGCAGGGGATGTTACATGGGTCTTCGTAGAAATTTTGAGTATCTAGGCCCAGGCCTATTGTTCATACCAAAAATCTTTAGACATGAAGATTGGGAAAAATGCAGTCTAAATTACTGTATGAATGACACGTGAAGTCTAAATCACTATATGAATAATATATATAATAGTTTCTATAAAATGAGTCTGAAATATTAATATAGTAGATATATATATATATATATATATATTATATTTTATTATTTAATAAAAATATAATATTATCATCTTAAATTTGATTTTAAAAACAAACAAATCAATTATATTTTTATTATTTTGATTTTTTAAAAATAGAATCTACTTTTTTAAACCAAACACATTTTTACACTTTGAAAATCTAAAAGTAAAACCATTTTCAATAAATATAAACAAAAAATAAAAAAAGAAAATATTTTCAAAACCCAACACACTAAAGTTTTTCATGCCACACAAATCCAGAACCACCCTTCTTGGAAAACAGCAACTTGCGTGTCTGCAGCCCATGCCGCTGCGTTGTCATCTCTTGTAGCGTCCCCTCCACGTACACAACCAAAGAAGAAGGGGAAAGAAAAATCAAGGTAGTAAAGCCACCAAACCATTCCACAGAAGTACTATATCGTGTTTCCTTCCCTTCTGTTATCTGTTCTGAACTTGTGGCACTGTTAACTGCTTTGGCCTAAAGATGTTGGCCTCCACTGTCCTAACATCCCCTAAGCTCAACCTTTCGGGTTTCTTCCCTCCGCACGTTTCGAACTCCATCGCAGAAATTAGTCCAAGAACCCCGAGAAGCAGAGTGGCAATATTTGGCAAGTCAAATTCCAAAATTGCTCTGGTTGCCAGGGTCAGTAGTAACGGTCGCGATGGTGCCGTTGATGCTACCTCGCAACAGTCTTCACCCCCTTCAGTATGTTAAAATATACTTTCATTTATCATTTTTTTTTGTTATGCGTGAAATGTCCATTGGTCCACTTTTTGTTATGTGTTCATTGGAAATGCTTTCAGGTTCGTGTGTGTTATGTGTAGATTATAGTTTGACACTACCCACCCAAAAAAAAAAAAAAAATTGTAGTTTGACACTTCGACTGTTTCTATGCATCTCGGATTGAAGTTCTTTTGGGGTCCAAATATTTTACTCTGGAACTGAAATTTCGTATGATGAACACCGAGACATAATTGGACATACCGGTAAATTTTGACGGTAAACAAATAAGCATAAGTGCGATAATCGAAATGAACTGGTTGCGTGACTGGAATCTGAACAATTTGGAGTTGCTGATTGTGAATCCCAGCAGTGCAGAGATTATGTTGAAGTTGTTTTCAAATTTGAGAGCTTTGAATGACCATATCTTAACGGATTGTAATTTGTTGTAAAATTTTGTATTTGTTATCCTTGATAATCTTGTGAGCACATTTGAGAAATTTTACTAATTACAAAACCCTCAGTTACGGGAATTTCATGAGAATCAATGGTCAATCTTAATCATGTGATTCTACTATAGTATGGCATGTTACAGTTGTCCTACGAGTTTTTGAACTGTTTGGGGGCTACTACGTTTGCTTCTTCATTCATATATACAACATAAAATTTTCGCTAGTTTTTTTGGTTTTAATAAGAGATACTACCCCGAGTCCCTCCTAACATTTGTATTGGGATTTGAGCATAGAAGTATGTGGGTATGGACTACGGATTAAGTTTTAGCTGAGTAAAATTCTGTGTCAAGCTTTGGGAGTGATATTTTGGAGCCTTGCTATTAGAATCCTATTGTCATGAAGATGCCTAGTGTGCTAGGTTTCCAAGAATTTGCTTTGCAACTTAAGGTTAAAAGTGCGGCCTAGTGCACAACGGTTCTACTTGATGGGGTTTGGAAAAAGGTAGATTTATGCACCCTTACCAAGGGGAGAGGTTGTTTATAGAATTTGAGCCTGTGATCTTTAGGTTACAAGGAAATAACCTTATCGTTGTATCAAGGCTCACCCTTGTTTTACAACTTAAGGATAAAAGTGATATTTAAATTTTAGTGATGTGTTTTTGACACAACATTCGGAGAACAACTTTTTGTTCTTAAGTAGTAAAACTTAGTCTTGATAGCTTTTTAGGCAGCAAATGTGAGAAGTAAAAGGGTAGCCCAGTACATGAGGCTCACATTAGGTGGGGTCTGAGGAGGGTAGATATGCACAGTCTTACCCTCATATTGTGGAGAGATTGTTTCCAGGATTTGATCTCGTGACCTCCAGGTTATAAGATAGCAATCTTATCGTTGCGTCGAGGCTCACCCTCTAAATGTAAGAAGTAACTTTGGGAAATATTTTAATTGAAATAACAAGGAAACAATAATAATTATGGAAAGTACTTGGTGCTTCAAGAAGCTTAAAGACGATGCTTCTCTTGGTTTTGAGTTTTTACACTAGTTGTTCAAAGTCTTTGTACTGCCAGTTGGCTTTTGAATTACTTAATTATTTACTAGCAGAGGTATGAATTTAGTTAGCCGACCCTGCTTAGTGGGACAAGGCTTAGGTGACTACTGAAATAGCATTATAATACATTTCCCAAGATAAGGCATCTGCTGCCCTGTTTTCCTTGCCAACCTTTTACCTTATTTCAAAGTCAATCCCCAGAAGTTTAGCCATCAATTTCTTCTGCACAGCTCCCTTCATGCTTTAGTCAACCAGAAATTTCAGACTTCTCTGGTCTGTATGTGTCACAATTTCCTTCCCAGCAAGTAATGTCTCCACTTTTGGATGGCCAGCACTATAACCATGAGTTCCCTCTCATACACTGGCTTTTGTTGGGCCCTGTCAGAGAATGTTGGCTCATTTATGCCACTGGTTTCCTGCTTGCATCAGAACTGCCCCGATTGCTTTTTAGGAGGCATCTGCTCCTATCACAAACTCTTTGTCAAAACATTGGACAGCAAGCGCATGCAGTGTAGTCATAGCCTGTTTTGTTCTCTCAATAGCTAATTGAGCCTCATTCCCCGATTGGAAATTATCTGTCTTCAATAGTTGAGTCAATGGCCAAGCAATCTTGCATACCCTTGGATGAATCCTTTATAATAACCCATCAAACCAAGGAAACCTCTTAAGCCCTTTAAATTTATTGGGGTTGGGGCAAGACATTATGGCTTCAATTTTATTGGGGTTTGCTGCTATCCCTTGCACTGAAATGAGGTGATCAAAGGTACTCCAATTGTTTTTGCTCAAAATTACCCTTTTTTCTTTTAATTAGAGGTTGTTCTTCCTCAAAAACTCCAACACTTTCCTCAAATGCACCCTATGTTCCTCTACTGTTTTGCTGTAAATGAGGACATTGTCAAAAAAGACTAGCACAAACCTCCTCAAGTAAGGTCTCACACCTTATTCATTAAATCTTGAAAGGTTGAGGGAGCATTAGACAACCCAAAAGGCATTAGAAGGAATTTGTAATGACCTTCATGGGTCCTAAATTCTGTCTTCTAACTATCTTACTCCTTCATCCTTATTTGATGATACCCCAACTTTAGGTCAAGCTTGGAAAACACCCGAGCCCCTCCAATTCACATAGCCACTCATCAATCACTGGTATGGGAAATTTGTCTGGTATGGTGACCTTGTTTAGGGCCCTATAGTCAGCATAGAATCTCCACCCTTCATCTTTTTTGTCACGGAAATTACTGGGCTAGAGTAAGGGCTTATATTTTGTCTAATAATACTAGTCAACAACATTTCCTCGATAATCTTTTCAATCTCATTTTTATGAAAATATGGGTACCTATAAGGCCTCACCTGAGGAGTGGTTGAGCCCTCCTTAAGGTTGATAGCATGGTCTAGCTCTCTTGCAGGTGGCAATCCATTTGGCAATTGACAAATATCATCAAATTCTCCTAGCAACTTCAAAGTTTCTAATGAGATAATGAGTCCACCTTCAATTTTTTGGTCCTACCCCAGTATGGGAAATGAAATACCCTTCCCCATCTGTCTCGAGGGCATTTATGTGGCCTTCCACAAAGCCTTGGACCTACTGAGAGCCATAGTTTTCAATGGAGGATGGCGGTAAGCCAAAAATCCCCATTGGAAATATGGCGAATGGCATTGCGGATATGGCGGACACCATGGCAAATTGAAAATATTTATATATATATATACAAAAAACAAAAAAAAAAAATTCCAAATATGACAAATAATAAAACTAACAACATATTTCAAGCCAACTCAAGTTCAAAATCCAACTCTCAAGTTCAAATCCAAATCTCAAGTTCAAAACAAAATACAAGCTAACTTGACTCAACATTCTAACACAAATAAAGACAATGACTAACTAAAATAAACTATTTTAATTTCTAGTCCACATTCTCATCCCCAAGGTAATCAGTGTCAATGGGTTTATCCGAGGCATGTCCCTCCGTTTCTTCTCCTTTTGATTTCGAATCATCATATGTGATCTCTTCTTCCTCTTCTTTGGATTCCTCGGAGTCATCAAACTCAGGTTTTTCTTCTTCAACCACTGGCATCGCTACCTCTTTTCCCTTTTTAGAAACTCTAGTACCTATTGCTGTTGCACCACTTGATGGTCCATCATCACTTTAGGGTTCCTTTCTTTTTTCACTTTGTCGCCTAGTATATGTTCTAGGCTCTCCAACCCCTGATGCCCTATATACAGTTTCCCAAGTAAAAGTATTATCATCTGCAAACACCAAGTCATCTCTAGCATCATGATCCTCACCCTCTAGCTCTCCAACCATCCACTCATTACAATCATCAATGTGATTGAGTGAGATAGGGTCAATATCATTCCTAATATCATATCTTTGCTTGAGCGCTTGGTTATGTTTCACAAAAACCAAGTTTTCCAACCTCTTATGCTTAAGCCTATTTCTCTTCTTGGAATGAATTTGCAATATCAATATAATCTAAGCATTACTATTGGTTATTCCAATAATAACAAAAAAACAAAGTGATAGAATCTGTGAATATCTGTAATTATCTTTAATTAGGGAATATATGTCTTTGTAATTGTTGTGTATTTATTGCACATTGTCTATATATACTCTCTCTGTTGTGTAGTTGAAACACACAGATTCATCTTATGATTTTCTCTTTCTCTGTTTCTCCATATGGTATCCAGAATCTAAAAAAGAAAGAAAACCCTAATCCGTGCCGTCAGGAGGGCCCATTGCCCTTTGGTGAAAATTTTTCGAGCAAATTGTGTTTCCCTTCTAGTTTGCTCACCATTCCCTTTTGCTGTGCCTCCATTCCAGTGAAATAACTATCTGTCCGCTGTTGTTCACCGCCACCGGCCACTTTTCCGGCGTTGATTCCTATCGCTGAACCCCAACCCCAGCCTTGCCTCTCCATGCACGGCCAACCCCTACCAACTGCAGCCCCAGACCTGCTTCCATGCGCTCCCACGTGGGGCTTCTTCCCTTTGCACTATTTTCTGCCATCGCTCCTTCCAGCAACGCGTGGCTCTCACCTCCGTTCTGGCCACCGCCTCCTGCGTTGGACTCATGCCGCTCCCCTCTTTTCGGATCTGTCCTTTGTTTTGCAATCCGTGCTCTCCGATGCCGTGGCTTTTTTATAATTCCCATTCTACCCCTGCCCCCTTGTGTCCGTAGCTGCCCTAGACCTTACCTCTGAAAATAAGGGTGTCTGAAGCCTGAGCCCCCGCCATTCACTAGTTATGTCAGTGTGCCTCTCTCCGTTGATAAACTTGATGGCAATAACTATGATACTTGGGCATCTGACATCCATCTTTGGTTATTGGGATAGGGCTATGTTGATCATCTCACCAAGATGGCTATTGAAATTCTAGAGGCTGAGAGCCCCTGCTGGGTTAAGATTGATGCCCAGCTGTGTAGCATTCTCAAGTTCACTATTGCTCCTTCCATCAAATAGATATTTCAGGCTCATGTCACTTGTGAATCTGTTTCGGCACAGGCGAAGACCCTTTTCACCAATGACACTCAACGTCTATATCGTGTTTGTTTGGATCTTATGAGTATCATTGCTCTTTGCCAGCTTGATGGTTCTATGTCATCTTATTTGGGTAAGATTCACGACGTTCTCCATGATTTCGATGAACTCTTGCCTTCTGCTGATACCTCGGCAAAGGAATTGGAGCAACATAGCTCTTTCTTTATGCTCCTGCCCTTTTATGGTTTACCTCCAGAGTCCTCTGCTACTCGTGATCAGCTTCTGGGATCACCGACCGTGCCTACTCTCTCCACGGTGTCTGCCTCTCTACTTCGAGTTCCCGCCAAACCACCCACTGAGTTGCTCCTTCCTCCGGCTTCGGTTGATACCTCTGCCCTCGTTACACAAAGTACCAACTGCGGCCGTTCTCGGAAGTCCCACCCGAAGTGTGATCACTGTCGTAAGTTAAGCCACACCATTGATCGCTGTTACATTTTGCATCCTCACTTGCGCCCTTCTGCTAATGTTGTCTAGGCCAGTATTCCTGCTTTCTCGGACTCACCTGCTTTGCATCAGTCATCTCTAGCTGACTATGCCGATTTTCTAAAGTGGTTTGAGCAACGTCAGAACTCTAGTTCCACTGCCTCTATTGCACACTCTGGTAATTCTTTTGCTTGTCTATCTCAGTCGGCCTCATTGGGTCCTTGGGTTCTTGATTCTACCGCCACTGACCCTATCTCCGGTAATAAAGCTTTATTTTCCACACTTTCTACTTCTGGATATTTACCTACTGTTACTTTAGCCAATGGTTCTCACACACAGTCTCATGGGGTGGGCACTGCCCATCCCCTACCTTCTATGTCAATTGATTCTGTCCTTTATGTTCCTGGTTCTCCATTCAACCTACTTTATTTTTCGGTTAACTAAAGCCCTTAAGTGCATCATTTCATTAATTGAAGATTCTGTTTACTTGCAGGACCGGAGCATGGGATGGATGATTGGCACCAGATGTGAGTCTCGTGGTCTCTACTAGCTCCGCCCCCCGTCAAGTGTTTGCTTCCTCACCACAGACCATTTCACCCTCCACGCCTAGTTTGGTCATCCCAGCCTTGTTAACTTGCAGCGCATGGTGCCTAGTCTATCCAAACTATCCAGTTTGCCTTGTGAATCATGTCAACTTGTAAAACACACTCGGAGTCATTTTCCTGATAGCATTAGTAGTCGAGTTGCATCTCCCTTTACTTTAGTTCATTTCGTTGTTTGGGGTCCTAGTCGAACAGTGTCTAGTTTAGGATTTCGTTATTTTGTTATGTTTGTTGATGACTCTTCTCGTTGTACTTGGTTATTTTTACTAAAGCATAGGTTTGAGTTGTTTTTTGTTTTTACCAATTTTTATAAAGAAATAAAAACCTAATTTGGTGTTCCTATTCGCACTTTACGTATTGATAATGCAAAAGAATATTTGTCTCATGATTTTAAATTTTTTTTAGCTTTCCATGACATTTTTCACCAGATGTATTGTGCTCATATACCTCGACAGAATTGGATTGCTGAGTGCAAGAATCGTCATCTCATTGAAACAACACGTACTCTTCTTCATAATCATGTCCCTTTTCATTTTTGGGGGATGCTGTTTTAACTGCATGTTATTTAATTAATCGCATGCCTTCCTCTATTTTGGGTCACTAAGTTCCCCACTCCATCTTATTCCCCATGACCCCTTGCATTCCCTTCCCTCGCACGTTTTTGGATCAACTTGTTTTGTTCACAACTTAACTTCTGGTCTTGACAAAGTTTCTACACATTCTCTTAAATGTGTTTTTCTTGGTTACACTCGGTATTAAAAGAAGGGTTTTCGGTGTTTTTCTCCTACTCTACGTCGTTATCTCGTCTTAGCCAATGTTACCTTTTTTTACACTATTCCCTTTTTTGAGCCATCCCCCCATACCCCCCCTGCTTCTGAGGAACTCTCACTTCCTGTGATTCTTATGCCTTCGCCACCCCTTCTCCCTATACTTGCGCCCCGCCCCCTTTAGGTCTACCATTGTTGAGCCTGTCCACTAGCTGAGTCCGTCCCACCTTTGACACCCATTGCACCTAACCGGCACCTGTTGCCTGCTATTGCTCCTTCCTCTGAGCCTATCTTGGCTGATGTGGACTCTCCTTCGATGCCTGATCTTCCACCGCCTTCGGTCCTGCCGGTTGCGCCTGATCTTCCCATTACCCTTCGTAAAGGTATTCGTTCCACTTGTAATCCATCTCCTCACTATTGCCTTGAGTTATCACCGCCTATCTTCTCTAAATTATGCTAGTCTGTCTTCTTTGTCGTCTGTGTCTATTCCTAAGACTACAGGTGAGGCCCTCTCCCATCCTGGGTGGAGACAAGCTATGATTACTGAGATGTGTGCACTTTAGGTCAGTGGTACTTGGGAACTGGTGTCTCTCCCTCCGGGTAAATCTATGGTTGGTTGTCGATGGATTTTTACGATTAAGGTGGGGCCTGATAGCCAAATTGATTGTCTTAAGGCTCGTCTTGTAGCCAAAAGGTACACTCAGATCTTTGGTTTGGATTATGGTGATACATTCTCCCCCGCTGCCAAGATGGCTTCTGTTTGTCTCTTTCTCTCTATGGCTGCTATGTGTCGTTGGCCTCTTCATCAGTTGGATATTAAGAATGCCTTCCTCCATGGTGATCTTGAGGAAGAGGTTTATATGGAGCAAACTCTTGGGTTTGTTGCTCAGGTGGAGTCTTCTGTCCTTGTTTGTCGTCCTCGAAAATCATTGTATAGTCTTACGCAGTCTCTTCGGGCTTGGTTTAGAAGGTTCTCCACTCTGGTTCAACAATTTGGTATGACTCAGAGTGAAGTTGACCACTCTGTGTTTTATCGTTATACTTAGAGAGGTTGCACCTACCTAGTTGTGTATGTTGATGACATTGTCGTTACAGGAAGCGACACTCAGGGTATAGCACAGATCAAACAGCACCTATGCAAGCATTTCTGAACCAATGACCTTGGCAAACTCAGATACTTCCTGGGCATTGAAGTAGCACAGTCCAAAGATGGCATAGTTCTCTCTCAAAGAAAATATGCTGATGACATTTTAAAGGAAACGTGTTTACTTGCTGCAAAACCTGTTGATACTCCTATGGAAGTTTCATTGCCTAACATTCAATCCCATACAATAAAGCCGGTCTTATCGATATCCGGTAGAATTTACCTTTAAATTTTAGTGGTACTTTTTTTATTATGAATAAGACCCGAAGCGCCTCTTTACTTGGACCATTCCACTTGGATCCTATGATTAACGTCTCCCTTTATCTGTCCATCACTTTGAATGATAAAACCCAAACATTTAGAGCATGTTTGGCTAATGTTTTAAAAAACTGTTTTTGATTTTTAAAAATAAAAGATAAAAAAAACTTGTTTGGATGTTTGTTTTGTGAAAGTTGTTTTTAAAAACAAAAAAACCAAACTCACATTTTAAAGCCTGAAAAACAAAAACAGATTTCTTGTTTTTTTGGTTTTATTGTTTTCAGAATTGGAAAAAACGCGGTGGCATTTTTGTGATTAAAATGATCATGTCTTCGAATCCTCTCTCTCAACGTTCTCTCATTTTCTTTTTTCGTGGGATGCTTCTTCCTCCCATAACCAAATTGAAAGCTGAAGTCCTCCAAGTGAAGCTCCCTTTCTCCCTTTCTTCCGGCGAGTTGGTTGGCTTCATTTTGGCGCCGCCACCATCAAGCTTGGAGAACCAGCCCCAAACCTGCACCGCTCCTGTGAAGCTTCGCAAAGCTGCTCCCCCCGTTGGCGACAAAAGATCCTGCCACCCGAAGCCTTTGGAAGCCGAGATCCACCATGAGCTACTCCGCCCCTCCGCGAAGCTCCTCCGCGGCGAAGCTCCACTGCCAACCAAGCTCCTTCGTGATGAAGCTCGTCCGCGAACCAAGTAGCCCCGCGACCCAAGACCCAAGCTCCACCGCGAACCAAGACCCCGCAGAATGAAGCTCATTCGTGAACCAGACCCGCCACCCAGCCTGCGATCTGCTGCCTTTGGCGAGCCTACGCCCCATTATGCCGTTGGCAACCCCACGGCTCACGCCCCATTACGGCGTGAAGCAAGGCAAAGGCGGGTTGCGGTGGTTGAGGTGAGCCTCACGGCGGCGTGAGAGAGGCTGAACGGGGAAGAGGCTATAGCGCAAGTGAGGGAATACGGCGGTGGTGGTTCACGGCTTTTCTTCCCATCTGTGCTTCATTTTTTTTTTGGGAAAAAGTTTAAACTGAATTTAATTATGGTTTGAGGATTCTAAAATTGGTGTTACATCTGTATCTGCATTTAATTATTGGTTTAAGGATTCTGAAATTGAGTGTTACATCTGTATTGAATTCATGGGTTGTTTAGTTTTTAGAGGAGGTGCTGTTGGATTTTTTGTAGCCAAGTTAAGCATGAAATTTATTTATAGTAATGCGATTTGTCAAACAATTTTTTCTTTTAATAGTTTTAAAAGTTGTTTTTTAAAAAAGTTATCCAAACAGATTTTTTGTTTTTCATCATTATAAAACTGTTTTTAAAATTAAATTGCCAAATAATATTTTCTGTTTTTTTGTTTTTAAAAGTTCAACTTAAAACTGTTTTAGAGAACTGTTTTTAAAAACAAAAACAAAAAAACACTTCCAAACAGCCCCTTAAATTTTGTGATTTGTGGTATGATATCATCCCTAAGTTTCACTCCAAAGTTAGAATTTGTGTTTTTTGGCAAACTTGCACTCTATATACTCCGTCTTACTTCTGTTTATATGAAACCCTCATACCCCAAATCTTCCCTCCACAACTTTCTATTTATTTCTTCTCTCGATTCTGGTAATAGGATTATTTCGTCTTCCAACAACATACATCAATGCAATAGGCCTTGAGTATGTTCCATAAGTACATCCAAGACCAGTGTGAAAAGATACGGACTCAAGGTTGACCCTTGGTGTAGGCCGATACGTATATGAAAATCCTCTATTACTCCATCTTGAGTCCTTATGTTAGTTGTGACCCCATCATATATATTTTGGATTGTTTGAAAGTAGGCTATCCAAACTCCCTTTCTCTTCGACGCTTTCCATAGAACTTTCCTTGGCACCATATCATATGCCTTTTCTAAATCAATGAAGACCATATGTGAATCCCTCTCATCTCTCTGATATCTCTTCATCAATCTTCGCAACAAGTAGATTGCTTCCGTGGTAGACCTTCCAGACATAAAACCAAACTGGTTCTCGGTGATATCGATCTCTCGTCTTAATCTCAACCCCATTATACTCTCCCACAAGATTTCATCCATCAGAAAGATATAGCAGGAGAAAACTACAGAGAAACCAAGAAAACAAAACCCAAGAAAAACAATGCAAAGTGGCTATTCAATCTCTTTGTAGATCCGGGAATTGCAATCTCTTAAAAAGACCATGGGTTGAAGAGAAGACAGAAACCTTATTTTACCCCACAATATTTCTAAAGACATTGATACACCTTGAAAAACCCAAGAATTTCTCTTGAACTAGATGTGCCACAGATTTACAAACACTGCACAACTTTACAGAATCTTAACCTCTCTTCTACCAAATCTTTTAGATGTTATTGTTAACTGTTGAAATATGTCTGACATTTTTTTGTCTTTATATTCATTATGATGGATAGGTGTAGTCGTGTAGGTTTCTTTAGTATCTGTTCCTTCACATTTATTTGTGTGGGTCTTGAATTTATTAAATTGGTCCAAGCATTGTACATATAAAATGGTGTCTTCCCTTTATGAAATAATATAGTAGAATTACTACTCTCCTATTATCACTATAGGTTTCTTTCTTTTAAGTTGGTATCAGAGCTCCCGATCTGGGAGCCTGATCACTCTCCGCTGTTGTTTTCCAGCCTTCATCGCTGTCTTTGTTTTTCTAGCCTTCACAACTAACACTAGTCAGGTTCAAGCCTTCATTGCAATGCTTCATCTACAACCTTCATTTTTGAGTCATTTCTCCCATTTTTTCCTTATTTTCCTTTGATTTTTCCATTTTTTTTTCTTTGCCACTGGCCACCCCTCTGGTCATTGTTCCGACTAACCAACCACTCCATCCAAATCGCCACCCATAGACCGGCCAACCCACCAAATCTGACCACCAACCGTTGTCGGACGCGCCGCCACAATATTCTGCGCACAGTCTCATGCACCGCCACGTCTGCAGCGCGTGAAGGCGCGTGGACGCTCACCTCCCGCCGCGCTTCTTGTTTCCAATCCATTTCAACCTATTCCTTCCATCTTGACCACCACTATTTCATTCCCACAACCCTCACTTTCTCTCTCCGAATTTTTTTGTTGGTTTAGGGAGCTGTGACAACTTTGATGATGTTCTCTTCCTTGAAATGAAAATGGGGATTTTTTTTTTTTAAACCAAGAGCTTGTTTGAAACAACAAAAAGAGATAGAACGTACATTCAGATTAAGTGATGTGGGACTGAAGTGGGGCTCTTACTGTTCGGTTCTTGAAAGAAAGTTTTGTTGAAGAGCACAGATACCAGGAGACAAGATTGGCTCGGACTATAACCATTCTTCATCCTCCGACCACCCTATACCATGGCAGAATCAAAAACCTCTACTGCTATTACACCTACACCTTTAAATCCTAATAACCTTCCTGTTTTGCACCCAACTTACCACTTGAAAGGAAAAAATTACTTGGAGTGAGCTCAAGTTATCCGGCATACTCTTAAAGGTCGTTGGAAATTGTCCCACATTGAGGGAAATCCTCCGAAGAAAGACGACCCTACTTTTGAGGCTTGGGATAATGAGGATTCTCTGATTATGATATGGCTATGGAGCTCTATATTTCCTGAAATCAGTCGGAATTGTATGTTTCTTTCTTCCTCCTGTGCGGTTTGGGATGTACTTAGCAAAACTTTCTCCAAGAAGCAAGATATTGCTACTTGTTATGAGTTGAAGACGAAAATATTCTCCACCAAGCAAGGAGTGATGTCAGTAACAGATTACTATGGTGTTCTCACTGGTCTGTGGACTGAGTTGGACCAATATCAAAACCTGCAAATGGAATATAGCAAGGATACTTCTACTTTGGCAGACTTTGTTAGCAAAGACAGGATTTTTGAGTTTCTCTCTGGATTAAATCCAGAATATGATCTCATTCGAGTTCAGATTCTAGGAAAAGAGCGACTCCCATCCATATCAGAAGTGTTCTACACTGTGCGGGGAGAGAAAAGTCATAGGGCAGTGATGCTTGATGACAAACCCAGTAGTGGTTTAGCTTTGGTCACTAGCAAGACAGCCAAGCTAGGACCTCTTTCTTTCTTTTCAAGGCCTTACCGAGATAGTCGTTGGTGTCCCCATTGTAAGAAGTTCGAGCAAACTAAAGAAACTTGCTTCAAATTTCATGAAAAAGACAAAGTTCTCAACTGCACAGGAGGATTTCAAGGCTTGTCAAGTAGTCAAGCCTCAATGGCTGCATTTGACACTGCCCCCACTCCTCATGTGGATAATGAAATTCCTGCCCTTAGTAAGGACGAGCTTACACACTTGTGATCTCACATAAGTTCTAAGCCGTCTGGCTCTTGCTCTCTAACCTTGTTTGTTAAGGTTCCTTGTTCTCAATCTTTTCATGTATCTAATACTGAATGTAAGGATTTATGGATCATTGACTCTGGTGCGACTGATTATATGACCTCTAAAACTTCTCATTTTTCTTCCTACCTTCCCATTTTTGAAAAACGCCACATCATTGTAGCCAATGGCTCCCAAACCTCAATTGCAGGATTTGGTAGCATTTCTTTTCACCCTTCCTTACACTTGAATGATGTTCTTCATGTTCCTCAACTCGCTAGTAACCTTATCTCTGTTCATAAGGTTACTAAAGAACTTAACTGTGCTGTAACTTTTTTCCATTCGCATTGTGTTGTTCAAGATCTTGCCACGGGGAGGACGATTGGAGTTGCTAAGGAACAAAGAGGGTTATATTATCTTCATAATGCATTAACTGAAAGTGATGATAGAGTGAGGACACCAACCTCATGTTATACTGCAAATACAGAGTCTCAGGCATCACAAATTTGGTTACATCATAGACATCTAGGACATCCTCCATTTCAATTAATAAAGTCCATGTATCCGTCACTGTTTTTAAAAAAGTCAGTTGAGTATTTTTCTTATGAAGTTTACCAGTTTGCTAAACACCACTGTGTGTTATTTCCATCTAGTATTAATAAAAGTGATGAACCTTTTGCACTTATTCATTCTGATGTTTGGGGTCCTGCATCTATTCCTAATATCACTGGTACAAAATGGTTTGTTTCTTTTATTGATGATTGCACACGCATGACTTGGCTTTTTCTTATGAAAGATAAATCTGAAGTTTTTCGAGTCTCTGTTCAGTTTTATCATATGATTAAAACAGTTTGGAAAATCCATTAAACGTTTACGTTCAGATAATGGCAGGGAATATGTGAATCAACAGTTTTGTATCTTTGTGAAAGAACATGGCATTACTCATGAATTTACCTGTGTTGATACTCCTCAACAAAATGGTGTGACAGAGCGGAAGAATAGGCATTTGCTAGAGGTTACCCACGCTCTTCTTTTTCAAATGTCTGTCCCTAGCTCTTATTGGGGTGAAGCGGTTTTAACAGCTGCCTACCTGATTAATAGGGTGCTTTCTCGAGTCCTTGGTAATCTCAGTCTTGTTCAATCTATGTTGTCTCATTTTCCCTTGTTCCAATTATGCAAAGTGTACAATCTCGGGGTTTTTGGATGTGTAGCCTTTGTCCATGTGTATTGTCAACATCGAACTAAACTTGATCCTAGGGCCATCAAATGTGTTTTCATAGGTTATGCTCCTAACGAAAAAGGATACAAATGTTTTCACCCATCTAGTCGTTGTTTCTTTGTCTCTTTGGATGTTACATTTTCTGAAACTGAGTCGGTTTTTAGTCCTCCGCTTCAGGGAGAGAGTATAGTAGAAGCAGAGACCTCAACCTTTTCTCCTCAATCCTTTCTCCCTCTCCTATCATCACAAGAATTAGCTCTTCCTAGTTTCCAAGAGTGTTCCCAAGAGTTAGTGTATTCCACTACACCACATGAAGAAACTCAGAAGAAACCACTTTTAGTATATGAAAGAAGAAAGAAACCTGAAATGATCCAATAGCAACTTCAAGAGTCTGAACCTATGGTAAGTACTGAAGAAACTGACTCTTCCAATATTTGTGAACCCAACCTAGATGACTTACTGATTTGCCTTGAGAAAAGAAAAAAGGAATTCTACTAAACATCCTATTTCTTTTTTTGTCTCATCTAAACACCTTTCCTTTCAGCATCAGAGTTTCATTGTAGCGATTGATTTCATATAAATCCCAAACTCAGTACAAGAGGCATTAAAAGATAAGAACTGGGTTCAAGCCATGAATGAGGAAATGAGGGCATTAGAGAATAATGGAACGTGGGAGATTGTTGAGAAGCCAAGAGATAAAAGGCTAGTGGGATGTAGGTGGATATACACTGTGAAGAATCAGTCAGATGGTGCATTAGATCGATATAAAGCAAGACTAGTTGCAAAAGGATACACACAGACATATGGAATCGACTATGAAGAGACGTTTGCTCTGGTAGCAAAGATGAATACAGTTAGTGTCTTACTTTCTCTTGCAGCTCATTTTGGATGGGATTTGTATCAATTTGATGTAAAGAATGCTTTCTTGCATGGAGACTTAGAGGAAGAAGTCTATATGGAAATTCCTCCTGGATATGACATCACCGATGGAAGAAACAAAGTATGCAGGCTCAAAAAGGCCTTGTATGGGTTGAAACAGTCCCCTCATGCATCGTTTGGGAGATTTGGAAAGACTGATGTCACTTGGATACAAGCAGAGTCAAGGGGACCATACCCTTTTCCTTAAATATACAATTGGAGGAAAACTTACGGTTCTCCTAGTATATGTGGACGAGATCATTGTATCAGGAAATGATCCAATTGAGAAGAAGCTATTGGAGGAGAAATTAGCTTCTGAATTTGAAATGAAGAATCTAGGAAAATTGAGATACTTCCTTGGAATAGAGGTGGCATACTCTAAGCAAGGCATCTTTATCTCTCAAAGGAAATATATTCTGGATTTTCTTAAAGAGACTGGGAAACTTGGGTGCAAAGTTGCTAGTGTTCCCATTGAACAAAACCATCGAATGGGAAGTGAAGAAGAGAGTTCTAGTGTTGATAAGACACAATACCAAAGATTGGTGGGAAAGCTCATATACTTGGCCCATACTAGGCGAGACTTGGCTTATGCTGTAAGTGTGGTCAGCCAATTCATGCATGATCCTAAAGTGAGATACATGCAAGCAGTAGAAAGGATATTACGGTATCTTAATGCTACACCAGGTAGAGGACTGCTGTTCAAAAGTGGTGACAAGCTCTCTCTAGAAGTCTACACTGATGCTGATTACGCAGGCTCTATTAGTGACAGAAGATCAACATCAGGATATTGTACATTTTTGGAAGGAAATTTGGTGACTTGGAGAAGCAAAAAAGCAAAATGTTCTTGCTCGATCAAGTGCAGAGGCAGAATTTTGTGCCATGTCACAAGGAATTTGTGAGCTACTGTGGTTGAAAATTATCTTAGATGATTTGAAAATAAAATATGCAGCTCATACGAAGATGTTAGGTGACAATAAATAAGCCATTAGCATCACTCATAACCTTGTCCAACATGATAGGACAAAGCATATTGAAATTGATTGACACTTCATCAAGGAGAAGTTGGATAGTGGACTCATAGCCACAATACATGTTCCTTCCGAGCTACAGTTGGTAGATGTGTTGACTAAAGGCCTACCCAAAGAGCAGTTTCAAGAGCTTATATGCAAGTTGGGAATGATAGATATCCATTCACCATCTTGAGAGGGAGTGTTGAAATATATCTGACATTTTTTGTCTTTATTATTTAATGTTTTTTGTCTTTATATTCATTATGATGGATAGGTGTAGCTGTGTAGGTTTCTTTAGTATCTGTTCCTTTACATTTATTTGTGTGGGCCCTGAATTTATTAGATTGGTCCAAGCGTTGTACATATAAAAGGGTGTCTTCCCTTTATGAAATAATCTGGTAGAATTACTACTCTCCTATTATCACTGCAGGTTTCTTTCTTTCAAGTTTAACATTTCATGTGATATTGAATGCTTGAATTTTGTTTCAGGATATTGATGCTGCAGAGAGTACATCTTCTGGACTTGGTGATGGTTATGTGGCCTTATTTGTTCGTATGTTAGGCCTGGATCATGATCCTTTGGATAGAGAACAGGCTATAGTTGCACTCTGGAAATATTCCCTTGGAGGAAAGAAGTGCATTGACACTATAATGCAGTTTCCTGGTTGTATTAATCTTATTGTGAACCTCCTTAGATCAGAGTCTAGTTCATCATGTGAGGCAGCTGCAGGGCTTCTGCGATCACTATCTTCAGTCAATCTATATAGGAACTCTGTAGCAGATAGTGGAGCAATAGAAGAAATAAATAGATTATTGAGGCATCCATCCTTGGCTCCTGAGGTATGGGATAGAAATTTGTATACTACAACTTGGATTCATGTGCACATTTTGCCTTGATGTATAAAATTGAGAATCTTTCATGTTCACTTTTGCAGGTGAAGGAGCAGAGTATGAGTACAATCTGGAATTTATCTGTTGATGAGAAACTTTGCACTAGAATTTCAGAGAGTGATATTCTGCTGTTATCTATTAAATACCTTGATGATGAGGATATGAAAGTGACGGAAGCTGCAGGAGGCATTTTGGCAAATTTAGCGTTGAGTCGGGTTAACCACAATGCAATGGTCGAAGCCGGTGTTATTCCAAAATTGGTGAGATTTCCTTGGAGTTTAGGATTACTTTTGTAAGAACACACACACACACACGCCATTCTGGTTTTACATGCTGACCTATGAGCTGTATGTAATTCTAGTTAAGATGAATTCTATTAGTGATAAACAACTGATACTGAGTTTATTCTTGGGAATTGATGTGCATTTTTTCTTGGTGGCAAATTATATGCCACCTTCATTGCTAATAAGGTGGCGGATTCTTGTTTGCTGTTTCCATTTGTTGTTCTGGTTTCTAGTTTATATTATTGTTTGTCAGGAAATTCTCATTTCAACAACTAGCGCTTCTAGCTGACATTCATTTTAGCCAATCTTGATGATGTTTCTTAGCATCCTTGAATTCCCATGCCAATAGTGGTTTGGGAAATTCAATTTGAATTTTCTTATTGTTGAGGGTTTATTTTTAATAAGCTTAAAGTATAGTAAGCTTTTAACTTTAACGGGAGTGTTAGAAATCAAGAAAATACATGGTCCCGTATCTTAGAATATCAGAGTTTTAGGAATTTAAACACCTTCCCAAAGGTTTTCGGCTCTCCAAAATTTATGATTGATTTGCTTCTTGTTGTTTATGGCTTCCTAATGATGATTTTAGAGAAGTTATTTGGTTGCTTTTCGGGTTTGTTGTTTACATGGTCTAGAAATGTACTTCTATTACCTGCTGTTTCTTTTGTATTCTTGAGGTGGATATTTCCTATGGTACATCCTTCCTATAGTCCTAGCCCTTTTACATGGTGGCTCTTCCCATAAGTGTTGTTTCTCTTTGTTTGCACATCATTCCAGCTGTTTTCCTACTGCATGGTCTCAATTCTCAAGCAGCGCCCTTTCTCTTCAAGTGTTGTTAAATATTGGCCATGGCGGCACCATGGCGTGGCGGAATTTGAGGGTGCCGCCATGTGAAAGTGAAAAGCGTGGCACATTGGCATTGTGGGCATGGCGGCCACAATTTAGGTGGCGCCTGGCTGAAGTATGGCGGCCATGTTGGAAAATGCCAGAAAAAAACCCTTTTTTCTTAAATTCAGAGGGTATATTTGGGATTTCAGGTTTCAATAAGGAAACCCTTCAGTTTTGCAGCCCTCTATCTTCTCCCTCTATCCCACAGACCCTCCCTTTCTCTCTCGGCTTCACCTCTCATTTATGCTCTTATCCCGGACGCCATTGCCGGCGGCAACTTACCACATCAAAGGTGGCGGCCAGCAGCAAGGTCCTTCATCTTCTTCTTCTTCTCCTCCTCTGTTTTCTTCTCCTCTCATTGCGTAACCAAGCTCTCACTCCCTCACACATGAGCTCCTTGTCTCTGTGCTGCCACCAATTCTGCCTCCTCCCAAGCCTATGCTGGCTGTCGTGCAACCTCCGGCTGCCGGTCTCCACCATTCGCGTCTGCCTCTCAAATCAGCCTCTGTGTTTGCTCTTCGGTCTTTGCTGTCTCTGCTGCTTTCTTTTTATTTTTTGGGGTCAGATATTCAGATTTCAGATCTGGTTTTATCTCTCTCCCCGGGTTTTGCATGGCTTGGTAAGTGAATCTTTGACACGTGTGTGGGTTATTTTTGAGTGTGGGTTATTTTTCAGTCAAGGTCATGGGCGTGGATTAGGTTGTATGGGTTTTCTTGGGTTTTCATTTTTATTTTTGGGTGTGGCCTGTGTGGTCTTGCAGTAGTGTTCCTTATTTTTTTTTTGGGTAGAATACTGTTTGTGTTTTATTAAGCTTTAAAACTTCTTTTGACCTAAAAAAAAAAAATTAAAAACTACCACATATTTTTGCTTATTTTTTATTAGGTATTATTTGAAGGCAAAAAATATGTCAAGGGGAGGAGTTAATGAATGAATTAGTATGTTAATTGTGTATTTTATGTCTTTGATTATGCATTATGTCTTTGTATTTTATTTTTTTTATATATATTCTTTAGTCTGCCATGGCTTCCGCCATAACCTGCAATGCCATCTGTCATATTTTTATGGCAGTTTTTTGGCTCACCACCATAAACCGCCATCCTCCATTGACAACCTTGCTCTTCCTAGAACTGTGACCCAAGTCATTGTTTGTAAACACATTACAGAAACAAAAAATTTTTGGGTTTAAATTGGATAATTTTATCTTTGATAAGGTGGTCTTTAGCAAGCTATAAGATCTGTTACTTTAACTTGTGAGGGAGTCCTAAAAATACAATTATTATTATGTGATAAGTTAAGTCATCTTGGTTAATTTGACAGTTACTTGTTGTCATCCTTAAGTAGGCTGAATTTGTCGTTTTCATAGTTATGATTTTGGTACAAGTAAAGCTGTTAGATAAGTGTTTATGAATATTGAAATCATTCAGCATCTCATTAGTATAAAGTTTTATATTGTTAACATAGCTATTCTTTTTTGCTTTTCCGTAATCCCAAAATTTCTACAGAAACCGTGCCATTAATTTTCTTTCAATTAAAATTAAATGGAAAAGAAGGACGGGGAATGACATTTTGAAAATTTTCTGATATTTTAAATTTCACAAGACTTGCCCAAGATCCTTTCCCTTGATTCCTACAACATTCCAGAATATGATAATCTTTGATTTTTATTCAGGCGAAGTTCTTAACATCCAATTTGGAAGGATCTAAAGTTATTAAACAGGAAGCAAGGAATGCATTGTTGGAATTTACTAAGGATGATTACTATAAAATTCTTGTTATTGAAGAAGGTCTGGTTCCTGTGCCATTAATAGGTGCTGCAGCATATAAGTCATTCACCCCAGGTTTACATCTGTGGCCCACATTACCAGATGGTACTGAAATTGAAAGGACTTCTAGACAACCTTCCAGATTTGGTGCATCAGAATTACTTCTTGGACTAAATATTGATGTCAAGAATGCTAACATAGAGGAAGCAAAAATCAATGCAATAGTTGGACGGACACAACAGCAATTCCTTGCTCGTATTGGGGCCGTAGAAATGGAAGAGAAGACAGTATCTTATTATGAATGCTCCAATGATCAGCGACTTACACTTCTACCTTGGATGGATGGTGTTGCTCGTTTGGCACTAATATTAGAACTTGAAGATAAGTCTGCAATTATAAGGGCCGCAGAGTCAATTGCTGGTTCATGTATCAATGAAGATATGCGTATTGCATTCAAGGAGGCTGGAGCAATCAAGCATTTAGTACGGTTTTTAAATTGTGATCATAATGTGGTCCAATTGGCGGTAACACAAGCTTTGGAAAGGCTGTCTGTTAGGTAACCTATTATTATAAAACTTTAGTTCCTAGTTGTACAAAACTTCTTGTCGTGAGAATGAGATGATTTTCTAGTAGTTTTAGGTTTACTGGGTAATCATACTTGGTAAACTGAAGCCATACATAATGATTTCTTGATGCAGCAATGTTGTTTGTCGGGTGATTGAAGGTGAGGGTGCTTTAGGTCCTTTAGTCAGTATTTTGAAATGCTCAGAGATAACTGGACCTGTTGTGGCCAAGGTAAATGTATTTCCTTTGTTTTAGTTAATTCTAGCATGGTCCTGGGATATTAAAATGGTTGAAAATTTATCGAGGTTTTGATTATTGTATGATGTCCTTCTACAGTCATTGAACATACTTGCTCAGATACTAGACCCCAGTAAAGAGATGCAAATGAAGGTTTGTATTGCATATCTTGCTGCAAATTTAGAGCTGATTTTTTTCTGATTGATTAAATGTCGGGTACATTGATTCTTTTCAGTTTTATGACGGGCCAGTTAATGGATCTGACAAGACAGTCGATGGGGCCAAAAACGATGTTCCGACAGCGTTAAGAAGCTCTGAACAAGCCATATCTAAAACAAACAGCAGGTTAGCTAGAAGGATATAAGCTAGAGTTCCCGGAAGGGTGTTGGTTTTGTTGAAGTTTAATTATAGCGTTCCTAGATTGATCTCCATATTATTTATGAGAAACAGATCATAAGTGCTCTGCACATTGGTAGTTGACATTGTCTTACTTTCTATTCGGTAAATATTTCAGGAATGATGTACTGGATTCTGTTTTCATTGCGCACCTTGTTGAGATTCTGAAGTCCTCTTCACCCAGTTTACAATTAAAAGCTGCATCTGTACTCGAGTTTGTGGCACTAGCTGACCCAACTCTGGCCCCTATTATTGCTGTTGATATTGAATCTGGTCTCAACTCTGTTTTTCAGAAAAAAAATTTGACAATTTCAGGTAAGAAATCTTTGTCCTGTAATATGCAATATGTGATTTCTTTTCGGTACATATTCTTTTGATCTGTTTGGCATGTTTGGTTTTAGCTTAAGGATGTATACTAACTAGCTAGAATGAGCAAACACGATTATATTTATCATGAAATCATCTCTTCTAAACGCTTAAACTGTTGGTAGAGGTAGATGAATGGTTGTATATCTAACATGCCCCCTCATACGAATGTATCTTTGAGACTTAAACCGTGAACAATTTATTTTAATAAAGGATAACAAGGATTGAACCCTCTCCAATTGATCATGGAGGTTCTGATACCATGTCATAATAATAGAATCCTCATATCTCATACTTCAAAGTGAGGGTCATCCACTTTAGGAGGTGTTCCCTATTTGTGGATTAATTTTTGGCAACCTTGAGAGTACTTCAGAAGAGTTGAATCCACTGCATATAATTTTTCCTATTTAGGTGATACTTAGGGTGTAGGACAGGTAGGTCATTAGGGTTTAAAGGTGTGGGTGCGGTTACAAGAGGTTGGGGAATTGTTTTGGTGGGTTTATAAGTGTTTTTAGGGCATTTGGATGATGTCATGGTGGCTGGAGGGGAAGTTGGTGGTTGGCGGTGATCAAAGATGGAAGGGTGGATGGAGAGGGGTGGTCACGAGCCTTCACATGCTGTGAATGTGTCAGTGTGAAGCTATGCGCAGAAGGTTGTGGTGGCGCATCTGGCAGTGGTTCTAGCTAGGACTTGGTAGATAGGTTGGTTTGGGGGTGGCAGGTCAAGTGGTGGTGTTGGTTGGTTAGAAAGGCTGCTGGAAAGTTGCTCGGTGGCTGTAATAGTGGCGGAAAGACAGAGACAACATGGAGAAATTAGGAAAAATTGGGGAAAAAAAGGAAAGGCTCTAGGTGAAGTAGTAAACGATTTTAGGACTGCAATTAAGGCTATAAATGTCTAGCAATGAGTGCCGGACGGCAGCTGAAGGTGATCAGGCCCCTAGGTCGTTAGCTCTTGTGCCAACTTGAACAAGAGAATATGAAAGTGACTGGATATGATTTTCACTAATGATTAATCTATACAGGGAATTTACAATATAGACATTTGACAGTTATTACCAAATAATTGGTAATTATTGTCCGATACTAATTTCCCTATGTTAAGGTGGTAATATCTGTAACATATTCTATCCTAATTAATGGTAATATAAAAATAAATTTATACACAATAATATATAATAAAACACACAAATTGTTAACATATTCATATTTGTATCACTGTATGTGTGGTTTTTCAGAGAGACATGAAGGAACGAATGAAGGTATATAATTGGTTCTACTTGAAAAGTTTAGAATGTATTGTATATTCAAATGTACAGAAAGGTCTTCTCTTATAGAGGGATTACAGAAGGTGAAAAACTAAAAAATAGGGAAATTACAAGCCTAGAAAAGGAATGATTTTTTGGTCATAAAAGATTTCCTAGAATAGACTAAACTAAATAAAGGAAATAATAAACAATAAGATCTATTTACAGAAAAAAAATCAGGGATAAGAATCAGAAAATTGAATCAGACTTAATGTCCTTTTTGACACCCTATCCACACACCCCCTCAAGCTGGCTTGAAGACATCCTTCATTCACAGCTTGTTTATTATGCTATCAAAGCTCTTCTTAGGTAATCCTTTGGGTAGAATGTCTATTGATTGTTCTGAACTAAGAACATATGAAATGTAGATCAGTTTTTTTTCAATCTTTTCCTTTATGAAGTGTTTGTCAACTTCCACATATTTGGTTCTGTCATTTAGTACCAGATTTTGAGCAATGGAAATTGCATATTTATTCTCACAATACAACCTTATTGGTGGGGAATTAGGAACCTTTAGCTCACGCGAAAGTTTCTCAACCCACAGCGCTTCACAAATTCCATGAGCCACAGCTCTAAACACAGCGTTTGCACTACTCCTGCCCACAACACTCTGTTTTTGACTCCTCTAACTAACCAGATTTCCTCCAACAAAGGTACAATAGGTAGATGTTGATCTTCTGTCCATGACACTTCCAGCCCAATATGTATCTGTGTAGGTTTCTACTTGAGGTGCCCACGGTTTTTGTAGAGTAACCCCTTCCTAGGTGACCCCCTTCAAGTATCTTTGGATCTTGAAGATAGCTTCCATGTGTTTCGGGCCTAGTGAGTGCATAAACTGGCTTACCATGCTTACGAAAAAGGTTATATCTGGACATGTGTGAGATAGATAGATTAGCTTTCCCACTAGTCGTTGATACCTTACTTTGTCCATTAAAATTTCTGGTTCTACTGGCTGCAATTTTATGTTGGGCTCCATGGGTGTTTCTGCAGCCTTGCATCCAAGTTATCTGATTTCCTTTAAAAGTTGTAGAATGTACTTTCGTTGATTCATGAAAATACCTTCCTTGGACCTAGCAAATTAAATTCCAAGGAAGTATTTCAATGGGCCAAGTTCCTTGATTTCAAAAGTTTCAGCAAGCCTCTCCTTCAGGTTTGTTAGTTCCAAGCTATCATCACCTGTCAAGATAATGTCATCCACATATACAATTAGGGGGCGTGTGGTTCACGGATTAATTTTACATTCCCGGAAATAGCATTCCTCGGAATCCTATTCCCAGGAATAGTATTCCCAGGATTGAACTATTCTGATGTTTGGTTTGTGTTACCTAATATGCCTAGGAATGAACTATTCCTGTGTTTGGTTGACATAAATATTCCTGGGAATATTGTATATTTTTCCCCAAATGCCCTTACAAATTTAAACTAAAAATTCAATTTTTAATCATTTTAAACTCATAATTAAGTCTAATTCCCATAATACCCCATCAATTTAAACTAAACAATTAATTTTTAATTACATTAAACTCATAATTAAGTATAATTTCCAAAATAGCCCTATCAATTTAAACTTAACAATTAATTTCTAATCATGCTGAATTTATAATTAAGTATAATTTCCAAAATACCCCCATCAATTTAAACTAAATAATTAATTTTCAATCACATTAAACTCAGTAAGTCTATAAATATGATATGTAACACAAACCAATTGATACAAATGTCATAACATAAGTTCAAACTTAACAATAATCCATAAATGTGATTAATCAAATCTAAGTACTAATTCAAATCCAACATAAGAACTAACAATTCAGACATATTGCTACTCGATTGTCCTAAAATAAGAAAATTAAAATCTAAGAATAATTGTTAAAAATTGTCTTCACGAATACCAATATATCTTCCGGTATGAGTGAGAAAAACACATCAGTCAAGCTGCTGTCCCTTGAAATAATAATGGTAGCCTTCATTCTTTCATCAATAGACAAGCCAACAACACGTCTTTTAACATAGCCATTAGCTTCATTCTTTTATCAACTCCCTCCTTCACCTTAAAGCAAGTAACTAATGAGACAACAATCACAAGCTTAATCAAACAAGTAATGTTTTATTACTATTATTTTTCAGACAGTTTTCCAAGCACAAAAGCTCAACCCACAGGGGAACAATAGAGCAAAACAAAAACATCTTTAAACAAAAAAACCAACAAGTAAGCAACCAAAAAAGTAAACTCCATAGAACTAGCATGAGGATGCCCCATCCCTAATAAAAAATATACTCCACTTGCATTGACATATGAGAAACAACAATTGCAAAGAAACATAGATATAACATATCAAGATTTGGTTTTTCTTCTAATTCTGGCGTCAGAGTTTTGTTTAGAATAGAAAAGTAAGGGATGTTGAGCTGGAAACACACTTAACTGGTGTAATTATTATAGTGCCACCATAGTTCTGTTTTACTTTCATTAGTTTTATGGACAAATTTTATGTCTGAGTTTTGGGATTGATTAGAATGCAGAAGTGCATGAA
Source organism: Dalbergia cultrata (assembly GCA_031216105.1). Lineage (NCBI taxonomy): Eukaryota > Viridiplantae > Streptophyta > Magnoliopsida > Fabales > Fabaceae > Dalbergia > Dalbergia cultrata. The sequence goes on along the minus strand of CM062344.1, from coordinate 36,718,109 downwards.
TTTAATGGTTGAAGTGAATTTTCAATTTTGTCAACTATACTCCAACACACTTCACATATACCATTGGTTTCTTGAATCTTTGTTTTTTATATGGGCTGGCAGATAATTGTTCCTTTTGGCTAGGCTGAAATATTTTGAAGACTTAATAAGATGACGTTTGTCAGTGATCCTGCAAAAAGGATATGATTTAATCGAACCATTGGCTATGGCGATTTGGTTATTGTTTATGAAAGGCATGACATCATGAAGGCTGTAACTGTGTCTGAGGGTTCCGTCCTGCAGAACTGATTTGGTGTTTTTAAACATTCGGACTGGATAGGAAAGCCATTTGGGTCTAAAGGATTCAGCAATGAGGATGGTTTTGTCTACTTGGAAGCTCCCACACCAGAATAAAAAAATTTTCCATAAAAATATTAATCTTGATCTCTAGCCCATAGGAGAATTATACCCCAAGAGCTAAGCATTGTGTCAAAAGAGCACAAAGATTTACTATCCTAACTGTTCAAGAGAAATGCATAGCATAAAGGCCCCTGAAAACAAAAAATGCCGCACAATTATAAAACATATTGTGTCATTTACAATCAATAAACATGTGGATACTGAAACTCACTAAAGGCGCATCATTAGAGTAGTTTGATGAATCCTTATCAGATAAGAAAAGAAAAGGTGAAAAAAGGATTGAACTACACAGACCCGAGCTGGGGTAATATATATTGAAATCATACAAGTTCTTCATACCATGACAGCATAGCATATACTACCAAAAGCAGCGAACAATAAAATGACAATAACAGTGACATAGATGCCAAACATATTCATTGCTTCATTGCATTTAAATCATGTTAACCACATAAATGTAAACCTAAGACAAGTTAAATCCAGTATTATCAATCCATCAACATGAATGATACACCTTGCTCTGCCAAGTGCCAAATGCAAACTTCTTCATTTTTTTTCCACAATGACAAAACCCAGTTTTCATGTCAGTAAAGACACAGTCACGCCAATATGAAATTGGTATATATAAGACTTGATTGCATTACTTAGTATCATCAGCATGAAACTTAGACAATGATCAAAGTTAGAAAATACAAATTTACTAAAATCAAGTAATTAACAATGCTTACTAAAATCAAGTATCACCAGCATGTGAGACACAAAATATATTTCAGTCGATGATAGATAAATTGAATAATTCCATAATGCTACGTTTTAAACTTAGACATATTGCAACAGATTTTCCCCAAGTTATTGGTTCACGGTCAGAGAAAAGCAAAGCAACATTGAAACCTAAATATGCCAGTTTAGGACCAATAATATACCTTGATAAAATAACCATTGATGGGGCATGCATACAAAGAAAGTCACCGAACTCAATTTCAGCTATTGCAGTAATAGAAAGCTAAAGTGATGGCAAGCCTTTCTTCATCTCCAACAGCAATCATAAACAAAAAGTTTGGCCAAAGTGAAACCCAAGCTTATAGAATACTAAATTTTACCTTCTTCAAATCCTTGACAATGCTCTTGGCTCACCAAATCAATCCATTAGCGCCTTCAACCCGAGCACAACCCGATGCTAGAATTGCATCCGCTGTGGCTTTACAATTTGTCGCCATGGACGCAGAATCGAAGCTCTTGATAGTGGAAAAGGAAGGTGCTGAAGCCAGAATCCGTCGCCATGAAGGCTTTGTCAAAGCTTCTGTCGGAGTCGAACTTGAGCTCCTTCGTGGCAGAGAAGGTGCTAAAGCTTCGGCGGCGGCAAAGCGAAGTCGATCAAGGTTTTGTTCTTGGTAAAATCATGTGAATCGAAAATGGAAAACAGAGATGAATGAAGGAAGCCGAAGATGGAGGAAGATAAAAAGGCCAACGAGGGAACCTGGTGCGTGGTGCATGGCAGCCACTACCGGAGCTGTCGCTGGCGGAGATGGTGGAGATGGCGGCACGAAGATGAGTTGGCTCTGCTAGGGTTACGTTGATGTCAAATGGAGTGGGAGATCAATGAATGAGTCTGGGGCAGATTGTGGATTGGTGGGGGTTTAGGGAGGGCTAATTTTGTCTTTTCAAAATTTTTGACTGATTCTCTTCCCATGGGAATCCAACATTCCCATGGTGTAGGGTGGGAATAAAAAGTGGAGTGTATTCATTCCTGGGAAAGAAACATTCCAGGGAATAATTTTTCTGACCATGAACTAAACACAGGAATCCTCCATCCCAGACCCCAGATTCCCAAGAATATTGAAATATTCCGCGAACCAAATGCCCCCTTAAGATAGCAATTTTATTATCCAATGAATACTTGTAGAAAAGTGGGTTGCTAGCTTGGCTTTGGATATAACCAAGACCTTTCACCATCATCCCTAGCCGTTCGAACCATGCCCTTGGAGATTGTTTTAGTCCATATAGGGACTTCTTAAGTTTGCACACCTTGTTCCTCCCAAGTTCTTCCTCAAATCCTGGGGGAAGTCTCATGAACAACTTTTCCTCTACTTCCCCACTTAGAAATGCATTCTTTGCATCTAGTTGATGTAAAGACCAATTGTAATTGGTAGCAAGTGATAGGAGAATCAGTACAAAGTTGAGTTTAGCAATAGATGTAAAGGTCTCTTGATAATCTACTCCATATGTTTGAGTAAACCCTTTTGCCACCAATCTAGCATTATACCTCTCTATGCTTCCATCAGCTTTGCACTTAATGGTGGAAACCTACTTACATCCCACCAATTTTTTGTCATGTGGCAGGTCTACAATCTCCCATGTCTCATTCTTCTTGAGTGCATTCATCTCTTCTAAGACTGCTAATTTCCGGTTAGGATCATCTAGTGCTTCCTCAATGTTTCTGGGTTCAAACAAATTTGTAATTTCAGATGTAAAGGCTTGGTGACTCTGGGAGAGGTTTTGGTAAGAGACATATTTGGGAATGGGATGATTGGTGCTGGCTTTGGGTGCCTTGGTGCAGGTTCTAGTTTCTTTGCTATTTTTGGGTGCCTAGGTGCAAGTTATGGTTTCTTTCCTAAGAGCTATTGGCAAGCTAGTATTAGGGGTAGAAATTTCAATTACCTGGAAGTCCTTGAGGTTTTCTGCTAGGCCGTCTTCTAGAATTTCTAATTAGCTTGGTGCAGAGATGCTGGACTGATCTCTGGTCCGCTTGGGGAATTTTTGAACATAAACCCGAAGCTCTTTATTTGACTGTGGTATTTCTTTCCTTGTTTGGGTTCCATCAATGGCTAACGCAAGTTTTTCAAAATTTGTTTCCACGTGTGCTTCCATACTGATTTCAGTTGTTTATTCAGTTAAATTTGTATTCTCAATATGTAAGATAGGAGTGGGAAAAGGTTCATGTTCATGCAAAAATTTATCTTTTCCTATATTCTCCCCCTAAATAGAATTTTTCTCAAAAAAAGGTTGATGTTCCAGAAAATTCACATCCATGCTAACGTGAGACTTTTCTGTGTGAGGGTTCAAACATTTATACCCTTTTTGATTTGGGGAATAACCAATGAAAATGCTTCTGCTCTTGGGTCAAGTTTGGACCAAAAGGGGGAGGGTGTATGCAAGAAAACAGTACAACTGAAAACTCTTAAATGCAAGTCTGTATATAATCTACATGCTGGAAAATATTTTTTGAAGGCGTCCAAAGGTGTGCAGTAATTTAGCACACATGTGGGCATTCGATTTATGAGATAGGCTGCTGTTAGGACAGCATCCCCACTCAAATATTTTGAAACATTACCCTCAAACATAATGGCATGGGCTACCTCAAGAAGATATTTACTTTTCCTTTCAGCAATTCCATTCTGCTAAGGACTATTTGGGCATGTAGACTGATGCTGAATACCTTTATTTTGAAGGAATTCACCAAGGTTCATATTAAAATATTTAGTGCCATTGTCACTTCTTAAAATGGAAATTTGTGTCAAATTGTGTTTCTACCATCTGTGAGAAGCATTTAGATAGTTTAGAAACACTTGAAAGACCTGAAAGAAAGAAACCCAAAGAGATAATATAAGTGAGTAATTCTACTATGTTATTTCTGTAAGAGGAAACACAATTTTATATGTACATTGCTAGACCCATCTAATAAATTGCAGGACCCACCTAATAAATGTGAAGGATACTAACAGATACCAACATATCTCAACCTATCAATCATAATAATGTGTGGGGACCTTTTAGAACCAACAATATTTCACAAGCTAGGTGGTTTGTCACATTCATTGATGATCACACAAGAACAACCCGGTTGTATCTCATGAAGGAAAAATCAGAAGTGGGACAATTTACTTCCACATGATAAAGACACAATTCCAAGCTCACATACAGATACTTAGAAGTGACAACGGGCGTGAATACTACAATTCCACCTAGGGTTCCTATCTTTAGAGGCATGGCATCATTCATCAAAGCTCGTGTCAACACCCCACAACAGAATTTTTGGGGATGCGTAACAGAAGAACTGTCACTTGCTTGGAGTTGCTCAATCCCTATTGCTTGCTGCTAATGTTGCATCCCAGTTTTGGGGAGAGGCTGTCCTCACAGCTACTTATCTCATCAACGGGGTGCCGTCTAAAGTCCTAAACAATAACACACCACTCTCTACCCTACAAATCATCTAACCAAACACTTGGCTCATCACACATATTCCACTCAATTTTTGGGTGCTCAGCCTATGTCCATAACCACCAACCTAACTGAAATAAACTTGACCCTAAACCCAACTGAAATAAACTTGACCCTAAATCCATACCTTGCATCTTCCGGGGTTATTCTCCAAACCACAGGGGTTACAAATGGTACTCCCCTACCAGAAAACTCTACCATTCCATGGATGTTAATTTCTGTGAGGATAAGCTGTTTTACTCCCAGACTGAAATTCAGGGGGAGAGGACACAAGCAATTTCAGTCTCAAATCTGGAAAGGGAATGATTACAGCACACCTTGGAGCTGAATTTGCCTCAGAAATTGCAGCAGCAGCACCTGATATAGCCACTACAGCACCAGCAGCTTCACAACCAGAACAGGCAGCTGCATCCACTGCACATACTGAATCAGCAGCTGCACAACCTACTGAACAAACAGGAAAACCTCGTCTTGTGTATTCAAGGAAGAAAATGGCCCAACAGGAGCAAGAGACCCCTGCATGTCCAAAGCAAGGCCAGGAATCTAACCAAATGATAAAGTCCGAAACAGTTCACCAAGGTAACATTTTCCCTGCTCCTTCCCATCCTGAAATTTCTGCCCATGGTATCACTGACTTTAATCAGCCCATTGCTGTTAGGAAGGGTGTGAGGTCTTGCACTCAACACCCTATTGGAAGATTTGTGTCGTATGATAAACTATCACCAAATTATAAAGCCTTTGTAATAGCAATTGACAATGTTTAAGTACCAAAGAATATACAGGGGGCTCTGCAAGACACAAAAGGGGCAGCAGCTGTAAAGGAAGAAGTCCAAGCCTTGAAGGAAAATGGAACTTGGGAACTATCAACACTGCCAGAAGGGAAGAGAACAGTGGGGTGCAAGTGGATTTTCTCTGTCAAGTATAATGCTGATGGGAGCATTAACAGATACAAGGCACGTCTAGTCGGTAAAGGTTTCACATAATCTTATGGCATAGACTACGAGGAGACTTTCACTGCGGTGGCAAAATTAAACTCTGTCCGAGTTATCTTATCCCTTGCAACAAATCTAGATTGGCCCTTGCACCAACTTGACATTAGTAATGCATTCCTAAATGGCAAACTAGCAGAAGTCTACATGAATATTCCCCTTGGACTTGAAAACCCTAAAATAGCAGGCAAAGTGTGCAAACTACGCAAGTCCTTGTATGGCCTCAAACAATCACCCCGGGCATGGTTCGAAAGGCTAACTCGTGTGGTCAAAGGAAACGGGTTTGTTCAGTGTCAAACAGATCACACAATATTTGTCAACATTCTCTAGAAAGGAAGACAACATTGTTCATTGTATATGTCGATGACATAGTCATCACAGGTGACGACCATGAAGAGTCCAAACAGCTCAAGAGGCTCATAGCCAAGGAATTTGAAGTCAAGGATGTAGGAAACTAAAGCATTTCCTAGGAATGGAAGTGGCCCGATCAAGAGAAGGAATTTCCATATCTCAAAGAAAGTACACCATGGACCTTTTGACTAAAATCGGGATGTTGGGGTGTAAGCTAGTTGATACTCCAATGGATCCAATCAAGAAAGTTGGGGAAGAATAATCAACTAGAACAGGTACCGGAGACTTATGGGAAAGCTGATTGACTTGACTCACACAAGACTGGATATTGGCTTTGCTGTGAGCATGGCAAGTTTGTATATGAACAACCCCATAGAGTACCAGATGAAGGTTGTGAATTGAATCCTCTAGTACCTAAAGGAACTCTGGGAAGAGGGCTATATTTTGCGAAAAATTCAAATAGAGACATTGAGGTGTACACTAATATAGATTGGGCAAGGTTAGTTACTGATTGGAAATCCACCATAGGCTACTGCTCCTGTGTTTGGGAAAACTTAATTACATGGAGTTGTAAAACGCAATTAGTAGTTGCAAGAAGTAGCACTGAAGTGGAGTTTAGAGCTTTGTGTCATGGCATTTGTGAAGTGATATGGCTCTAATGAATGCGTAAAGAGCTCAAAATTCCCCTGGACTATCCCATGAAAGTTCTATGTGACAACAAAGCTGCTATAAGCATTACAAAAAATCCAATTCATCATGACAAAACCAAATATGGGGAAATTGACGGCCACTTCATAAAGGAAAAGCTTGAAAGCGGGGTCGCTAGTCTGGAATACACACCACCAAGCCAACAAACTGTTGATATCCTGACTAAAGGCCTTCCTAAGAATACCTACGAGATCCTAAGATCAAATCTAGGCATGGTAGATATCTACCACTCAGCTTGGGGGGGAGTGCTGGTAACTGAGCCTCTATTTTAGGAGGAAAATATTTTGTTCTGATTTGTACAGATTAGGGTGAGTTTATTTGTTTCCTTTTTCGGGTAGTTGATATTTGTGATTTATTTTATATTTAACAGGAGATTATCTCCTTTATTTTAGGATAGGATCATTTGTACAGCTGTTCCTAAGGCCCAATCTACAACTGCCGCGACACCTAACAAAACCCTAGAACGATTACAATAGTATGAGGAAGAGTAAGAGCTCCTCTACTCTCTCAAGAGTCTATACTCAGTTACAAATGATCAAAGACCTCTAACTAATCCTCATTTCCTTTACATTCACTAATCCCCTAACTAACTAACTAACTTCCCCAACTAATCTCTAACTAATGGATCCTAACACTTCTCCCCATAGAAATTCACCTTGTCCTCAAGGTGGGTCACGAGCTTATTACTAGTCAAAATCATTTTATTTTATTTATTTATTTTTTATTATTATTATTATTATTATTATTATTATTATTATTGTTTTGTAGTAACAAAACACATACTTTTCTCTTGGATCCCATATCCTCAAAGGTAGACGTTGTATGAGGATTTCACTACTTCCTTAACTGGCACCATTTCTAACACTTGGCCGGATAACCCCTTCTCTGCCTCAAACATATTCTGTGCTTCTAATGTTCCAATGGCATCCAAAATTGCCCTACACAGATGATCCACCAGTACCCTTTTTTTGCATCAAACATAGGAAACTCCTATTGCTCCAATTTCGCAGCCATGGATGCTCTTTCCCAGGGTAGACAAAGCTACTAATGCCAATGTTAGAACTAAAACTGATTGTATGTGGTTATTGATGGAATCCTTGGTAACCACCAAGAACCTAGAATGATTACAATGGTGAGAGGAAGAGTGAGAGATCCTTTACTCTCTTAAGAGTCTAAACTTAATAACAAATAATCAAAGACCCCTAACTAATCCTCATTTCCTTTATTTATACTCACTAATCCCTTAACTAACTAACTACCCTAGCTAATCTCTAACTAATAGATCCTAACAAACTCATACCCAGCTAAGAAGGATGTGATGACTAAGGGGTAGGAAAAGATACTTCTGACTTCTTTGGAACTTTTGAATTTGAAAGTAATTTGAATTTCCATAATTGTAATCATAACTTAAGCTAATAGGTGAAAGATCGATGAAACTGTTTCCTAAGACTTTGACCATGCAGGTTGAATTTTGATACCTAATGATAGTAATTACTATCACTATTTCCAATATCTTTATGCTCAGTGATATTAATCACTGTACTACTTCCGATGAATATATTTAGAACCAGCTCAACAAAAAGGCTTAAGTTAAAGAAATTTTTACATGCTCTTGGGGTGACTTCCATGTGGCATTCTACGTGCATGTAAGAATTTCTCGCTTAATCCATTAGTTGAAAGTTCGACAAAACTGGTTTGATTTCTCTCTGACAGTGTTACTACTGTTGGGAAAAAGATTTCATTTTTTCTTTTTTTATCTTTTTGGTTGTTTGTTGATCCCTAGCATAGTATAATTACATTTGTCACTAACCTTGTTCTACTTCTCTCTTTCTGTGGCTCAATATGTGGCTTCATAATTTGTCATGCCATTGCAGCAGACTTGGAATCTGATGTAGAAGAACAATTTTCAGAAGCATACACAATTGAATTGGAAGAAGCTAGTCTTGCCATATCTGCAGCATCCCGGTTGATGACAAGACTACTCGACAGTGAGCAGTTTCGGCAGAAAATAAACTTGTCCCATTTCATTGGTTTGCTTCGTGAAATCCTCCGGTCAGGTATTCCCCTCCAAAACAAAGACTGGGTAGCTGCTTGCCTTGTTAAACTGAGTTCCTTCTCTGGTTACAACATGAGTTTTAACCCAGTTAACGTGGAAGTTACACTTTATGAGACAATTCCAAGACTCCTAGAACAGATAAAAAATTCATTCTCTCCAGAAGCGCAGGAAAACGCTGTTGTAGAACTCAACAGAATAATATCTGAAGGAGTGGTAGATTCCACCAGAGCCATTATTTCCGAGGGGGCAATATATCCATTGGTGAAGCTGATTGAAGAAGGGAGTGAGAGGGCTGTTGAAGCAAGCTTGGCGATACTGTACAATCTGAGTATGGACAGCGAGAATCATTCGGCAATTGTGGCTGCTGGAGCGGTCCCGGCCTTGAGAAGAATTATTCTGGCGCACAGATCACATTGGGAACGGGCACTTCTTCTGCTTAAAAGTTTGCAAACTTATGAGTCTTAACTGTCCAAGGCAACAAATATTGAATCTGGGTTCTTGTGTTGTATCTGCTTCAAATGTAATTATATCTATTTTTAATTTGTATTGTTCAGCTGTGATAAAAGGAAGAGGAGAGTGGAGATAGGTGTAAACATTGCAAATGCTGTTCAAGGATGAGGAACTTCTTCTCAAAAAATCAAGTATCCAAATGTTAAATCTGCATTGTTTACCAACAATTTTGAACACCAATCTTTATTCTATTTCTTGAAAATTTCTCTTTATGGACTTGGGAGAGAAAAAATTTGAAAAGATGAGTGTCTTTTGTTCCTAATTTATAATTGAAATTCTTCTACAATTAAAATACTAATTCCTAAAGTTATTTTTTTTTAAAAAAAAGGAGTATTTTCAATATTTCACAATTTAATGAGTACAGTAGCTTTTCCTAATTTAAATTAGTTTAATATTACTAATCTTTTGATAATCGAATTGATGCTTCAGACTTATCAAAATTGGTGGTCAAAAAATGTTGTCACATAGGCTAACTTGAGGGTGTGGGTGATGGCTCCAAAACTCTTTAAAAAGCATCAAGGTTTTAAGTGATAATAAAATAAATTTTGATAAAATATTTTGAAAGGACTTATATCTCTAAGTTTCTATAGTACTTATACGATCATTTTTGTAGACATATTAGATCAATCAATGAGTTATTTTTCATAATGTCATGTTTTAATATGATCATAATCTCATTCAAAGATATTTAGAATCTCAATGATGTGAGAAATAACTCTCAAGAGTGAATATGTGTATGTTGGATACACAATAAAGGATTTTCGAGTTCAAAAACCAAGTTCAAGTTTTCAGAAAATAGTTCACAAGTTCAGAAAGAGTTTATCAATGGAGAAATCCAATTCTTTTTTGAAGCAAGTTGTGAATGCAGTCTTCAATCTTAATAAGAAAATTCTTATCAAATTTACATTGAAGAAATAAAGATTAATGAGAAAGTCATAAATTGAATATGCCCACTAGAAAGCATGCATTATTAGAAACAGGCACTTTGTAGAAAAAGGAGGGAAAATTCAAATTCAAATTAAAATCAACACCCAAAAAGAGCTGACAGTAACATCTTATTTTTTCATGAGGTCAATCGTCCTAGCTTTTAGAAGAAAAAGATTAAAAACCATGGCCAGAAATTAAAAAATAGTTTTTGAAGCTTCACTCAGAAACACCACATTTGATAGTGGTTTTTACACCTTCAAAAGGTAGCTCTAACACAGTTGAGCTACGTAACATCCTAATTTTTAACCCAATATTCCTAGAACGTATTTAGGTTAATCATTAGTTTATTACTTCTTAGTTTCATTCCTTAGAAATCTTTCTTTAAAATACTTAGCGTTTTGAAACATAGAAGCAAACTGAGAGCCGCATATAACGTAAACAAGCATTAATGATAAAGCATAACTCAAATATAACAGAAAGCGCAATCATGAACATCAAGTAACTTCACCACAGTACCCAATCATATACACATAGAAGGAAATACTTCATTAATATCATAATATGCCCACCTAAAGGTGGGGCTTAGTTTAATACAATAGAGGGTAAATACATAAAGAAAGCAAGTGCAACTGAAACAGAAAAGTACAAGGAAAGCATAAGAAATAACACCCATACCCTAGTGCACCTAAAGTGGATAACCTCATAACAAAAGAAGGTTTATCCTAATCTAAGTGTGTGTGGGTGTACTAGTCCTCCCCAAAGACCTCTACTGCTGCGACCCGAGATAAAGAGGGATGAAACCGATCCACTGACGAAGCTCGGCCAGAGTGGGCACTCGCTGCGGCTGAACATGTGCTCCTCGACGGAGGAGCATCTCGGCTCTCCTAGCTAACCTCGACTACGTCACTGTATCCTCGTTCCCCTCCCTCACGAACCGGGGAGTGAGGGCGGAACTCTCGTTGTACATATGAGTCGGTGGATCATCCGAAGGATCGTTCTCCGAATGCTGAGAGCAGGGCACATAATCCGGGTGGTCGCGGACGGCCGAACCTACAGTGTATGTTCGGAGAATCCTCTCATTGCGAGTTCGGGCGCGCTCGAAAACCATGTCATCGCCATAGGGAGACGTTGGGGAGAAGCGGTAGCTATGTACAGGGTGCGTAAAGGGACATCCCATAAACATGAAGACTCTCAATTACAGCGCCCCTCAAAATGATACGGGTCATAGTGGACCTCCCACGTAGAGGTATTGATGAACAGGGCGAAGGTCGCCATCGTGATCTGAAGATGTGACGGGAAAGAAAGAGAGGAGGAAAAAGAAGTGAGAATCTTACTAAAGAATCTCTGTAGAGTATCTCCTATCTAAGGTGACATCGTCAACATCCTCAAGAACCTTGGGTTTGTTATAAAAAGGTGAGCATGCATATAAAGTTCATTATTAAGTTCATAAACTTAGTTATCTAAGGTTCGTTCCTTTTAGAATGAATCTTAATGTTATGAATGTAACATATCAAAGCATGAATGCATGACAATACATTATACAAACAATTCATCAAAACATGACATCAAGAAAACATATATGTGGCATAAAGTGGTATATAAACTTTCAAGTGGAACTTTTCTATTTTCTTAACCTTGTGAATTAAGAACTTCATATTCTAGCATCATGGGGCCACCCTAAAACATCATCTAGGTTATGAGCTCATACCTCAACTAGTCGCCACTAGCTCTTACTTATCTTATGATAAGCGTAAACATAATAATCCCGACTACTAGAGTACGAGTTAGGGGGCTTAAGAATCACCTATCATAACCTTAAATTCGGGGAGTCCATAGGAATATTTCCTTCTTTGAAACATTCTACTGGCATCTAGTGCACAGCCAATTGTTCGTTTTGGTAGGCTGCATCCACTCATACCCTCACGGATTTGCCTCCTCCCTACCGGAGCAGGAGAAGTACGTCTCAATGCTTCATCACATTAAAACTCATTTCTTGGGGTGCTCGGCCGAACCGGTGTCACCCAGGACTCATTTTATATGATTTTTAAAAACATTCTCAAGTCCTTAAATTTGACAGAAATTCGGCAGCATAACTGATGTATACCGAATTTCTTTCAAATTTCCTTTATGCCATAAAAACTTATGATGCATATACTTTCGTCTTCAATTTCTATAATCACGATAAACTTAAAACCACATAAACACACTTATCATAGCACATACATCATCACATCACACTTGAATTTAATCAACTCATTATATCGAAGATCCTATGGTGTCTTATGCTTTAACCCTTAGGGTTTTAACTTGAAATCTAAGTTCTCTAACATCCGATTTTAATCTCTCATGCACCTATAGGTTCTCAACTAATTATTCTTACTTATTACTATGACCATAACCGTTTCTAAACCTCATTAGTGCAGAGTCTATGTTTTGCAACTTACGGGTACCTAGGAGTCATAACTTTGACCCTTTCTAAGTTCAATTTTCTCCTGAAGTACCAAGATCAATTCCTAAACCAATTATGAGTAATTCCTACACATTTTCACTAATTATAAACCATATTTATTAATATTAACCATGCTGAAACAGAATCCATAAAATCTCATTTCTAAGGGTTCTAGAAGTCTCATTTACATTCTTTTCTAGTTACTAACTTATCTTAGCTTTCTCAAATTAATTCTTACATCAAATATACATGAATACACACATTCTAACATCATAAAATCATCATACAGTGAACAATTCATCAAAACAGAACCATGAACATCATCATCATATAATGCATAGAATTTCATTCCTAACACATAAACTTGCTACTTTCTGTTGGAATCTTTTTAAAACATCTAAAACTATTTAAGAAACTATTTTATCTCATTAAAATCATAAAAATATGAACAAGGGCAGTAGCTAACTTATTTTGCTCCTAGATGAAATTTAGAATATAAAAACATCTTTATATCATATGCTAAGTTCATCTAAACTTAAGAAAATCCTTAAATCATAGCTTGTTGGTCCTTGTGACTAGATGAAACTCATGTTGAGCTCATCCTCATCACATGGCCTTATTCATAGTCATAAAACATTTCCATTTCCATCCTTTACTTCAGATATCAAGGGACAAGTCTTTGAGCTCTAATATTTTTAAGTGATAACAAGAATATAAACATGCTATGCACTTCATTTTATCTTCATTAGAAAAGTAAAGTGAGGCTTAAAATAAATATGAGATGCAACTCATTTTTATCTTTAAGATTAGGCGATGACTTGAAAAGTAAACATGGAATGCAAAGCTTGAAATTAAACATGATAATGCAAGTTCATTTCTTTATTCTTGAGAGTTTAGTGATGACATAGAAAAGTAAATATGCTATGCAAGACATAAATTTAAACATGAATGCTAGTCCATTTTTATATATCATTAGAGGTCATACAAGACTTTAAAGAACCAAAATCTCAATCCCAAACATAATCTCACCAAGATAAAGTAAGCTCTAGAGTTTTAAGTACCAAGGTTTCAAAGAAACCCCATGGTTCTTTGAACATCATCATCAAGCTCAAGGAAATGAACTCAAAACAAAACTTTTTAAAGGAAAAGAGGATAAGGCCAAAATCAACAAAGAAAGGAAAATACACCATATTCTTTATTATTTACCCAAAACCCTCACGTGCCGGCCAACTTTAAGGTTGACAAGGGTAGGCTTTGGGCTTTTTGAAATTCTTGTAATTAATTTTTTAAGTTGAAATCATTAGTGAGCTAAGTAACATAAATAAAACTTGAAGAAAGAAAAACTCAAGCTTTAGAGGTCTCATTGAGATGAACACAAAGTCATCATCTAGAGATACTCATCATCAAGCTATCATGAGGAATAAACAAGGCCTTGAGGTCGAAAATGAAAAGGAAATAATAAAGGAAAACCTAAGAGAAACATCAAGCAAACCTCATAGAAACAACATTTTTTTTCAAGAACAAAACATATTTGAGCAAAAGAAATATTTTAGAACAACTCCCTGCCAAGTATGAAGAGGAAAGGCTTGGTCTTTGAAATGAAAATGAGAAGAAAAGCTCCTCTCAAGATGATGATGGTGATTCAGCCTTGGTGGGGAAAAAGGAAAGGAATGTGTTTTTGTATAAGCTTGTGTTTGAGGATGAAAGCTTAGGTGTTTAGATAGTGATTCAAGGTGGTGATGTGGTGATTTGAGGTTGTGAGGTGGTGATTCAAAGAGGAAGATGAAGGAGATGAAGATGAAGGAAAGCTCTTGGAACTTTGAGAGAAACTAAGAGAAAATAGCAAGAATACTCTTGGAACTAAAACCTGGCAATTGATCTAAAGGTTCTTCCAAGTTTCTAAGCATGTATATTTATAGAGAAACAAAACAATGAGGGCTCATGGAAGGGGAGGGCTGGCCGTGTGGTTCCTCATGGAACATGAGGTGAGAGATGAATTCTTTGAAGCATGGTTGAAGGTATGGTGACCTTGGTTCAAGGTAAGGCTTCAAGCATGGTCTTTTGAGTGTGCATTTTAATTTGAAATGAAACAATTCTTTTTGAATGGAGAGGGAAGGCTGGCCGTAGCCTTTCATGGCTTTGGGGAGAGAAAATATCTTCTAAATGTTGTCATTCAAGGCATGGTTTGAAGTATGATAAAGCATGGTGTAAGTATGGTGCAAGACACGACTTAAGGCATGGTTCTTTGAGTGTAACAAAATTTATCATATGGTAAATATGGCAAGATGGGTTCGGCCAAGACAGTACATGGGGAAGGAAAATGTGTCATCTAATTGAGGTCTAATGATGTGTTTAGGTATAGTTTAGTTTAAGCTTAAGATTAAGAAATGCTAAGCAAGTGTTTAGGTAACTAAGTAAGTAATTAGGAATCTCAAGACATGATTAGGGAGTGCTCATACATTATTAAAGGGATTTAAACTCATTTTTATGTATAAACAAATGTAGACACAATTCCTTAATTTAAGGAATTGGAGAGATAAAACACTATTCAAGATTCCTTGAAAAAGAATCTTGATTTATAAAAAGGGTTTTAAGTTTAATCTAAGAAAAGATTAATTATGAAAATTAATTAATCTTTGATTAAAGCCTAATATTGCTTATGTTTGCTTAATCACGCTATTAAGCTTAAAAACGCCATGCTTAGGGTCAAAATCATAATTTTACACAAAAACTACCTAGGACCATCGGGACTTAAACAAATGTTACGAAATACATAAGAACATTATTTAAAACCATATGGAGAAGTTCTGAGCTCAATCGGCACTTGTACCCACATAAAAACACTATAGGGGTATTTTGGTCATTTTGACTCGAAACTTCAGAAAATGAGATTTTCGTTTTTGAAACCATTCAAAAGCCGTCTAGTCCCCTTCAACCATTGAGTTGGCCCTTCGAGGACTGCCGGATCGGCTATCCTCAAATTCCGGACGGAAAATGACCTCAGGGGCATTTTGGTTATTTTCGCTCAGACAGAAAAATCAAGGCGTTACATTCAAGAGAAACTAGCAAGTCTATATGTGTTAGGAATGAAATTCTATGCATTATATGATGATGATGTTCACAGTTTTGTTTTGATGAGTTGTTCACTATATAATGATGATTTTATCATGCTAGAATGTGTGTATTCATGTATGTTTGATGTAAGAATTAATTTGAGAAAGCTAAGATAAACTAGTAACTAGAAAAGAATGTAAATGAGACTTCTACAACCCTTAGAAATGAGATTTTATGGATTTTGTTTCAGCATGGTTAATATTAATAAATATGGTTTATAATTAGTGAAAATGTGTAGGAATTACTCATAATTGGTTTAGGAATTGATCTTGGTACTTCAGGAGAAAATCGAACTTAGAAAGGGTTAGAGTTACGACTTCTAGGTACCCGTAAGTTGCAAAACATTGACTCTGCACTAATGAGTAGACTCTGCACTAATGAGGTTTAGAAATGGTTATGGTTATAGTAATAAGTAAGAATAATTAGTTGAGAACCTATAGGTGCATGAGAGATTAAAATCGGATGTTAGAGAACTTAGATTTCAAGTTAAAACCCTAAGGGTTAAAGCATAAGACACCATAGGATCTTTGATGTAATGAGTTGATTAAATTCAAGTGTGATGTGATGATGTATGTGCTATGATAAGTGTGTTTATGTGATTTTAAGTTTATTGTGATTATAGAAATTGAAGACGAAAGTGTATGCATCATAAGTTTTTATGGCATAAAGGAAATTTGAAAGAAATTCGGTATACATTAGTTATGCTGTCGACTTTCTGTCAAATTTAAGGACTTGAGAATGTTTTTGAAAATCATATAAGATGAGTCCTGGGTGACACCGGTTTGGCCGAGCACCCCTAGGAAATGAGTTTTAATGTGACGAAGCACTGAGACGTACTTCTGCCGCTCCGGTGGAGAGGAGGCAAATTCGTGAGGGTATGAGTGGATGCAGCCTACCAAAGTGGACAATTTGCTATGCAGTAGATGCCAGTAGAATGTTTCAAAGAAGGAAATATTCCTATAGACTCCACAAATTAAAGGTTATGATAGGTGATCCTTAAGCCCCCTAGCCCATACTCTAATAGTCGGGATTATAATGTTTACGCTTATCATAGGATAAGTAAGAGCTAGTGATGACTAGTTAAGGTATGAGCTCGTAACCTAGATGATGTTTCAGGGTGGCCCCATGATGCTAGAATATGAAGTTTTTAAGTCACAAGGTTGAGAAAAGAGAAAAGTTCCACTTGAAAGTTTATATGCCACTTTATGCCACATATATGTTTTCTTGATGTTATTTTGATGAATTGTTTGTATAATGCATTATCATGCATTCATGCTTTGATATGTTGCATTCATAACATTAAGATTCATTCTAAAAGGAACGAACCTTGGATAAATAAGTTTATGAACTTAATAATGAACTTTATATGCATGCTCACCTTTTTATAACAAACCCAAGGTTTCTGAGGATATTGACGATGTCACCTTAGATAGGAGATACTCTACTGAGATTCTTTAGTAAGATTCTCACTCCTTTTTCTTCCTTTCTTTCTTTCCCATCACATTTTTAGATCACGATGGCGACCTTCATCCTATTCATCGATACCCCCACGTGGGAGGTCCACTATGACTCGGAGCACTGGTCATATCATTTTGAGGGGCGTTGCATATTGAGAGTCTTCATGTTTATGGACGCCCCTTTATGTACCCTGTACATAGCTACCTACTTCTCCCCGACGTCTCCCTACAGCGACGACATGGTTTTCGAGTGTGCCCGAACGCTCAATGAGAGGATTCTCCAAACATACACGGCAGGTTCGGCCGTCCGCGACCACTCGGATTACGTGTCCTGCTCTCAGCATTCAGAGGACGATCCTTCTGAGGATCCACCGACTTATATGTACAACGAGAGTTCTGCCCCTACTCCCCAGTTCGTGAGGGAGGGGAGTAAGGATACGGTGATACAGCCGAGATTGGCTAGGAAAGCCGAGATGCACCCTCATCGAGGAGCACATGTTTAGCCACAGCAAGTTCCCGCTCCGATCGAGCTTCATCAGTGGATCGGTTTCATCCCTCCTTATCCCGGGTTGCAGCAGTAGAGCTCTTTGGGGAGTGTAACACCCTAATTTTTAACCTAACTTTCTAGAACACATTAGGTTAAACATTAGGCTATTACTTCATAGTCTCATCCTTTTCTTAAAATACTAAAGGAAAATTACGAGTAAATTTTTTTTTTTTTTAAAACACACAACAAAGTGAGAGCCACGTTCTTAGTCTAATCGAATAATAGGAATATAAAGCACGCTTAACACTCATAGAGAAACACAGAAATGGAAACATATAATAGCTGAGCATAAATCATCACAACAAGAGAAACGTTTCATTAATAACATAACTTAGAATACATAAGTAGTCATACCCTCATTGGGACGGGCAGAGCTTGTAATACAGCAGAAAGGAAGTACAATAGAAACAGAGAAACGTAAAGTAACATAAAGTAAATCATCACTACCCGAGTGCACCTATAGTGAATAACCTCAAAACAAAAGCAGGTTTATCTAGTCTACATGTGAGTGTGTGCACTAAGCCTCCCCTAAAACATCTGCTACTAGAACCCGGGGAAATGGAGTGTAACTGATCCAAGAACGCAAGGCGACAGGAGTGGGCATACGTGTAGACTGAGCGTGAGCTCCTCGTTAGGGGCGCCTCTCGGACGGATGTGTCAATGAAGACCACGAATGTCGCCATCAGTCTCAAGATGTGACTAAGCGAGAAAAAGAAGAGAAAAGAGTGAGAATCTTACTAAAGAATCTCAAGAGGGAATCTCCTATTCTAGGGTTACATCGTTCACATCCTCAGGAACCTTGGGTTTATTTATAAAAGGTGTTCATGCATATGAGATTCATTATTAGGGTTTATGAAACTATTTATCCAAGGTCCATTTCTTTTAGTATGCATCTTGATGTCATGAATGCAACATGTTTAAGCATGAATGTATGGCAATACTTGAGCACATAAATCAACAAATCACAACAATCTAGATTCATGCAAGTGGCATAAGGGCATATTACAACTCTTACTTTTCTCATACTTATGTGACTTAAAAGCATCATATCTCTTTTGTTCTTTTTCTCAAAAACCACCCTCTTAAAACATATCCACCTATTTCCAACCGATACACCGCGCGGGCGATTTTTATCATAACCTCCTATCTCCGTCTCACCTAATCGCCTAGGAATGAGCTCAATCCTAACTAGTCGTCACTAGATTTAATATGGGGTAAAATGAGCGGGTAACATAAACATATTTCATTCTTTGTAACGTTCTCATCGCCTCGAGTGCACAAATAATTGTCCGCTTTGGTAAGGCTGCTTCTGCACATACCCCCACGGATTTGCCACCTCCTCACCGTAGCGTAAGAAGTACGACTCAATGCTTGTCACATAAAAAAATCCTGAGGGTGCTCGGCCGAACCAGTGTCACCCAGGGTTTTCAACTCATATGGTACTTTAAAACATTTTTCAACTCTTTTAGGTTTGATAGAAATTCGGCAGCATAACTGCTGTTAAACTGAATTTCCTTCAAACCAAAATTTATGCCACAAGCTAATCACACAACTTAACATCTCAATAATCATATCCTCACGTATCATCAATAAAACATTTTAGGGTTCATGCATCATCAAGCATATTCTTCTAATACATCATTCTCACATAGATAAACATCATAACATATATTTCAAACTCATCATTCTTACATAGATTATAGCATATATTCCAAACTCATCATAGCATATATTTTAAACACATCATACTCACATAGATAAAGGTCATGTATCATATATCATACTTGCATAAAATTAAGCATCATAAAAACTCAAGACTTCTTAATATCTTATGCATCGACCCTTAAGGTCCTTAACTCACAATCTAAGTTATAAATCATCAAAACCTAGTCTCTTGGGAACCTATGAGGTTATAACTAAGTATTTCTCACCTCACACTATGGTCAAGAACATCTCTAGACCTCAAGGATGCAGAATTTACAATCCCAACTTTACGGGTACCTAGGAGTCACAACAATGACTCTTTCTAAGTCCAGTTTGTTCCTAAAGCATCAAGATTAAGCCCTAAACCAATTATGAGTCATTCCTACACATTTAAACTAATTTAGAACCATGATTATCATTTCTAAACCTTGCTGGACAGAATCCAGAAAATTCCATCATTAAGGGATCTAAAACTCTCAAATTAATTCTTTTCTAGTTCCTAACTTATCCTATCTTTCACATATGAGTCTTAACATTATTTTTACTCAAACATAAGCATCTTATCATTATTAACACAGCTCATACAGTGGCCAAACATAGCAAGGCAGAACCGAAACAAACATCTCCATAAAAGACATGAAACACAATTTCTAAAGCACATACAATACTAGTTTCTCTTGGAACCTTTTTCAACTTTCAAAACTCATTTATGGACACTTTTATCACCTAAAATCATAAAAATACTTAAGAGGGTAATAGCTAAATCATTTTTATCTCAAGAGGTCCTAAATTCATAAAACTTAGTTCTACATATTTCATAAGCTTAGAAAAATTATAAAACATAGTTTTCAATACTTGGAAACACCAAAGCCTCTTAGGGCCGAAATAGGGACCAAAAGCAATAAATATTTTTAGACCTTTGTTGAGACAACAATGGGCAAGTCTTTGAGCTCTAGGTTCATTAAAGTGATGACATAAAAATAAACATGCTCATGCACTTGTTTTAGTTTTTGCTAGAAAGTAAAGTGAGAGCATAAAATAAATATGTGATGCATTATATTATTATCTTTGATATTTAGGTGAGAACTTGAAACATAAACATGATAATACATAGCTTGAAATATAAACATGATAATGCAAGCTCCTTTATTACCTTGGTACTTAGTGATAACAAAGAAAGTAAACATGATGTGCAAAGCATAAAATAAATATGGTATGCATTATATTATTATCTTTGATATTTAGGTGAGAACTTGAAATATAAACATGATAATGCAAGTTCCTTTATTACCTTGGTACTTAGTGATAGCAAAGAAAGTAAACATGATGTGCAAAGCATAAAATAAACATGATGCAAGGTTCATTTTAAGGTGATCTAAAGCTCATCCAAGACTTTAACAACATAATAACCCAACACATATCTCATTACAAAGAGAGCTTTAGAGTTCTTGAACCAAGTTCTTAAAGGAATTATGAGGTTCTTGAACATCATCATCAAGCTCAAAGAAAGCAAAACTTTTTGAACAAATAAAACTTCAAAGATCAAAAAGGAAAATGGTAACCGAAATGTTAAAGAAAGGAACAAAGAAACCGAAATCATAATAGCAAGAAAAGTAAAGGTATTCTTGAGTAAAAATCATTTTGAGTTAGAAAATAAAGTTGGAACTCAAAGAAAATAAAACCTCAAGCTCTAGAGTTTCCTTTGAGATGAACACATAGTCATTATCTAGGAGTCCTCATCATTGAGCTATCATGTACTCATCAAGGCCAAGAGGCCGAAAATACAAGAAAGGGAAACCAAAGAAAGTTTCAGAAAGAAAACCCAAGAGAAAGCTAGAAAGAACTCATTTTCAAGAAGACAAAGTTTAGAAAACACTCCTACCTAGAGTGAAGACAAAAAGCTTGGACTTGAAGATGAAAATGATCCGAGCAACACCTCCTAGGATGGTGATGATGATTCGGCCTTGATGAAAGAAAAAGGAAGGAAATGTGTTCTTGGTGAGCTTGTGTTTGAGAATGGAAGTTTAGGTGTTTGTATAATGATCCAAGGTGGTGGGGTGGTGTTTCAAGGTTGTGTGATGATGTTTCAAAAGGAAAAAGAAGAAGATGAAGAAGAAGAATGCTCTTGAGATTTGAGAGAAAAAGGAAGAACTTAGAGAAAAACTAAAAAACTAAACTTAGCAAATGAACAAAGTGTAGCAAAGGTTCATCTAGACATGGTATTTATAGAGAAGAATAAGAGTGAATGAGTGGAGGAGAATGAATTCTCATGGAACATGAGGTGAGGCATGTGTGGAGGAGAATGAATCCTCATGGAACATGAGGTGAGAGAATTGCACTTTGATGACATGGCTTCAACCATAGTCTTTGGAGTGTGAAATAAAATTAAATTGTGATAAAATGGATGATGAATTTCGTGCAGGTCTGATGCAGCAAGGGAGGAGGGAGTTTTGGTCATGTAATAGTGTGTTAGTGATGTGTTTAGGGGTGTATTAGCTTAGGTGTAAGGTTAGGAGTCATTAAGCATAAGTTTAGGTGACTAAGAATGTGATTAGGAACCTTTATGACATGATTAAGGAATACTCATACATATTTAGGAGATTTTAAATTCATTTTATGAATAAAACAATGTAGACAAAATTCCATAATTTAAGGAATTGGAGAGAGAAAACACTATTCAAGATTCTATGACTAGAAATCTTGAATTTAAAATAAGATTTTAAGTTGTAATTAAGCACTTTTAGGTTCTAATCAACTTTAATAAATTATTTTGACTCAAGATTAATTATGGAAATTAATTAATCTTCGATTAGAGCCTAATATTGCTTAGGTTTGCTTAATCACGCGATTAAACGTAAAAACACGAAACTAGGGGTAAAATCGTAATTTTGTACTAATTTTGCCCGGGACCTCCATAATTAAAACTGAGGTCGTAGAATACATAAAAATGCCTTTTAAAACCATCTAGAGAAGTTTCGGGTTCATCCGGCACTTGCAAATAGGTAAAACACCTTGAGGGCGTTTTGGTCATTTTGACCAAAACTTCAAACGAGATTTTCGATTCCGGAAAGGTACACAGGTCATCTAATCCCCTTCCAACATTGAGTTTGCCCTTTGAGTACTGCCAGATCGGCTTTCCTCGAATTCTGGGCCGAAAATGACCTCAGGGGCATTTCGGTCATTTTCACTCTAGCAGAAAATCGGGGCGTTACAGGGAGGACTAGTGCACTCACACACATTTAGATTAGGATAAACCTTCTTTTGTTATGAGGTTATCCACTTTAGGTGCACTAGGGTATGGGTGTTATTTCTTATATTTTCCCTGTACTTTTCTGTTTCAGTTGTACTTGATTTCTTTATGTATTTACCATTTGTTGTACTAACTAAGCCCCACCTTTAGGTGGGCATATTATGATATTAATGAAGTATTTCCTTCGATGTGTATATGATTGGGTACTGTGGTGAAGTTACCTGATGTTCATGATTGCGCTTTCTGTCATATTTGAGTTATGCTTTATCATTAACGCTTGTTTACGTTATACGCGGCTCTCACTTTGCTTCTATGTTTCAAAAAATCTTTACTTGTATTTTCCGCTAAGTATTTTAAAGAAAGATTTATAAAGAATGAAACTAAGAAGTAATAAACTACGATTAACTTGAATACGTTCTAGGAGTATTGGGTTAAAAAGTAGGATGTTACAAGCTACCCTTCTAGAAGGCTTTCCCCAAGACTAAAAAACAAATCTATATGTGTCAAGAGGAAGCAAAATCAAAGGGCAATGGTCTTATTTGAAGATCAAGTATAAAAGCATGTCAAGTGCTTACAACTCCAGACTTTTGGCAATACTTTTGCAAGATCTGTGAAAAAATGCTAATGCGAATCCCTTCTCTTCTTCTACAAAGATCATTACATCTTATATTCAATTTCTGTTCCTATAAAAGTCTTCTTTCTAGCTCTTACTATATAACATGATAATTTTAAGAAGAATCATAAAAAGAAGTCACTCAAAGTTTAGGCTCATACACTGTCTTATTTATAGAGAAACTTGAGTGCTTGTATGTTGGAGAAAACCAACTTAAACCAAATCATTCTATCCCGAAACGTTAGTGATCATTGAGAGGCTAGTTTGGAGAGACTAGTAAAAGACTACTTGGAGAATGATAGTAGAGTGGAACAATTGTTCACTAGATATAGCTTAAGAAGACTAACCAAAGACTATCGTAGTTCCTCTGGGTTGAAGATGGGTTGATTAGTGGAATTCAATAGGTTGTTGAGAACTGTATGTAATCAGGGTTGGCCAAACCAATATAGATCAGTATGCAGTATCTTTTTACTCTTTTCTCATCTCTTTTATATTCTACAATTGAGATTTATTATTACATATATTTGAAAAAATGATTTTGGATTGTTTCTAAGTTTTCACTTAGTTTAGAAAGTTACTTTCTAAACATTATTAACAAAGAATTTCGCTATCTTCAAGTGTACACTTGATAGACATAGTCTTCAATTATTTTTTTTTAGAAAGCAAAAGAAGTTAAAGCACAGTTCAACCCCCTTTTCATGCTACTTTCAACCTACAATTGGTATCAAATGGTTGAGCATTCAGACAAGTGTAGAGATTAAAGATCCTGAGGAAAAATGGCATAGGATGTTCACATTGCAGAAGGATACTCCATAAATAGACAACTAATCTTTCATAGTGGAGACTATGCCTGTTGGAAGGATAGGATAGAGTTATTCATAAAATACACAAGTCTTAACTTGTGAGAGATAATACAAGAATGAGATTGTGTTCCTATGGAAGAGGTTCCAAGAACTAAATATGCACCCTCAATCTCTAGAGAAGTTCTTAGGAGTAGATGGATAGAGCAACACAAAGCAAGAGTTCAGCTGAACTTTAAAGCTAAGTATCTACTCACTTGTGCACTAAGCAAAGTTGAGTATAACAAAATCATGGCTTGTGACACAACAAAGGAGATTTGGGACAGACTACACATGTTGCATTGGGGAACAAACTAGGTCAAAGAGACCAAGATATGCATACTAAGTCCATAAATATGAAATGTTCAAGATGACAAAATAAAAGACTATTGATGATATGACCACCAAGTTCATGGACATCTTGAGAAGTTTTCTCACAAAATGGCTTCCTAAGTTCACAACCATCACTAAAGCTAAGGATTTTCAAACCCTTATTAGGTCCTTAAAAACCTTAAAAACCCATGAAGTAGTACTTCTGAAATTCATGGTGAAACCATGAAAAAAAATAAATTTGTTGCCTTGAAAACATCTCACAAGAAACAGATCAAGGGTAAGGCAATGAAAATTGTTGAAACCTCAAAAGAAAACGAAGAATCAAAAAATGAATCTGAGGAAGAAGATAGAGATTAGATCTTCATGCTTGTGAGAAAAATGTCCAAAGCTTGGAAAGGCAGAATCAAAAAGAGGAAAGACCTCAACATAAAAGATGACATAAAAGATGAGGGGAAGCTAGAAAACATAATTTGTTATAACTGTGGGGAGAAGGACATTACAAGATTGTTGTCCCAAGCTCAAAGGTCCATAGAAAAAGTTCTATTCAAATAAAAAAGGGATGTTGGCCACCTAGAGTGACTCAGAAGAATAGAAGGAAGGATACAAAAGACAAGATATGCTTGAAAATGTGGCAAATCTGTGTTTCATGGCTGACTACACATCTGAAGGAGAGATAGAGATAAGTAAACCTTCAGAAACTAATCTTCTAGCTTTGTATGAGATATGCTTGAAAATTCTCAAACCCTAATTTTCACTATCTCAACCTAAAAAAAAGCATCAAAAAATAGTTTTAGAGCTTAAGAAAGCTGAAAGGGATTTTGAGAACCTAAGGCTTGAGAAAGAAGAGATACAAGGAGAAAATAAGTTTTTGAATATAAAACTCAAGTCCTTAGAAAATGAAGTTTGTGACAAAGATCTGAAAGCTCATAAAGTAATTTTTAAACTAGAGAAAACTTCAAAGCTTCTCAAATTTGATTTAGAAAAAAACGTTAATGGCTCTAAGAATCTTAATCTGATGCTTGGAAGTCAGAGACCATACTTGTAAGCTCTAGAACCCTTCAAAAAGTATGTGAGCTATATTGTTTTGAATGACAACAAACCAAATTAAAGAAAATATTTTGAAGAACAACTAATGTCTACCTTGAGTTTCTTGATTAAGCATAACAGGTATTTTCGAGATGCATAACATGGACTTGAGCGAGAATAATTTCACTTTACATGTGCAAACATGTTATCTTGTGTTAAGAGACTGAGCTTAAATGAAGTGAACATTATATCGTGTAAAGTACACTTACATGAATCAAGGAATGAATCAAATCAAACCAAGAACAAGAAATCAAGGCAAGGGTCTTCAGAAAGTAGCACAGGACATCAGAAAGTACGCTGAGAATGATGAAATCATGCAAACTTTGATAACGTGTTACTCAATCTTCAATCATGATAATCGTAAATCATTCATCATCACAAAGCCCATATTGAAAATCAAAAGACTAAATAATCATCAAGGAACTGATAGCGCATGTTAGAAAGCTCACTTCAATATGGAGCATTGAATGCTACAGGAAAAAGGGAAACCTAGTTTTGCATCTGGTATGTCATCTCTTTTGCCTATTTGGTCAACCATCCTAGCTTCTAGAAGGAGGAGTTCAGAAACCATGATCAAAAAGCGAAAAAGTAGTTTATGAAGGAACATTAGAAACCTTTATTATATAACGGCTTCTGCAATCGGTGTGATAGATGGTTAGCCTATTCTTCTAGACTAACTTTCCAAGAAACAAACGGATGATCTACATGTGTCACTTGGAGATCTAATAAAAGGCAATGGTCATGAAGAAAGACCACTATAAAAGGAGATGCTGTGCTCAAAAGCTGATGAGAGGATTGAAGACATCAGAGTGAAAACTCTGGAAAAATCCCTTCACACTTCTTGTGAGGTTCAACTTATCATGTAATAAGTTTCCTTGAACTGTAAAAATTTTCTTTCTAGTTCCTAAACGTTTGTATACTTTTCCTTGGAAGAGATGTTAGAAAGAAGTTGTGAAAGTTATCCCAGGTCTATTTATTGTATACTTGTAAGGAAACTTGAGTGTAGGTTAGTTTGAGTGGCAACCCAAACATATAACCTTTGTACCCTTGATCCAATAGTGATCAGAGTAACATAGCTTCGAGAGGCTAAGGTAAAACTACTTGCAACGTAATGGTAGAGGCGTTCTACTCATTATGTTTCAGTTAGAAAGGCTGGGAAGAACTACTTGCAATGTGGCTGTAGGGGTTGTCTACTAGTCATGGTTCAGCTTGGAGAGGATGGGAAGAACTACTCATTTTGTGGCAGTAAGAGTTGTCTACTATTCACTGGTAAGAGCTTGGGAAGGCTACTGTAAAAATTATCTAGTTTTCATTCTCAGGTCTACATGTGTTAAGTACTGGATGTAGGTAGGTTTGGCCAAACTAGTATAAAAATATCTGTGTCATATCTTCTTCTCCTTACTCTCCATTATTTTCACTGCTCTATTTTTATTATTTCATACATGCTGAAAACTTTCTTCATCTAGTTGTTTATTAATGTCATACTTCAAAAATCTACTTTCTGAAGCAACTAATCATTTTTTCACTGCACTTCAAGCTCCATGCTTGATAATATTTTGTTAAACATTTTAGATTCAAGAATGACCCAAAGCATGATTCAACCCCCTATTATTGTGCGCTTTTATACCTACAAGTGGTATTAAAGCAAGGCCTATGAGGGGTTGAGCAAATCCAACATTTACATAGAACAAAGATCAAAGGGGCAAAAATGGCACAGATCATTAACACAACAATAGATCACTCTATCAACTGACCATCCTTCTTTGATAAGGCTCCATGATCTGATAAGACATTCTAAACAACATGAGGAATCACAAAAGATCAAGTCTTTGACCTTAGAAGTTATCACATCAGAAGGAGTAAAAGGCTAAAGCAATGGAAGTTGCTGATACCTCTTATGAAGATGAAGAATCTGATGAAAAATCTGAGATTGAAAATGGAGATGAGATCTCCTTGCTTGTGGAGAAAATGTTAAAAGCCTAATGAGGTTAAGTCAAGAAAGGTAGAGACATCAATCTCAGAGGAGACAAAAGGGGTAAAGAAAATCCTGAAAAAGCAACTCTGAAAATGAAAGGAATGGGTCAATAAGTCATGATAAGGTTGAATATGCTAAAAATTTATGATTCATGACATAAGTGTGGCCTGACAAAAGTTTACAAGGTGTATCTAAATCCATTTTTTTTCATACTTCTTATTCCTTGCAATTATATGATGAGCTGCTATATAAATTGCATACTTCCTTCTTAAAAATATCTCAAGTTGAATAGCCTAAGTTTGATAAAGAAAATCATAAGAAAAATACAAATTCCGTTTTCAAACTCTAGGCCTTAGAAGCTAAAATCTCAAAACTAAATTACAAAGATATCAAAAAGTTATTTCTAAATTTGAGAAATCTTCATGGGTTCTTAAATCTAAACTAAAACAAATGGCAAAAGATCATAAAATCTTAAACTTATGCTTGAAAGTGAAACGTCATTGCTTTAGAAAACAAGTTTGAGAACTATAACACCCTAAAAATTATTTAAAAATTAATTTGACCTTTACTAGTCATAATTTTCAAAAATATGACATACGTGGCAATGATAAGGACAATCCAAGGGATCTATGAAAAAAAAAATGAATAGTAACTTGCGAGCCTTGCAAGCCCGTGGGGACAGTCAAAACCCTAGAATTGGGGCATGAAGATACCCAAAATTGAGAAATTATAGGATTAAGATTAGAAATGGGTAGGAATAAAGATTTTATACCTGGAATAAATTTTCGAGCAATGTTTGATTACCCGGGTACGGTATTTTACCCGTTCGGTAAAATTTCGATGTGCGATTTCTAACATCAAAAGATAATTTAATTTCTACAAAAGAATAATGTGTATCCTTTGGAGGCGAAGTGTTAATCTTGATAACAAGATTAAATCCTAGCCATTCCTTTTATTTAGAAAAGAAAAAAAAAATCAAACTTTATCTCATTTTTACACAAGCTTATCTAAGAAGCCTTAAAAAGCCACCAAACTTGCCATTGAAGCCTTGCAGTCTCGATTGAGAAGAGAGACACACAACCACCTCCATTGTTCTTCACAAAAACCATGAAAACTTGATTTCAAACCTCCATTTTCCTAGCCTAGGCTTGATAAAACACCAAGATCATTTCACAAAACTTGTTCCACTCCTCATAATCTTTCAAACTAACCAATCGGAATTTCAATCCCACATCATTTCTCATCTTGAACTATCATTCTCTACTGTTTAAAGAAGGTCTTGGAGCTATTTTGAAAGCTTTGAAGTGAAGAAAACCATTATTGAATCATCCTTTGGAGCCAAGATCCTTAAAGCCACCAAAATAGGGATTTTGAACCTCTTTTGCTTCAAAATTCATTTTTCTATTTTAAACACTGATTCAATTTGATATTTTTGGTTGTTAGTTGATAATATATGGATATTGATGTATTAATTTTGGTGGAGCCTTTGGATCATGTTAGAAAACCCATTTTGGAAAAACAAGTTTTGACTCATGTTACTTGAATTCTCAGATTTGTACTAATAGGTTATGGTTCACATATTTTCTAATGTATTTGCAAATGTTTTCATGGGCTATGTAACGCTCCGATTTTCTGTTTGAGTAAAAATGACCAAAATGCCCTTGAGGTCATTTTTTGCCTGGAATTCGAGGATAGCCGACCCGACAGTCCTCGAAGGGCCAACTCAATATTTGAAGGGGATTAGATGACTTTCGAGTGGTTCCGGGATCAAAAATCTTGTTTTCTGAGGTTTCGGGTCAAAATGACCAAAATACCCCTATAGTATTTTTACGCGGGTATAAGTGCCGGATGGTTTTAAATGGTGTTTTTATGTATTTCGTAACATCAGTTTAAGTCTCGGTGGTCCCGGGCAGTTTTTGTGCAAAATTATGATTTTGCCCCTAAGCATAGTGTTTTTGAGCTTAATCGTGTGATTAAGCAAACCTAAGCAATATTAGGCTCTAATCGAAGATTAAATAATTTTCATAATTAATTTAGAGTCAAAATAATTTATTAAAGTTAATTAGAACCTAAAATTGCTTAGATTAAACCTAAATCTCTTTTTAAATTCAAGATTCCTAGTCATGGAATATTGAATAGTGTTTTCTCTCTCTAATTCCTTAAATTAAGGAATTGTGTCTATATTGTTTATGCATAAAATAAGTTTTAATTCCTCTAATGATGTATGAGTACTCCCTAATCATGTCTTGAGATTCCTAATTACATTCTTATTTACCTAAACACTTGATTAACAATTCCTAATCTTAAACCTAACCTAAGATACACCTAATTACATCCCCAAACCACAATTAAACAAAAGAAAACTCTCCTCCGTCTCTCCTAAACCACATGGCCACTCTGCCCAAAATATCTGTAACACCCTAAAAATTATATAAAAATTTATTCGATCATTTCTAGTCATAATTTCAAAAATCTAAGAGACATAGCAATGATCAAGACAATCCAACGAATATGTAAAAAAAAAAAAGTGAATAGTGTTTTGCGGGCCTCGCGGGCTCGCCGGGACAGCCGAAACCCTAAAATTAGGACCTGGAGATGTCCGAAAGTGAGAAATTATAGGATTAAGATTAGAAATAGGTAGGAATAAATATTTTATACATAGAATTAATTTTCGGGTAATAGTTGACTACTCGGGTACATTATTTTGTCTGTTTTATTAAATTACGGTGTGTAGTTTTTATACTGGATAAAGCTACTAGTGCAAGCTTGCCACCTAGGGTGACAAGTGTGTGGTTTAGAATATGTCACACCATTGCACCTTTATACCTAACCAATAGGAATTGCACAAAATTACAATATTTATCTTTAAAGAAAACATTTTCCATAAGTAATTAAAGTGTACATTATCTTAACATAAATAAAAATAAAAAACCTCATCATTTTCATCTTCATTCTTGGCCATATCAAAGAAGATAGCCCAAACTCCATTTTTGCTTCCTCAAAATGCTTGAAACTTGATTTCAAAGCTCCAAAATCCTTGTTTACACTTGATAAAATCACAAACTCCCTTCACTAGACTTATTCCACTCATCAAGATCTTCCAATCTAACCGATTAGAATTTGAATCCATCAACTTTTTTTATCTTGAGAGCTCATTATCAGATGTGTAAAGAAGGGTTTGATGTGAGTTTGAAGGCTTGGAAGTAAACAGAATCAATCTTGGAGCCAAGATCCTTAAAGCTACCAAAGTAGGGTTTGTTCATCCATTTTTCTTTCTAATTTTGTTCTGAGATTTTCTGAATGATTGAATCCGAAAGTTTTGGATTTATTTGATGATTATACATGAATATTGATGTGCTAATTTTGGTAGTGTTTGGATGATGTTAGGAAACCCATTTTGTCAAAACAAGTTTTAAATCATGTGCTGGAATTCTCGGATTTGTATTGAGAGGTTGTAATTCATGAATTTTCTGAAGGGTTTGTAGATTGATTCTTGCCCTAAACTTTTTATATGATAAAGCTAACATATGGAAGAGTTTTCACTAATTTTATTGGCTCATATTAAGCACTTTTTATATTTTTAAAAGATGGAAAACCGAACAGGTTAGGGTTTCTGCCTGTGCAGTCCAGTTTGTAGTACTGAAATTGTCTAATTTTATTACCCTAGAAAATGATCGAATTTTGAGCTGACATTTTTACAAGAGGTTGAATACATATTGATGTTGAACCCTAAAATTTTTGTATGAAGTTTTGAGCTTATTTGATAGGGTAGAAAATTTGAGACTTCTGGCTGTTGGCTGAAACTGAGCAATTCTGACCTCTGAATTTGTGAAAATTTATAAATATAGTTAGAGACCTTATCAGGATTTTGAAAATTTTATAGGAGCTCATTGATAATTGAATTGTCTTTGAAAATTATTTTTGCTCTGTTCTAATGATGTTTTCTAATTTAATCATAATTTTCTTAATGAATGAAATTCTGGCAGCATGCTGAATTAGCATAAAATGACTTGATGTCATTCATGTTATATGAACTCATTGATGAAATAATGGTACTTGGTACTAGTTTGACATAAGTATATGAATATGAATAATTGAGCCTATGAGCTTGTTGATGAGATTAGGCACAAATACATATAAAAATGTTTCTTACAATTGCGTATATGAGAAAGAAAAGCATGAGATTGTATTTCTTGGGCTGGAGAAAGTAAATCCGGTCTGTCAGGGAAAGTAAACCTAACCACCAAGAAAAGCATGAGATTATCTATCTTGGGCTAGAGAAAGTAAATCCGGTATTTCGGGGAAAGTAAACCTGACTACCCTTGAATCGAGTCTGGGAAAGTAAACCTGTCTAGGAATAGGTCTATGTGAGAATTGGAGAAAGTAAATCCAATTATCACGTATAGGAATAAGCTCAGTCTTGAAAAGTAGTCCATTACCCATTATTGCCACATTGGGGATAGTGATACATAATGCCCAGACGTGACAAGATTAGTCAAGGGCCAAGACGAGTTGAGTTAGCAATTGTTACAAGTAGTCCTTTATTATAAGTGCTAAGTGAAGAATTTTAGTATCCATATTAAAGCTAATATGTTTAAGTTGTGATTTAGCAGTATATGCTTTTATCTGATGTTAAGTAGTAGATATGTGTATATTAAGTGGCTGAATGATAAAAGAAACCCATTTCAGAAGAATAGTTTTTGAACTTTAAAATGAACCTTGAAATATGTTGCATGCTCACATTTTCTTAATAAACCGAAGTGGCTGAGATGATGATGATGACATTAATTTCAGTGCATGTTTTGGGGAATGCTCTACTGAGAATTGTGAAATACTCACCCCTATGTGTTTTTGTGTTCCCATGTCGTCTCTAGATTGAACTAGAGAACTATGGGATGCTACACCAAAAGAGGTCGGATTGCCAGTAGTCAGGTGTTTGAGATTGTATCAGATGTACTTAGATGTATGTATAGATGCGTAAACTTAACAGAGAACATATGTATGTGAGAGCTCATAGAAGAGCTTCCCTATGTAATTGACTTCATATTAAATAAATGTTTTGTATCTTGCTATATATGTTGATCGAATTACGCTAGTTAGTACATGAACCCATCAAATTTGCTATAGTTATTTAAGAAAGGTCCGCTAATTAAAAAGTAACAACTCTCGAGTACGATGCCATGACTTAAGGATAATGTTGTACTTGGGAGGGTGTTACAATATCCATAACATGTTTGAATTCTTGCACTCAAAGAGCCATACCTCACCATGCTTGAAGCCTTACCTTGAACCATGCTTACTATACTTTCAACCATGCTTCACCATGCTTAAAAAATTCAACCTTTCACCTCATGGAACATGAGGCAAGCTTACGGTTAGCCCTCCCCCTCTATGAGCTCTCATTGTTTTGCTTCTCTATAAATACACATGCTAAAGAACTTGCGTGAACCTTTAGATCATTTGCGAAGTTTTAGTTTCAAGAGCATTCTTGCTACTTTCTCTCATTTTCTCTCAAAGTCCCAAGAACTTTCTTCTTCATCTTCTTCATCCTCCACCTTGAGCCACCATATCACCAACTCAAACCACCACACCACCACCTTGAATCATCTTCTAAACACTTAAACCTTCATCCTCAAACACAAACTCATCCAAAACACATCTCCTTTCCTTTTCTCTCCATTCGGCTGAACCATCATCATCCCCTAGAGAAGATTTTTGTCTTCTCCTTTGCAACCAAAGATCAAGTTTTCTTTCTTCCTTCAAGCTTTCATTGGTAGGGAGTTGTTCTAAATTGTTTTCCTTTACTCAAATGAACTTTGTTCTTGAAGGAAAATGTTGTTTCCTTGAGTTTCTCTTACTTTCCTTTTTGGTTTTCCTTATTATTTCCTTTTCTCTTTTTCGGCCTCAAGGCCTAGTTTATTATCATGATAGCTTGATGATGAGTGTCTCTAGATGATGACTGTGTTCATCTCATTGAGACCTCTAAAGTTTGAGTTTTCCTTTCTTCAAGTTCTTTATATATTACTTAGTTCACTAATGATTTCAACTTAAGAAAATAATTATAAGGATTTCAATAAACCCAAGGCCTACCCTTGTCAATGATAAAGTTGGCCGACACGTTCTAGAGTTTTGCTCTAGATAGGGGTTTTGGGTACATAATAAAGAACTTGGTGTATTTTCCATTCTTTTCTTGATTTCGGTTCCTTCCTTTTCTTTCCGTTGGAATTTCGTTTTAAATTCATTTCCTTAAGCTTGATGATGGTGTTCAAAGGATCATGAGGTTTCCTTGTAACCTTGGTACTTAGAACTCTAGAGCTTGCTTTATGTTGTCGAGATTATGGTTGGGATTGTGATCTTGATTTCCTTAAAGTCTTGTATAAGCTCTAATGACATATAATAATGGACTAGCATTCGTATTTAAATTTATGCCTTGCATAGCATATTTATTTCTTATGTCACCACTAAACTCTCAAAGATAAAGAAATGAACTTGCATTATCATGTTTAAATTCAAGCTTTGCATTTCATGTTTACTTTTCAAATCATCACCTAATTCTTAAAGATAAAAATGAGTTGCATCTCATATTTATTTTAAGCTCTCACTTTACTTTCTAATAAAAATAAAATGAAGTGCATAGCATGTTTATATTCTTGTTATCACCTAAGAATATTAGAGCTCAAAGACTTGTCCCTTGTTATCTCAAGTAAAGATTGGAAATGGAGGAGTTTGATGGACCTAAATTTGGCCATGTGATCATGATGAGCTTGGTGTGAGTTTCATCTAGTCACAAGTGCCAAAACCTATGTTTTATAATTTTCTTAAGCATAGATGATCTCAAGAAATAGTTTAAGCATGATTTTATGATTTAAATCCCTCTTGAGATTATTTTGAAATAGCTATTGCCCTCATTGGTTTCATGATGATTTTAATGAAATAAATTGTTTTCAAATGAGTTTTAGAAGCTTTAAAAGGGGTTCCAAGAGAAACTAGTAAGTTATGTGTGTTAGAAATGAAAATTCTATGCATAATATGAGGTTTATGTTTTCAGTTCTGCCTTGATATTATGCTCACTGTATGTTGATGATTTTATTGTGTTAAAATGTATATATTCATGTATATTTGATGTTAGAATTAATTTAAGAAAGCTAAGATAAGCTAGTAACTAGAAAAGAATTAAAATGTGATTTCTAGAACCCTTTGAAGTGAAAATTCTGGATTCTGTTCCAGCAAGGTTAACATTAGTCATAATGGCTTATAATTAATGTAAATATGTAGGAATCACTCATAATTGGTTTAGGAATTGATCTTGGTGCTTTAGGAGGACACCGAACTTAGAAAAGGGCAAAGTTGTGACTCCTATGCATAGATTCTGCACTCTTGAAGTTTAGAATTAGTTATGGTCATAGAAATGAGTGAGGACTACTTAGTTATGAACCTTTAGGTGCCCGAGAGGTTAAGTTGTGATGATAGAGAACTTGGATCTCAAGTTTAAGGCCCTAAGGGTCAAAGCATAAGACGCTATAGGTTCTTTGATGCATAAGTTTGCTAATTCAAGTATGTTGTGATGATGCATGTGCTATGATGAGTGAGATTATATGAAATTAAGTTTATTATAATCATAGAAGTTTAATGAGAAATGTGCATGCATTATGAGTTAGTGTGGCATAAAGGAAATTTGAAAGAAATTCGGTATATAGCTGTTATGCTGCCGAATTTCCATCAAATTAAGGACTTGAGAATGTTTTTGAAAATTGTATGGGATAAAGTCCTGGGTGACATCGGTTCGGCTGAGCACCCCCAGGAACTGAGTCCTGATGTAACGTAGCACTGAGACATACTTCTCCCGCTTCGGTGGGGAGGAGGTAAATCCGTGAGGGTATGAGTGCATGCAACCTACCAAAGCAGACAATTCGCTGTGCACTAGATGCCAGTTGTAACACCGTAATAGAACCCTACTGTGCTTAAGTTCACATTTGGATTCTATTAGTTGTCACTTATGCCTTGCATTTATTTTCTTTTGAAATTAACTTAGAAAAATAGTGGAAGTTTTTTTTTCTTTAAATAAATTAATTTTTTGAAAACTTAAGCCTGTAACGAGAAGTGAAATACATAGCGCTTTTATAGATAATAATCAAGTTACATTGCGCACTTAATTAAATAAGCGGAATAAGAGACTAAGTGTAGAACCATTATCACATAAACTGGAATATAATCACTTAATACATAAGACACAACAGGACATATATCATACTGATAAGTTATTACGAATAACAATATAAGTTCTACTATTACTAATTGTTTCTCACAAACTATAATGTAACTAAACCTCGGAATGCTCCTACTTGAAAGGTTTGAAATCTTCACGCGCTACCTCCTTCCTCAGCTACAGCTTCGTTGCTTTAGGTGGATACGTCTGTTTCTGGTAACGA
This sequence comes from Dalbergia cultrata, assembly GCA_031216105.1. NCBI lineage: Eukaryota > Viridiplantae > Streptophyta > Magnoliopsida > Fabales > Fabaceae > Dalbergia > Dalbergia cultrata. The sequence goes on along the minus strand of CM062344.1, from coordinate 36,682,155 downwards.
TAACGGAAAATAAACATAGGAGTGAGAAATACATGATTTCTCAGTAGGAGTTCCTACTCGTACTAAAAGTGTCATTGTTGTCGTCCCAGTCATTTCGGGTTTATTATAAAACGGTGAACAGGTAAGGATTCAATTATCAAACTTTCACAAACGTGATTAGCCGAAGTGCAGTTACTTTTAAACTAATCTTGAACATTAGCAGAAATATCCATTCAGTATTTCATCAAGCATACATATAAGCATATCATGTAAAACCACTAATAAGCAATAATCATTTAGGAGCTGCATGCATTTCATGATTAATCATCCTTAACATTCACTTGTTTAGTGATCATCATCTTTCATTTATTTCATCAACATATTTCTTAATTACTCATGGGATGAATGCATCAATGCCTTAGACCACCCTAAAGGGTAATGAGCTCATACCGTGGCCGTCGTCACAACCTTTTTGGTTTTCATTCCGTTGCCGTGATCTCAACGATTTAGGGGGTTAAGCCGTGAGTTTAGCTCAAGTCCACTTTTCCAGACTTTCATTGCTACTTTTTCAAACTTTACTTTTATTTTCTTTCCATTGCCGTAATCTCAATGGTTAAGAGTGAGCTTAGCTCGAGTCCACTTTTCCAGACTTTCATTGCTAATTTTCCAGGCTTTTACTTTTATTATTTCCTTTGAAAATGAATGTATGCATATCATCATGTAATCACAATAAATCATGGACAATCAATCATTCATCCTCATCATTTCATAACTCATCACCATACATTCACATTACTATAATTCACTTCATGAAACATGGATAATATCATGTAAATCTCATAGTAAACATTTTCATAAATGATTCATATTAAGCAACCAAAGTTATCAAGTTGAGTTCCTAGTGTTCCTAAGAGGTAATGGATGTCTTGTAACGCCCCGATTTTCTGCTAGAGTGAAAATGACCGAAATACCCCTGAGGTCATTTTCGGCCCAGAATTCGAGGAAAACCGATCTGGCAGTACTCGAAGGGCAAACTCAATGTTGGAAGGGGATTAGATGACCTGTGTACCTTTCCGGAATCGAAAATCTCGTTTTTCGAGTTTTCGGGTCAAAATGACCAAAACGCCCCTGCGGTGTTTTACCTATTTGCAAGTGCCGGATGAACCCGAAACTTCTCTAGATGGTTTTAAAAGGCATTTTTATGTATTCTACGACCTCATTTTTAATTATGGAGGCCCCGGGCAAAATTAGTGCAAAATTATGATTTTACCCCTAGTTTCGTGTTTTTACGCTTAATCGCGTGATTAAGCAAACCTAAGAAATATTAGGCTCTAATCGAAGATTAATTAATTTCCATAATTAATCTTGAGTCAAAATAATTTATTAAAGTTGATTAGAACCTAAAAGTGCTTAATTACAACTTAAAATCTTATTTTAAATTCAAGATTTCTAGTCATGGAATCTTGAATAGTGTTTTCTCTCTCCAATTCCTTAAATTATGGAATTTTGTCTACATTGTTTTATTCATAAAGTGAATTTAATGAGTACTCCTTAATCATGTCATAAAGGTTCCTAATCACATTCTTAGTCACCTAAACTTATGCTTAATGACTCCTAACCTTACACCTAAGCTAATACACCCCTAAACACATCACTAACACACTATTACATGACCAAAACTCCCTCCTCCCTTGCTGCATCAGACCTGCACGAAATTCATCATCCATTTTATCACAATTTAATTTTATTTCACACTCCAAAGACTATGGTTGAAGCCATGTCATCAAAGTGCAATTCTCTCACCTCATGTTCCATGAGGATTCATTCTCCTCCACACATGCCTCACCTCATGTTCCACCTCATTCTCCTCCACACATGCCTCACCTCATGTTCCATGAGGATTCATTCTCCTCCACTCATTCACTCTTATTCTTCTCTATAAATACCATGTCTAGATGAACCTTTGCTACACTTTGTTCATTTGCTAAGTTTAGTTTTTTAGTTTTTCTCTAAGTTCTTCCTTTTTCTCTCAAATCTCAAGAGCATTCTTCTTCTTCATCTTCTTCTTTTTCCTTTTGAAACATCATCACACAACCTTGAAACACCACCCCACCACCTTGGATCATCATACAAACACCTAAACTTCCATTCTCAAACACAAGCTCACCAAGAACACATTTCCTTCCTTTTTCTTTCATCAAGGCCGAATCATCATCACCATCCTAGGAGGTGTTGCTCGTATCATTTTCATCTTCAAGTCCAAGCTTTTTGTCTTCACTCTAGGTAGGAGTGTTTTCTAAACTTTGTCTTCTTGAAAATGAGTTCTTTCTAGCTTTCTCTTGGGTTTTCTTTTTGAAACTTTCTTTGGTTTCCATTTCTTGTATTTTCGGCCTCTTGGCCTTGATGAGTACATGATAGCTCAATGATGAGGACTCCTAGATAATGACTATGTGTTCATCTCAAAGGAAACTCTAGAGCTTGAGGTTTTATTTTCTTTGAGTTCCAACTTTATTTTCTAACTCAAAAATGATTTTTACTCAAGAATACCTTTACTTTTCTTGCTATTATGATTTCGGTTTCTTTGTTCCTTTCTTTAACATTTCAAGTTACCATTTTCCTTTTTGATCTTTGAAGTTTTATTTGTTCAAAAAGTTTTGCTTTCTTTGAGCTTGATGATGATGTTCAAGAACCTCATAATTCCTTTGAGAACTTGGTTCAAGAACTCTAAAGCTCTCTTTGTAATGAGATATGTGTTGGGTTATTATGTTGTTAAAGTCTTGGATGAGCTTTAGATCACCTTAAAATGAACCTTGCATCATGTTTATTTTATGCTTTGCACATCATGTTTACTTTCTTTGCTATCACTAAGTACCAAGGTAATAAAGGAACTTGCATTATCATGTTTATATTTCAAGTTCTCACCTAAATATCAAAGATAATAATATAATGCATACCATATTTATTTTATGCTTTGCACATCATGTTTACTTTCTTTGTTATCACTAAGTACCAAGGTAATAAAGGAGCTTGCATTATCATGATTATATTTCAAGCTATGCATTATCATGTTTATGTTTCAATTTCTCACCTAAATATCAAAGATAATAATATAATGCATCACATATTTATTTTATGCTCTCACTTTACTTTCTAGCAAAAACTAAAACAAGTGCATGAGCATGTTTATTTTTATGTCATCACTTTAATGAACCTAGAGCTCAAAGACTTGCCCATTGTTGTCTCAACAAAGGTCTAAAAATATTTATTGCTTTTGGTCCCTATTTCGGCCCTAAGAGGCTTTGGTGTTTCCAAGTATTGAAAACTATGTTTTATAATTTTTCTAAGCTTATGTAAGTATAAGAAATATGTAGAACTAAGTTTTATGAATTTAGGACCTCTTGAGATAAAAATGATTTAGCTATTACCCTCTTAAGTATTTTTATGATTTTAGGTGATAAAAGTGTCCATAAATGAGTTTTGAAAGTTGAAAAAGGTTCCAAGAGAAACTAGTATTGTATGTGCTTTAGAAATTGTGTTTCATGTCTTTTATGGAGATGTTTGTTTCGGTTCTGCCTTGCTATGTTTGGCCACTGTATGAGCTGTGTTAATAATGATAAGATGCTTATACTTGAGTAAAAATAATGTTAAGACTCAAATGTGAAAGATAGGATAAGTTAGGAACTAGAAAAGAATTAATTTGAGAGTTTTAGATCCCTTAATGATGGAATTTTCTGGATTCTGTCCAGCAAGGTTTAGAAATGATAATCATGGTTCTAAATTAGTTTAAATGTGTAGGAATGACTCATAATTGGTTTAGGGCTTAATCTTGATGCTTTAGGAACAAACTGGACTTAGAAAGAGTCATTGTTGTGACTCCTAGGTACCCGTAAAGTTGGGATTTTAAATTCTGCATCCTTGAGGTCTAGAGATGTTCTTGACCATAGTGTGAGGTGAAAAATACTTAGTTATAACCTCATAGGTTCCCAAGAGGCTAGGTTTTGATGATTTATAACTTAGATTGTGAGTTAAGGACCTTAAGGGTCGATGCATAAGATATTAAGAAGTCTTGAGTTTTTATGATGCTTAATTTTATGCAAGTATGATATATGATACATGAGCTTTATCTATGTGAGTATGATGTGTTTAAAATATATGCTATGATGAGTTTGGAATATATGCAATAATCTATGTAAGAATGATGAGTTTGAAATATATGTTATGATGTTTATCTATGTGAGAATGATGTATTAGAAGAATATGCTTGATGATGCATGAACCCTAAAATGTTTTATTGATGATACGTGAGGAAATGATTATTGAGATGTTAAGTTGTGTGATTAGCTTGTGGCATGAATTTTGGTTTGAAGGAAATTCAGTTTAACAGCCGTTATGCTGCCGAATTTCTATCAAACCTAAAAGAGTTGAAAAATGTTTTAAAGTACCATATGAGTTGAAAACCCTGGGTGACATTGGTTCGGCCGAGCACCCCCAGGATATTTTTATGTGACAAGCATTGAGACGCATTTCTACTGCTACGGTGAGGAGGAGGCAAATCCGTGAGGGTATGTGCAGATGCAGCCTTACCAAAGCGGACAATTCGCTGTGCACTCGAGGCCAGTAGAACGTTTCAAAGAATGAAACATGTTTATGTTACCCCTCATTTTACCCCATATTAAATCTAGTGACGACTAGTTAGGATTGAGCTCATTCCTAGGCGATTAGGTGAGACGGAGATAGGAGGTTATGATAAAAATCGCCAAGGCGGTGTATCGGTTGGAAATAGGTGGATATGTTTTAAGAGGGTGGTTTTTGAGAAAAAGAACAAAAGAGATATGATGCTTTTAAGTCACATAAGTATGAGAAAAGTAAGAGTTGTAATATGCCCTTATGCCACTTGCATGAATCTAGATTGTTGTGATTCGTTGATTTATGTGCTCAAGTATTGCCATACATTCATGCTTAAACATGTTGCATTCATGACATCAAGATGCATACTAAAAGAAATGGACCTTGGATAAATAGTTTCATAAACCCTAATAATGAATCTCATATGCATGAACACCTTTTATAAATAAACCCAAGGTTCCTGAGGATGTGAACGATGTAACCCTAGAATAGGAGATTCCTACTGAGATTCTTTAGTAAGATTCTCACTCTTTTCTCTTCTTTTTCTCGCTTCAGTCACATCTTCAGTGAGACTGATGGCGACATTCGTGGTCTTCATTGACACATCCGTCCGAGAGGCGCCCCTAACGAGGAGCTCACGCTCGTCTACACGTATGCCCACTCCTGCCGCCTTGCGTTCTTGGATCAGTTACACTCCATTTCCCCGGGTTCTAGTAGCAGATGTTTTAGGGGAGGCTTAGTGCACACACTCACATGTAGACTGGATAAACCTGCTTTTGTTTTGAGGTTATTCACTATAGGTGCACTCGGGTAGTGATGGTTTACTTTATGTTACTTTACGTTTCTCTGTTTCTATTGTACTTCCTTTCTGCTGTATTACAAGCTCTGCCCGTCCCAATGAGGGTATGACTACTTATGTATTCTAAGTTATGTTATTAATGAAACGTTTCTCTTGTTGTGATGATTTATGCTCAGCTATTATATGTTTCCATTTCTGTGTTTCTCTATGAGTGTTAAGCGTGCTTTATATTCCTATTATTCGATTAGACTAAGAACGTGGCTCTCACTTTGTTTTATGTTTTCAAAAAAGAAAAATTTACCCGTAATTTCCGCTAAGTATTTCAATGAAAGAATGAGACTATGAAGTAATAGCCTAATGTTTAACCTAATGTGTTCTAGAAAGTTGGGTTAAAAATTAGGGTGTTACATGTCTTAGTATTATCTTTTTCTCTTAGTGTTCTTTGTACTCTTAGCGTTCCATTAATACATTAATGTACTTCAAAATATTATTATAGGTTCTTTATATATTATTATTATGACTTTCATATAACTCTTGAAGATTATTACTCTACTTAAATTCTTAAAATTCTCTCTTTACAAGACTTGATTCTTTTATTTATAGTTTTGACATCTTTTAGAAGAAAGTTTATAATTCTCTATATACTTGTTATCTCAGCTTAGTAAAGGTAGTTCCAAATTCCTAACTCATCAAATTTTAGCATTTACATCTTTGGAATAGTGTAAATCAACTGTAAACCATGCATAGGAGGGTTCCCAGGAAAAAGAGGTGGGTCACAATGGACATACGTAAATACCAAGTCTTTCCTTAGCCAGAACCTTTCCAAACTGCACATTTACAGTACACTATCCCGAAATTTATTTCTCATTCTGTATTTATGTGGTACAAAGCTTTATACATAACATACATGGGTGTATTCCTATATGTGTTAGCTCTCCAAAAAAGTTGAAATCAGTCCATTTGCATTTTTCTAGAGTGAGTTACACCTATTTTACTACTACAAGGTCAGATTTAAAGTTTCAGTCTTAGACTCTACTTTAAAAATTTATATCTTGAGCTAGAAAACTCGGTTTTGGGTGATTATTTTTGGAGAGTGTTCTATAATGAGTCTAGTTTATAGTAAAATTATTTTAATTTCGAGATACTTGATATTTTATGAACAGTAGCTTTCGAAGTACCTGCTGCCAGAAACAACTAGAAATTCCAGCACCTACCATTTTCATGTCTTAAGTTACCTTTATTAAATCAGGTTTCACATACAATCTTTTCAAGTTATATTTGAGTTTGATAACATCATAAGGGTACTCATAACAGAATAGAACATGTCATATTTCTAAAAATATATTTTTCAAATAATCATTTAAAACTTTTGACAATAACTCAAACTCGAGGCATTCTATCAAGGTTAGAAGCCAACAATGCTTGAACAATTAAAGATGAAGCTCCTACCTCTTGTGTAGGGTCTAAAAGGGTCCTTCTCTTCTTCCTTAAGCTTTGAACAAGAGTCTTTGGAGTGGATGACCCTCCTTGAATCTTGGCTCTAGAACTTGAATGCTTAAGAAAATATTTCTCACTAGAGTTAAAGATTGTAACTCTTGTGAGGGCTAGTGAAAGTTTCGACTTAGGATTGAAGTGTTTGGATGAAATTTAGAAGATCAAGAGAAGTCTTTGAAGAACATAAGAAGAATGATAGAATAAGAAAGAAAGAACACTTAGGGAGTTTCTGAATTGAAGAGAGTTTGAGGAGTATTTATAGTGGAAAGATTAGAGAAAAAACAGAAGAAGGAAAACACTTGGAGCATGATTTATGGAAACATGTTGGCTGAATTTTGGGATGAAAATGCTCCTTGTTTTGTGCAAACATGTTTCCATTTTTGTGCAAACATGTTTCCATGTTTTGTGCAAACATGTTGGATGAAAATGCTCCATGTTTTGTGCAAACATGTTTCCATGTTTTATGCAAACATGTTGGATGAAAATGCTCCATGTTTTGTGCAAAGATGTTAGTGGAGATTTTCTAACCTTTAGTGCATGTATGTGATTCAGAAATGTGTATGATGTATGTGGTTAAATTATTGTGTTATCATCTTAATCCAATAGCTTAGATTCATTCTTGTCTAAAGACAAGTCTAGGGATTTGTGCAAATGGCATTGTAGTAATTTCTTTAACTAAGACAAGGATATTTTTGTAATTAGACAATGATAGTGGTATTCTTGTAATTCCATTCATAGAGTAAGGCTATCTTTGTCATTTAATAAAGCAAGGGTAGTTTGGTAATTTCCTTTACATAGCAAGGGCATTTTCGTAATTTTTACTAAGTGATGGCATTTTCGTAATTCTTTGCATTTTTCTCTAGACATACTTAAGTAGTCTATTTGTTGTGTTTCATAACATTTGTCCAGATTCTCTTGGTTTTGCTATCGCTAATTAATATTTATCTTAGTTATAAATTTGGGGATGTTACACCAGTAGAGTGTTTCAAAGAAGGAAATATTCCTATGAGAGGTGATCTTTAAGCCCCCTAGCCCGTACTCTAGTAGTCGGGATTATTTTTATCTTTTCACTTATCAGAGGATAAGTAAGAACTAGTGACGACTAGTTAAGGTATGAGCTCATAACCTAGATGATGTTTTAGGGTGGCCCATGATGCTTAAGTACAAAGTTCTTAAGTCACAAAGTTGAGAAAAGAGAAAAGTGTCACTTGAAAGTTAATATACCACTTTATGCCACTTATATGTTGTTTGATGTTATGATTTATTGGATTGCTTGTATAATGTATTGACACACATTCATGCCTTACTATGCTGCATTCATGCATTAAAATTCATTCTAAAAGGAACGAACCTTGGATAAGTATGCTTATAAACTTAATAATGAACTTCATATGCATGACTCACTTTTTTATGATAAACCCAAGGTTTCTGAGGATTTGACAGTGTAACTCTAGATAGGAGGTCCCCTACTGAGAATTCTTTAACAAGATTCTTACTCCCTTTCTTTCTTTCCTCCTCTCCCGTTATATCTTCAGATCATGGCAACGTTCGTGGTGTTCATTCACACTCCCACCAGGAAGGTGCATTTTGATTCGGACCACGAATCATATCATTTTGAGGGACGATGCGCCATTTGAGTCTTCATGTGCATAGGATGTCCCTTCGCATACCCTGTACAAAGCTACTGATTCTCCCCGACATCTTCTTTCGGTGACGACTTGATCTTCGAGCGTACTCGCTCCCATGACGAGCAGATCTGGCATGCTCGCCTGTCCGCCTCAGCCGTACACAACTACCCACAGTATGTGCCTTGATCGAGGAGCTTAGAGACGGATTCATCTGAGGAATCACTGATGCACATCTACTCGGAAAGTTCTGCCCCCACTTTCCCATTCAAGCGAGAGGGGAGTGAGGAGACGGTGATGCAACCGAGGTTAGCGAGGAGAGCCAAGATGCGCCCCCGTCGCGGAGCATACATCCAGTAGCCCCGTATCCGTTCCCCACTTCGCTTGTTTACGTCTGAGGAGCTCGAGCAGTTCCCCGGGTACATACCCCCGTCACTTGAGGATCGTCGTTCCCAGTAGTAGAGCTCCTTGGGGAGAGCTAGCGCACACACCATGTATAGATAGGATAAACCTTTTTTTTTGTAATGAGGTTATCCACTTTAGGTGCACTATGGTAGGAGTGTTTTTATTTATGCTTTCCTTGTATTTATGTTTCTGATGTATTTTCTTTCCTGTTGTATTTGCACCTTCTTGTACTGAACTAAGCCCTACCTTTAGGTGGGCATGTTATGAATATTAATGGAGTATTTCCTTTGATGCGTTATTGATTGTTCCATGTTCCTTCATGCCTTGTTATCCTATGATTTTATTTTCCTGTCTTACGATGTACGCGGTTCTCCCTTTGCTTTATGTTTTTTTAAAAAAAAATTATCCTATTTTCCGCTAAGTAATTTAAAGAAAGATTTTAAAGAGTGAGACTAAGAGGTAATAACCTAATGATTAACCTAAATATGTTCTAGGAATATTGGGTTAAAATTAGGATGTTACAGGCTAGAAAATTTATATGTTGAAGCTAGCACCCTAAGGCAACTCTATGATTTTTCTTGGGTCTTAAAAATGACTTTTACTATTTTCTAAAAATATAAAACAGAGAATAATTGTTGAGTTCTCTAGACAGTCAATTCTAAAGCTCTGAGCTTGTCTAATTTTGTTACCATAGCAAATGATTGATTTTACCTTTGAAATTTTTATAGAGTGTTAGTAACATCTTGAGGTTCAACCGTGATTTTTATTCTAAATTGAATTAGTCATTTTCTAGGGTTAAAAATTATGGAATTCTAGCTGTTGGCTGTAAATAGGGGGTTTCTGACCTCTGAATTTGTCTAATTTTGTTAGCATAGTTAGAGAACTCTTTTTATTTTGAAATGTTTATGGAACCTTGTGGACACATTGAAATGTCTTAGATAAATTTTATAGCCTCTGAATTGGTTCTTTGATGTGTAAATTAATTGGTGCTACAAGGGTGTGAAACCTGGCCATATGCTGTATTTATGTTAAGGCCTTATATTAGTGACATAATGACATTTGGTTCAAGTATGATGTAGATGAATGCATGCTAAAGACTTTGAGGCATGATTGGAATCATATTGTGAATGAATCTGTATATGTGCTTTATGCATGCATTTGGAAAAGAAAAGTGAATGATGCATATATGTGGCAAAAAAAAAAAAAAAGAGAATATATGAATTTCAATCATACATGTTTAGATATATAGAGAAAACAGAAATAGTAATTAAGTTGAATAAGGGGAAGGTAAAAGGAGGAACTTCCCTAGCATGCATGTTCTAACATATGGAGAAAATAGAAACAAGACTTAAGTTGAATGAGGGGAAGGTAAAAAGAAGAATTTCCCTAGAGATATTATAAGTCGGTAGACGTATCGACTAGGAATATAACTGTGTCTGAGTTGAAAAAGGAAAAAAATGAAGTCCGATGATCGCATATAGGAATGAGCTTAGTCCTGATAAGCAGTTTATTTCTCATTTGTGGTGTTATCCACTATAAATACCAATTGATATAAACTAAGTTTTTGCTATGCTAATGAAAAGAGAAAAATGCACTGAATTAAGTTTTGAAGCATGATATAAACTAAGTCTTTCCTATGTCGATGAAAAGAGAAAAAATACACTGAATTAAGTTTTCGGGCCACAAGAAGATCCAAAACAAAAGTCCCCTTTAGTATATAAGGGACATGGAAAAGATTACCGCATTTATCATATACATGTGCATATTTTATTAAATTATTTGTCTAGAGTGAATTACTATGAATCTTGAATGTTATGAAACATATGTTGTAAGTGAATGATTGTTAAAAGCTACCCACTTCAGAAGGATGATTTTAGAACTTTAAAATGAACCTTGGATATGTATTGGATGATCTCATTTTCTTGATAAACCAAATTGGTTAGGGTGATGACAATTGTATTATGATTGTGTATTTGGGGAGTTTCCTTACTGAGAATTGTATAATTCTCACCCCTATGTGTTTTTGTATTCCTGTGTTGTCTCCAGGTTGATCCAAAGAATAATAGGGCTACTACACAAAGAAACTCGGGATTTCAGTAGTTTAGTAGCAGATGTTTTTATTTTACTATACTTGGAGTTAATATGCATGTAAATGTAATAGAGAGCGTATATGTATTAAAGCTCATAAAAGAGCTTCCTTTTGTACTTAACTATGCATTCAATAAATGTTGTGTTTCTTTGTTGTATATTTTAATAGAATTACATTTAGTTATTACACGCGTTAATCCGGCTTGCTATAGATATTTAAGGATGATGTTATACTTGGGAGGATGTTTCAAGAAATAGGAAATAAAAAGAAATGCAGCCTCATATAAGAATTGTCATTATAGTCTCTTTTACTCTTTATCACAAGAAGGGACATCCATTTGATAAATGATTCTTAAAGAAGAAATCTATTAGATAAGAAAGGAAAACTCTCCTTGAACAACTAACCAAGGTGGGCTCAAAAAAGTTGAGTACCTGAATCAAAATTCTGTTATTGTAGGTACATCTGAACATTACAACAGATTAAGGTTCCTACGAGCTTAAAAGACAGTGATTATCTTAGACATCTTCCTCGGCTCAGAAGGAAAATCAGGAGCAGCCTGCTCAAGATTTTCCAATGGCTTAAATTCATTGATGGAAAGTATTCAAGAAAAACTTTGCTAGCTGTCACTAAGGACTGGAAGAAAGGCTTGAGGAAATAAGTCTCAAGGAAACTTCTAATAGCAAATAGATTGAAGTCAGATCTTCAGAAAGTAGACTCTAGAACTCTGATACTTCAGAAAACATGCTCAGAATTCAAAAGTAATCCGAAAATCATCTTTGACCACATAGAAGAGCAATCTGAAGATGGAAAAGAAGCTAAATATTTTGAAGGCATAGAGATTACAAAAGTGTTTCTGGTCTAAAGACAGTTTCTAAATATAAAGTTCTTGGAAACATTTCAAAGGAAGTGAAAACCATATCATCCCTAAGAAATACATCAAAATGTGCTTCCATTTCAACCATTGTGCCCGAATATGTTGAAGAAGCTTTGAGTAATCAAAGTTAGGTGGATGGTTTTCTAAAAGAGCTGAACCAGATGAAATAAATGCAAAGTCTGAATGCTTGACCAAAAAGAAAATCATTATGAACAGAAAACAACAAGCCATATAGACCTAGGACATCACAGGGCGCTGCTATTCTCTTGAAAAACTTAAGCTCCTGATTGTGAAAGAAAAGAATACCTTTACTTTATCTTATGCCTAAGGTGAAAATGGAGGTTGTTGTAAACTATAGCACCTAGATGCTGTGGATTGAGTTGTTCAAAAAATCTCTATTTTCTTTAATAATACTAGTGATAGTAATCTTGCTTGAAAATTCCTTTTAGCTCTTTAGATCCAAGTCACCTCTTGAAAATCTTATTTAAAATCGCATTTGAAAAAAGGACATTTTATGTCAAATGCTTGTGAATACTGAAGATGAGAATATCATATACAGTAACAAGACCTTTTGCTGCAAAATTGTTTTCATTGTTACATCATATTCAAAAGTTTTCTAAAACCGACATAAGCATTCATGCACAACATCTATGGGTACTCTCCTCTCCATTGCTCTAATCTAAAGACCATATAGAGACATCAGTTTGCAAGACCAACTCACCTCTTAAAATTCAGAAGATCTAATCATAAGCTCAGAAAGTAGAAGAAATGACGAGAAAGAAGAAGAGAAGGTTCAAAAATCTTGGAATATGTGATCTTATGAGATTCAAAGTCTAAAGATGACTATTCGGTTGAAATACCAAAGGATCATAAAGTGGGAAATGGAGCTCAAAAAGTAAGCCCTTAAGAAAGTGATCCAAAGAGTCAGAAATTGCTCCCTTTGAAAGAAGACAAAAAGGCAGGATAATTCCTCTTTCATGTCCTATCACTTAAATAACTCCCACTTTATACATGTCAACTCTTTTATCTTCATCTTTCTCCATACACTTCCTCTACCATTTCATTTTCCTCTTTCTCAAATTTTTCTTTGAAACCATTCATTGTAACACCCTAATTTTTAACCCAACTTTCTAGAACACATTAGGTTAAACATTAGGCTATTACTTCATAGTCTCATCCTTTCATTAAAATACTTAGCGGAAATTACAGGTAAATTTTTTTTTTGAAAACATAAAACAAAGTGAGAGCCACAAGCTTAACCAATCGAATGACAGAAACGTAAAGTACGTGTAACAATCATAAACAACCATGTAAAATAAAACATACATCAGAAGAACATAGATCATGAAGATAACAGAAACATTTCATTAATAATAGAGTAGTTAAAGTACATAACTAGTCATACCCTTATAGAAACGGGCAGAGCTTGAAATACAATGGAAAAGGAAATACAACAGATAGCAAAGTACATGGTACAACGTAAAGATAAAAACCCAAAACACTACCCTCCTACTATGCTATGAACACTAAACTACATCCCTTCCCAAAAGGTACGGCCAAAGGGAAGATCCTCGCGAAGCTCGGGTACTCGAAAGCTCTCCAATGAAGTCTAGTGGCGACGGGGATCCTTGGGCGATGGAGGCAGGTAACCGGGGAAACGCTCTATCTCCTCCGTTGTGGGCCAATGGAGCGTGAAGGGAACTCACGGCGGCTGAATGGAAGCTCCTCGATGCGGACGCCTCTCGGGTTTCCTCGCCAAGCGTGGCTGCCTTACGGTCTCCTCACTCCCCTCGCGCCGGAACTGGGGAAAGGGAGCGGAGCCCTCCGAAGGAATATGCATCGGCGAATCCTCGGATGAATCAGTCTCGGACCTCCTCGAGCGAGGCATGTACTCCGGGTAGTCGTTGACAGCCGAGGCAGAGGTACGGACACGGCGTAGCTGCTCGTCACGCGGGTGAGTGCGCTCGAAGATCATGTCATCACCACCAAAAGGTGCAGTAGGAGTGAACTGGTAGCGCGAAACCGAGTAAGCGTGTAACATCCCCTGCTGCTTTACGGATTGACGACTGTCCCCACAAACCAACACGGGTCTTTTCAGCATGCTTTGTCCTCACTCACACGCTTCCTAGGAAAACTTCCCAAGAGGTCACCCATCCCAAAATTACCCCAAGTCAAGCACGCTTAACTGTGGAGTTCTTTCAGTTTAGGCTACCGAAAAGAAGATGCATCTTGTTGATATAGGTAGTACAAATCAATTCATATAAGCCCTCCTCAACTGTATAGTCCCATACCTATACAGTCTCAGGATCCCTCTCATTCGGGTGTGTAATCGGTTCATTCATGTACCCCTCCGCTTAGAGGACCTTGCGAGGAGCCGCTCCTTGTCCGTGCCCTCTTTGCACCGGCGATCACTCCTCGTCCTCGTCCCCGGGCGTTACATGCCCACCAGCTTCCGCCTGGTTCATCCCCGAACCACACCGTACTAGGAGAGGTGCAAGCTCTGATACCATTTGTAACATCCCCTGCTGCTTTACGGATTGACGACTGTCCCCACAAACCAACACGGGTCTTTTCAGCATGCTTTGTGCTCACTCACACGCTTCCTAGGAAAACTTCCCAGGAGGTCACCCATCCCAAAATTACCCCAAGTCAAGCACGCTTAACGGTGGAGTTCTTTCAGTTTAGGCTACCGAAAAGAAGATGCATCTTGTTGATATAGGTAGTACAAATTAATTCATATAAGCCCTCCTCAACTGTATAGTCCCATACCTATACAGTCTCAGGATCCCTCTCATTCGGGTGTGTAATCGGTTCATTCATGTACCCCTCCGCTTAGAGGACCTTGTGAGGAGCCGCTCCTTGTCCGTGCCCTCTTTGCACCGGCGATCACTCCTCGTCCTCGTCCCCGGGCGTTACAAAGCGAAAGGTCATCCCATGTACACAAAAATGCGGACGGCACAACGACCCTCGAAATGATACGAACGGTGGTCCGAGTAGTAGTGCACCTCCTAAACAGGCGTGTCAATGAAAAGCACGAACGTCGCTATCGGTCTTTGAAGATGTGACGGAAGAAAGAAGAGAGAGGAGTGAGAATTCTTGCTAAAAAATCTCAGTAGGAGTCT
Source organism: Dalbergia cultrata (assembly GCA_031216105.1). NCBI lineage: Eukaryota > Viridiplantae > Streptophyta > Magnoliopsida > Fabales > Fabaceae > Dalbergia > Dalbergia cultrata. The sequence goes on along the minus strand of CM062344.1, from coordinate 36,667,142 downwards.
CCTATCCTAGGGTTACATCGTACACATCCTCAGGAACCTTGGGTTTAATTCTAAAATAGTGATCATGCATATAAGGTTCAATTTAGGTTTTTCCAAAATAATTATCCAAGGTCCATTCCTTTTAGCATGCATCTTGATGTTATGAATGCAACACGTTATACCATGGATGCATGTCAATACTTGAGCACATAAAACAACACATCAAAGCACATAAACATAAATCATGTGGCATAAGGGCATATAACTCTCAAATGAGATCATTCCTCAACCTCGTGACGTCAATCATGGTACTTTAGCATATAAGCCACCCTAAAAATAACTAGGTTATGAGCTCATACCTCAGCTAGTCATCACTAGCTCTTGCTTATTATCTGAATAAGAGAAACATAAATAATAATCCTGACTCGCAAGTACGGGTAAGGGGCAGGGATCATCTCTCTCTGGGATTACCCTCTTTGAAACGCTTTGCTAGCCACGCATGGCCTCGCAATTTGTCCACTTTGGTAGGCTGCATCTACTCATACCCTCACGGATTTGTCTCCTCCCGGGGGTACTCGGCCGAACCGGCACCTCCTCAGGGGAAGCGCGTCTCAGTGCTTTGTCACATAAAAATCTCCTGGAGGTGCTCGGCCAAACCGGTGTCATCCAGGGTTTTAAACTCATATAATTCTTTCAAAAACATTCTCAAGTCTCTTTTTGATTTGACGGAAATTCGGCAGCATAACAGCTGTATATCGGATTTCCTTCAAATTCTCTTTATGCCACAAGCTTACACACATACATATTTCTCATTTAAACCTCATGCTATGAAAAGCTTCATAACTCAAACAATCAATTTTTCATGCATCACAAACATCTCAACTCATCATTGCATCATATGAACACCATAGCATTAACAACTTCTTAATGTCTTATGCATCGACCCTTAAGGTCCTTAACTCTCATTCTAAGTTATAAATCATCAAACTTAGACTCTCGGGTACCTATAAGGTTATAACTAAGTATTCCTCACTTCACACTATGATCAAGAACATCTCTAAACCTCAAGAATGCATAAATCATAATCCTAACTTTACGGGTACCTAGGAGTCACAACAATGACCCTTTCTAAGTCCAGTTTGCTCCTAAGGCATCAAGATCAAGTCCTAAACCATTTATGAGTCATCCCTACACATTTAAACTAATTTAAATCCATGATTAGCATTACTAAACCTTGCTGGACAGAATCCAGAAAATTCAATCATTAAGGGATCTAGAACTCTCAAATAAATTCTTTTCTAGTTACTAACTTCTCTTATCTTTCACATATGAGCCTTAACATTAATTATACTCAAACATAAGCATATTATCACCATTAAAATAGCTCATACAGTGGCAAAACATAGCAAGGTAGAACCGAAACAAACATCTCCATTTAAAGGCATCAAACACATTTTCTAAAGCATATAAAATACTAGTTTCTCTTGGAACCTTTTTAAAACTTTCAAAACTCATTTGTAAATATTTTTAACATCTAAAATCATAAGAATATTTAAGAGGGCAGTGACTAAGTCAACTTTGTCTCAAAAGGTCCTAAATTCATAAAACTTAGTTCTACATATTCCTTGTACTCATAAAAGCTTAGAAAAAAAAAATGAAAACATAGTTTTCAATACTTAGAAACATCAAGACCCCTTAGGGCCGAAACATGAACCCAAGGAAATAAATATTTTTAAACCTTTGTTGAGACAACCATGGGCAAGTCTTTGAGCTCTAGGTTCATTTAAGTGATGACATAAAAGTAAACATGCTCATGCACTCATTTTAGGTTCCATTAGAAAGTAAGGTGATAGCATAAAATAAATATGAGGTGCAACATATTATTATCTTTGATATTTAGTGAGAACTTGAAATATAAACATGATAATGCATAGCTTGAAATATAAACATGATAATGCAAGTTCATTCATTATCTTGGTATTTAGTGATAGCAAGGAAGTAAACATGATATGCAAAGCATAAAATAAAGATGATGCAAGGTTCATTTTATGGTTAGCTAGAGCTCATTTAAGACTTTAACAAAGTAACAACCCAACATATATCTCATTACAAAGGGAGCTCTAGAGTTCTTGAACCAAGTTCTCAAAGCAACTATGAGGTTCTTGAACAACATCATCAAGCTCAAGTAAACAAACTTCCAAAACAAAACCAAACAAAATCTCAAGGATCAAAATACCAAAACCGAATACCTTACAAAAGGAAGAGAAAATGAAACTAAGTCAAGTTCTTTATTAAATACCCAAAACCCCTATCTAGAGAAAGATCTCTAGAACGTGCCGGCCAACTTTAAGGTTGACAAGGGTAGGCATGGGCTTTTAGAAATCCTTAGATTAATTTTCTTAAGTTGAAAAACCATGTGAGCTAAGTATAGTATAGATAAAGTTAAAGGAAAAGAAAAACTTAAGCTCTAGAGGTTTCTTCGAGATGAACACATAGTCATTCTCTAGGAGTCCTCATCATTGAGCTATCATGTGCTCCTCAAGTACTCATGGCCGAAATCACAAGGAAGGAAAAAACAAGAAAGTTTCAAAAGAAAATCCAAGAGAAAGCTAGGAAGAAACTTATTTTCAAGCAAACAAAGTTTAGAAAACACTCCTACCTAGAGTAAGGACACAAAGCTTGAACATTAAAAAGGAAAAGAAGATGATGAGCTCCTCCTTGAGGTGGATATGGCTTCGGCTTTGTGAGGAACAATGGAGAGGAAAATGTGTTTGAGGTGAGGTGTTTGAGAGGTTAAGAGATGATTCAAGGCCTTGGGGTGGTGTTTAATGGTTAAGAGATGATGATGAGATGAAGATGAAAAGAAAGGAAGAACTCTCTTGAAACTTTGAGAGAAAAAGAAAGAACTCAAGAAAGCTTAGGAAAACTTGAAAACTTGAAACTTACCAAATGAACTAAAGTGTTTGTATGTGTTTCTAGGCAAGGTATTTATAGAGAACGAAAGCAAATGAAGGCTCAAAAGGGGAGGAGAGTAACCGTGTGGTATTGGAGGGAAAGGAAGAGAAAATATCTCTTACACAAGGTCATTCAAGCATGGTTTGAAGTATGGAGGCTATGCTACAAAGTATGGCTTGATGTGAGTTAATTTCCTATCAATTTTTGATGAAATTAGGCTTCTAGAACCTTGACATGGCTGAAACTTTTCCAGCCACAAATAAATGGGAAAATGGGTTGTTTTAATTATTTATTCATGTGGAAATTCAAGCTTAATTGAAAGTTATGACAAGGTATAGTGTATGTGACTTGAGGTATGGCCTTGGAGTGTTAGAAAATTGAACATGTGATGCATATGGGAGGAGGACAGCTTCGGCCAGGCCTTAGGCAGCAGAGAGGAGGTGAGTTTTGATCATTTAATTGGGTGTTAATGGTAGGTTTAAATGTGTATTAGCTTAGGTTCAAGGTTAGGAATAATTAAGCTTAAGTTTGGATAACTAAGAAGGTGTTTTAAGGATTTTATGACAAGATTAGGAGTGCTCGTACATCATTAGAGAATTTTAAACTCATTTATGAATAAACAATGTATAACACAATTCCATGATTTAAGGAATTGGAAAGAGAAAACACTATTCAAGATTCCATGACTAGGAGTCTTGAAATAAAAATATGATTTTAAGTTGTAATTAAGCACTTTTAGGTTCTAATCAACTTTAATAAATTATTTTGACTCAAGATTAATTAAGGAAATTAATTAACATTCGATTAGAGCCTAATATTGCTTAGGTTTGCTTAATCACGCGATTAAGCGTAAAAACACGAAACTAGGGGCAAAACCATAATTTCAAGACTAATTTACTTGGGACCTCCGGGACCAAAACTAAAGTCATAGTCTACATAAAAATGTCTTTTAAAATCATCTGGAGAAGTTTTGGGTTTATCCGGCACTTGCAAATGGGTAAAACACTGTAGGGGTGTTTTGGTCATTTTGACCCGAAAACTCAAAAAACAAGATTTTCGATCCCGGGAGGGTACTCAAGTCATCCAATCCCCTTCCGACATTGAGTTTGCCCTTCGAGTACTGCCAGACCGGCTTTCCTCGAATTCCGGGCCGAAAATGACCTTAGGGGCATTTTGGTCATTTTCACTCTAACAGAAAATCGGAACATTCACACTGCAACCTAACTTGTTTGCTATCTCTCATAATCCTTCATTCTTTATCTCTCACAAATTTCTCCAAGGCTCAAATCTTTCTTTATCCTTCTCGCATAGAAAATGGCTGAAGGTAGGAAACATGATCAATCTATTGAAGAAGGAGTTTCTTTCCACATGTATGATGATCCACATATGCAGGATCATTATGAAAAGAACTTTGCTTCAAGAAAAATGGCTCCGGGGAAAACCTTGTGAAAGGACCATCAGTTCTTGATGAAGTATTCTCGTTTAAAAAATGGGATGAATACTTGGAGATAAATGAATGGGTCTTTCCAAGACTGGTCATTGCTTCTACTCCTATCAGGAAGGAAACTCAACATCATCCTTGAAAACAATAATAAGGGATTGTTCAATCAAGATTATACCTTCAAGACTCTCCAAGATCATCAAAGAACCAAATGATGGACTCATCTATAGCTTCTCACTTAGCTAGTTTCACTCTCTAGGAATCAATGAAAGAGATATCTCACGGTATCTAACCAATTCCATTCTTCATAAGCCAAATGAGATATCTACTACCATGCTAACTACTAAGGCTAGAAAAGTATATACGGAAGTGCAGTTTTCTATTCTACCTCGTATAGGAGGCATATATGCACTTGTAGGCATGGACTGCATGCTCCTGTACTATCTAACGGCAAAGAGGAAAGTAAATCTGCTAAGACTCCTTCTAGACTATGTGTTAAGTGCAACCACAAAGGAAAAGTGAAGAACTGTCAGTATTCCATATGGCATGTTGTTAACAAGACTCTTCCAGAATATGGGTTTTCCACTTATCACTGAAAATTATGTATACATGGAGGGAATTGTATTCACATCCTCTTCATTTGGAACCTCAAGAAAAAGGCTCACCATTCCAAGCTTTGAACCAACACGGTGAAGTCCCCGAACAAGGGGAGATCAAGCCAGAAAAGCCTCCCAAAAGGAAAAACCTGAACAAGAGAAGTCTAAAGGCAAAAAGAAGGTAATTGTAACATCCCAAATTTCTTCTAGGCTAATTGACTCAATGAACTGGAGCAATTAATCTACCGACTAGACAATTGACGTTGGCCCCATAGCGGGAAAGGTCAACACTGATGGTTTATTGTTGATTTATATCATAGTTAGAAAACACAAAAGAATGATCAATAATAAGTAGTATTAAGACAAAAACTATAATTTAAGCATATTAAACAAGGACCATTTAGTTATGAGATTAAATTCCCTAATCAATATTTAATTTACTAAATTACATTAATCAAGAAGATAGTATAAAATTTATAATAAATAAAAATTTAAATAAATAGTAAGGAGTTAATTGGAAAGATTAATTAATCATAATTAATGATTAGGGTGAAAAAAGAATAGAACCAATAGAAATTAGACAAGTGTCATGAGCCATAACAAATAATGTTAGAATAATCAAGTGTGTCTAGAGAAAGATGCAAAGAATTACAAAATTGTCATTACTTAGTTGAAATTACAAAAATACCCTTACTATGTAAAGGAAATTATAAGTATACCTTTATGACAAAGATACCCTTACTTTATAAATAGAATTTCAAGAATGCTACTAACCTTGTCTAATTACTAAAATACCATCATCTTGGATTAGAAAATTACCACATGCCACTACTTTAATAATTACAACAATGCCATTGCACAAATCCCTAGACATGTCTTTAAGCAAGAATGAATATAAGTCATTGGATTAATACTAAGAATGGTTAAAAGCTAAATGAACCTAAAATAGCAAATCTCTAGCATAGAATATTAATTTATCTGTACAAGTTTCTATAGATAACTCATTTAACAGTATGAGTAAAATACTAACAAAGTAAATAGCATAGGATTCCCCCAAAATAATAATAAAATAAAGCTTAACTAGTAATTTACTATAAACGGTAAATGATCTTAAAAATGAATTATACCTAAAATGATTAAAGTAGACATGATTAACTACTAATAAGAGTGATTACTAACCTAATAAGGGTTTAGTATAATTAATCTATGATAGATTTCTCATTAAAAATAAAATATAGTTAAAAGATGGATCAAACCATTTTTTGTAAAAGGCACCCTTGCCAAAAGTGGTAAAAACACCTAAATAACCAATAGATAATGTGTTTCTCTACAAAATAACTCTTAAAACACATTGGACCCTTTCTAACCCTCATATTTGTGGCCAACATGTAAAGGGAAACACTCACACAAATTTCTTCAAAACAACTTACACTAAACCTAACTTAACTATAAGACAACACCAAGTTTTACATCAAAATAAAAAACACTAGATTCTCATTCTTTTCTCTATGCATGGCCGAACACTCTACCTCCCTTTAGGGTGATAAGAACCTGACTTGAAGCTTGCTTAAATGTCTAGATGAAACGTTGATAGGTGTCACTTGTGACAAGTTGTCTTTAGGTATGAAAACTAGCTATAGGTTAGTGTTTTGTAGTATAAAAACCAACTAGCAAACCTAACTAAGTTCTAATTTACCATTACTCTAAATAAGTGGCCAACTAAATGAACTAGATAGAAGATTAAAAATCCTCCAAAAAGCCCCTAAGCCATATGGTTCTTGTGCTTATAAATATGAGGCATGTGAACTTCATTTTGCTCTTTGCTTTCACTTGCAACTTCCTCTATGTTCTAAGGTTTCCAAGGGTTCTTCTTAATCTATTTTTCTCTTGTTCTTTCCACTTCAAGCTCTCTTCAAAATCTCTTACATTCCTTTCCATTTCCAAGCCACAAAGAACCCACACCAAGCTTTGCAAGAGCTACATCTTTTGGCTCTTGTAAAATACTAGCACAAACACTAGTTTCAAGCAAAGATTCAAGAAGGGTCACCCTACATCAAGTTCCTTGTTCGAGTTCTAGGAGTGGAGAGGAATTATTTAAGCCTCTACACCAAAAGGTAAGAGCCATCTCTTTAGTTGTGTAAGCCTTGATGGCATCTAACCTTGCTTATGGTTGGGATGCCACCAAACTTATGTTTGTTGATAAAAATGTTTAAGGGGATGCTATATAAATATTTTGTGAACCACCTATTCCTTTTTGTTTCCTAAGTGATTTTATGGTGTTTTCATTCTCAAATGTTGCTTGAAATATGCTATGTAATCCTTGTGTTGAAAGAAGTGACATAAAACATGAAAATGATAGGTGCTGAATTTTTTACTATTTCTGGTAGTAGGTGTTTCAAAAGTTATTGCTAATAAAATATGAATTATTTTGAAATAAAAATATTTTTAGTATAAACTAGATAAGTCATAAACACTTCCAAAAAGAATCACTCAACAACAAGTTTTCTAGCTCAAGATATAAATTTTCAAAGTTCAGCCTTTTTACAAGAAATGCTGTCTAACCCCTTAACACTAAATTGAGCTTTTCTATTTCTACAAATATGCAAAACATATAAAATTGGTTTTGTTGGAAAGATAAGATCTTAAGGAACACAGATGTAAAATACATTCATTGAAATGTGCACGTGGTTCCAGAAATACAAAATAAGCCACAGGTTGAGTTTCTAGACACTACTGGAGTAAAGTAAATTTGTAAAGGTATAAAAGTAATTTCACTTAGTATATTTTTTACAAAAGTCACATCTAGAGAAAGATAACTGAGTCAAGATTCTGAGAATAGCTTTATTTTCTAGAAAGAGTAGGTATAATGAGAGAAATTAATTTTCATGCAGACATGCCAGAATTGGAAATAAGCTGTAAAATTCTAATAAGCAAAAATAGAACTTTTTGAGGGCAAATATGTAATTTATCATTTTTCATGAGGGCTAAAAGTTATTTACTAATACTTACCACATTAATATAATAATAATAATTATATATAATCCATGATTACACATAATTACGGATTTTCACTCATAAAAATGACTAAGAGAACTTAATTCTTGACCTATAAGCTTATGGTTTAATTAAGCAAGACTTAGTGAACTTGAGACACATATGAAATATAGAGAAAGATTAAGAGATTTTAATTTGTCATAATCCTCAAGATGAAAAGTATACATTTAAAGAGATTACATAAACTTCAAAACACTTAAGGAAGCTCAAAATACCCAAGAATAATATTTAAATGCATCAAAGGTATTTTAGGAATGTTTAAGGTTCACAGAGACTTAAAAGAAAAAGGGATTTGTAAAGATATGAGACATTCATAATATATAAATACCAAGACCTCCATGACCCATTAAAAGCACCAGGGGCTTGAGTTGATGACTTTAGATGCTTAATATGAGATTAGTATAATGTAACACCCCTCCTACTGTAGTGCTATGCTCGAGTCACAACATTACAGTAAGTAGTTATTACCCATAACTTACCTTACTGATTTTAACTGTCTTAACCATATGAATTATATACGTATGTGTTGTAATAAACAAGAGCCTTGTACTAAAAGCCATACTAATTTTTTGCATTTTGCAATCCTTTCAACGTAATAATCAACGTATAGAAATAACGAAAATATAATGCGCATTCTAAAAAAAGTCGTTCACACGATAATTTACTTTTTATATCACCCTCATAATAAGTTAAGTCATACAGTTATAGTATATACAATTCACACCTAATTACATATATATTATAAACAACCCTACCCCTGGTCCTCGCAGTGACCACTTAATCTGGGTTAGGGCCTAACAAAATACAGCCAACTATAAATAGATAAACCTAATTTCCTCGGTCAGTGGCTCATCAAAAGGTCAGACATAAGAGCCTATGATAATTAGATAATATGAGGGACTCTAAGTCATACTGCATCTATCAACAAGATGGATACACCATAGTCATGTCAAGCAAGTGGAGAGTAGTTCCCATTAGGCATATCAGCTAAGTAACCCTGTCAGTCCCCACCACCTCTAGAAGGGATAGAGGAACCAGAAGATGTCTCCTCTGAAGGATCAGACTTAGCATCAATGGTAGGCTATGGTGGCTGTGGTGGATGAGTTATATACAGTGGAAAAGCATAAAAAGGGAACTATAGCTGAAAAGTAGGACTCATAACAGTTGTAGCAAATGGGAGAGCAAACAATATGTAAATAAGGATACGAGACTCAGTGACCAGGTACAGTGACCATAACTCTGGGTCATAGTGCCATTGCAAGTCAGGCATCTCAAAAAAGAACACGATCGAGGTCATCTATATAAAATACATCATACAGTAGGAATGAGAATCAACGATTCCCAGTAGGAAAACACTAGTCTATTACTCAATGATACTCGACTCAATGCAAAATAAGCAATGTATGTTTAGTTGTTTATATAAGGGTTCCGTTAGTTTGTGCCATTATATCATATGACTTAATTTTATTAGAAAACTTTAAAACTTAATGGTAAAACTCATAGAACTCTTCCGATATACTTCTCTGTGGATTATACTGTTAACTATGTAATGTTGTTGCGTTAAATTTTGATATAGTTCGCTAGATGGAGTACGTCTACTACATCTCATCTAGATGGCCTCACTATCCTCAGTACATCCCGTTACTCAAAAACGATGTAACTTCATCACTTTTACACCCTGATATAGTTCTAAGGGCATAGAACGTCTACTACTACCCGTGAATCCATGAGCTTACCAGTAAGCAATTTACTTTGTATAAGGTTTATTATCTTAAGTTTCCTTTCTTCGTGTGCATCTTTATCAATTGTATAAAAATTCTCATAGTTGTTGAGTAAGATTTATTCTTTAAAAGTTCTATTTTCATACTTGACTTTGAGAATATCTCTGTTAAGTCTCCTGAATTACTGTGAGACTCTTTTCTCTTTAAAATCTCCTAAATTTCTTATGAGATATTCTCTTCAAAATCTCTTATAAAACTTCTCTTTAATTCTTTTATAGTAATTGTTATGAGCGGACCTCAGATTTCTAGTCTCGAACATTGGATCTCGCACCACAACATTCCATAACCTTGGTTTTGATCTCAGATCTAGGAGCTCACATCCTAAACTATTAACCTTAGAAATCACTCTCTAAACCACTCTATGACCTTGGTTCTGATCTCGGATCTCGGAGCTCATATCCTAAACTACGAACCTCAGAACTCGCTCCCTAAACCACTCTATAACCTTGGTTCTGGCCTCAGATCTCGGAGCTCATGTAACACCCCGATTTTCTTATTGAGCGAAAATGACCAAAATGTCTCTGAGGTCATTTTCCACCCAAAATTCGAGGATATGCGACCCGGCAGTTCTCGAAGAGTCAAATCAATGTTAGAAGGGGATTATATTTGAATGAATGTTAATAGAACATAAGAATCTCATTTTCTGTGGTTTTGGGTCAAAATGACCAAATTACCCCTATAGCGTTTTTACGCGTGTATAAGTGTCGGTTGAGCCCGGAATCTCTCCTGAGAGTTCAAAATGCTACTTATAAGTGTTTGATGATGTTTTTATGTGTTTAGGAGTATCTTTTTAAGTCCCGGTGGTCTTGGGCAGTTTTTGTGCAAAATTACGATTTTGCCCCTAGTATAGTGTTTTTGAGCTTAATCGCGTGATTAAGCAAACCTAAACAATATTAGGCTCTAATCGAAGATTAATTAATTTCCATAATTAATCTAGAGTCAAAATAATTTATTAAAGTTAATTAGAACCTAAAATTGCTTAGATTAAACTTAAATCTCTTTTTATAAATCAAGATTCTTTTTCAAGGAATCTTGAATAGTATTTTCTCTCTCTAATTCCTTAAATTAAGGAATTGTGTTTTTGCACAATCATATCATAAAATGAATTTTAAATTAGCTAATGAAGCAAGACCACTCCTAATTATGCTCTAGTGTTTCTAATTACATAATTAGCACACCTAAACATTTTCTTACAATTCCTAATCTTAAGCTTAATCAAAGGTACACCTAAACACACCCCTAAACCACAATTAAATGAGACAAATCTCTTCCCTATGACATGATAAAGAACCAGCCACCACTCCCCCATATTCTTCACATGTTGAATTTCCAACATTCCAAGGCCATGCTTGAGGCCATGCCTTAACCCATACCTTTGACCATGCTTACCCATGCTTTCCACTATGCCTTGAATGACCATTTGTGAGATATTTTCTTCCCTCCAAAGCCTTGAAAACCATGGCCTCATCTCCTCCACACATTCCTTCACATTTTGTTTCTTTATAAATACCACACTTAGAAGAACTTGGCCATTTTGTTCATTCTTTCAAACTAACTTCAATAGTTGTCTTGAGTTTTCTTTCCTTTCTTCCAAGAGTTCAAAAGTTCTCTCATTTTCTCTTCTTCTTCATCTTCAACAAAGAGCCACTCTTTACATCCTCAACCACCACACAACCATCATAAACTATCATCCAAACACCAAAGCTTTCCCTTTCAAACACAAGCTCACATAAAACACAACTCCTTCCTTTTCCTTTGTGCTTGGCTGAAATCATCACCATCACTTGGAGAGGAGTTTTCTTCCCATTGTCTTTTCAAGAGCAAGCTTCTTTTTCATTCCAAAGAGAAATACCACTAGGTAGGGGTTCTTGTTTCCAAAAGCTTTTCTTTTGTTTTTGATGTTTGAGATGAAAAAGTGTTGGTTTTTCTCTTGGATCAAGCTCTTTTCCTCGTGGTTTTATTTTTATTTTGAAACTTGGTTTTTAAAAGAAAAACTTGAGCTTGATGATGAGGTTTCAAATAATGATCTTGAGATTTACATTTGAGAAATCTCTAAAGCTTGAAGCTTGGTTTTGATTCTACATCATTTTTGGTTTCTTTGAACCATGGTTTCGGTTTTCCTTTCTTTATTCTCCCCCCCCCCCATGGTTTCGGTTTTCATTCCCTTTATCTTTTTCCTTTCAAAAAATTTCTTAGGAATATAAAGTAGTCTCCTTTACTTGGTCTCAAGAAATGTTGTTGTTTATTTTAAGTTCCTTGTTCATTTCCTTTGGGCTTGATGATGATGTTCAAACCATAAGGTTTCTTTGTAACCTTGGTACAAGAAATCTAAAGCTCACTTTGTCTTGCTAGATAAAGTATGAGTTTAGGATAATATTGATCCTTGAAAAAGTCTTGTATGAGCTCTAGTAAAGTTAAAATAAGCTTGCATTCATATTTATTTTCATGTCAACACTAACTCTCAAGAGTAAAGAATGAACTGTATGATGATGTTCTAATTATTTTAGAGTGTGTATCTTCATGTATATTTGATGTTGGAGTTAATTTGAGAAAGCTAAGACAAGTTAGAAACTAGAAAAGAATTAAGATACAAGTTCTAGATCCCTTAGAAAATGAATTTTCTAGATTCTGTTCAGCAAGGATAATATTAGTAAATGATGGTTTATAATTATTTTAAATGTATAGGAACTACTCATAATTGGTTTAGGAATTGATCTTGGTGCCTTAGGAGCAAACCGAACTTAGAAAAGGTCAAAGTTGTGACTTTTAGGTACCCGTAAAGTGTAAATTATGGATTCTGCACTCTTGAGATTTAGAATTGTTTATGATCATAGACCTGAGTGAGGAATACTTAGATATGAGCCTATAGGTACCCCGAGAGTTTAAGTCCTGATGGTAGACAACTTAGATTTCAAGTTAAAGGACCCTAAAGGTCAAAGCATAAGACATTAAGAGACTTTGATGCTTCGAGTTGATATTGCAAGTATGATATGATGATTTATGAACTATGATGAATGTTTGATTGAGTTGTTATGACTATCATGTTTATGCAAGTTGATTGAGAAATGCATATGTTGTGAGACTTGTGGCATAAAGTAGTTTGAAGGAAATTCGGTGTACAGCTGTTATGCTGCCGAATTTCCATCAAACCTAAAGGACTTAAGAATGTTTTTGAAGTAACATATGAGATTAAAACCCTGGGTGACACCGGTTCAGCCAAGCACCCCCAAGAGATTTTTATGTGACAAAGCACTGAGACGCGCTTTCCTGGGTGACACCGGTTTGGCCGAGCACCCCTAGGAAAGACAAATCCGTGAGGGTATGAGTGGATGCAGCCTACCAAAGCGGACAATTCGCTGTTCACTAGATGCTAGTAAAGCGTTTCAATGAAGGAAATATTCCTATGTTACCCCTTTTATTACCCCATACGAAATCTAGTGACGACTAGTTAGGTTTGCGCTCATTCCTAGGCGATATAGTGAAAAGGAATTTGGTGGCTATGATAAATATCGCCAGGACAAGGTGTGTTTGGTTGGATTTTGGTGGCTACGATTAGAAGGTGGTCTTTGAGAAAAAGAATTTAAGAGTTCAAGTGTGAGAAAAAAGTTATATAAAAGTTTTGTGCTCTTTATGCCACTTATATGTTTACTTGATGTTATGTTTTATTGAACTGCTTGCATAATATGTTGTCATGCATTCATCCAATATCTGTTGTATTCATGTCATTAAGACTCATACTAAAAGACACCCACTTCGGATAAATAGATTTGAGAAGTTTAAAACCAAACCTTATGCATGAACTCCTTTTCATAATTAAAACAGAAGTGGCTGGGGATGATGATGATGACACGTGTGTTAGAGTCGAAAATCCCTACTGAGAACCTTGAATGAATTTCTCATCCCTCTCCCTCTCTTCTTCCGTGTCGTCTCCAGATGAAGATAGTGACGTGGTTCGTGACTTCTACTAAGGCATGGGCATACAGCATACGCTACGAGTCGGATTAGTGGGATGCAGCAAAAGCGCTTAGATGTCGCTTAGATTTACATATGTATTTCTTTTGATGTGACAATGAAGCTATGTTAGTAGTAATTAATGTACTTATGAAGATATGATTGTGTTGTGCTGATATGTGTAACATTTGTACCTTGTGGTTAATGATGTTATGCTTTTTCTCCCTCTTATGTTATATTTGCGACAATCGTTAGATTTTATTTTAGCATGCAACTCATGTTTTGTTTTTAAGTTCCAAAAAGAAAAATTTATTCGTATTTTCGGCTAAGTATTTTGAAAAGAATGAAACTAAAAAGTAATAAACTAATGATTAACCGAAATACGTTCTAGAAGTATTGGGTTAAGAATTAGGATGTTACAGCTCACATCCTAAACTACTGACCTCAAAACTTGCTCCCTAAACCACTCCATAACCTTTGATATGATCTCGGATCTCGGAGCTCACATTCCTAAACTACTGACCTCGGAACTCACATGTTGGATTTCTACCATGAATGACACCCAAATTTCAAAAGTAACACAAGTCTTGCTAACCATTTTGTTTTTAAGTTCTGATTGTTACAAATGGCAGAATCATTTTCAACCCACAACAGTAAACCCGCATATCAAGTTCACAACTCTTGCAACCATAAATCATAAAATTGGAATCATAAGTCATAAAATTTGGGTTTCAGATTTTAGAAATAACAACTCAACAAAATCAAGTACTTATCTTAGCAAAATAGCTAAATATCATGAAGTAAAAGACTACATTGATTTTCCTTCCTCCTTTCAAGCTTCTTCTCTAGTTTTCCTCTCTAACCAAGGCTCAAAACCCCCCTGTTTCAGCCCCTTTGTGTGCTCCTATGAGGATCAAAGTGCAGGGAAAAATAAGATTTTTAATTGATCTTGATGTAGAGAAAATGTTCTTGAAGTAGTTTAGATGCTTACCCAAGAGTATCCTTTGTAGATATGGTGGTCTGATGAAGTTTTCCAAAGAGAAAACTTCGAAAATGAATAAGTGAAGGAGAAAGAGCGTGATGGCAATAGAGAAAGAAAAAGAAGCTTTCTCTTCCTTTTTTATTTTTATAATTCACGTTTACTTGGAGAGAAAGTAAGGAAATTAACATTTCCGGATCAATTTGCCTCGTATCAGTATTAGAAAGCTCTGTATTTATTTAATTATCTAAGTAAAAATTTATTTAAGATGTGATCATGTCCATTAATTAGACTAATCTCAATTTTTCGGTATACCGATTATTACTATTTCGGTGTACCATTTCTTATCATTTTAGTACTCGATTGACATGAAAATAACTTTACCCAGTAAATTATCCTTTTAATATTATCCTACCTATTTAATTTTTTCCTAATATCATTTATAAGATCTCATCCTATATTACTGATTAAAATATTATTATTCTAAATTTTTATTAATATTTAATTAATAATTAATTTTTTTAAAAGAATCCTTATATTGTTTTGATCCTAACGGTGTCTATCGAAATTTTTAAAATCCCTATCAATTATCCACAATTAATTATTTTATCAGAAAAATACAAATATACAGGTCGTTGCATTCTACCCCCTAAAAAAAAATTTGCTCTCAAAATTTAGTACCTGTAAAAGTGCAGGATAGTCTTCTCACATACGGGACTCTAACTACCACGTACACTCCTTGGATCCTTCTTTTCCCCATGCAACCTTGACAAGAGAGACAGATTTCCCTTGTGGTTGTTTCACACTTCTATCTACTATTTGTGCTGGTGGAAACTCGAAAGTTAAGTCATCCCTTAGCTGTAGTGATTCAGGTTCCAGTATATGACTAGAATTAGGGTTGTATTTCTGAAGTTGTGACACATGGAATACATCATGGAAGTCTGAAAGCTATTGAGGTAAAGCTATTTGGTATGCTACTGAGCCTATGCGATCTAGGATTTGGAATGAACCTATAAAGTGAGGATTTAGCTTCTTGACTCTAATAGGTTTAACTATCCCAGTCGTAGGGGTAACTTTCAAAAATACGTGATCTTTTTCCTGAAATTTTATTGGTCTCCTCCTCTTATCAGCATAGCTTTTTGGTCGGCTCTGAGCAGTCAAAATCTTACTTCGGATCCTTTTATCTATTCGGTAGTCTATCAAATGAGGGTCTGGTTCCAAAATACTAGTCTTGCCTGATTCATTCCAACAAAGAGATGATTGACACTTTCTTCCATGCAGAGCTTCATAAGGGGCCATTCTTATACTTGCGTGATAGCTGTTGTTGTAGGAAAATTTGATCAGTGGTAAACATCCATCCCAACTTCCACGATGTTCTAGCACACATGCTCTCAACATATATTCTAGTGTTTGAATGGTCCTTTCAGTTTGTCCATCAGTCTGAGGATGATAGGCAGTGCTCAGGAAAAGTTTGCTTCTAAAAGTTTTTTGAAAAGCTTTCCAAAATCTTGAAGTGAATCACTGGATCTCGGTTTGAGATTATAGTAGAAAGGACCCCAAGTAGTCTAACAACTTCATCTATATAAAGCTTAGCCAATTTCTCAAGAGAATATGAGACTTAATAGGTAGAAAATATGCAGACTTAATTAGCCTATCTACGATAACCCAAATAGTATCATATCCTAACGGTGTTTTGGGTAATCCCGTCACAAAGTCTATGGAAATGCTTTCCCATTTTCATCCTGGAACTTCAAGGGATTGTAGTGTACCTGGTGGCTTCTTATGTTCAATCTTTATCTTCTAGCAAGTCAAACACTTAGATCAACATCTTCTTAAGATCTCTATACATTTTTGTAACTCCTGGGTGTATAGAGAAGTTACCTTGGTAAGTCTCTTCTAGAATATCACAACGAAGATTTCCCATTTTTGGTACATAGATCCAATCTTGATATCTCCGTATCCCATCTTCATCTCGGGCAAATCCATTATGCTCCCCAAATTGAACTGAGGCTATGGTTTCTTGAAATTCTGAATCTTCTTGCTAAGCTTGTGTGTAATGCCCCGATTTTTCTGCTAGAGTGAAAATGACCAAAAATGCCCCTAAGGTCATTTTCGGTTCGGAATTCGAGGAAAGCCGGTCTTGCAGTACTCAAAGGGCAAACTCAATGTTGGAAGGGGATTAGATGACCTGTGTACCTTCCCGGGATCGAAAATCTCGTTTTTCGAGTTTTCGGGTCAAAATGACCAAAACGCCCTTGCGGTGTTTTACTCATTTGCAAGTGCCGGATGAACCCGAAACTTCTCCAGATGGTTTTAAAAGGCGTTTTTATGTAGATTGTTACTTTAGTTTTGGTCCTGGAGGTCCCGGGCGAAATTAGTACAAAATTACAATTTTGCCCCTAGTTTCATGTTTTTACACTTAATCGCGTGATTAAGCAAACCTAAGCAATATTAGGTTCTAATCGAAGGTTAATTAATTTCCTTAATTAATCTTGAGTCAAAATAATTTATTAAAGTTGATTAGAACCTAAAAGTGCTTAATTACAACTTGAAATCCTATTTTAAATTCAAGACTCCTAGTCATGGAATCTTGAATAGTGTTTTCTCTCTCCAATTTCTTAAATCATGGGTTGTGTTTTCAATTGTTTACTCATAAAAATGAATTTAAATCTCCTAATGATGTATGAGCACTCCTAATCTTGTCATAGAATCCTTAAACCTCATTCTTAGTCACCTAAACTTAAGCTTAATTATTCCTAACCTTGTACCTAAACTAATACACACTTAAACCTACCATTAACACACAATTACATGAAACAAATCCTCCTCCCCCATGCTGTCCAGGTCTGGCCGAAGCTCCATGCCCTCCATATGCATCACATGCTCAAATTTTCAACACTCCAAAGCCATACCTCAAGTCATATACACTATACCTTGTCATACTTTCAATCAAGCTTGATTTTCCAAGTGAATAACTAAATGAAATAAACCATTTTTCCCCATTTATTTGTGGCTGAAAAACTTCCAGCCATGCTTAGTTTCTAGAAGAATTATTTCATTCAAAATTGATAGGAAATTCACTCAAATCAAGCCATACTTTGTATCATACACTCCATACTTCAAACGATGCTTGAATGACCTTGTGTAAGAGATATTTTCTCTTCCTTTTCCTCCCAAACTACACGGCCAGCCCTCCTCCCCTTTGAGCTCTCATTTGTTTTCATTTTCTATAAATATCTTGCTTACTTGAGCTTGCAAACACTTTAGTTCATTTGCTAAGTTTCAAGTTTTCTAAGCTTTCTTGAGTTTCTTTCTTTTTCTCTCAAGTTTCAAGAGAGTTCTTCTTTTCTTTTCATCTTCATCCTCTTCATACCCTCATCACATAATCATCTCATAACCTTGAAACACCACCCCACCATTCTAGATCATCATACAAACACCTAAACTTCCATTATCAAACACAAGCTCACCAAGAACACATTTTCTTTCTTTTTCTCTCCAAAAGGACGAATCATCATCAACATCCTAGGAGGTGTTGCTCATCTCATTTTCATCTTCAAGTTCAACTTTTTATCTCCACTCTAGGTAGGAGTGTTTTCTAAACTTTGTTTTTCATGAAAATGAGTTTTCCTCGCTTTCTCTTGGACTTTCTTTTTGAAACTTTCCTTGCTTTCCTCTTCTTGATTTCGGCCTCTTGGCCTTGATCGATATATGATAGCTTGATGATGAGAGTTTCTAGATGATGACTTTGTGTTCATCTAAATGAAACCTCTAAAGCTTGAGTTGTTTCTTTTCCTTTAACTTTATCTAATGATACTTAGCTCATATGGTTTTTCAACTTAAGAAAATTAATCGAAGGATTTCTAAAAGCCCAAGCCTACCCTTGTCAACCTTAAAGTTGGCCGGCACGTTCTAGAGATTTTTCTCTAGATAGGGGTTTTGGATGCTTAATAAAGAACTTGACTTAGTTTCATCATCCTCCTCTCCTTTTTCTATGAGGTTTCGGTTTTGTTTCCTTTTCTTTGAGGTCATGTGTTTCTTTGAAAGTTTATTTATTTTGAGCTTGATGATGATGTTCAAGAACCTCATAGTTCCTTTGAGAGCTTGGTTCAAGAACTCTAAAGCTCTCTTTGTGATGAGATAAGTGTTGGGTTGTATCTCTAATGTCTTGTAAGAGCTCTAGATGAGATTAAAATAAATATTGCATCCATGTTTATGTTTATGCCTTGCACATCATATTTACTTCCCTTGCTATCACTAAGTATCAAGATAATAAATGAACTTTGCATTATCATGTTTATGTTTCAAGCTTTGCATTATCATGTTTATATTTCAAGTCCTCACTTAATACACCAAAGATAATAATAAGTTATATCTCATGTTTATTTTATACTCTCACTTTACTTTCTAATGGAAGCTAAAACTAGTGCATGAGCATGTTTATTTTATGTCATCACTAAAGAGAACCTAGAGCTCAAAGACTTGCCCATTGTTGTCTCAAACAAAGGCTTGAAAATATTTATTTCCTTAGCTTGAGCATTCGGCCTCTAAGGGTTTGTTTGTTTACAAGTATTGAAAACTATGTTTTATAATTTTTCTAAGCTTTTATGAGTTCAAGGAATATATAGAACTAAATTTTTTGAATTTAGGAGCTCTTGAGACAAAGTTGACTTAGCTACTGCCCTCTTAAATATTTTGATGATTTTATATGTTAAAAATGTTTATAAATGAGTTTTGAAATTTTAAAAAAAGTTCCAAGAGAAACTAGTATTTTATGTGCCTTAGAAATTGTGTTTGATGCCTCATATGGAGATAAATGTTTTGGTTCTGCCTTGCTATGTTTGGCCACTGTATGTGCTGTGTTAATAATGATACTATGTTTATGTTTGATTATAATTAATGTTAAAACTCATGTGGGAAAGATAAGAGAAGTTAGAAACTAGAAAAGAATTAATTTGAGAGTTCTAGATCCCTTAATGTTTGGATTTTCTAGATTCTGTCCAGCAAGGTTTAGTAATGATAATCATGGTTTTAAATTAGTTTAAATGTGTAGGAATGACTCATAAATGTTTTAGGACTTGATCTTGATGCCTTAGGAGCAAACCGGACTTAGAAAGGGTCATTGTTGTGACTCCTAGGTACCGGTAAAGTTAGGATTATGAATTCTGCATCCTTGAGGTTTAGAGATGTTCTTGACCATAGTGTGAGGTGAGAAATACTTAGTTATAACCTTATAGGTACCCGAGAGACTAGGCTTTGATGATTCATAACTTAGAGACAGTAAGAAATGTGTTAATGCTATGATGCTTCATTTATGCAATGATATGTTGAGATGATTATGATTCATGAGGAAATGATTGTTTAAGATATGAGGTTTATCATGGCATGAGGTTTTATTGAGGAATATGTTGTGTGATTAACTTGTGGCATAAGTTTGAAGGAAATTCGATTTAACAGCTGTTATGCTACCAAAATTCGTTTAAGAGTAGCATATGAGTTGAAAACCCTGGGTGACACCGGTTCGGCAGAGCACCCCCAGGAGATTTTTATGTGACAAAGCATTGAGATGCGCTTTCCTAGTTGACACCGGTTCGGCCGAGCACCCCCAGGGGAGACAAATCCATGAGGGTATGAGTAGATGCAGCCTACCAAAGTGGACAAATTGTTATGGCTTAATGCCCGCAAAGCATTTCAAAGAGGGTATATCCTAAGAGAGGTGATCCCTGCCCCCTACCCGTACTTGCGAGTCGGGATTATTTTATTATGTTTCGCTTATTCAGATAATAAGCAAAAGCTAGTGATGACTAGCTGAGATATGAGCTCATAACCTAGTTATTTTAGGGTGGCCTTATTATGCTAAAGTACCATGATCGATGTCACGAAGTTGAGGAATGATCCACTTGAAAGTGATGTGCCCTTATGCCACATGGTTTATGCCACTGATTTATATGTTCAAGTATGACCATGCATCCATGCTTTAACATGTTGCATTCATAACATCAAGATGCATGCTAAAAGGAATGGACCTTGGATAATTAGTTTTGGAAAACCCTAAATCGAATCTTATATGCATGATCACTGTTTTATAATTAAACCCAAGGTTCCTAAGGATGTGAACGATGTAACCCTAGGATAGGAGACTCCTACTGAGATTCTTTTGTAAGAATTCTCACTCCTCTCTCTCCCTTCTCTTTCTTCCATCACATCTTCAGAGAGCGATGGCGATGTTCGTGGTCTTCGTTGATACACCCACTTGGGAGGTTCACTATGACCCGAGCCATGAGTCATATTATTTTGAGGGGCAGTGCACCGTGTGAGTCTTCATGTTCATCGGACGCCTCTTTGTACACCCTGTACAGAGCTACCGTTTCTCCCTAATGTCACCCTACGATGATGCAATGGTTTTTTAGCGTGCCCGGACGCGAGACGAGAGGATTCTACGAACGTATACTTGTGGTTCGATGCCTCGAGACTTCCAGGACTACATGCCTCGATACCCGAGTTCAGAGGATGACCCATCCGAGGATCCGCCGACGCACATGAGTAGTGAGAGTTTTGCTCCTACACCTCAGTTCATGAGAGACATGAGCGAGGAGACCGTTACACAGCCGAGATTGGCTAGGCGGGCCGAGAGGCGTCCCTATCGAGGAGCTCACGCTCAGTTTTCACGTATACCCATTCCTCCTGCCCTGTGCCCATGGATTGGTTACACTCCACCGTTTCCCGGGTTCCAGTAGTTGACGTTGTAGGGGAGGCTTAGTGCACACACCCACATGTAGAGTGGATAAACCTTCTTTTGTTTTTGAGGTTATTCACTATAGGTGCACTCGGGTAGTTATGATTTATTTCTGCTATCTTGTTTTCTGTTGTATTTAATTTCCGCTGTATTACAAGCTCTGCCCATTCTTAGGGTATGACTAGCTATGTACTTCAACTATATTATTATTAATGAAATGTTTCCTTTGTCATCCTGATTGTCGTTCTTTGATTATGTGCTTTACCTTATGCTTTCTAATGGTTGTTATGCGTGCCTTATATTTCTGTCATTCGACTAGTTAAGTTCGCAACTCTCACTTTACTTTATGTTTTCAAAAAAAAAATTTTACCTGTAATTTTCGCTAAGTATTTTAATAAAATGATGAGACTAAGAGATAATAACCTAATGATTAACCTAATGTGTTCTAGAAAGTTAGGTTAAGAATTAGGGTGTTACATTGTGAAATCTCCTTCTAGGTGTCATTTGCGATTCTAATTTGACCCAGATAGACACTTTTAGGCTTCTCTTCTACTCCCACCTTAAGGTTTTGGAAAGTCTCTTCTAACTTCGTTTCCTTAATCATCATCCAAGAAATACTCAAGGTCTTTCTGCTGAGAGCATCTGCTACCACATTTGCCTTTCTTGGATTGTAGCTTAGATCAAAGTCATAATCCTTCAAAAATTCCATCCATCTACGTTGTCTCATGTTCAAGTCCTTCTGATCAAAAAGATATTTGAGACTCTTGTGATAAAAAAAAGACTTCAAACTTTACTCCATAAAGATGGTATCTCCAAATTTTCAAAGCGAATACTACTACTGCCAATTCAAGAATGTAAGTAGGGTAGTTCACCTCATGCAGCTTCAACTACCTTGAAGCATAGGCCACTACATTTCTATGCTGCATCAAAACACACCCTAAGCATTTTTCTGACACATCACAGTAAACCTCAAATAGACCATGTGGATCTGGCAAGACCAACACTGGTGCCGTTGTCAATTTTTACTTGAGTTCTTGAAAATTTTTCTGACACTCCATTGTACAAGTCAATGGTGTATTTTTGTAAGTTATCTTTGTCAAAGGCAAAGATATCAGGGAGAATCCTTTGATAAATCTTCTATAATACCCAACTAATCCTAAGAAACTTCGAATATCTAGAACAATGGTTAGCCTTTCCTACCTTAAAACTGCTTCAATCTTTGCTGGGTCAACTATGATTCCTTCCCGTGATACGACATGGCCAAGAAATTTTACTTCCTTCATCCAAAACTCACATTTTGACAACTTGGTGTATAGTGTCCGTTCTTGCAGAATCTGTAGCATTGTTCGGATATGCGTTTAATATTCCTCGTCGGCCCTTGAATAGATGAGAATATCATCTATAAAGACAACCGCAAACTTGTCAAGGTAGTGCTGGAAGATTCGATTCATGTAATCCATGAAAATTGCTGGGGCATTCGTTAATCCAACCATGTTCTAAACACAGTCTTAGGAATATCTACTTCTCAAACTCGAATATGGTAATATCCTGATCTCAAATCAATTTTGGAGAATATTGTCGCTCCCCTTAATTGATCCATGAGATCATTAATCCTTGGGAGAGGATCCTTATTCTTGATTATTACCTTATTCAATTGTCTGTAGTCAACACATAGCTGCATACCTCCATCCTTCTGTTTCACCAAGAGTACAGGAGCTCCCCGTGATGATGCACTAGGTCGGATAAAGTGTTTACTCAATAGCTCTTCAATCTGCTTATTTAATTCTACTGATTCCAAAGGAGACATCCGATAAGGAGCTATGAAAATCAGACCCGTTCTTGGTACCAAGTCAATAAAGAACTCTATCTCTTTTTGTAAGGGAAATGCTGGTATATCTTTTGGAAATACATCAGAGTATTCTCAAACTACTAGAATCTCTTCTAATTCCTGCCTATCCTCTGCTACACTAGTCAATAAGAATACGTATCCCTGCCTACTAGACTTTCCACATCCTAATTCTAAGGAATTTAGGTAAAAACACATGGAGGCCTTTTGTTTAGAGAGGATATATAAGGGGAATACTACTGTCTTATTATAACATCTTAATATCACACGGTTGGCAGAGAGCCAATCCATGCCAAGAATAAGATCAAGACCAACTAATGGAAGACAGACTAAGTCAATTATGAATGTCCTACCCTCAACTTGAACAAGTACGACTTACAAACCTGACTCATTTGTACGAGTTTATTAGTGGGTGTGTGGACAGCCAAATCATGGGATAAATCAGATATGGGCAATTTTAGAAAATGTGCACATTTCAACGATATAAATGAGTGGGTGGCTCTTGAGTCATACAGTACTATTAGGGACTCATGACTAATTCTATAGTACCTTGAATGAGTGGTGTAGCTTCTTCAGCATTCATAGTATAAACACGTCCCTATTGTTATGGCCTAGAAGAAGGCGGTAGATCTCTAGTTGGACATTCTCCACTCATGTGACCTAGCTTTCTATAGTGATAGCAAACTTTCTATCCAAATAAGCATGGTTTATCACCATGATGCTTCCCACATTTCAAGCATTCCTTATTGGTAAACGATCTTTGTACCTACTTCCCTTTTCCATTCCCGTAAGGAAAATCCCTTTATGGTGGTAGGACAAGTTTAAATTTGGGGCCTTGCGATGCAAACCTCCTTCTATCATCATATTGCTTTGCTTGGGATATAGTCAAATTCTTAGAGTATTCTTCCACTAGAGTGATTTTATTTACTAATGTATGAAAATCTCTAATTTCCATCAGTCCTATAGTCATCAAAATATTCTCTCATAATCCCCCTTCATATTTCACACATTTCCACTCCTCATTGGGGTTTTGCTGGTAGATGGTAGAAAACTTACATAATTCCTCAAATTTAGCTGTATTCAGGCACAGTCATATTTCCTTGTTGGAGTCTCAGGAATTCCAACTCCTTTGCATTCCTTACAGAAACAGGAGAATATTTCTTGTAAAAGGCCTCCTTGAACACTTCCCAAGTAATCTCAATACCAACTCCCTCCAAAAGCCTCTGTGTCCTAACCCACCAGGAATTTGCATAAGCATCCAGTACAAAAGCAATAAAGATCACTTTCTGTTAATTTAAGCACTCTAGCACTAAAAATATTTTCTCAATTGTCTGTATCCATTCTTTCGCCTTGTCAAGGTTCATAGTTCCCCTAAAATAAGGTGGACATGCCTTATGAAATTCTAAAAATATTAACTGCTCATGGCCATTTCCATTGTCATCTCCTTGGCCCATTCGTCTTCCCAGCGCCTCCATCATCCGATTGGCAGCCACTACTTGTTCTCTAATAGCTTAGGTCATATTTTGAAAATCTTGCATAAAGACTGTCATGTTCTCCTTAGTATGTCATCATGGTTATTGTTCCAGAACACCTACTTGAAGCCATTAGTTTGTGTTGTACATAACAAAGACATCAAGGTGATCAGACTCAACACAAAGTTAAGTATGAGAAAACTATGTACTTCAAAGGTAAATAGTCACGCACATAAAATTTTTTACTCCTTATCTAAGTAGATAAGATTTTATTGCATGACACTAAAATCTCATAATGTGCTTTAGAAACAAGCCAAACCATCCCCAGGCTCTAATAGGATGGACTGTTTTGATACCATAATGTAACACCCCTCCTATTGTAGCGCTATGCTCGAGTCACAACATTACAGTAAGTAGTCATTACCCATAACTTACCTTATTGATTTTAACTGTCTTAACCATATGAATTATATACGTATGTGTTGTAATAAATAAGAGACTTGTACTAGAAGCCATACTAATTTTTTGCATTTTGCAATCCTTTCAATGTAATCAATGTATAAAAATAGCTGATATATAATGCGCATTCTAAAAAAAGTTGCTCACATGATAATTTACATTTATATCACCCCTATAATAAGTTAAGTCATATAGTTATAATATATACAATTAACACCTAATTACATGTATATTATAAACAACCCTACCCTGGTCCTCGCAGTGACCACCTAATCTGGGTTAGGGCGTAACAAAATACAACCAACAATAAATAGATAAACCTAATTCCCTCAGTCAGTGGCTCATTAAAAGGTCAGACATATGAGCCTATGATAACTAGATAATATGAGGGACTTTGAGTCATACTGCATCTATTAATAAGATGGATACACCGTAGTCATTTCAAGCAAGTGGAGAGTAGTTCCTATTAGGCACATCAGCTAAGTAACCTTGCCAGTCCCACCACCTCCGGAAGGGGTAGAGGAACCAGAAGATGTCTCCTTTGGAGGATCATACTCAGCATCAATGGCAGGCTATGGTGGCTGTGGTGGATGAGTCATGTATAGTGGTAAAGCAGAAAAAAGGACTTCGGCTCAAAAGTAGGACTCATAATAGTAGTAGCAAACGGGCAAGCGAACAGTACGTAAATACGGATGTGAGACTTAGTGACTAGGTACAGTGACCCTAACTCTAGGCCACAGTACCACTGCAAGCCAGGCATATCGAGAAAGAACATGTATGATTGATGCCATCTATATAAAATACATCATATAGCAAGAATGAGAATCAACGATTCCCAGTAGGAAAAACACTAGGTCTATTACTTAATGATACTCGACTCAATGCAAAATAAGCAATGTATGTTCAGTTGTTTATATAAGGGTTTTGTTAGTTTGTGTCATTATATCTTATCACTTAATTTTATTAGAAAACCTTAAAACTTAATAGTAAAACTCATAGGACTCTTCTGATATACTTCTTTGTGGATCATACTATCAACTATGTAATGTCATCGCGTTACATTCTGATATAGTTCACTAGATGGAGTACGTTTACTACATCTTATCTAGATGGCCTCGCTATCCTTAGTACATCCCTTTTCTCATAAATGATGTAACACCATCGCCGTTACACCCTGATATAGTTCTAAGGGCGTAGCATGTCTACTACTACTTGTGAATCCATGAGCTTACCACTAAGCAATTTACTTTGTATAAGGTTTATTGTCTTAAGTTTCCTTTCTTCTCGTGCATCTTTATCAATTGTATAAAAATTCTCGTAGTTGTTGAGTAAGATTTATTCTTTAAAAGTTCTATTTTGATACTTGACTTTGAGATTATCTCTGCTAAGTCTCCTGAATTATTATGAGACTCTTTTCTCTTTAAAATCTCCTAAATTTCTTATGAGATATTATCTTCAAAATCTCTTATAAAACTTCTATTTAATTCTTTTATAGTAATTGTTATGAGTGGACCTCAGATTTCTAGTCTTGGACCTCAAATCTCGCACTACAACATTCCATAACCTTGGTTCTGATCTCGGATCTCAGAGCTCACATCCTAAACTACGGACCTCAAAACTCGCTCCCTAAACCACTCCATAACCTTGGTTCTGATCTTGGATCTTGGAGCTCATATTCTTAAACTACTAACCTCGGAACTCGCACCTCGGATTTCTACCATGAATGACACCCAAATTTCGAAAATAACACAAGTCTTGCTAACCATTTGTTTTTATGTTCTAATTATTACATATGGCAGAATCATTTTCAGCCCACAGCAGTAAACTGGCGTATCAAGTTCACAACTCCAGCAACCATAAATCATAAAATTGGAATCATAAGTCATAAAATTTGGGTTTCATATGTCAAAAATAACACCTCAACAAAATCAAGTACTTACCTTAGCAAAATAGCTAAATATCATGAAATAAAAGACTAGAATGATTTTCCTACCTTCTTCCAAGCTTCTTCTTTAGTTTTCCTCTTTAACCAAGCCTCAAAAACCCCTTGTTTCAGCCTCTTTGTGCACTGCTGTGAGGACCAAAGTGCAAGGAAAAACAAGGTTTTCAATTGATCTTGATGCAGAGAAGATGTTCTTGAAGTAGTTTAGATACTTGCCTAAGAGTATCCTTTGTAGATATCATGGTTTGATGAAGTCTTCCAAAGAGAAAACTTAGAAAATGAAGAAGTGAAGGAGAAAGAGCGTGACGGCAATAGAGAGAGAAGAATAAACTCTCTCTTCCTTTTTGATTTTTATAATTCACGTTTAGTTGGAGAGAAAACAAGGGAATTAATATTTCCAGATCAATTTGCCTTGTATCAGTGTTAGAAATATCTGTATTTATTTATTTATTCCAAGTAAAAATTTATTTAAGGTATGATAATGTCCATCAATTGGAGTAATCTCAATGTTTCGGTATCCGGTTATTACTATTTTGGTGCATCATTTCTTATCATTTCAGTACTCGATTGACATCAAAATAACTTTACCGGGTAAATTATTTTTTAACATTATCCTACCTATTTAATTTTCCCTAATATCATTTATAAGATCTCATCCTATATTACTAATTAAAATATTATTATTCTCAATTTTTATTAATATTTAACTAATAATTAATTTTTTTAAAGAATCCTCATATTGTTTCAATCCTAACAGTATCTGTCGAAATTTTTAAAATCCCTATCAATTACCTATAATTAATTATTTTATCAGAAAAATACAAATAGACGAGCCGTTACATATGACATGTTTACTATATAAATATGAGATTTAATGCTATGAGATTGTATGACTTGTCTACTATATAAATATGAGACTATATGAAACATGATATATGACACTAGTGAGATTATACAATGAAAGTCTGGAAAAGTGGACTTCAGCTAAGCTCACGGCTTAACCATTGAGATTACAACAACGGAAAGAAAATAAAAAGTAAAACCTGGGAAAGTAGCAATGAAAGTATGGAAAAGTGGACTTAAGCTAAGGCTCACGACTTAATCCCCTAAACTATTAAGATCACAGCAATGGAAAGAAAACCGAAAAGTTGTGGTGATGGCCACGGTATGAGCTTATTACTCTTTAGGGTGGGCTAAGGTGTTAATGCATTCATCCTGTGAGTAATTGGTAAATATGTTAATGTAAGGAAATGAGAATGGAATAAAAGAAAGAGTAGTTTAAAAGCAACTGTACTTTGGTTAATTATATTTGTGAAAAATCTAGTAATTGAACCATTTGTTTGTCTACCTTTTTATAATAAACCCGAAGTGACTAGGATGACAACAATGACACGTTTAGTGTAAGTAGGAACTCCTACTGAGAAATCTTGTATTTCTCACTCCTATGCCTCTTTTTCCATTGTCGTTACTAAAGACAGACAAGTCTACTTGAAGTAATAAAGCTATAATTAAGGAATGAGGCAACACGTTAAGATTTCAGAACTTCCAAGAGTTAGCACTCCAATTTTATTTATGTTATAGTTGCAAAGAATAGACCAGTAGTAGTATAGCTCATATTTTTATTTGTAAGAACTTATCACTATAACATATGTCCTAGTATGACTCATGTATTAAGTAGTTATATTTCGGATTATGTGATAGTAATTTTACATTTAGTCCCTTATTCCGCTTTATTAAATTAAGTGCGGAAAGTAATTTTTGTAACGCCCCGATTTTCTGTTAGAGTGAAAATGACCAAAATACCCCTGAGGTCATTTTCGGCTCGGAATACGAGGAAAGCCGGTCCGGCAGTACTCGAAGAGCAAACTCAATGTTGGAAGGGGATTAGATGACTTGTGTACCTTCCCGGGATTGAAAATCTCGTTTTCCGAGTTTTCGGGTCAAAATGACCAAAACACCCCTGCGGTGTTTTACCCGTTTTCAAGTGCCGGATGAACCTGAAACTTCTCCAGATGGTTTTAAAAGGCATTTTTATGTAAACTATGACTTTATTTTTGGTCCCAGAGGTCCCGAGCGAAATTAGTGCAAAATTATGGTTTTGCCCCTAGTTTCGTGTTTTTATGCTTAATCGCGTGAATAAGCAAACCTAAGCAATATTATGCTCTAATCGAAGGTTAATTAATTTCCATAATTAATCTTGAGTCAAAATAATTTATTAAAGTTGATTAGAACCTAAAAATGCTTAATTACAACTTAAAATCTTATTTTAAATTCAAGACTCCTAGTCATAGAATCTTGAATAGTGTTTTCTCTTTCAAATTCCTTAAATCATGAAATTGTGTTACAGATTGTTTATTCACAAATGAGTTTTAAATTCTTTAATGATGTACGAGCACTCCTAACCTTGTCATAAAATTCCTAATACTCATACTTAGTTACCAAAACTTAAGCTTAATTACTCCTAACCTTGTACCTAAGCTAACCTCCAGTTAATCCTATCATTAACACCCAATTACATGGAAGATTTTTCTTCTCTCTTTTCTGTCCAATCTGGCCGAAGCCATGCCTCCCATTTATCCATCACATGTGTGAATTTTTCTTACACAAAGAGCCATGCTTTGACCTTACACAAACCATACTTTGAGTCATACAAACCATGCTTTCATCCATACTTCCAAGGACAACATCTAGAAGCCTTTCTTTCCCCCATTTTCTGGTCAGATTTGCACCAGCCCTCACCCCCATTTTCATGAATTATTTCATTTCAAAACTTGAAGAAAAATCACCTCAAATCACCATACTTGTCATACCTTGTCACAATTTCAATCAAGCTTGCTTTTCCTAATGAATAACCAATTGAAATAAATCAATTCGTCCATTTATTTGTGGCTAAAAATCTTCCAGCCATGTCTCACTTCTAGAAGCCTAATTTCATTCACAATTAAAAGAAAATCTCACTCAAAAACCCATGCTTTGTGTCATGAACTCCATACTTCAAACCATGCTTGTATGACACAATCAAAGAGATATTTTCTCTTCCTTTCCCCCTCAAAAGCTATGGCCACTTCCCCCCCTTGGTGAGCCTCATTGTTTTGTTTTCCTATAAATAGGTGCCTTAGATGAACTTGTGTCACTTTTGGTCGATTTGGTAAGTTTGAGCACTTTAAGCATTTGTGAGTTCTTTTCCTTTTCTCTCTAAGTCTCAAGAGAGTTCCCTCTTGCTCTTCATCTTCATCCTCTCTTCATCTCTTCATCTTATCATTATCTTTTAGCCCTTAAACACTTTCCTAAAGCCTTAAACCACCATTAAATCTCTCAAACACCTCACCTCAAACACAACCTCATCTCAAACACAACTCCAACCTCCTTATCTCCCCTTGGCCGAAACCATCAAGCCCTTGGAGAAGCTCATCATCTTGTTTTCTTTTCTCAAAGTTCAAGCTTTTTAACTTCACTCTAGGTAGGAGTGTTTTCTAAACTTTGTTTTCTTGAAAATGAGTTCTTTCTAGCTTTCTCTTGGTTTTTCTTTTTGGAACTTCCTTTGTTGTTCTTTCTTGAGATTTCGGCCAGGAGGCCTTGATGAGCACATGATAGCTCAATGATGAGGACTCCTAGATGATGACTATGTGTTCATCTCAAAGGAACCTCTAGAGCTTGAGGTTTTACTTTGCTTAAGTTTCAACTTCATTTTCTAACTCAAACATGATTTTTACTCAAGAACACCTTTTCTTTTCTTGCTATTTTGGAGTTCGGTTTCTTTATTTCCTTTCTTTAATATTTCGATTTTCCATTTCCTTTTTGATCTTTGAGGTTTTGTTTGTTTAGGAAGTTTATTTTCTTTGAGCTTGATGATGATGTTCAAGAACCTCATAGTTTCTTTGAGAACTTGGTTCAAGAACTCTAGAGCTCTCTTTGTAATGAGATATATGTTGGGTTGTTACTTTGTTAAAGTCTTGAATAAGCTCTAGCTAACCATAAAATGAACCTTGCATCATGTTTATTTTATGCCTTGCACATCATGTTTACTTCCTTGCTATCACTAAGTACTAAGATAATGAATGATCTTGCATTATCATATTTATATTTCAAGCTATGCATTATCATGTTTATATTTCAAGTTCTCACTAAATATCAAAGATAATAATAGGTTGCACCTCATTTATTTTATGCTATCACTTTACTTTTTAATGGAACCTAAAATGAGTGCATGAGCATGTTTACTTTTATGTAATCACTTAAATGAACCTAGACCTCAAAGATTTTCCCATTGTTGTCTCAAACAAAGGTATAAAAATATTTATTTCCTTTGGTTCATATTTCGGCCCTAAGATGTTTTGATGCTTCTAAGTATTGAAAACTATGTTTTATAAATTTTCTAAGCTTTTATGAGCACAAGGAATATGTAGAACTAAGTTTTATGAATTTAGGACCTCTTGAGACAAAGTTGATTTAGCCACTGCCCTCTTAAATATTTTTATGACTTTAGATGTTAAAAATGTTTATAATGGGTTTTGAAAGTTTTAAAAAGATTCCAAGAGAAACTAGTATTTTATGTGCTTTAGAAATTGTGTTTGATGCCTTTAAATGGAGATGTTTGTTTTGGTTCTGCCTTGCTATTATTTGCCACTGTATGAGCTGTGTTAATGATGATAATATGCTTAAGTTTGAGTATAATTAATGTTAAAACTCATATGTGAAAGATAAGAGAAGTTAGAAACTAGAAAGGAATTAATTTGAAGAGTTTTAGAACCCTTAATGTTTGAATTTTCTGGATTCTGTCCAGCAAGGTTTAGTAATGCTAATCATGGATTTAAATTAGTTTAAATGTGTAGGAATGACTCATAAATGGTTTAGGACTTGATCTTGATGCCTTAGGAGCAAACCGGACTTAGAAAGGGTCATTGTTGTGACTCCTAGGTACCCGTAAAGTTATGATTATAAATTCTGCATTCTTGAGGTTTAGAGATGTTCTTGACCATAGTGTGAGGTGAGAAATACTTAGTTATAAGCTTATAAGTTCCCGAGAGATTAGGTTTGATGATTTATAACTTAGAATGTGAGTTGAGGACCTTAAGGGTCAATGCATAAGACACCAAGAAGTTGTTAATGCTATGATGTGCTATATGATGCAATGATATGATAAGATGAGGTTGATGCATGAAAAAATGATTGATGAAATGTTAAAGTTTATCATAGCATGAGGTTTCATGAGAACATGATGTGTGGATTAGGTTGTGGCAGTTTGAAGGAAATTCGGTTTAACAGCTGTTATGCTACCAAATTTCCGTCAAATCTTAAAGGGTTGAAAGAAATGTTTATGAGTACCATATGAGTTGAAAAGCCTGGGTGACACCGGTTCGGCTGAGCACTTCCAAGAGATTTTTATGTGACAAAGCACTGAGACACGCTCGCCTGGGTGACACCGGTTCGGTAGAGCACCCCAGGGGAGACAAATCCGTGAGGGTATGAGTAGATGCAGCCTACCAAAGTGGATAAATTGCTGTGGCTTAATGTCTGCAAAGCGTTTCAAAGAGGGTAATCCCAGAGAGAGATGATCCCTGCCCCCTACTCGTACTTGCAAGTCGGGATTATTATTTATGTTTCGCTTATTCAGATAATAAGCAAGAGCTAGTGACGACTAGCTGAGGTATGAGCTCATAACCTAGTTATTTTTAGGGTGGCTTATATGCTAAAGTACCATGATTGATGTCACGAAGTTGAGGAATAATTCACTTGAAAGTTATATGCCCTTATGCCACATGATTTATGTTTATGTGCTTTGATGTGTTGTTTTATATGCTCAAGTATCGACACGCATCCATGATATAATATGTTGCACTCATAACATCAAGATGCATGCTAAAAGGAATGGACCTTGGATAATTAGTTTGAAAAACCCTAAATTAAACCGTATATGCATGATCACTATTTTATAATTAAACCCAAGGTTCCTAAGGATGTGTATGACGTAACCCTAGGATAGGAGACTCCTACTGAGATTCTTTAGCAAGAATTCTCACTCCTCTCTCTTTCTTCTTTCGTCATATCTTCAGAGACCGATGGCGATGTTCGTGGTTTCCATTGACACGCCTGTTTGGGAGCTGCACTATGACCCGGACCACCGTTCGTATCACTTCGAGGGTCGTTGTGCCTTCTGCGTTTTTGTGTACATGGGACGACCCTTCGCTTACCCGGTTTCGAGCTACCAATTTGTAACATCCCCTGCTGCTTTTATGGATTGACGACTGTCCCCACAAACCAACACGGGTCTTTTCAGCATGCTTTGTCCTCACTCACACGCTTCCTAGGAAAACTTCCCAGGAGGTCACCCATCCCAAAATTACCCCAGGTCAAGCACGCTTAACTGTGGAGTTCTTTTAGTTTAGGCTACAGAAAAGAAGATGCATCTTGTTGATATAGGTAGTCCAAATCAATTCATATAAGCCCTCCTCAACTGTATAGTCCCATACCTATACAGTCTTAGGATCCCTCTCATTCGGGTGTGTAATTGGATCATTCATGTACCCCTCCGCTTAGAGGACCTTGCGAGGAGCCGCTCTTTGTCCGTGCCCTCTTTGCACCGGCGATCACCCCTCGTCCTCGTCCCCGGGCATTACATGCCCACCAGCTTCTGCCTGGTTCATCCCCAAACCACACCGTACTGGGAAAGGTGCAGGCTCTGATACCATTTGTAACATCCCCTGTTGCTTTATGGATTGACAACTGTCCCCACAAACCAACACGGGTCTTTTCAGCATGCTTTGTCCTCATTCACATGCTTCCTAGGAAAACTTTCCAGGAGGTCACCCATCCCAAAATTACCCCAAGTCAAGCACGCTTAACTGTGGAGTTCTTTCAGTTTAGGCTACAGAAAACAAGATGCATCTTCTTTTCGGTAGCCTAAACTAAAAGAACTCCACAGTTAAGCGTTCTTGACTTGGGGTAATTTTGGGACGGGTGACCTCCTGGGAAGTTTTCCTAGGAAGCATGTGAGTGAGGACAAAGCATGCTGAAAAGACCCGTGTTGGTTTGTGGGGACAGATGTCAATCCATAAAGCAACAGGGGATGTTACAAATGGTATCAGAGCCTGCACGTCTCCTAGTACGGTGTGGTTCGGGACGAACCAAAGTGAAGTCGTGGGCATGTAACGCCCGGGGATGAGGACGAGGAGTGATCGCCGGTGCAAAGAGGGCACAGACAAGGAGCAACTCCTCGCAAGGTCCTCTAAGCGGAGGGGTACATGAATGATCCGATTACACACCCGAATGAGAGGGATCCTAAGACTGTATAGGTATGGGACTATACAGTTGAGGAGGGCTTATATGAATTGATTTGTACTACCTATATCAACAAGATGCATCTTCTTTTCTGTAGCCTAAACTGAAAGAACTCCACATTTAAGCGTGCTTGACTTGGGGTAATTTTGGGATGGGTGACCTCCTGGGAAGTTTTCCTAGGAAGCATGTGAGTGAGGACAAAGCATGCTGAAAAGACCCGTGTTGGTTTGTGGGGACAGTTGTCAATCCATAAAGCAGCAGGGGATGTTACACAATTCACTCCTACTGCACCTTTTGGTGGTGATGACATGATCTTCGAGTGCACTCGCCCGCATGACGAGCAGCTACGCCGTGCCCGTACCTCTACCTCGGTTGTCCGTGACTACCCGAAGTACGTGCCTCGCTGGAGGAGGTCCGAGACTGATCCATCCGAGGATTTGTCAACGCATGTTCTTTCGGAAGGCTCCGTTCCCTTTCTCCAGTTCCAGCGCGAGGGGAGTGAGGAGACCGTGAGGCAGCCACGCTTGGTGAGGAAAGCTGAGATACGCCCATGTCGAGGAGCTCACGTTCAGCCGCCGCGAGTCCCCTTAATACTCCATTAGCCCACACAGGAGGAGATAGAGCGGTTCCCCGGTTACCTGCCTCCATCACCTGAGGATCCCCATCGTCACTAGTTTCCAATGGAGAGCTTTGTGAGTACCCGAGCTTTTATGGAGATCTTCCCTTCGGTAGTACCTTTTGGGAGGGGTTGTAGTTTGTACTCGTAGTCTAGTAGGAGGGTAGCATTTTGGGTTTTTCTATCTTCATGTTGAACCATGTACTTTGCATTTCCTTGTATTTTATTTCCATTGTACTACAAGCTCTGCCCGTCTCCACGAGGGTATGACTACTTATATACCTTAATTATGCTATTAATGGAATATGTCCTTTGTTATCATGATTGTTGTTCTTTGGTTATATGCTCTACTTTATGATTTCTGATAATTGTTACGCGTGCTTTATGTTTCTGTTGATCGATTAGTTAAGTTCATGGCTCTCACTTTGTTTATGTTTTCAAAAAGAAAAATTTACCCATAATTTCTGCTAAGTATTTTAATAAAAAGTTGAGACTAAGAAGTAATAACCTAATGATTAGCCTAATATGTTCTAGAGTATTGCGTTAAAAATTAGGGTGTTACAATTTTGATTATCATCTCCATAAGAACTTTGTATTTCAATTCTCGTTGCTGGCATAAACTTTGAAAAGTAATTTTTTTAAAATAATTTATCCACTATTTTGCTAAGTTATTTTCAAAAGAAAACTAAATGCAAGGCATAAGTGACAACTAATAGAATCCAAATGCGAACTTAAGCGTAGTTGGGATTCTACTAGGGTGTTACAGTAATGCTCCTAGAAAGTGAAACTGAGAACTTGGAGGAAGAGGAGTTAAATCAAATTCTTTACACCAGCGAAAGAAGAACATAAAGAAAACAAGATTTGGTACCTCAAGAAACTTAGATGGCAGCTTAACCTGTGAAAATCATCAGTAGAAAAGATGTCTGGCTCAGATGCAAACAAATGCCTATACATGAATCCAAAATCTCTATATTGCAGAAGGAAGTTGCAAAGTATGAAGAGGCTGGCTATCGAGTCGTTCTTACCTACTCTGAAGATGAGGAGAAAGAAATGGAAGAAGTAGAACCAATCGGAGTATCCTCATCTGAAAAAGAAGAAGAAGAAGGTCTGCTGAGAAGTAAAAATGCCAGGATCAGTGAGATGATCAGGCCAGAGTCCACTATAAAGATATCGCCAATAGAGCCAATCATTGAAGAACTAGTGAATGAAGATCATGAACTAGAATTTTCCATGGTTTTGATGATGCCTCAACCTTTTCCTTCCATTCATATTACCTTAATGGAAGAAGAAAAGGATAGAGTACAAGAAGTTAATGTTCCTCTAGTTGAAGAAGCTGTTGATTCTACCTCCGCTTAAGAGCTTGAAAATGTTGTTGTTTCTATTCCTGAGCCTGCTTCTGCTACTGCTACCCATGATGCTAACATGTCATCCTTTCCTCTTTCTACTGATGCACATGCTAATATTCAGGCCGAATCACCTAAATCTAGGGACACTGTACCCTTTAACATTCCTGAGCCTTCTCCAAGAGCTGCTCCAGCCTTAGCACCCATCAATTTACCTCCTCCATCCTCACCTATGCCTCCAACAAGATATTAGCTTAATTAAATCATTTTGAGTCATCTAAGAGAGTTGTGCTAAGACAGGATTGGCTTAAAGCTACACTCATAGAGCACGATGCTCAACTTAGACACCATGAAGAACTGTAACTACAGATCCTCCAGACCAATCAAGAGATTCTTCATGAGCTAAGGTGTCGAGGCCAATGGTGCAGTTTTTGGTTCCTTACACACTTTCTTTTTTATGATGCCAAATAGGGGAAAAAGAAAATGAAGAAAATCTTGTGTTGTGGAATTCGGGGGGAGCTTATGCTGAAAGGGAGGTCAGAGATAAACTTTTATTCAACGTACATTTTTTTTTTCTTGATTACTTGTCCTAAACTATCAGTCTTTTTTTAGCACATTGATAGTTAGTATTTTGATAGTATCTTCTCCTTCTTTTTGAATAATTTGTTTTCTCCTAATCAATTTCATCATAATCTGTTCATATCTCATGTTTATCTCTGCTTAAGATGTTTTATATGCTCTGATACATGTATGCTTCCTTTAAGCTCTGATACATATCAATGTCTAGTTATCATGCTTAGCTAATCATATATCATGCTTGTTGATGTTTGCTTCTAATCTCTTAAGTGTTTGTTCTGAATTTCTTACTCATTAATATGCTAAACTAGTTAGCTCATATCTGTATCTGCGATTACCTCTAGTAAGTATCTTTTGAAGCACAAAATCTCTCTATTGCTGCTTTGATACTTGTATTTATCTTATGTGCTTTGATATGTATGATATGCTTAAAATGCCTATCCTTATAAAACACATTCTCTTTGACACATATATGAGATGTTTTCAAAGGCTATGTATAACTTGATCAAATATAGTTGTGAATAGTTTCTAAGGACCTTCAAAAACATGTGTCTATATGCTTTTAATACAACTAAGATCAGTTTGTAAGCCTCAGATCCTCTCTAGTGTGTTGTGCTTATATGACAAAAAATGTGTTATATTATGTTTCATAAGTGTATTGTTGAGCAAGCACTACAACATTTTCTAACTATAGCAATGCCAAAGTTGGTAAAACCAAAAAAACCGTTGCCTAGAAAGGCCTATGGCCATGGTTTATTTTACCATTGCTGATGTAATTCAATTTGTTTAGTATGTTATTGCAATGGTACAAAACCATACTCTTAGTATTTTTAAGCAACAGCTATTTAAGTATTGCCTAAATATTTTTATAAATGATACACTTAAAAATCATTGCTAGTATAAATCAAACTTAGACTACATATAAAAAACGTTCCCCTGTGTATACATGTTATTCAACTTTTTCAAGAAAAATTTCACTTTGTGGGAATCATACAAGGCTAAGGACTAAACCATTAGGCCAAGACATTCTTTTTCTTTGAGTGTTGTATGCACATATTTAAATTTAAAGTCAAAAGAAACCTAACTAGTGTTTGTTCTTAATTTTATTTACATGTACAAAAGAAACCCTCCATTCAAAGTGTCGTCATCCTCATACACCTAGGGGAGGCGCCACTACCAATGGCTAGCGCTACAAACAGCTCCTCGGCACTGGATTTTGCCTTGCCTTGTTTGGCCGACACCGTTGGTGCACAAATAGGTCAGTGCCAAAGCCCTTTGTCTTCATCTCAGTGCCGCCCTCCAGTTCACCTAGTCATCGCCCTTAGATTTGCCATTAGATTGGGCCATCATGGTGTGAACACCACATTTTGTCCGAACATTTTATTCTTATTTTTAATTTCATCCTTATTTTGTTTTCCTTATTTTTTTATTTTTAGCCCAATTCTTTTCTTTTTTTTTTAGGTCCTTAGCCCATTTGTTACTTTTGGTCCAATTGTAAAAATAAAAAATAAAAAAAACCAACCAGCCCGTTGTAGTTTCCCAGCTCATGTGAGTGTTAGCCTATTCTAAACCCACATTTTTGTTAGCCAAAAAAAAAAATCCATTCTAAACCCATTTTTTTAGCCCATTAAACCAAAATACAAAAAAAAAAAAAAAGGGTTCTTAAATCTTTCCATGCCTATCACCAAATTAAAAAAAAAAAGGTAAATAAGCATGGAAAAAGAAAAGAGTGCACGCGTCCATGTATTGCGGGGCATTTAATGATCAATTGACGATTACATCCCAAAAAGCTGCAATTCAATGTTCTAACAGTAACAGGGACCAGCACATTTAATTTTCCAGCTACCGTTGTCAGTGCATTTAATGCTTCAATCACAATCAAGTTGACAAATGTATCTCAGAAAATCAATCAAGGATCTATGCTGGTCAGTGCATTTAATGCCTCAGGCATTTAATTCCTCAGAGGTATAAAATAAGCAAGATCACAGAAAAAGGGGGGAGAGAGATGGAGAAGAGGCACACACGAAGAGATTGAGAAGGGGGCCAATTTTCAGTAAGAGCATAGACAGAGAGGGCTAATTTCAGCAAGAGATATGGGGAGATCGGAACCATAAATCATCATCCATAATATCTAATCACAACCCATCATCATCCCCAAATTCCCTATCACTGTAACAAACCAGCATCAAAATAATCTTTGGCGTTCATCATTCTAAAACCACAAACAAAAAAG
The DNA here is from genome assembly GCA_031216105.1 of Dalbergia cultrata. Classification (NCBI taxonomy): domain Eukaryota; kingdom Viridiplantae; phylum Streptophyta; class Magnoliopsida; order Fabales; family Fabaceae; genus Dalbergia; species Dalbergia cultrata. Next base: position 36,627,905 of record CM062344.1, on the reverse strand, counting down.
GGAAGAAGAAAATAGCCATCGGAGCTCACCCACCACCGGTCCTCCCTTCTGAACTGTGCTGCCTCTTCCCGTCACACATCTCTGCCTGCCCAGCTCTACCGCCAATAGTACTTCCCACGTTTGCTTTTTTATTCCATAGCAACAAGACAAATATTGACTTGTGGTCTAAGAGGTAACTTTAAAAAATTCATATGTAATCAAATTCCTACACTAACTTGTTATTCTTTTTTAATTTTTTTTTAGTGGTTGGCATTTTTTAATAAATATTTGAATGATGCACTACACTTGTTGACTACTTTTCATGTTACTTTATGGATGCTCCATTGTTTCATGTTGGGAGATTCATTGCGTAAACCAATTAATATGATTGTAATATTTATTTATTTTTGTTTTATATTATTGTTTGTTATCAGGTTCTATTTTTTTTGGTTTAGGACTTTAGGTTCTACTTTTTTTTATTTACTCTCTTGTGGTATGAATTGAATATTTTGGCAGGACTTATTCTTTTGTATGGGTGGGGGTCTATTTATTTTTTCCTCTTTGGGCTTTGAGTTGTCATTGTTGTTATTTTCTTTTTTCGGGTTTTGTTTTTATTTCTGTTTGAGGTTTGGGCCTTGTGTTAATTATAACTATTTTGGACTAGAATTGTTTTTTAGTTTGGAATTGCTGTGAAAAATAAAAATAATGTTCAAAGTATTTTAATTTTTAGGTCTTTCTTTAAAAAAATAAAATAAAAAACTTTAATGAGTCAAGAAAAGCCATTTTCAACCAACATAATTAAAATCAATCAAAACACATTTTTACTTTTAAAATTAAAATTCTTCAACACAGATTCATTTTCTATAGAACGATATAGCTTTGAGTTCCTCATTGCACCAGAGGATACGTCGGCGTAGTCATACTATCAAGCCAAAATCTCTTTTTCATAAAATTAGTTCCTTAATTTCTATTTTAAGTTTAGCTTTATTTCTGTAAATATATAATTTTTAACTTTAGCTTTATTTTTATAAATATATGACTACTAATCTTAGCTTTATTTTTATAAATATATAATTATTAATCTTAGCTTTATTTTTTATAAATATATAATTATTAATTTTATCTTTATTTTTGTAAATATGTAATTATCAATTTCATCTTTATTTTTGTAGATATATAATTACTAATTTTAGTTTCATTTTTGTAAATATATAATTACATTTTTGGGGAAAAATAAATATATTAAAATTATAATTAATTTGCATAATAAACTCTAAGGTAACCATATTTATATGGACGTATTAGGGGTGCAGTGGGATTAAGTTTTTACCATTCCTTAATCGTAATCAGACTCTCGAACCTCAAAACTCTTACAAGACCAGTTTTACAAATCAAAAGGTTTTCCAATTTTTCCAGAATTAAAATTGGTGGCGACTCCCACATTTATTTTTAAATCGATTGTCATCCTCATCGCAATAACCTCCGGGTACGTTGTCATAGTTTGGCGACTCCACTGGGGAACACTTAGAGAGTCAAGCTTATTAGAGTTGATTATGCAAATAATTATAACTTTATTATATTTATTCTTCCCTTCATAATATATTTGTTTTACTTTCCTTTTTGTAAATATTGGTTCATTTACATTTGTTTTGATTTTGTAAATATTTTATTTCATTTATTTATTTTTAAATAATTTTTTTTAATTTTATTTGTAAATATTGTTATTTAAACATTAGGATAGAAGACTTTTATTTCTGTATATATTTGGAACCTTAGGATAGATGACTTTTGCATATATATGCAGTTTTGGTTTTATTTTGCAGGGCAGTGTATAGTATATAGGGTTTAAAAGGTTGGTATGCTTCCTACACACACTCTCACTAACATTGTCCTCACACACTATTTGGGCTCTATACCCGAACCTTGGAAAACCATAGGGCAAGAAGGGGTTTTGACGTTGTTATTGTGAGGCTTATGCTTCCCTGACAGTCGTTGACTCACCGCTCACGTTGTTACTAGAACTATGGGTTGCCATATTGTGACTTTTACGTCCTTGTGGTTTGACTCATAGAACTAGGTCTTTATCTTATTGGTAAGGGCAACCTGGGGACCATAATCCTTTAGGGGTATAGATCCATCCAAAAGCTGTGCACTGCTAGAGACCTTAGTTGGCTAACCTCAAATAGGGTCGACCATAGAACCATCAAACATTAAGTACCACCCTGTTAGGACACAAGGGAGCATATATATATATATATTCTCTTTTTTCCCTTCTTTTATCATGCATCATGCATTGTAGGTATCTTGCAACTTTCAACATAGACATTATAACATGCATAATTTTTTTTTCTCTTTTTTTTTTCTTTTTTTGAATAAATAATGCATATTATAATCATGCATAGCACATGCATTTTTCTCATCAAGCATATTTACTTTTCAAACATGAAAAATAACAATCACATTTTAATTGCACTTATTCATGTCACATGCATTCTCTTCATCCAACATGCATATTTATTTTTATTCATGACATGTATCTCATTCATTTTTCTTCTTCCTTTTTTTTTTAAAAAAAAATCTATTGGTGGCAGAGGAATAATATCATATTTGACAATAAATGATGGAAGGAGCACAACACACTAGCAATGTATCCAGCTCAAAGAAGCACTTCAATGTGATGGGAAATACCAGCTCTCTGGAGAAGTTGTATCAGTTGAGTCAATTGTTACCTACTGAAGATAGAAGAGCTTTCTCAAATAAGTATGGGTCTATTCTAGATCTGTTACTCATATCAGTCTAAACTTCTGCCCTCAATATTCTAGCTCAATATTGGAGTCCCGCCTTGAGATGTTTTGAATTGCCAAACATTGACATCACTCCTACTATTGAAGAGTATGCCTGCTTGCTAAAATTACCAATGAAGAAAAACACTTCTATTTATTTTTATCTGGAACAACCCTCTTCAGATGTAAAGATAGTAGAGCAATTTGTAGAATTACTAGGGGTACCGATGACTCGAGTGAAGCTAACGGGGCATGCAGATTCAAAAGAGGTGACTAAAACATTCATGGAAGATCATTTAAAAGACTTGGGGCATAAAAAAGAATGGACTGCTTTTTCAAGAGTACTGGCATTTGCTATCTATGGGCTGGTACTATTTCCTTCTACTCCAGATATAATTGATCAAGCTGCTATGGATGTTTTCTTTGCTGTAGAAAATAAACGAAGAAATCCAGTTCCTGCCGTGTTAGCTGAAACATTCTTGACCTTAAACTTCTGCCAACAGAAACAAAAAGGGAAGCTTCGATGTTGTCTACATCTCTTATACGTGTGGATTATTACATACATGCATGCAAGGAATTACATCAGAAATATCTCAGACCCACTAAGAAGCTTTCATCGTATCCCAACCAAGCCAAGAGGAGCCCATGAATGGAAGGCGGAATTTGATAGCATAAAGGCACAATCATTTAAATGGGTTTGTCCATGGTATGAACATGAAAGAGGTGACATCATTCCTAGCTGTAGAAAATTTCTTAATGTACCATTGATGGGTCCTAGAGGTTGCATATCATACACACCGGCAATAGTACTCAGACAACTTTGTTGGACACAAAAGAAACCATAGGAAGAGCAACTTGGAGGACTCTATTTATGGTACAAGGAAGGCGAACACACTAAGATGTTATCACAAGAAGTCAAAGAAGCATGGAGAAATGTTCACATGGTAAGAAGAAATGAGTTAGGAAAACCACTTGTGATTAGTACTCATGAGTATGTCACATGGAGAGAAGCAAGAAAGGTACATCAAAGTGGTCCTAGCTTTCCTATTGAAAAAGGGAATGATCCTCAGTTGGCCGAACAGATAGAAGTCATGAAAGCACAGATGAAGCTCCTAGAACAGCAAAAACAAGCAGCAGAACTAGAAGTTGTTATTGCACGAAGTCAATGTGAGAAGAAAGAAAAGCTGATTGAGCAATTGAAAGATGAACTTGCTGATGTCCCTAGTCAAGAAAGGGAAAGACAGATGATCCATGATCTTGAAAAGGAGGTATGAATGATGGCTATTGAGAAGAATAGGTTTTTGAAGCATATTAGCCAATTGAATAAAGCAAACGAAGGATTGAAGATAAAGCTTAGCCAACAAAGACAAATGAAAGAAGAATTGGAAGATGAAATGCAAAAGCAAAAAGAAGAATTGGAGCTAAAGATAGAAAAGTTAAATGCAAGTCTAGCACAGGCTAGAGATGAATGTGACCAGGAATGGGCCCGTTTCATGCAATGCCGAAATCGACTTCTCCATACAGAAGATGCAGGTAGATTCTGGAAGAAACAAGCTGGTGACTGGGCAATGAAGGTTGAGATGTGGAAAGAAAAATATGCAAGATTAACTGAGGAATTGGGTCATCATATTCCAAAGTTTATCTATCATTTTGAAAGGGCAGAGAAGGAAGTTCTACACAATCTCAAGCTTCATTTACCTAGGGAAATGAATGACTTCATGGATATGAGCAGGGTTATAGCTAGGGGTTTTAAGAGAAAGAAATTGTCCATTCTTGACTCAACTATGATGTAATTGTACGCTTTGAATGAATGAATGAAATGAATTCGTCCTTTGACTTTCCTCCACTTCTCTTCAAATAAATGCACAAGACTATATCGATTGTGAAGTAAAATCTCCTTTGGATATTTTGTCAATTACATTTCTACCTTATAGGAAAATTTTCCTTCTGTGTAGAATGTAAGAAAGAAGATCAAGCTTTACATTGCTAGTACGCTCCTAACAAAGTATATTGTGGACTAATAGCCCCCTGTACTTTGGTCCATCACATACCCTATCTTATGGACAAAAACGTCCTCTGAACAGGATATGAGTCAAGTCTGTTACCATCAAATATAGATTTTATTCCTTGCTATCAAAGAATTTTTAAGTTTTACTTTTCATTTACTTACCATCTGTTTTTGTGAGCCAGGTTATCAAATATTGCTCCTTCAAAGAAAGCTTTGTCTGACAGTAGTGCGTCGGCTAGAAAGCCATACGAACTTCGATCCAGGGTTGAGAAGAAAAAGGCCAAAGATAAGGAACAGACCATGGCTGCAGAAGATAATAACCGAGGAAGGAATCTGAGTCAAGAAATTGATGAGCTTAAGGCCATGATGAAATCCATGTTCGGACCAGAATTCAAAAAGTTCATTGTGGACACTGTGAATATGGCCAAAGAAAACGAGGAAAATGTTGAGCGACCAGGATATGACTCGGATGGGAATGACAACAACGGAACCCCGCACAACGATGCCAACAATGCAGCCTCCCATAACAATGTGGATAAAGAAGCAGAACGATTGAAACTCAAACAGGAACTGCAAGAAAGCATGCAAGAGCAGCTCCGAATGCTACGTAGACCTAGCCCATATGGTTCAATGAGTATCAGCGATCTGTGTTTAGCGCCAAGCGAGATTATTCCTAAAGACTTCAAGATGCCCGAGCTCATCAAGTTTGATGGAAGCACCAATCCCCTTGTGCATTTACGAATGTACTGTACAAAGATGGGAATGTGGTCCAAGGATGAGAACTTCCTGATTAACTTTTTCCCTGAGAGCTTGGAAGGCGCTGCATGGGAGTGGTATATGCAGATGGACCGAACACAGATTTGGTGTTGGGAAAATTTAGCTTAAGCTTTCACTAACCAATATAAGTTTAATCTGAATGCTGCACCTACCAGAGATCAGCTGAAGGGAATGAGGAAGAAGGAGAACGAGTCTTTCAAGGAATATGCTCAAAGATGGAGGGCTATGGCTGGAAGAGTTGTTCCACCGATGTTAGAGCAAGAAATATGCTCTTACTTCATCCGTACATTGGAAGGTCCCTTTTTCAAGAACATGCTTGGGACTCATGTGAAAGAGTTCGTGGATTTGGTTGAGATAGGAGAAAAAATGGAAACCAATATCTAAGAAGGGAAGGTGGAGCTAGCAACAGGAGAAACAAGTGAATCAAAAAAAGGCTCCCATTTTAAGAAGAAAGAAAATGCTGTCAATTACATCCATCCCCAAACTTATCAATCCGCTCCTCGGCCAAACCATTACCCATCTTACTCACATCAACAATACCCACCTCCAAAAATTATCCCAACTCAGGCCCAAGCACCATATACACCTCAAACCCACCAGATTAACCATGTCTCCCAACCACTACCTTATACACCAACAACACCTAGACCCCACCAAATAGTAACCTTGACCCACCATAAAACCAACTCTTCCACAACAACCCCATTATTCAACACCAATAATAGACCCCCAATGGAAAATCGACCATTACCTGATTTCCACGTGAGCAATGCTGAGTTGTTCAAGCATTTGTGTGGAGACAACCTGCTAGCTCCACGTCCTGGAAAAACCTTGGTGCCGCCATATCCTCGGTGGTACAATCCAAATCAAACATGCGATTACCATTCCAACTCTCCTGGACATTCTATTGAAGATTGTTATGGTTTCAGGAGTGCAGTATGGCGCTTAATTGATCGTGGTGCCATTAAGTTGGAAGAAGAACCAAGACCACACATAAGGAATAATCCATTCCCTAATCATGGTAGAGGACAGCTAAATTCCATTTGCAATGAGAATCGTACAAATCAGGGAGTAGAGAATGTTAAACTCTCAATGAATGAGATCTTGGAAGCCCTGAGGAAAGCGGGCTATGAGATGGAAGTCGAAGGAAGGAAAGGAAAAAGAATAGTGAAGGTAGATGAAAGTGATTTATTTTATGAGTGTTCCGGAAAGAAGCATCACATAGAAGAGTGTCCAGAGCTGAAGCTCTTTATTGAAAGAATGGTCAAACTAGAGGTGCTCGAGATACCAAAAGGCATCAAACAGAGCATCAACATGGTTCACCAAGCGCCCCCTGTTTTTAAAGTTTATAAACCTGAGTCGATACTTGTTTTCAAAGTACCTAAGCCATTTTCCTATGAGAGCAATCACATGGTTCCGTGGAAATATGAAACTGTCATAGAGCCTTGTTCTGTGATGTCCAGAGAAATAATCCCTAAACAAGGGGCAGTACCTGTTTTCAAAGTATCTAGATTGCCTTTTCATCTCACAATTCATGCAAAGCCTGATCAACCAGAAGCAATTGAAGAACCAGATCGTGAAGTATGCTCAAAACTCCTTGCATCAGAACCCATAACAAATGTCATAGGAATAGGAGGGATCACTCGGAGTGGTAGGTGTTATACTCCAGGGAAACTATTAAAAGACCCTCAAGTGATACCTGAAAGCAAAGGAAAAGGCCACGAAGACGAAGAAGAAGAATTTCTGAAAATAATGAAACAAAGTGAGTATGATGTGGTGGATCAGCTGAAGAAAACACCGGCAAATATCTCACTTTATTCATTGATTTTATCTTCAGAGGCTCATCGCAACACAATCAATAGAGTATTGGATCAGGCATATGTACATAAAGATGTGACCCCAGATAAGATTGAAGGGATTGTGAGTACAATCAGAACTGCAAATACCATCATCTTCAAGGAAGATGAAGTTTTTCCATATGCAGTAGGACGTCCGAAGGCGCTCCACATTACCCTAAAATGCCAGGGTTGCAACATTGCAAAAGTATTGATTGATGGGGGGTCAGCTTTCAATGTGCTTCCTTACTCCACTCTGCAGCAATTACCGATCGATCCTTCTACAATTGCACCAAGCGAGACAATCGTCAAGGCATTTGACGGATCATTGCGGGAAATCACGGGTACCATTGACCTTCAGTTGGAAATTGGGCCAACTACATTCTTGACTAGATTTCAGGTGATGGACATTGAACCAGGGTATACAATGTTGTTAGGAAGACCCTGGATTCATGAGGCAGGTGCAGTTCCCTCTACTCTTCATCAGAGGGTGAAATTCATAGATTGTGGAAAGTTCATTACAGTAAAAGGAGAAGAGGAGTTGTTGGTGACCAAACCAGTGGTGGTGTCGTATATTGATTGTGCTGAAGACACTCTCAAGGTTTCATTTCATAATCTCAAAATAGCTGAACCGGAAAAACAAAAAGGTGACACACTTCCAGTAGCCGCTCGAATCATGCAAAAGAGCGGATTCAAAGAAGGAAAAGGACTAGGAAGCCAGTTACAAGGAATCAAGGATCCAATTTTCCTCCCTAACAATCCTGGGAAGTTCGGCCTTGGATATGAAGCTACAGGAGAACTCCAATCTGTTGAATCTGCCAAGAAGAAAATTTCACATATCACGGACACATTTCCTGCGCCTGCAGCAGTGGTAATGATAGAAGGATCTGAAACTATTAGCACTCTCGAAGGAGCCAAGAAGATGCCTCTGCTAGTCTACCCAAGCTGCGAGCCATTGAACAATTGGGATTCTGAGCCCTTAGATGATTTGTTGTATCTTGAGTAATGAACATTTTAGTCACCTTTGTTGTACTTCAATTTTAATTAAATAATTATGCATGGGTTTTTCTTTTCCATTCTCTTTTCGTAATTTTTTTTTCTTTTTGTTTATTTTTTCCTCTTATTTATTTCGAGTCTCATCTCAATTCCAGGGAATCATCTCTTTCAGAATCTCTATCTTGTGCAAATGATTGTGAAAATCCATTAACTGATTATTGTGTTACAACGGACTTGAATGAAAATGAACAAGATGAAGATCCTGAGTTGTGCCAACTTGCCCAAATCATAGATTCAATGGAAAAGGGGATAAATCCACATGATGAGATTGTTGAAATTGTGAATCTGGGTACTGATGAGGATAAAAAAGAGGTGAAAATAGTTGACAACCCAGAAAAAGAAGAGATGATTGCACTGTTCCATGAATTCATAGATGTTTTTGCCTGGTCTTACAAAGATATGCCTGGTTTGGACCCAGAGATAGTGGCTCATAAAATCCCATTAATTGAGGGGATAGAACCTAAGCGACAGAAGTTGCGGAGGATGAGTCCAGAAATGTCACTCAAGATCAAGGAGGAAGTCAAGAAGAAACTTGATGCAGGCTTTCTAGAGGTCCCGCTATATCCAAAATGGATAGCCAATATAGTACCGGTGTCAAAGAAAGATGGAAAAGTCAGAATGTGTGTGGACTATCGAGATTTGAACAAAACTAGCCTAAAAGACAATTTTCCCCTTCCCCATATAGATGTCCTCGTTGATAGCACAGCAAGAAGTCACCGATTCTCCTTCATGGATGGTTATTCAGGCTACAATCAGATCTTGATGGCAGAAGAAGACAAGGAGAAGACATCATTCATCACTCAATGGGGAGTATTTTGCTATCGAGTGATGCCGTTCGGGCTGAAGAATGCTGGAGCAACATATCAGCAAGCAATGGTGACCCTTTTCCATGACATGATCCACAAGGAACTAGAAGTGTATGTGGATGATATGGTAGCAAAGTCATGAGAAGGAGAAAGTCATGTTGCTGTGCTTAGAAAATTATTTGAGAGGTTGAGGATTTACAAGCTTCGATTGAATCCAGCAAAATGCACATTCAGAGCATCGACTGGAAAGTTGTTGGGGTTCATCGTTAGCAAGAAAGGTATTGAGGTTGACCCAGACAAGATTAAAGCCATCCAAGGCATGTCAGTGCCCAAGACAGAAAAGGAAGTTCGAGGTTTCTTAGGTCATTTGAATTATATAGCAAGATTCATTTCCAATTTGACCAATACTTGTGACCTGATATTTAAACTATTGAGGAAGGATAATCCGAGTAGATGGGACAATAGATGTCAAGAAGCCTTTGACAAAATCAAGAACTACTTGTCAAATCCACCTCTCCTGATTCCACCCACACCAGGATGACCGTTGATACTCTACCTCACGGTGTTGCACAGGTCAATAAGAGCGGTGTTAGGACAGCATGATGAGTCCGATGGAAAGGAACAAGCCATTTACTACTTGAGCTAGAAGTTCAACGATTGCGAATCTAGGTATCTAGCTATTGAAAAGACTTGTTGTGCACTAGTATGGACGACGAAGAGGTTACGACAATACATGCTCCATTACACAACTTTGCTTATATCATGGATGGACCCCATGAAGTACATTTTTGAAAGCCCACATATCTCCATAAGAATGTCCAAAAGGCAAGTGGCTTTAGCAAAATTTGACATCAAGTATGTGACTAGAAAGTCCATAAAAGGAAGCGTAATAGCAGACCACCTGGCTGAGAATCCACTAGAAGAATATCAGCCAATGGAGTTCAAATTTCCTGATGAAGAAGTCTTAGCAGCTGTAGAAAAGGATAATGACAGCGAGGAAGAAGGAGACCTAATGTGGAAAATGTACTTTGATGGTGCCATCAACATTCACGGGAATGGAGTTGGAGCAGTACTAGTGTCCCCCAGTGGAAAATAGTTCCCGATCGCTGTCAAACTAGCATTTGATTGCATTAACAACACGGCTGAATATGAAGCGTGCATAACAGGTCTGAAGGCGGCAATAGCCCTTGGTGTAGAGTATCTAGAAGTCTACGGGGACTCAGCTCTAATCATCTTTCAGGTTAATGGAGAATGGCGAGTTAAAGAGCATAGGTTGCTGTCATATTATGAACATCTCATGAGCTTAAAGGGTGAATTCAAGGATGTGAGTTTCCATTACTTACCCCATGAACAGAATCAGTTTGCAGATGCTTTAGCTACCTTGGCTGTAATGACCAAGCTCAATCTGGAAGTAGAAATGTGACCTTTGCAAGTGGTTGTCAGAAAAGAACCAGCATATTGTTCTAACATTGAAGAAGAGCCTGATGGCCGACCATCGTTCTACGACATCAAAAGGTTCATTAAGGAGAAAGAATATCCAGCATCAGCAAATGAGAATGACAGAAAGACACTCAGACGACTGTCAATGTCCTTCTTCCTTTCGGGTAATGTGTTGTATAAAAGAAACTATGACGAAGTCTTATTAAGGTGTGTTGACGCTGTGGAAGCTAACTCTATCATATCAGAAGTCCATGAGGGTGTTTGTGGAACCCATGCTAATGGACACACATTATCCCGAAAAATCCTCAGACAAGGATACTATTGGCTCACTATGGAGAAAGATTGCATAGATTTCGTCAGAAAGTGCCACAAATGTCAAATCTATGCTGATCGAATCCATTCTCCTCCTGTGCCACTGCATACTCTGACATCACCTTGGTCGTTTGCAATATGGGGCATGGATGTCATAGGACCAATTAGTCCTAAAGCTTCTAATGGGCATCAATTTATTTTGGTCGCCATCGATTACTTCACTAAATAGGTAGAGGCTGCATCTTACGCCAATGTAACATGGAAAGTGGTGGTGAAGTTCCTGAAGAACAACATCATTTGTAGATATGGGTTGCCAAAAAGGCTCATCACAGATAATGCAACTAATTTCAACAATGTAGAAGTATAAAAATTATGTGAGCAATTCAAGATCAAGCATCACAACTCAGCTCCTTATCGACCAAAGATGAACGAGGCTGTGGAAACAGCAAATAAAAACATCAAGAAGATCTTGGGGAAAATGGTGGTCACGTATAAGGATTGGAGTGATATGCTGTCTTATGCATTACACGCCTACCGTACTTCTGTTAGATCCTCAACTGGGGCAACTCTGTATTCACTGGTGTATGGAATGGAAGCAGTTACACCTATAGAAGTAGAAATACCATCTTTAAGGGTCTTGGTGGAAGCTGAATTGGATGACGCTGAGTGGGTAAAAATGAGACACGAACAATTGAACATGCTTGAAGAAAAAAGGTTAACTGCAATTTGTCATGGTCAGTTATACCAAAAAAGGATGGCAAAAGCATTTAATAAGAATGTTCGCCCTCGAACATTTCAACTAGGCGATCTGGTTCTGAAGAAGATTTTGCCAAATCAAGAAGATAATAGAAGCAAATGGGCACCCACACATGAAGGGCCTTACATTGTCAAAGATGCTTTTTCTGGAGGAGCTTTAATCTTGATTGACATGGAAGGCAAAACGCTTGCCAAGCCAGTCAACTCAGATGCTGTGAAGAAATACTTTGCCTAGGGATTAAAAATGCTCGCTAGGTTGAAAACCCGGAAGGGCTACCTAGGCAAAAATTAGAACACAAAAAGAAAAAGAGAAAAGAAAATGCTCGCAAGGTTGAAAACCTGGAAAGGCAACCTGGGCAAAAGTTAGAGCAATTTTTAAGTGATAGGTTGAAAACGTGAAAAGGCGGCCTATGCTATGGTGAAAAATCGGACCAATGACCAAGGAGCTATGGGGAAACCAAAACAGGGGCAATTTGAATGCTAATGGATCATGGCATATTTTTGAAAATGCAATAAAGGATTGCACGTGCTATCATAGATTTCAAGTCTGGTGTAGCCAATGAATCAGTGAAGTGGGTTAATCACATGAAAGCAGCACTATTAGTCTTGTATTTATTCCTTTCGTGTCTTTATTCCTTCCGTATCTCTTGATAATTGTTGAAATACTATAAATACTCTCCAGTTTCACGTCTAATGAAAATATTTTTCTCTTCCTCTATGTCTCTATTTATCTTTCCTTTTCTACCAAAATGTTTATCTCATACTTTCTTTTATTACCATGCATAATCATGATATTATAATTGAAGTATAATCAAGGGACTAATTTGCTAACAAAACTCATGATTGATAAGTCAAATAAGGAGTTTGAGGATAAGATGGGCTCACAAAGGAAAAGAAACGGGCGTCAGAACAACAGATGGAGTAATGAAGAAAATCGAGGCAATAAGGAGAGATCAAAACAATAGATGGAGTAATAAAGAAAACAGGGCAATAAGGAGTTGTTCAACTGTCATCAAGTGAAGATGTTTGGCAACTAAAAAAGGAGAAGCTCATGAAATGGATCACCTGAGTAAACAGGTCATTTTCAGACAGATGAAAACTTTCTTGAAGGACAATGTGAAGACACCTCAAATTGGGGCAATTTTAGTTTTAAGGAATATTTTCATCATTACATCAGTTTTACAGCAATTCCTTCATCATTCATTGTTATACCAGTGCCATCATTACATCAGTTTTACAGCAATTCCTTCACTATTTAGGCATCATTCATCATATGATCATATCAGCTTTGCATCACAACATCATTACATCAATCTTGCACTATCAATCATTGGCATTATTCACTCTCACAAGTCTTTTAAATTTTACAATTTTACAAGCTGTCGATTCTATAGGTTTTCACATTTACTTACTCTCACAAACTTTTATTGCTTTCACAGACTTTTACATGCTTTCACAGATATTTATTGCTTTCACAAACATTTATTGCTTTCACAGACTTTTACTTGCTTTCACAGATATTATTGCTTTCACAGACTTTTACTTGCTTTCACAGATATTTATTGCTTTCACAAACATTTATTACTTTCACAGACTTTTACATGCTTTCACAGATATTTATTGCTTTCACAGACATTTACTTGCTTTCACAGACATTTACTGTCTTCACAGACATTTATTGCTTTCACAGACTTTTACATGCTTTCACAGATATATATTGCTTTTCACAAACATTTATTGCTTTCACAGACTTTTACCTGTTTTCACAGATATTTATTCCTTTCACAAACATTTATTGCTTTCATAGACTTTTACATGCTTTCATAGACATTTACTTGCTTTCACAGACATTTACTGCTTTCACAGACATTTACTGCTTTCACAGATATTTACTTGCTTTCACAGATATTTACTTGCTTTCACAGACATTTACTGCTTTCACAGATATTTACTTGCTTTCACAGACATTTACTTGCTTTCACAGACATTTACTTGCTTTCACAGACATTTATAGCTTTCACAGACATTTACTTGCTTTCATAGACATTTACTGCTTTCACAAACATTTACACCTTTCACAGACATTTACACCTTTCATAGACTTTTACATGCTTTCACAGATTTTTACTTGCTATCACATTTACTATTTTCACATTTACAGCTTTCACATTTATATACTTTCACATTTACATGCTTCCATATTTACAAGCTTTCACATTTACAGGTTTTCACAGATTTTAAATTTTCACATTTTACAGGCTATCATTGCTTTCACGCTCACTTTCGCTGCCTTCACATTCACTTTCTCATTTTCACGTACTTCACACCTCACATGCATTCCACGTTCACAAGTTTTCAAATTCCTCACTTTCTTCAAATTTCTGTTAGATTTTTGCATGTATTTAATCTTTCACATAGATCTCATTCCTCACTTGACATTAGCATTGTATATTCATCATGAAATCATCTAACACCATTCATTTAGAGCATTGTCATCATTTAGCATCATCCAATCAGAACATCTTATATTGTTCATGTCATCAATACATTCATCATTAACATGCATTCGAACAAAATATGTGTTCATATCTTTACTTGTCTCTTATAACAAAATGTCAAATCCATAGTCTTTTATTTTTAGTAAGAGACAAGTAAAGAGGGGCAACTGTGAACACCACATTTTCTCCAAACATTTTATTCTTATATTTAATTTCATTTCCTTATTTTGTTTTCCTCATTTTTTTTATTTTCAGCCCAATTCTTTTCTTTTTTTTTTTAGGTCCCTAGCCCATTTGTTGCTTTTGGTCCAATTGTAAAAATAAAAAATAAAAAAACCAACCAGCCCGTTGTAGTTTCCCAGCCCATGTGAGCGTTAGCCCATTCTAAACCCACTTTTTTGTTAGCCAAAAAAAAAAAATCCATTCTAAACCCATTTTTTTAGCCCATTAAACCAAAATACAAAAAAAAGGGTTCTTCAATCTTTCCGTGCCTATCACCAAATCAAAAAAAAAAAAAAAGCTAAATAAGCATGGAAAAAGAAAAGAGTGCACACATCCATGTATTGCGGGGCATTTAATGATCAATTGACGATTACATCCCAAAAAGCTGCAAGTCAATGTTCTAACAGTAACAGGGACCAACACATTTAATTTTCCAGCTACCATTGTCAGTGCATTTAATGCTTCAATCACAATCAAGTTGACAAATGTATCTCAGAAAATCAATTAAGGATCTACGCTGGTCAGTGCATTTAATGCCTCAGGCATTTAATTCCTTAGAGGTATAAAATAAGCAAGATAACAGAAAAAATGGGGGAGAGAGATGGAGAAGAGGCACACACGAAGAGATTGAGAATGGGGCCAATTTTCAGCAAAAGCACAGACAGAGAGGGCTAATTTCAGCAAGAGATATGGGGAGATCGGAACCATAAATCATCATCCATAATATCTAATCACAACCCATCATCATCCCCAAATTCCCTGTCACTATAACAAACCAGCATCAAAATAATCTTTGGCGTTCATCATTCTAAAACCACAAACAAAAAAGGGGAAGAAGAAAATAGCCATCGGAGCTCGCCCACCACCGGTCCTCCTCCTGAATCAAGCTTCTTCCTCTTCCGTCGCACATCTCTGCACTTGACTCCACCGCCAATAGCACTTCCCACGTTTGCTTTTTTATTCCGTAACAACAAGACAAATATTGACTTGTGGTCTAAGAGGTAACTTTAAAAAATTCATATGTAATCAAATTCCTGCACTAACTTGTTATTCTTTTTAAATTTTTTTTAATGGTTGGCATTTTTTAATAATTATTTGAATGATGCACTACACTTGTTGACTACTTTTCATGTTACTTTATGGATGCTCCATTATTTCATGTTGGGAGATTCATTGTGTAAACCAATTAATCTGATTGTAATATTTATTTATTTTTGTTTTATATTATTGTTTGTTATCAGGTTCTATTTTTTTTGGTTTAGGACTTTAGGTTCTACTTTTTTTTTTTTTAGTCTCTTGTGGTATGAATTGAATATTTTGGCAGGACTTATTCTTTTGTATGAGTGGGGTTCTATTTATTTGTTCCTCTTTGGGCTTTGAGTTGTCATTGTTGTTATTTTCTTTTTTTTGGTTTTGTTCTTATTTCTGTTTGAGGTTTGGGCCTTATGTTAATTATAACTGTCTTGGACTAGAATTATTTTTTAGTTTGGAATTGCTGTGAAAAATAAAAATAATGTTCAAAGTATTTTAATTTTTAGGTCTTTCTTTAAAAAAATAAAATAAAAAACTTTAATGAGTCAAGAAAAGCCATTTTCAACCAACGTAATTAAAATCAATCAAAACACATTTTTACTTTTAAAATTAAAATCCTTCAACACAGATTCATTTTCTATGGAACGACGTGGCTTTGAGTTCCTCATTGCACTAGAGGATACATCGGCGTAGTCATACTATCAAGCCAAAATCTCTTTTTCATAAAATTAGTTCCTTAATTTCTGTTTTAAGTTTAGCTTTATTTCTATAAATATATAATTTTTAACTTTAGCTTTATTTTTATAAATATATGACTACTAATCTTAGCTTTATTTTTATAAATATATAATTATTAATCTTAGCTTTATTTTTTATAAATATATAATTATTA
Organism: Dalbergia cultrata; assembly: GCA_031216105.1. NCBI lineage: Eukaryota > Viridiplantae > Streptophyta > Magnoliopsida > Fabales > Fabaceae > Dalbergia > Dalbergia cultrata. Next base: position 36,611,509 of record CM062344.1, on the reverse strand, counting down.
ATTTTATCTTTATTTTTGTAAATATGTAATTATCAATTTCATCTTTATTTTTGTAGATATATAATTACTAATTTTAGTTTCATTTTTGTAAATATATAATTACATTTTTGGGGAAAAATAAATATATTAAAATTATAATTAATTTGCATAATAAACTCTAAGGTAACCGTATTTATATGGACGTATTAGGGGTGCAGTGGGATTAAGTTTCCACCATTCCTTAATCGTAATCAGACTCTCGAACCTCAAAACTCTTACAAGACCAGTTTTACAAATCAAAAGGTTTTCCAATTTTTCTAGAATTAAAATTGGTGGCGACTCCCACATTTATTTTTAAATTGATTGTCATCCTCGTCGCAATAACCTCCGGGTACGTTGTGACACATGGCTTGCTCGCTGTGCTGGCTACGGTAAAGGTTAGGTCTCGATGCCATTCACCCGGACGCCACTGTTTCGCCACTTTCCACATAATGCTGTTCAACACCATTATTCCTCGACCCATGAGGAACCATTCCCTCAAGTCATTGTCTCTGTGTTTTGCATCCATTGAACTCGTTGTTCCCTAATTGAGGAACTGTTTATAAGGTGCTCATTGTCATTTATTCTTTTTGTTTTGTTCCTTTAATGAATTGGTTATTATTTCCTTTTTTTCTTAATTTGTTTCATATGTTCTGTATCTTTTTTATTACCTCAGAAATTGAGGTTTTTGGCTAAAAAAATTGTGTTTTAGGGTTGTTAGACTGATAGGATGACATTTCGACTTATTATATATGTTATTAGGCATCCCCAAGGTCAATTAAATTCCACCATTTGATGATTGTTGCTATGAGTATCTGTGATTTTCCTATTGATAAGATCAATTTCCATTTTTTGAAGATGAACAACTAAAGCTCCTATAAATCCAAAGCTTTCTCAGTAATTGGGAAATTGATTTTATACAAGGCTTCATGCTTGATGGTGGCTATCATTGCTGATGCTTAAGGCTTAAAGCTGCTTGTTGGGTTTTCTAGTGATTTATATGTTGATTTAAACTATAATGATGCTTATGCTTTGATGCATGCTTTCAGCTGCTTACACCGCAAAGGCAAAGTAAGATTAGTTGATTTTTTTTATTCGTTTATTATTCTGATGGCTTGTTCATAACCATTTTACTTTATGCTTAATTGAAATGCATCCCTCTTCTCTTTATTGATAATTTGTTGTTTCCTAAAGGCTAACATGATTCAAACAAAGCAAAGCTCCTATTGATTTAGCTCTTTAGTCTATTTACAAGAAGATAGTGCTTTGGTAAGCTATCTCTTTGGTAAGAAGGCAACAGACCTTGCTCACATGAATGTTACTTGGTGAGCTAGTTTCTCTTGTTATATCTTTAAATCAATTGGAGTCCATTAGTTAGGATCTTAAACCTCCATGGCCAATTATTCTGCATATAATGATTGTCTGCAAAACTGCATTCATATTTATCTATTAAAGTCTCAAACTTTTTGTACACATATTTTTTTCTTATACCTTGATTGAATTATAAATCTAATACTATGTTGTCAGATTTACGTTTGTTGGTTTTGACAAGAAGATTAACATGGCTTTCTCTATTATAAGGCACTATTGGACCTGGGTTAGTGCTAACTCCATCAAGCCTTTATTTTTTTTTTCTTTTTCATGTGATTTCAAACATTTCTCTGTAAATATCTTGCCTTGGTTGCTTTATTAGCAAAAGATATTGCATTTCTTTTTTGGTCGCAATCCAATATATGATTAAGTTTGCTACTTGGTTAATACTTAAACTCTTTTGTGTCAAAAAGATGTATCAAGCTACCAAATGTTCATTAGAGTAAAAGAAAACCTTGTAAGTTCTCCTCCATTAGTAGACTTGAAGCATGCAAGGTTTCTTTGGCAACTTGTGTTTCAACATGTTTTCCAATTAGAATTACAATTGCTTGTTCTGTTATTGATGTTAAGTGAATGTGACATTGTAACACCCTAAATCTTAACCCAAGACTACTAGTATGTACTTAGGTTAATCTTTAGAATATTACCTCTTGGTCTCATCTTTTACTTAGAAAATACTTAGCGGAAATATGGGTAAAATTTTTCTTTTTGGAATTTAAAATCAAAGTGAGAGCCACGCACGAATTTTTAAGAGGAAGCCTAGCGAAACATATAAGCAAAGCATAAAGAAACACATCATATCATGGAGACATCAACTGAAACATAGTTATATATATATATACATATATGCTGTGCCTACCCATAGGGCAGGACTATTCAATACATCGAGAAGCGGAATACAACTGAAATGCAATACAACGAAATCATGAAAGTAAATACAAGAGAAACAACACCCATACCCATGTGCATCTAGAGTAGACAATCTCATATACAAAAGAAGGTTTGTCCTCAACTATGTGGCGTGTGTGAACTAACTACTACCCCTCTTATGCCTACTCCTGCTGGTCCGAGTACTGTGGGGTCGAGTCGATCCACTGACGAATCTCGGCCGGAGTGGTCAAGTGCATCATCGGGGCATGTCCACCGCGGCGAGGGTGCATAGATGGCCGTCGAGCCAACCTCGGCTGGACTACCGTCTCCTCACTCCCAGCCCCCATCGGTGGGGGAGCGGGAGTGGAGCTCCAACTGTACATGTGGAATGGCGGGTCCTCGGATGGGTCCGTCTCCGAGTACTGAGGACGTGGCACATACTCGGGGTAGTCACGTACTGCTGATGTCTCGGGCTCCATGAGGAGGATCTGCTCATCG